>CM019064.1:31866881-33066881 GCA_009667805.1 Leptobrachium leishanense
ACGTCGTTGTGGCGGGATGGAAGTCCGCCTGCGGTCCTGCTCTATCTGACCCCCCCCCCCCTTTGGTGGCGTCCGGCCCGACTACCGAGTGGCACGACACTCGGCGTCTCGAGCGGCCTGGAGGATGAAATGGCGTTGGTCCGGCGTCTGAAGAGATGGTGCGGTGTTGCCTTGGGGATCCCGTTCCTGGGTTGAGTGGTGATGCAGGAGACCGCTGAGTGTCTCCTGCAATAGTGATTGTAGCTCTGAAATTAAGACACCAGACGCGGCTGTATGCTTTAAACCAGTGAACTGAACTTTATGGGTTTCAACAGGGTCATTTATACAACTTCACACAAACAGATTACCAACTCCCCCACCCACACAACCAGCACTGATTGGCTCCTTTCCCAGCCTCCTGTTCCCTATCGGGTCCCTTTCAGCCTTCCCATTGTCCATTGATTAGGCAGAGGAGGTCTTGGAAAAGCCTCCAATCCTCTGGCCCGCTGCATCCTCCATCTTGGGGCATGAGATCCTTTGTTCTGTGAAACCATGCTGGGATGAGCAAAATGGCAACGGGGAAAAACACATACAAACGGTTTCTTTCATAGTTTAAGGCTAGGGTCAGACTGAGGCAGTGCGAACGCGCGTTCTGGCGCACATAATCACGGCCGCACTAGCAGCAGATGCCAGGCAATGACGGCCAATATACGACGTACGGTCGCACAAAAGTCCGGCCGCGCAACGCAAGTGGAAAATGAACGCATTTTTTCGAGAACGTTAAACCGCTGGTACTGACGTACAGAGTGCGCTGCGGCCGCATAGCAGCGTGTGTGCGTGATTAGGAGACGTCAGACGCTGCTAGTGTGCGGCCAACATAACGTTCAAACAGCCGGATTTCCCTAGACTTCTTTTTACCCCATCGTCATGAAATACGTCCAGAATTGCGCATCGTCTGACCACTTAAGCGTATTCCGTGAAAAAATGCGTGCGCACGCATCGACGTACATTTTGACGGTGGCCGCAGAAAATGCGCTCATCTGTCCCTAGCCTTACAGTCACATCATACAGGGTACATTTTTATTACATTACACCAATAAAACCACATCTAGCAATAAAATAAGAGGTCCATAGGCTCACACGCAAAACCAAAATGAAAAAAGGAAAAAATGGTCTTTTAAAAGGTTTCAGTCTTTAGTCCTGTGGTTCGCTGAAAAGAGCTCTCATTTCCGTTCCGTGACATTTCTCCCCCCTTCTAGAGTCCGTCGGACACGGTTGGACCCACACGGGTCGACTCGGGGAAGTCGGAGCAGTCTTTGTGGCCCATAGTCTGTGGGAAGGAGGCGAGCCACCAGGCTTCTCCATTTGTCCTTGCGGCAGTGACTGGCTTGTTACAAGTACCCCCTCCGGAATAAGGGTCCTGTGGTTGGGGAGGGGTACCGCCTGTACCACCTCCGGAGGTATCACGCACCTGGGAAAAACAGGTGCTAAATGCACGCGCCCCGAGTGCCCTGGTCAGCCGTTGGAAAAAACAGTGGCTGCATGGGGCCTCCGGGCCAAAGGGGTGTGGAGATGGGCAGAGTTGAAACAGACTCTGCCCCATTGCCAGCGCATCGGCTGGGGGGTTCAAGGCCGAGGAAGGGTCCCCGGGCAGGAGAATGGTGTCCTCCATCTCCGGTGGGGTCAGTGGCTGCGGAATAAGCAGCCCGGGTGTATCCTCTTTCTGTTCCCCGAGGCAGGCGGTGAAGGTTGGGCAGAGGCCGGCGGCACTTTGTCCGGTTGCCAGCTCTTCTGCTGGGGAAGCGGGTGCAGGAACGACGTCCAGGCGGTTGGATGGGGCAATGGCTGCGGGGTAAGCAGCTCGGGGAAATCCTCCTCCTCGGGACAGATGAGGGAGGGTGGGCAGAGGCCAGCGGCACTCTGCCCCATTGCCAGCTCTTCTGCTGGGTAAGCGGGTGTGGGAACAAAGTCCAGGGGGTCGGATGGGGTCAACGGCTGCGGGATAAGCAGCTCGGGTAAATCCTCCTTCTGCTCCTCAGGGCAGACGATGGAGGGTGGGCAGAGGCCAGCGGCACTCTGCCCCGTTGCCAGCTCTTCTGCTGGGGAGGTGGGTACCGGAACAAAGTCCAAGGGGGTTGGATGGGGTAAGCGGCTGCAGGATAAGCAGCTCGAGGGTATCCCCCTTCTGCTCCTCGGGGCAGATGGTGGAGGATGGGCAGAGGCCAGCGACACTCTGCCCCGTTGCCAGCTCGTCTGCTGGGTAAGCGGACACTGGCACAGTGTCTTCTTGCGGGGACGGGAGGATAACTTCCTCTCTGGGCCTCTCGGACCCTTGCCGTGCTTCTTCCGACCTGGCCGGCTCGTCTACTGTGGTCCCGACGGGGACCCATGGGAGCATCTCGGGCTCCAATACTTCTGTGTCACTTGGACTGTCTGCTTCTTCGGCCAGACAGTCCCAGGTCATGGGGCTTAGGCCTGACTGCGGAGCGTCGTCCAACAACCTTCTGTAGGCCTTCTCAAGCTCCCATTCGCACTCTACCAGGAACTCCAGTTCCTCTATTTCGAAGTCCTTGCTCTCGTATGAGAGTTCCTCTTCCCGGCGTTCCAGTATCTCCTCCAACCGCCACTCCGACTCTTCTCCAAACCCGGGTCGTTGGCCATCCTTTCGTATAGCAGCCCTGTGCCGCCGTAGTGGAGGCCTGCGGTGGAGGCGCCGTTGATGGTGCGGGGTAGTAGGGGGCCTATTAACCACTGGGACGCCCGGTAAGCGGCGTCCAGTGCGATCTCCTGCTGAACCAGGTATTGGAGCTCTGCCTCCCAGTCCTTTGGGGGTTGGCCTTTCAGGAATGCTGCTCTGGCATTGTACCTCACTTGGTAGATGGCAGCGTCGGAGGGAACATTGACACAATGGTAGTCCCTTTCATGGTACAGTGCCTCGTACCAGAGTTCTTGGCAGATCTCGTCCCGCCACTCGGGCCCAGAGGGCTCAACTGTAGATCCATGATACCGATCCAGGCCCTCCTGTAGCCTTCTCGGGAATTCAGCCCTCGTGTCTGCGAGGGTGCTGGAACAGTGGCACCACCACTCGATGGGGGGTGTGGCGTCCTCGGATGCAGCTCCAGGCGGGCTGTAAGCCTCCATCCAAGGGTCGCTGAGATGTGCGGTTTCCTCAATTAAAACTCCAGGCGAGCTGTAAATCCAAAAAGAAGTATCGCTGGGGGGTGTAGATTCCCTGGATGAAGCTCCAGTCGAGCTGTCAACCTCGAACCAGGGTTCTACGGGGTAGGGTTCAGGGGCAGGGTATTCAGTCCTTTTTGCTCGGAGCGCCGCCATCCGCAGCTCATGCTGATGGTCCTTCTCTTGCTCCTCTTCCTGCCGGACCTCCTGGATGGCGTTGTGTATAGCGGCTTCTGATGGGGCGGCTCCGAAGAGGGCTAGCCGCTGCCGCACTTTCCTTTGGAAGGGATCTTCTGGGACCAATGCCTGGGTGGGTGGTAAAGTTGGCGTGCCCACGGCTCCCTGGTCCATTTCCTGCAGTTCCTCGATCAGGGCGGCTTTACTTTTTGAGCCCGGGGTGCCTCCTCGGCTCTCCAGGATGCCCCGCAGGGTGTCTTTTTTGTAGTTGGCGTACCCTGCCATGCTGAGTGCTTTTTCTGGGGGTTCAAACAGCTATCCCACCGCTGCCACCAGTGTGGCGGGATGGAAGTCCGCCTGCGGTCCTGCTCTATCTGACCCCCCCTTTGGTGGCGTCCAGCCGGACTATCGAGTGGCACGGCACTTGGTGTCTCGAGCAGCCTGGAGGATGAAATGGCGTTGGTCCGGCGTCTGAAGAGATGGAGCGGTGTTGCCTTGGGGATCCCGTTCCTGGGTTGAGTGGTGATGCAGGAGACCGCTGAGTGTCTCCTGCAATAGTGATTGTAGCTCTGAAATGAAGACACCAGACGCGGCTGTATGCTTTAAAACAGTGAACTGAACTTAATGGGTTTCAACAGGGTCATTTATACAACTTCACACAAACAGATTACCAACTCCCCCACCCACACAACCAGCACTGATTGGCTCCTTTCCCAGCCTCCTGTTCCCTATCAGGTCCCTTTCAGCCTTCCCATTGTCCAGGGATTAGGCAGATGAGGTCTTGGAAAAGCCTCCAATCAGCTGGTTTGCTGTATCCTCTATCTTGCCCTTTCAGGCTCCCCCATTGTCCAGGGGATTAGGCAGATGAGGTCTTGGAAAAGCCTCCAATCCTCTGGCCCGCTGCATCCTCCATCTTGGGGCATGAGATCCTTTGTTCTGTGAAACCATGCTGGGATGAGCAAAATGGCGACGGGAAAAACACATACAAATGGTTTCTTTCATACTTTTACAGTCACATCATACAGGGTACATTTTTATTACATTACACCAATAAAACCACATCTAGCAATAAAATAAGAGGTCCATAGGCTCACACGCAAAACCAAAACGAAAACAGGAAAAATTGTCTTTTAAAAGGGTTCAGTTTTTAGTCCTGTGGCTCGCTGAAAAGAGCTCTCATGTCCGTTCCGTGACAGTCGTATTATGACGTTCGCACAAAAGATGCACGTTAATGTCTAACGCGAGTGACCCTGCGCGAGCATAAGTTCGTGCGTGCACAAGTTCGTGCACGCATTCCATACTTAACATTGTGAGCGCAAATGCGTTCGTGCGCTGGTACGCGGATGGTATTACAATCGATGAGCAAATTTTTACGAATAACGTTTGCGCGCATAATTTTAACGTCTTTGAAAAGCTGGTGGTAACTAGAAATCTGAACGTCCTGGCCGAAACGAAAAACACCAGCCCGAAAAAAATACAGCACAGTATAGTTACACATTCTACACATACCCAAACAATAAAATTGAGAGGTTGTGCGTGCTTTTATTATTGCTGCAGCATGTATACTCCGATTGATTTTGGCAGGTGCAAAAACGTAACGGGAGACAATTGTGGTTCTTAATTCTGATTGGCTGAATCGCGTGAAAAAACAGTCTGCCCACCGATTTCTGCGTGCAACATTAATGCGCACGCATTTTCGCGTGTCTTTTTTACGTGCAATATTTTCGGACGGATAAAAAGATGCGCTCGGATTTTAATACCAGCGTTAATTTACGCGCATTAACGTTTAACGCCGCGCGCAAAAAATTGCACTGCGCAAGCTTTTTTGCGCAAGGAATGTAATAGAGCCATAAACTATGAAGAAAATCCATTGACACTCTTTGTCGACAAATAAAAAGTAGAGGAAAATGTTAGTGCGGGATAATTTTATTTGAGTTTTAATCATAGTCCTTTATGACAAAATCTAACCAGCATTTTAAATATTTTAGTCAACGACTAAGGCTGGGGTCAGACGAACGCAGTGTGAACGCCCGTGCAGCCGCACTTTATCACGGCCGTAGTAGCAGCAAATGACGGCCAATGATGGGCAATATACGAAGTACGGCCGCACGAAAGTGCGGCTACGCAACGCAAGCGGCAAACAAATGTATTTTTTCGAGAATGTGAAACCGCTAGTACTGACATACAGAGTGCGCTGCGTCCGCTAGCGGCGTGTGTGCCTGATTAGGAGACGTCAGAAACTGCTAATGTCCGGCCAACATAACGTCCAGACGCAAAAAGGGTTTTATTGATGATCCGTACAAAATCACGGACGAAAATGCGCATCGTTTGACCGCTATCGCGTGTTCCGTGAAAAATACGTCCTTTCGTTCGAACGCACTTTTTCACGGACAACGCGAAAAATGCATTAGTCTGACCCTAGCCTAAAACTTTGACGCAATCTGTTGACATTTTCATCAACTAATAAAAACTTGACAAAGATGTTAGGGAGGGACCAGTTTTAAATTAGTTTTTGTCACAGTCCTATGAGTAAAATGCAATTTAGCTTTAGTCATGTTTTAGTCGACTATATAAATAAGCATTAGAGCGCACACAAAACCTGCTGACATCATCGGTCCTAAAGTTGGTCCCCAACAGGTGGGATATTCAAAATCCCATCTGCAGAGTGACAGCTGTGTGGGCAGAGGAAACTCCTCCACTTCACAAGTGCTACTACACAAACAGGGCTGGAAGGAGCGAAGGGAAGGGGGAGTGACTCCATACTGCCCGACCATTTTAATAAGCTAAAATGGTCAGGGTGCACAGAGTGTCCCTTTAAGTATTTTTAATTGAATAATAGAACCACTGATACTAGTTTTCTGCTGTTATATTTATTCGTCTATCACTCTGTAACCTAAGCTCAACTCCTCTCCCCTAAACATTGAGCAGAAATCCCCGCCTAATGCTGTGATCCAGGAAGATAATGGTCACAGCTGGGTCCGAGCTGTAGTCCCTGGACTCCCAAAGATTGCTGGAGAAACAGGACTAACTCATTCTAGGCTGAAAATAAGTAGAAGTTCTAATTCCTAGGAAGTTATTAACCACTTGGCTGCTATGGACACGCTCAGTGCTTTCTCTCAAATGGGCGCTTTGTGCGGAGGACACGCTGAGCGCGTCCAGTCTCAGCAGCCGCGATCGGCAGATATTTTGGCCGATCACTGCGATCTCCCGCATCATCTTGGATAGGAGGTACATCGACCCCTGTATATCTCCCAATCTGTAGCAGCTAGTTGTTAATGTTTGATATCATTGGAAAGGCCAGAGCATGGCCTTTCCAATGATATCAAACATGACCATGTTAAAAGTAAGGATAAAAAATAAAAAATAAAAATTTAAAAAATAATAGAAAAAAACATTTTTTTAATTTTTTTCTATTAATGCAGCATTATTGTTCACATTTCACTAATAATGTAAACAATGATGCTGCACTAAAAATTCTATGGTGGGTTTTAGCTAAAACCAGTAATTTCTCAGAAAAATAAAAGTAACGTTTCCCAGTACTAATTTTTTTAACAAGCGCACCACATAGAATAAATAATAAATAATAAATAATAAATAATAGAATAATAAATAATTATTAATAATAAATAATAATTTTACACGCTGTAGATGATTGGAAATTCACATTTTTAAAATATTTTTTGTTATAGCATTTTAGCAGGGCATGACGTATACATATACAGTGGCAACAAAAAGTATGTGAACCCTTTGGGATTACGTGGAGTTTTGCATGAATTGGTTATAAAATGTGCTCTGATCATCTAAGTCACAACAATTTGAAAAACACACAGGGTTATCCAAAGAGATCCGAATTGCTTGAGAAAGGTAACCGAATGCTGAAAATCAGCGTTCGGTTACCTTTCTTGGCCATTCGGCTATTCAGAGAGCAGGCAATACGCCAAATCCTAGCGAATTGGCTGCACATATGGTGCCTGTTCGGTGCCTGTTCGAGGGCAGTGAAATCCCCATAGAGAAGCAATGCTTCGGCTATTCAGAGAACACAAACCAGCAGTGAAAGGGTCCCCTAATACCCTGACATTCGGTGGTTTCATGCGGCAAATTTATTCAGGAGAATCCCATAGACTTCAATGTTAAAAATATTCCCGTTTTAATTCAATATCTAATAAACCGTTCATTATAAAATTCTGCAGTAAAGAGTCTCTTTATTTATAGATTTTTTAGGATACTTTAAGCATTTTTCTGAATTTTTTTTTTTAAAAGTCTGATTTTTTTTTAACTTTACTTCTTTTTTCTGTAACAGCCCTCTTTATTATCATTCCCTGGACCTCCTGTGTAAATTTCAGACATTTTCGCTCAGTAGTTTCTTTGCAAACAGCGTTTCATTTTCCCAGATTCATACAAATGGTTTTGCTAATTTATTCACTGCCTCCTCTGTGTCTCAGCTGCTTCGGCTCTGTGTGATTCGGCTCCTGTTTGGCTGCTTCGCTGCGTGTGATCGGCTCCTGCTCAGGCTTTTCGAAGGTTAAGCCAGATGTTTTTGCTTGTTTTCTGCGTGCATTTGGTGGGTTTTGCGGTTCGTTTTCGTCGGGTTTGCGGCAGCTTTTCCCTGCAATTCGGGGACCCTGTTGTGCTTGCTGAATACACCGCAGGGTCACCGAAATGGGATCGGCAAAAGGAACCGAATTGAAGAGAACGAAAAGTCACCGAACGTGCGGTGACTTTTCGAATCTCTTTGAATAACCCTGACAGTCTGCTTAAAATAATACAACACAAACATTATATGTTTTTCATGTTTTTATTGAACATAACATGTAAACATTCACAGTGCAGGGTGGAAAAAGTATGTGAACCTTTGGATTTAATTACCGGTTGACCCTCCTTTGGCAGCAATAACCTCAACCAAACGTTTCCTGTAGTTGCAGATCAGACCTGCACAATGATCTGGAGTAATTTTGGACCACCCCTCTTCACAAAACAGTTTCAGTGTAGCAATATTCTTGGGATGTCTGGTGTGAATCGCTCTCTTAAGGTCATGCCACAGCATTTCAATCGGGTTGAGGTCAGGACTATGACTGGGCCACTCCAGAAGGTGTATTTTGTTTTGTTGAAGCCATTCTTTTATTGAATTACTTGTATGCTTTGGGTCATTGTCCTGTTGCATCACCCATCCTCTGCGGAGCTTCAGTTGGCGGACAGATGGTCTTATGTTTTCCTGCAAAATGTCTTGATAAACTCTGTAATTCATTTTTCCATCAATGACAACAATCCATCCAAGCCCTGAGGCAGCAAAGCAGCCCCAAATCATGATGCTCCCTTCGCCATGTTTTACAGTGGGGACGAGGTTTTGATGTTGGTGTGCTGTGCCTTTTTTTCTCCACACATAGTGTTGTGTGTTTTTTCCAAACAACTCAATTTTGGTTTCATCTGTCCACAGAATATTTTGCCAGTAGTGCTGTGGAACATCCAGGTGCTCTTTTGCAAACTTCAAACGTGCTGCAATATTCTTTTTGGACAGCAATGGCTTCCTCCGTGGTGTCCTCCCATGTACTCCATTCTTGTTTAATGTTTTCCTTATTGTAGATGTGTCAACAAAATGTTAGCATGTACCAGAGATTTCTGTAAGTCTTTAGCTGACACTCTAGGATTCTTCTTTACCTCATTAAGCATTCTGCGCTGTGCTCTTGCAGTCATCTTTACAGGACGACCACGCCTAGGGAGAGTAGCAACAGTGCTGAACTTTCTCCATTTGTAGACAGTCTGTCTTACCATGGACACATGAACATCAAGGCTTTTGGAGATACTTTTGTATCTTGCTTCATGCAAGTCAACAATTCTTGATCATAGGTCTTCTGAGAGCTCTTTTCTGCGAGGCATGGTTCACATCAGGCAGTGCTTCTTGAAACCAGTAAACCCAAAACTGGTGTGTGTTTTTAAAGGGCAGGACAGCTTTCAGCAACACATCCAATAATATCACACTAATTGGACTCAAGGTTGGCTCACTCCTGGCTCCAATAAGCTCTTGGAGAAGTCATTAGGCTAGGGGTTCACATACTTTTCCCACCCTGCACTGTGAATGTTTACATGTTATGTTCAATAAACACATGAAAACATACAATGTTTGTGTTGTATTATTTTAAGCAGACTGTGTTTTTCAAATTGTTGTGACTTAGAGGAAGATCAGAGCACATTTTATGACCAATTCATGCAAAACTCCAAGTAATCCCAAAGGGTTCACATACTTTTTCTTGCCACTGTAATAATGATATATTATGAATCTGCCGAGCCTGCCGGAAAAAATGATAAATAATTTGTCTGGGTCATACATGACTTCAAATCACATGATGAGCAAAAACGGTAAAAATGAGCTCAGCACACAGAGGTGAAATGGCTCAGCAGCGAAAGGGTTAGTAGCAAACTCTATTTTTTCTTCTTTTATAAGAAAATAGAAACCTTTAGTGTGTGCTGTGGCCACATGGAAATACGGATACACAATAGATGTACAGACATTCAATGACAGACACGAGTGGATTGAATTGCAGATGAATGATGAAGATGTAGGAAAGATCTATAGTTAGATTTATACAGTACAAGAGAGAGAAACAAAGCCAGAGGTATACAGAGACACAGAAAAACGAGTGGTCGTACAGGACGATGGACAGACCGCAATACTATTCATGGATGAATGGATGGAGGCATGGATGGATACGTAGATAATTACATAAGAAGCATGAATGGGCAGACAAGAAATTGACTGATAGACAGAACATGGGTTGGTGGACAGACACCAGAGATGCACGATCAGATAAAGGGACAGATGAGTGAATGGAGGTTCAGATAAATAAATTGGTGCTTGGGTGGTCATGCGGACAGATGTATGGACAGGTGTAGAGACAGATGGACAGACAGAGAGATGGATTTATGGATGTATAGATAAAACCAGGCAAAGAATGCTGTTTTTTTTAAAAAATAAAAATGTTTAATATACACTGTTGCCATTCTAACATTTGAGTTCCTAGACACAAATGATCTCCCCATGCGTGAATATGAGAATTCTATCTCTCCATTAGGGATGTGCATGACTTTTTTTTTCGTTTCATGTTTTTTTCCGGTTTTTTTTTTCTTCTTTTCGGATCACTTTGGACAGTTTTTCTTTAGTTTCGGATCATTTTGATTCGGTGATTCGGATCGATTCGCCAATTCATTTCGATTAGGCGATTCGGATCATTTAGACGATACGGATCATTTCGGCGATTCAGATCATTTCGGGTGATTCGGATCAGTTGGTTTTTCGCTTTTTTATGAGTTATTTAGTTTTTTATTGCTTACTTAAGAATGGCGAGTAGATTACTACCAATAGAATGAAAGTTTATTTACTTAAATATTCTTTTAGGATTTTTTTTGGGTGAAATTTTTGGTTTCCTAACTTTTTTAAAACAAACAAGGCTTTTTAACCCATAGGTTTCAATGCAGCATATGCATACACTGCTGTGAAGTGTCTCTCTGCGGTATAATTAATGCAGCATATTAATCCACACACTGCTGGGAAGCGCCTCTCTGCAGTATAATTAATGCAGCATATGAATCCACACACTGCGGGGAAGCACCTCTCTGTGGTATAATTAATGCAGCATATGTATCCACACACTGCTGGGAAGCGCCTCTCTGCAGTATAATTAATGCAGCATATGAATCCACACACTGCGGGGAAGCACCTCTCTGTGGTATAATTAATGCAGCATATGTATCCACACACTGCTGGGAAGCGCCTCTCTGCAGTATAATTAATGCAGCATATGTATCCACACACTGCTGGGAAGCGCCTCTCTGCAGTATAATTAATGCAGCATATGAATCCACACACTGCGGGGAAGCACCTCTCTGTGGTATAATTAATGCAGCATATGAATCCGCACACTGCTGGGAAGCACCTCTCTGCGGTATAATTAATGCAGCATATGAATCCGCACACTGCTGGGAAGCACCTCTCTGCAGTATAATTAATGCAGCATATGAATCAGCACACTGCTGGGAAGCGCCTCTCTGCAGTATAATTAATGCAGCATATGAATCCGCACACTGCAGGCCAGCACCTCTCTGGAGATCGATTCATTGATTCAGATCGATTCATTTTTTGATCAGTTACTTTTTTGTTTTTTATGAGTTATAATTAATGCAGCATATGAATCCACACACTGCTGGGAAGTTCACCGCAGAGAGGCGCTGACCGTCAGCGTGTGGATTCAAATGCTGCATTAATTATACCGCAGAGAGGCGCTTCCCAGCAGTGTGTGGATTCATATGCTGCATTAATTATACCACAGAGAGGTGCTTCCCAGCAGTGTGTGGATTCATATGCTGCATTAATTATACTGCAGAGAGGCGCTTCCCACCACTGTGCGGATTCATATGCTGCATTAATTATACTGCAGAGAGGAGCTTCCCAGCAGTGTGTGGATTCATATGCTGCATTAATTATACTGCAGAGAGGTGCTTCCCTGCAGTGTGTGGATTCATATGCTGCATTAATTATACTGCAGAGAGGAGCTTCCCAGCAGTGTGTGGATTCATATGCTGCATTAATTATACCGCAGAGAGGAGCTTCCCAGCAGTGTGTGGATTCATATGCTGCATTAATTATACTGCAGAGAGGCGCTTCCCAGCAGTGTGTGGATTCTTATGCTGCATTAATTATACTGCAGAGAGGCGCTTCACAGCAGTGTGCGGATTCATATGCTGCATTAATTATACCGCAGAGAGGAGCTTCCCAGCAGTGTGTGGATTCATATGCTGCATTAATTATACTGCAGAGAGGCGCTTCTTCCCAGCAGTGTGCGGATTCATATGCTGCATTAATTATACCGCAGAGAGGAGCTTCCCAGCAGTGTGTGGATTCATATGCTGCATTAATTATACTGCAGAGAGGCGCTTCTTCCCAGCAGTGTGCGGATTCATATGCTGCATTAATTATACTGCAGAGAGGCGCTTCCCAGCAGTGTGTGGATTCATATGCTGCATTAATTATACCGCAGAGAGGCGCTTCCCAGCAGTGTGTGGATTCATATGCTGCATTAATTATACTGCAGAGAGGCGCTTCCCAGCAGTGTGTGGATTCATATGCTGCATTAATTATACCGCAGAGAGGAGCTTCCCAGCAGTGTGTGGATTCATATGCTGCATTAATTATACTGCGGAGAGGCGCTTCCCAGCAGTGTGTGGATTCTTATGCTGCATTAATTATACTGCAGAGAGGCGCTTCCCACCACTGTGCGGATTCATATGCTGCATTAATTATACCGCAGAGAGGAGCTTCCCAGCAGTGTGTGGATTCATATGCTGCATTAATTATACTGCAGAGAGGCGCTTCCCCGCAGTGTGTGGATTAATATGCTGCATTAATTATAACGCAGAGAGGCGCTTCTTCCCAGCAGTGTGCGGATTCATATGCTGCATTAATTATACTGCAGAGAGGCGCTTCCCAGCAGTGTGTGGATTCATATGCTGCAATAATTATACTGCAGAGAGGCGCTTCCCAGCAGTGTGTGGATTCATATGTTGCATTAATTATACCGCAGAGAGGTGCTTCCCAGCAGTGTGTGGATTCATATGCTGCAATAATTATACTGCAGAGAGGCGCTTCCCAGCAGTGTGCGGATTCAAATGCTGCAATAATTACACTGCAGAGAGTCACTGCCCGGCAGTGTGCGGAATCATATGCTGAATTATACTGCAGAGAGGTGCTGCAGCAGATGAATCCGCATACTGCCGGGCAGATTTCAGATGCGCCCGCAGTTTTTTCCCTAGTGACCCCGTTTTAGCACGGAATTACAATGCAGGCACTTAAAAAGCTGCCTGCATTTTTACCAGGCGCTATGCATCGGGATGCGCGTGGCAGAACTAAGCGCCACTCGATGGAGTCCACAGAACTGCATTGAAGCAGACTGTGGCAGTCACATGACCTGCCGGATCTCATCTCATGAGATCTGGCAGGTTGGCGTAGTGATCCACAGGGAGAGACTGGGGAACTTTTTCTCCCAGTGTCTCCCTGCTCCCGCCGGACGGAGGAGTCGGACAGAGCCGTGGTCCTCGCCCTGGGACAGGAGGTGAGTATCTGAATTTTTCTGGGGGTTTCAGGCTGGTGCTAACGGATTCTGCACCAAGTCCAGGCTGTGATTAACTTTTTGCTAACCGCAGCCGTATGTTAATCAGTGTTAGGATTTTGCAATCCTAACGCTGATTAACACTTTGTGCTCCCCATGTTAAGCATAGGGAGCGCAAAGTACAGTAACCTCGCACTGAAAAGCGCAAGGTACCAAACGCAAACGGATTTCTTAACCTGTTAGCGTTTGGACTGTAATGTGCGGTGGCCACCAGAGCTAATGTTAACACTCACTCAGGTGAGTGCTAACGTTAGCACCAACTATGTAATGTAGCCCTAAGTCTTTGACGAAAATGATTAGTCGACGAAATTACCATTGAAAGCAACTGAGTGGACCAGACAGCCAATATGACGTTTATTTACATTGTATCTTAGATTTCAGCTCTATTACTTATCTGCTTATCACATCTTAATGTACGTATTATCTGTCGGGGTCGGAAGAGAACTTGAACACAGTGAAGACTGGTCAGACTTCAATAGAGAGATCAGGACCCTCTGCCCTACTCACCCCTGACATCTGTCATCGCCAGAATTATCAGCCTGAAGATATTTGGATCATGATAAAGTCCTCCTCAATGGACTCTGGTCCCTGGGGCTACAGTGTTTCTTTTCTTAAACAGGAAATCTGTTGGTTAAATGCAGGACATCCATCAGAGGTCAATGTAGACACACAGGTTTGAGCTATAACCCAGGGGACACCATTAGATGCCATAACATTATCTGCGAGATCACAGCTACTTTCGCTTTGACAGGTTCTCACCAATGGTTGTGTAAATAGCTGTCATGATTTCCACTGAAAATGACTAATTACAAGCCGTATCTGCATAGATTCTCAGCTCTCGTTTAGTAACCTGCGCCTGGTTTAAGGTCACGGGCTAATGACAGCGACATTTATCATTAGGAGGATAAAAAGTGAGTTTGGATGTTTTACCGTTGTGTCTGTAATTCCAGTAGACGGAACAGGTGGTGGAGCATTTATTTGCGCGCAACCTAAAATCTGAATGGTCAATCCATACATTTTTTAAGAATTTTATCTTAAGCTGGGACAAGGCGAAAGAATCAATTTGGTGCCCATTTTCATTAATTCTTAGGAATCTTGAAACAGAATTTACCAAAGTTGAACCTTATCTGGGTATTAAAATGTTTCCATAACTGCCCTAGCATATCACTGTGGTATCATGGGATATGTGTGAGTTTGTAGGCTGTATGTGATAAGTTGTACGAGTGGAATTGTATGTGTTTGATTACAGTTATGCCATCACCCATTCTTCTCCCCACCCCTGTATCTTTGTCCTATCCATCTTCAAATATGGATGGTAGTTAACATTTCACAGGCCTTTTAAAGCAATGGGCCTGGAGCAGCAGCTCCGATACCCTCTTACATTAAATCAGCCTTTCTCAACATTCATTCTATTTCACCAGTATCCCTGAGCCCCATATCAGTCATCTTCCACCATCTGTCCCAACACCATGTCAGTCTCCTCCCCCCATCACCCATGGACACCAATTCAGTCATCTTCCAGAATCAACCTTGGACACCTTATCAGAACCCTTCCACATTCAGCCATGGACAACATACCAATTCCCCATCAGCAACACCTCTGAATCCTCTAGGCACCAATGCCTTTCGATTATCCCCCCACACACTATACCAGTTCCAGCATTAACCCTGGACAACATATCAGTACCCCTTCTTCCAACACCCTTCCAACACCCTTAGACAACATGTCAGCGCCCCTTCAGCAACACCCCTAAATCCTCTAGACATTATGGGTCTGATTACAGCTTCAAAAAATGAATTACAAGCAAGACACAAATTGAAAATATGACTCTATGGAGACGGACGCGAGCTTGCACAAGTAAGATGCAGCCAGGGTGGCGGAGGGATACAAGGAGGAACACTGGGATCGATTTGTTACCAGTGTTCCCCTGCCTGCGCACCAAGGAAGTGGCGGATTGATGTGTTTAATGGTTGTGCAGAAGCGAAATCACATAACACCAGGATTTGAAAAACATTATTCCAACCAGAATAATGTCAGGTGCAAATGGAGTATGAGCTGGTTGGAATAGCTCATTCTTCATCTGCTGGGGGCACATTATCGTCTCCCACACAAAGTATAGGAGATGTTAATGTAGAGTAACCTGGAGCAACATCTGAGACGTAAGCTCAGCTTGCGTATCGGATGGAATAAGACGAGTTAAAATTCAGAACAGTGCTTGAGCCATTATGCTGTACAGCTCGAGCCCTGAGCTTAGCGTTCAGGTTGTAATCAGGTCCTATATTGGTCCCTTTTGATTAACTACCCCAACACCATATAAGCCCCCTTCCTTCAATACCCAGGGAGACTATATCAGTCCCCTTCCAACAACACCCCTGGAACCATATCAGACTGATTTCACGAACACCCACCGACATCAAATCAGTCCCTTTCTACCAGATCTCCTGGATACCATATTAGTCCCTTTTGACGGACACCCAAGAACTCCATATCGATCACCTTCCACCAACAGTTCTAGGCACCATTTTACTTCCTGTCAACCGTCCCCCCCCCTCACCTCATATAATTTTCCTGAAATTTTCACACTGGCTCTACTTTGTCCCTTTTTAGCAGACCCAGGAAACACACGGGTGCGTAAGCTTCACGATGGCCGCCCAGTGTTTATAATTTAAAATGATGGCAGTTCTATACTACAGAAAATTTCAGAGATTCGAAAAAAGAATGGAAAAATAGATCTACCTGTTGCAGTTTTCGAAATGTTCTGCAATGACAGTTCCTCTAAACACTTTACAGAATGTCATTCTTAAAACCAATAATAATCCAAGTGGTAATATGCCCCTTGTCAACAATCTCCTCTGCCCTCACTGACATTGGTTGTCATGTTTTCTCCTACAGTACTCCTCTATATCAGTAACCTCTCTATGTATCATTTGTTATCCTGATTTGTTCTTCAATACAAATACATCGTTGAAAGAACTGAACTAATGTTTTGTTGTAGGTGTATGCAAAGAGAGGGTCATCCCAAAGCAACACACACACGCCAACTCAACACCTTTTCTCTGCTCTGCTGTCCCATCCGTCCTCCAACCCACCCACCCACCTCATCCACCCACCTCATCCACCCTCCCACCCAAATTGGTCTAATTTTATAGCTCTCCCTTTCTGCTGCTTCCACTGTTTCAATGATTAATCTTATCAATTCCAAGTTCTTGGTCTTCCCTTTATACTGTGTCTGCTATACTCTACTGGTCACCAGTTCCACCTTTTCTCTGCTGCTTCTCATTTCACAAACCCCTCTTCCTTTAGATTGTAAGCTCACGGAATGTCTGGTGGCAGAGCACTTGTATCAGGTTCTGTATTGGCTGGACATTTATCCTACAAACAGGGCCCATTTGTTCCTTATTCGAGATGTGAATTCGTTTCGGAAAAATTTAGAATTTGGGACAAAATTTGATAATTCGTTTTTAGGAAGTACTTCCGAATAACGAATCGATACGATACGAATTCGAAAGGAAATGAAACGGTATATAACAAATTTATTTCGTTTTACACTGTGTCCTAGTCATAAAAGAAAAAATGTAATAATTGATATCAACTATCGAATTTGAAATGAGCTATCAAATGGATATCAACTATCGAATTTGAAATCGATTTGAAATTTCAAATCGATCCAAAACAAAACACGAAACGAAATTAGTTACAAAATTCCGAAAACAAAATTATTTAAAAACGTAACGAAACTAAACTAAACAAATTTTTCAGCCATGCACATCCCTATTCCTTATGTACCACTATGTCTTATGTCTGTAATACCCAATTGAAAAGCGCTGCTGAATCTGTTGGTGCTATATAAAAGACTGTAACGGCTTTCCTACATACACCCCATTGTGGGTAATTTGGTTCTGCCTACCCCCTTGTTTGGTCTATATCTTTTCAATCTTCTTTCTCTGGCTCAAAACAAGGAACAAACCTATTGTCCGTATCACTGTATACGCTCCTTAACTGCTGATCAAAAATATTTTATTTTGTGTCTACTTTCCATTTTGCTCAGGTCAGTGATTTACCCATGCAAGAGCGAAATATCATTGTCAACGCGCCTTCATAAATATTAACGCTCTCACACTGAAAACCAAAATGGTAATAATTAATGATCATTACAAATATAATAACCATTAGAACAAAAATTATTACCATCCTACATGCCAATATAATAAATGATGATCTAGTCTACAGTATTAATTGATTTTTTTTTTTATACCAGTGCAAAAAAATATTTTTTTTTTTACCTGAACATAAGTGTTTTGCCATTATTTTCATCTATACAGAGCTAACAGTATCCACAAGGAATCCAGAAAATGATTTAGGTTGATATAAATTGCCCCATTTTTGTTCTGATTATCTGATACCTTGTAAGGAATAGACAAAAGCCTCTATTATTAACTACAAATTATTCATTTTTACACATTTTTATAATGGCAATATGCATTTTCTTTTGTTGTTTATCATACGTCTGTTAAGTAGCTTGGTTATCACGGTAATCCCGGTTCCATCGCATTGTCTGAACAGATGTCAAGGATATTGAACTATGTTAGTTAATGGTTATTTTATCGGCACTGTCAGATAGTCCTCCAAAGATTAATGATGTATCTCCTTTTTTTTTTTGCCTTTTTTTTCCCCATTTACCCAGGGGAAGTGAAAATGACTTCCCTTCTGCCGTTACCTTTTGTCAAGCAGGACGGAAGGAAAAGATAATTGGGAGGGGCAAGTTTTGCCAGCTCAGACACACATATACAAAAAAAGCCTGTACCCCCTCGGGACTAGACTTACTACAAAGACATGTAAGTGATCTCAATTGACCTGTGCTGTGCCTGGTGTGCGACGGAGAACTCAGAACAGCATCCTAAAAGGAGAACGCGCACCACGGGCTTCACTTTCATAGGCGCCTGTCAGTTTTACGGTCATATGGCCGATGCCACAAGGGTTTTCCAAAACGCAACTGAAAATGAGATGTAAATCTCGGTGGCTTTTCTCTTCTGCAGATTAAAAAATGATATCCAGTTGCATTTTGCCGCCGCTATGATAATAAGGGGTAAATAAAGAGACTCCAAATGCAACTCTACTTGGAAATGTTCATGTTAGAACTAAGATGACTTTTGCTGGCTGTGGATGCTCATCCAGGGCCAGATTTTTAATTAGGCAAAGTAGGCAGGTGCCTACAGGCGCCCACCACAGAGGGTGCTCTGTGAAACAAAACGACTTTATTTTAATTTTTTTTACTTTTGCACAGAAAGGTGTCACCCTGTGGTGGACAGACACCTTTCTCTGTAAATGTAAAATAAATAAATTAATAAATAATTTTTTAAAAAAAAGAAATAAAGCAAAAAAACAATTAATAACTAAATCAGTTTTTTAGATTTCCTTTTTTTTTTGTTTTACAGAGCAAGGTGCATCCCTGTGGTGGACACATTTCTCTGTAAAATAAATATTTATTTATTCCAATCTTCAGCTTGGAGCTATGTCATAGCAGGGAGCGCAGGCAGTCATGGCGGAGCAATTTGAGCAGCCAGCTCTCCAGCTGGCTGATCTTCTTTAGCTCTTCCCCTTCCTTCCTTCCTGCATGTATCCTGTCAGCACTCATGGAGATATACAGGGTTATTCAAGGAGATTCGAAAAGTCACTGCACGTTCGGTGACTTTTCGCTCCCTGCACTTCGGGGCGATTCGGAGATCCTATTTCGCCAACCCTACTGTGTATTCAGCAAACACCGTAGGGCCCCGTAGTGCAGGGAAAACGCGCCGCAAACCTGCTGAACACTCGCCGCAAACCCACCGAACACTCACCGAACACTCACCGAAACCAGCAGAAAACAGCTGGATTAACCCCGCCGAACACGCCGGAGAAGCCCGACTAGCAACCGAGCACTGCGCAGAGCAGCCGCCGATCACAGCGCAGAGCAGCCGCCGATCACAGCGCAGAGCAGCCGCTGGAAAAACCCGACACGCAGACAAAGGAGGTGAAAAAATACAAAAAACAAAAAAACAGTATGCTTAAAAGTTTGAAAAGTGAAACGCTGTTTGCAAAAAAACAACTGTACGAAAATGTCTGGAATTTACACATAAGATGCAATGAATAATAATAAAAAGGGCTGTTACAAAAAAATGAAAAAAACAGAAAAAATTTTGACAAAACAAATCCCCAAAAATGCCTAAAAGATCCTGAAAAATCTATAAATAAAGAGACTTTTTGCTGCAGAATATTATAATGAATGGTTTATTAGATATTGATTTAAAACGGGAATATTTTTAACATTGAAGCCTATGGGATTCGCCTGAATAAACCTGTCGAATGAAACCACCGAACACAGCATGGAATTTTGGCAACTTTTCCCTGCTGTTTTGTGTTCTCTGAATAGACAAAGCATTGCTTCTCTATGGGGATTTCACTGCCCTCAAACAGGCACCGAACAGGCACCGTATGTGCAGGCAATTCGCCAACATTTGGCAAACTGCCTGCTATCAGAATACTCGAATGGCCCCGAAATGTCACCATTCACTGAAATTCAGCGTACGGTTACATTTCAGCAACTGCTCACTTCTCTTTCAATAACCCCCACTGATTTTCAGCTTTTATAAAATGTGTTATGTGATCCAGAGAAGAAAAATTAAAAATATATTTCCCCCAATATTTTGATTTTTTTTTGTTCAGGCTCCAGATTTTTGTGCCTACAGACTCCTAAGAAGTAAATCCGGCCCTGTGCTCATCCGCAGCTCCCCAATAGGTTTTCTCTGCTGTCCAATAAAATGACGCATTTTTAAGTATATCTTATACTATTAATATTTGTCTATTTTATGTTGACCATACGTATAAAAAATAAGAGAAAAATACCATCTTATTAAACTGATTTGCTTTCCCATCCCTGACAGAGTGTAAAGAAGTGACAGCAGCAACTGAGCATGTCTAGATGGACATTTTTTGTTATCTGCCCTGTCTGAGGGCTCTTTGCACATGCTCAGTCTGCCAGAGAGTTTTCTGAATTCACCCATTCACTCTCCTTATAGGTGAATTTGCACAAACATCTTTAAAAGAAGCACAGGGCTCACAACCTCTCGTTGGCACAAGGGGCCATATCATAGCAGCATGTATGAGATGGTTGTGATATGCAGGAACAAGTTGAATTAACTATGTGAATTAGATTCAGAAATCTATCTAACCTTAATATGGTCAGCAGGAACCAATTATCTATAAGTGAACAGATTCAAACTTTTATTTGGAGGGCACTGTCAATTTTAAACGGCAGGGAGCTGAGCCACTCCATCTTTAAACTTCACAACAGAGGTGGACTGACAATTCTTGGGGCCCCTGGGCAATACAAGATCACGGGCTCCCCAATCATATACAAGCACTGCCCATTTGTACATTGTTGTACTACAGCATTAATTTATTTAAAAATGAAAATATAAGTGCCGTTACACTGCAGCAGCCATCACCCACTCACTGCAGCTCTAGGGGCAGTGCCCAATAGCTCTAATGGTCAGTCCATCCATTCTTCACAAGCTGCCACTGCTGGTCAGGTAGATTCTACGTTTTAAATTAAGGATGTGTGCGTGTACAAATATCCAGAAATGTGAGCGTTTGAGTTTTGATGTCTGATGACACAATAAAAAGAAACATATGTCATCAGGTAATTAGGAACCAGAAGGTGCTTTCCAGAAAGTGATGAATTTGGGTAAAAACTATTGCAAATATTAGGACAAACAGTTGCACTGAAAGTATACAAATGGGGCTCTATTACATTCTTCACACAAAAACGCACGCAGAACGTGTGAATTTTTGCGCGCAGCGTTAAACGTTAACACGCGTAAAACAACACTGGTATTACAAACCTCGCGCATTTTTTCATCCGTCAAAAAATAACGCACATAAAACGGACGCGCAGAAATCAGTGTGCGGACTGTTTTTTTCACGTGATTCAGCCAATCATAATTAAGAACCACAATTGTCTCCCGTTAACGTTTTTGCGCCTGTCGAAATAAATCTGAGTATATATGCTGCAGCAATAATAAAAACACACAACTTCTCCATTTTAGAGTTTGGGTATGTGTAGAATGTGTAACCATACGTTGCTGTATTTTTTTTTCCGTGCTGGTGTACTTAGGTTCAGCCAGGACGTTCAGATTTGCAGTTACCACCAGCTTTTAAAAGACATTAAAATTATGCGCGCAAACGCTGTGCGTTACAAACTGCGCATAGATTGTAATACCATCGGCGTACCAGCGCAGAAACGCATTTGCGCTCACAATGTTAAGTATAGGATGTGCGCAGGACAGTACGCTCGCGCAGCGTTCGCGCAGGTTCACCAGCAGTAGACATTAACGCTCATTTTTTGCGCAGACATTGTAATACGACGTTCAGCACAAAAGGTTTTGCCCTCGAGTTAATGCGTTTTTGCGCACGCATTAACGTTTGCGCGAAGAATGTAATAGAGCCCATAATGTTTTTATTGCCCCAAAATGTAGCTGCTGTGGTTTATAATTCAAAGTTGTTTGTTTTTTTTCAACATTCAAAAGTTACAAGTATAGAGAAATTTATTTATTTATAAAGGATTTTACCAGGAAGGATACATTGAGATTTCTCTCGTTTTCAAGTATGTCCTGGGTTCAAGAGCATTGAAATTTTACAATTGTTACAGAAATACAAAGTAATAAATGCAAGATATTAAAAACAAAACACAAATATACAGATTAACACGGAAAATAAATATGTAAGTAATATAGTTACTATGTTACATGTTTACAGGTGCATTCTGTACCGAGGTATGTTAGTAAGGAGCTCTTGAAATACAGAGAGATAACATATAAGAAACAATAGCATAGGACAAACACATTCCCATAGGGATTGAAATTTATTTATAAAGGATTTTACCAGGAAGTATATGTAACAGATCAGCTACCCTGCAGGGGTAGCGCCGTCTGCGGCGCCGAGTCTTGCTGGAGAGCTTAGCCGGGTAGCGAGCTAGCAAGGTGGGAGAGAGATTGGCAGCGGTCCCTGGATGGTCTGGAAGCGAAGGATTCAGTAAAGATGGCTTATTCAGAGATTATGCCCTCCCCAAATACTAGTCGTGACTCAGTACAGGTTTGAAGGTAAATCAGAGTGTATTTAGAATGGGAACAGACAGTGCTTATATACAAAATACAGCCATGCACATTCAGACTTCCCGCCCACCCCAACAGTTCTGATTGGTTGGTTCCAAGACCACTGCAGGCTTCTTTCAGGTCCTCTTCAGTCTTCACTTGGGTCCACTTGTTGTATGCAGATGAAGTCTTGACCCCACAGTGACCACATACAGTGATTTACATAACCCATTGTAAAGGGAATCAGATAATGGGTGACTGAGACAATGTGACTCACAGCCTTTTCAGACAGGTAAACAGATAACAGGTATCCAAAGAGAAAGTACTTTTGCATAATCCACAAGTTACTCAAACCTATTGTACATTCTATACAAAGGAAAGCATTTTCCACTAGCGGCAGGTAGTATCTTTAAAAAAAACACATTTAACTAAAGAAATATAAGTCTATTTAAAACTAAAAATGAGCAATTGACAATACATTTAAAACCACACAATATAACTGAGCATAAAGTATATTGGAGTTTGAAGCGTGGAGCGCTACGTTAGTGACTGATACATTGTAGCAAGCATGTACTCCGTGGTTACTAGCAGGATGGTGCAGGGGAAAAACATGATTAATTAGAAGTCTAGCAACAGTTTTACACTAAATTTAACAAAGGAAATTAGTTCCTATAAATAAAGGGTAAACAAAATATAACAAAATAAGAATGAAATTAAACTAAATAAATCCTGTGGCGGCCGTTCCGTCACATAGCTCCCCCAGTCCCATGATGGCAGACCCGGTGAGACCCGGTGCAACTTTAAAAAGTCTCAAGTTTGGGTTGCTGGGGCAATGCTTTGCCAACCCCCGATAGTCTTTCGGTCCACAGTCTGTAGGGAGGAGGCTGGCCCCGGGCTTCTCCAACTGCCCCCTTGGTCTGGACCGGTGTCCGACGGACCATACAGACACCCGGGGCTGGTACCCTGCCACGGGGAAACAACCGGCCCTGGTGGGACGTTGAGGTCTTTTTCTCCTCCTGGTCTCCTAGCCCCTCGCTGGTGGGCAGCCTTGCTGGCACCATTTCCTGGGGCAATGACCAGCTGGGGAGGGGTACTGCCTGTACCTTCTCCCGGTCCCACATTCAGCCGCGGGAAAAATGGGCACCCTTTCCTGGTGCCTCGGTCAGAAGCTGGGTGGGAGATGGGATGACCGGTGTCTCCAGAAAGAGTGGTTGTGGATCTGGGCCATCTGCCCAGCGTCTCGGGGTCACCCACTTGCAAATCCCAGCACCATCAACAATTCCACAATGGGAGTCTCCCACATCCTGGGGAAAGGGAGCAGCAGCACGCTGTTGCTTGGCACAGGGGACACCTCCACCCTCACACTGGGGCTCAAAATGTTGGGGAGTGAGACCTGCCATCTCCCCTTCCGGGATTATTACCTGTCGCTGGGGAGAGGTAACGCCAGTGCTCTCTACCTGGGGTAGCCGCTGCTGTTGTGGAAGGAGACCGAATGACTCCCCACCCTGGAACTTGCAATGCAGTGCACCATCACCAGTACTGTGTTCTGCTGATAGCTCCTGACGAACTGTACTTGCCCAGTCTGATGCTTTCTCCGGCCGAGAGAAGTTGTAGGTTCTCCGAGAAGTTGTAGGTTCTCTGCCTCCTGCGTAGTGTCAGTCCCTGGGGCTCCTCGGTGAGAAGGTAGTTCTCCTTAAGTTCTACTGTGGCAGGGCAGGGGTAGAGGTTAGTGGTCCTCTGCCGCGGTGACAGTTTTTCTGCTGAAGTGGGGGGCCGCTCTCCCATGTATGAATGGCTATCCTTGATCCCTGATGCCACCAGCCAGGGCCCGGGCTAGCTGACCTGCACTTCTTGCACTTCTTGGGCACCGTGGAATGGACCGTAGCCTCTTTCACAGCGGGCCGTAGCATGTCCGCTGTCCCCCGCTCCTCTATCCATACTTGGGTAGGAGCGCTTGGTTGGGGTTCGGGATTCCCTGCCGGGTACACCAGCAATTTGCACGGGGGGCCTTAGTCTCCCCCTCCCTTGTCTGGCACCCAATATTCTCCCCGGTTTCTGGAGCCTCCAGCTGGGGGCAGAGGGTAGCCGACCTCTGTCCCGATGCCAGCTCTGCTGCTGGGTTGGAGAACCGCTCCCCCATACATAAATTATCCTCTTCACGCACTGAAGAGCCAGCTGATGCAAGTGGTGAATCCGGGCAAACTGCCCCACATCTCCTGGGCTCCGTGGAAAGGACTGCAGCCTCTTCCTTGGTGGGCCATGACATTGTCGCTAGCTCCTCCACCCATCCCTGAGCAGGAGCACTCCATTGGGACTCTGGGTCACCTGGTGAGTCCTCGGGCCATCTGCCTGGGTGGGCCTCAATCTCACCCATTGTCTTCCAGTTCTCCTCTTTCCACAGTGGACCGCTGTCCTGACGGCTCTCGTTGGTGGAGACCGCAGTCCCATCCACCGGTGCACTTCCACTGACCTTGGTAGGTGTCCGAAGTACTTGGTCACTCTGCTCCGCTGCAGGTTCTGCAGGAACGGTACTTGCTGAGTCCTCTGTCTTTTCCCCAGACGGCATGCTGCACTGCGGCTGCAGGATAGTCACCTCCTCTGTAGCAGTTGAGGCCTGGGATGCGTTCTGCAGCTGGGGAGAGGGGCCAACTGCCTCCTCACCCTGGTGCTCCGAACCAGCAGAAGATCCTGAAAGTAGGTTGGCACCACCGGGTTCTGTTGGCAGCTCTTCTGCCATGTCCATCAGGGTGAGAGCGAGCGGGAGAGCGTCCTCAAACAATCTCCTGAATCCCTGCTCCAGTTCCCACTCTTGGGTGGCTAGCCAGTCCAGATCACTGCTCAGCCCGAGGTCGTCAAGGTGCTCACATTCCCGAAAGTCCTGGATCTCTTCCCATCTCAGTTTAGCTGTACTGCCAAAGGAGGGGTCGTCCTGGAGAGCATCAAATATTAATCCTGGACCGCCGTAGTCATAGCCCTCCGTAGGATCTTTCCTCTCCAACTTTGGACACAGGTTGGCAGCATACCATTCCAGTGCCCGGTACCCGTCCTCCAGCCATAGCTCCGTCTGGATCAGGTTCTCCAGTTGGGACAGTCTTTCTACCTGGGGTTGCACTCCTAGGAATGGCACCCGCAGGTCCCACAGTCTCCAGTATTTCTCACCCAAGGTAGGAAGAATCTTTCCAAGGTAGTCCTGTTCAAGTTGTAGGACGTCCCTCCAGAGCTGCTGCCGTGCCGAGTCATTATGCCACAACACCTCCTGGCCGAAACCTGGATCACTGTGCTGGTCAGGGGCTTCCATTCCTTGGTCCCAGAACTCCTCTTCCACGACTGCAGGGAGTATCTCCTGGGGCGCTGTAGATTCCCCGAGCTGGTACCGCAACTCAGCCACTCTGAGCTGACTGACCCCTGCCAAAACGATAGCGATGGGGGGCGTGGCCAACTGTGCAGGGAAGAAGACGCATCTCGCTGGAGCTCCGTCTGGGGATGCTGTAAAGGGGGTTCTTTTGGGTGACCCCCCCAGCTGAAAACTCTGAGGGGTCCCTGAGCTGTTGGTCATCAGGGGTGCACCCTCCGGAGCCTGCATCGTCCCCCCCTCCGGAGCTGAGACACGTGTTCCGCCGCTGGAACCTCGACTGCGGTGCTCGGATTGCGGCCATCTTGGAGCCTGTTTCCTTGCCTTGCAGAGTCACCTCCCGGGGGTTTTTACACTGATCCTTGCCAGGCGCACGTCCGCTGTTTGCTGGGGAGATGGAGGGCCCCCATCCCCCGGTTGCTGCAGTGGCCGATGATCCGGAACCGGGACAAGTAAGTGTGATGCTGCAGCTCGCCCCCTCCCCCCACCCAGATGAGAAAATGGCCGTGATAGCAGGCCTTGATGCCTGCTTGCAGTTGTTGGGGGAGGAGGATTCGGGCCCGCTCGCAAGAGGAACGTGGCGCCTGATGATGGCTGCACTGAGGAGCTGTAGAGGTGTGGATGATGCCCATGGTGGCGAATCTAGCACGGCTGTATTCACCTGCAGAGCTTTGGATTGTGCAGAAGCGGGGGAAGAGGTAACCGGCAGCAATGCACCGGGAAACTTGGAGGCTGATTCGACGCTAGTCCTTTTGATGCTGGGCGCTGTGCCTGTTCCGGACGGCGGGGTGGAGCCGGCTGTCTGGAGAAGAGATGCAGTGGCTGCTGTTGTGCGGGCTGATGGTTCTCCCCTTGAGACTGCGCGGTTCATCGTTGTGGTGCTGATGGACTCTCGCCCCCGTGGGGAGGCTTCCTACGCAGTTGAAGCCGCATGGAGGTGGCTGGGCCGACGAGCCTTCAACACCGAGATCCTTTTTGGTGGGTCTATGAGCCCGGTCCTCTGGATGGATACCGGCTGAAGAAGACTTTGTCTTTTTTGCCCTCTTCTCATCAATGCCAGGCCTGATCGGTTGTCAATGACCATCCTCGCCCCCCTTGTTTACTTTTTGACCCCCGCTGACCCTCTTCTTCTCCCCTCGCTAGCTGAGATTTTGTTTCTGTCTACAGTTTGCCCAAAGATTATACTACTTTCTACTGAGGACTTTGATTTCTGATGAGTTCCCAAAGTATTTTTGCTGACTTTTGCTTTAACCCCCCCGTTTTTTGACGATTTTTCACGTGACCCCCCCTTTTTTATGTTATAAATGTTCCCCCCCCACTAGGGGACAACTTTGAGGACACTTGATTTTGCTATTTCACGCAATGTTCTTGATTGTTTCTTAGCTGAGTTTGTTCTTTTGTTGACCCCTCACCTCCCGTTAGTTAGTTTTTTTTTTATTTTATACACACCACCCTGTGCCACAGACCCCCTCCCCTTTGAATTTTTTTTTTTTGGCGTTTGGGGCTACCTCAAGGTGTGCCATTGAGGAGGCTACCATGGCTCTGCCCGCCATACTTGGCCCTCGATTACCCCAGGCCTTGTGACCTGCACATTTCCATGGCCTCCGACTGGTCCTTGGACCTTCAGGAGTGAGCCAGGAAAGTCACATAATTGGCCTTAGCCACCTTTTTCTATACCCATTTTCCCTCTTTTTTTTTTTGGTGTGTCCCCCCCCCTTCCTATTTTGGATAACCCCTGCCACACTACGTGTCTCTGTGCTTTTGCAATGTGATTTGCAGAGTTTATTCTGATTATATGCCTTTTGAGACTTAGCCCTGTGTGGCTGCTGTACCGTCTTTCTATACTGTATGTGTTATTGCTGATGCCTTTTCAAAATAAAAATCTTGAATACCAAAAAAAAAACGATAGCGATGTTTACAGGTGCATTCTGTATATAGTCACTGTGTTACATGTTTACAGGTGCATTCTGTATATAGTCACTGTGTTACATGTTTACAGGTGCATTCTATATATAGTCACTGCGTTACATGTTTACAGGTGCATTCTGTACATAGTCACTATGTTACATGTTTACAGGTGCATTCTGTATATAGTCACTATGTTACATGTTTACAGGTGCATTCTGTATATAGTCACTATGTTACATGTTTACAGGAGCATTCTGTATATAGTCACGATGTTACATGTTTACAGGCGCATTCTGTATATAGTCACTGTGTTACATGTTTACAGGTGCATTCTATATATAGTCACTGTTACATGTTTACAGGTGCATTCTGTGTATAGTCACTGTGTTACATGTTTACAGGTGCATTCTGTATAAAGTCACTATGTTACATGTTTACAGGTGCATTCTGTATATAGTCACTATGTTACATGTTTACAGGTGCATTCTGTATGTAGTCACTATGTTACATGTTTACAGGCGCATTCTGTATTGAGGTATGTTAATAGGGAGCTCTTAAGTGACTTTATACTGGGGAGGAAGATTTGATGGCGTCTGGGAGGTTATTCCATAATTATGGTGCTCTGTAGACATGTGCATTCGTTTTAGTACTAAAGCGATTTAGTCCGAATTTTGGGATAATTTAGTTTTAGTATGACTCAAGAGAAACGAAACTGCTCAGTACAAAAAACGAAAGAAACTAAAATAAAATGCACTACATTTTAGTTTCAGTCCTCTTTGTGATATTATATTGATGAGTGAAGGAGACCAGCAATGAAGAGCGCAACATCGCAACATCCGAAGTTCTGCATCCACATGCCAATGCAGGAAGATGTTCTATACAGAGAGGGACATTAATTCAGGAGGATGTTCTATATATTATACAGAGAGGTATTAATTAATGCAGGTGGATGTTGTATACATTATACAGAGAGGGGTATTAATTAATGCAGGAGGATGTTCTAAACATTATACAGAGAGGAGCCTTTTTTTTTTAGCCCTTTAAATCCAGTGGCTGTGAGCGCGGAGATCGGCTGCTTGTTACATTATCTCTCAGTACAATGTATCAGGCACAGCTGTTACAGTAACTGATGCTGCTCATCACAGCGCTCAGAGTTTCAGTAAAACAAGAAAATAATATTGTTCTAACCTCTTATATATAAAAATATTATTTACTCGTTTTACTGAAACTCTGAGCGCTGTGATGAGCAGCAGTCAGTTACTGTAACAGCTTTGCCTGACACGGGGCAGTATTGCAATGTTGGTGCTAACTTAACTAGAGCTGTTGTAACTGAAAACCTCCATAGGCTATAATAGCTCTGGTAAGTTTACAACAGCTCTGGTTAAGTTAGCACCAACTATGTAATATGGCCCACATTGTGCTGAGAGTGAGAGATACTGTAACAAGCAGCGATCTCAGCCCTCTGAGGAGCCACTACAATAGTAATTGTATCCACTGGTTTTCGGATGAATGAAATTAGTTTTCATACTAAAGAACTGAAAACGAATTTCTTTAGCAACTAAATAAATTGCATTTTAGTACTAATGCATTAGTTCAAAACGAAATTTTGTGCTGTGCACATGTCTAGTGCTCTGTAGGAAAATGAGGACTGAGCCACTTTCTTTTTGTATTGTGGTATTGCAAGTAAGGTGCTGGTCCTGGATCGGAGGTTATAGGATGAGGGAACTGCTGGGTGAAGCAGTCTATTCAGGTAGGGTGGCAGCTTCCCAGAAAAGCTCTTAAACACCAGGCTGGAAAGGTGAAGGGTGCGTTTAGAATGAGAATGATCAAGCAATCGGGAAGGTGCCCCATCTTAAAGGGACAATCTACTCATCCTGACTACTACTGTATATTGCTTTAAAGTGGTCAGGATGTGAGGAGTGCCCCACCCCCTTCTCCTCCCAGCACCCCCTGATATGTAAATATTGCTGGGTGAAGTAGAGGAGTTTCCTTCACCCCACCCAGCCTTACCAGCAGGCGGGATTTTTGAATTTCCCGGCTGTCGGTTACCGGATCGATCACTAATGACGACAGCACACGCAGAGAGCGTGACGACGTCACCGACTCTGAGACCAATCGCTGTACCAAGCGGTCTCATAGAGGCAGAGATGGATTGGATTTATGCATGTGCGAGCAGCTCCCATCGATCGCTCTGCGCAGGCGCTACGGAACTTGCGTACGTAAAGTGCTCAAGTCCAGTCGCGGCGTGCAATTTGCGGTTCCTTCGGTGCTCAAGTTGCATAGGAGCGCAAGTTGCATTAGAAAGCTTCCCGGATCAGGGGTCCCTGAGCCGAAGAGGAGGAGCAGCGAGGGACAAAGGATGAGTAAAATCCTCCCGAAGGAAATATAAAAATAATTGGGCACAGCCTGTTAGCAACCTCTGCCCAATTATTTAAGTGGAAAAAAGGGAATTCTCTGTGTTTAATGGAATATCTCTTTGACGTATTGGGATGAGTGTCCACTCATTGGGATGAGTACACCTCATAACCAGAAAAAAAAGGTGTAAGAAAACAGTGGAATGGGCTGGTTGCTGCGGTTTAAAGTTTTTAATTCCTTTACAATACCTCTTCACCTCCTATAACGCACAGCTGAGGTGTGTAGAATAGTCAGAGGAAACACAGCTTGAACTGCACCATCAGCATTACACAGACACGTTCCCTGAAATGTCAGGCAGACACAGAAAATCACATCACATCGACCGTATCCGAACGCAGCAACCACGAAATTAAAACCGTAGAGAAGATCTGTTAACAAGATCAGATGTAATAAGAGAACACATAATAATTGGTGACCACAGACCAGTGTGTGGGTATCATCTTATCTCCAGCCTATTGTTTTATATTATCCATTAGCCTTGTGGTTAAAAGTGACAGTTTGGTCTTTGTGAAACACCTGTCTTTCTATTGGCAGGTTACGCAGGGTATCGCAATATATGCGTCATGTTTCTTTCTTTATTTAAACACTTACTGGCTAAAATCGTAATTGTGGCCTCGATTTAATCCCTTTGGATAAGCGTTTTCAGATTATTGAAATCGGTTAGAAATGTCCTTATTGTTTATTTGATGTTGCTGATATCTTACGTGTGCTTTGTTTTTCTCTTGTTTGTTTAGTTAAGAAAATATTTTCCTTTATATGTGTCACTGGGTGCATCCATTGTGTGATATTTTCCTCTATATGTGTCACTGGGTGCATCCATTGTGTGATATTTTCCTCTATATGTGTCACTGGACGCATCCATTGTGTGATATTTTCCTCTATATGTGTCACTGGACGCATCCATTGTGTGATATTTTCCTCTATATGTGTCACTGGGTGCATCCATTGTGTGATATTTTCCTGTGCCACTGGGCGCATCCATTGTGTGATATTTTACTCTATATGTGTCACTGGGTGCATCCATTGTGTGATATTTTCCTCTATATGTGTCACGGGGTGCATCCATTGTGTGATGTTTCCCTCTATATGTGTCACTGGGTGCATCCATTGTGTGATATTTTGTGTTGTAAACTGTCGTCGTCCCCCACAGCGCAGTATTTTCATCGGGCCTAGAATGGGTAAGATCTACAAAAAAAAAAGACTCTAAGGCTCGTGTCAGACGAGCGCACTGATCACATCCGTATTGCCGCACATTTGTACGTCCGTTATAGCATATAATTATGACCAATGGAGCCCCACACACAAAGTATGTCCGCAGCGAACTGCGGACGCATAACAGACGCGGGAAACGGACGCATGCTAAGCAAGAACGTAAATCCGCTAGAACGGACGCACAGAGTGCGCCACGTCCGCAACGTCCGCATAGTCTTGTGTGTGAGTGATGGAACGTGATCGGACAGACTGCATTTTTGACGTCCAGCATTTTTGACGGACAAAATGTTTTTCATATTAATTTTATTTCCCATCTACATCAGTCAAAAAAACCGTCAGTCACAAAAACGGACTGTGTGGCCACTACCTTGTCGTCAGTCAGAAAGTACGTCCATTGTGCACGGATGCAGTGTCGCACAGTCCGCACAGAATGCGCTCGTCTGACCCTAGCCTTAAGGGGTTATTTAGAAAGCAGTGAAACTTCTGTCAAATTTTGATGCTTTCTGGTTTGGCGCACTTCAGTGCGCTTCGGCGATTCCATTTCGCTGATCCCGCGGAGAATTCACTATTCACCACATGGTCCCCGAAGTGCGCTGTACATGGAGTTGAAATCACCGAACACCACCGAAGACCGCCGAACTGAACACAGTTAGTGATGAGCCGAACACCCCCGTGTTCGGTTCGCATTCGAACCCGAACAATTTTAAAAATTCGAGTTCAAACTCGAACACGATCCAAACTCAATGCAAGTCACTGGGACTCGAAAGTTCGATTTTTAGAGTGCCCTCCAAGAGGGCATATATGCAAGATATCTATACTATAAGGCTAGGGACAGATGAGCGCATTTTCTGCGGCCACCGTCAAAATGTACGTCGATGCGTGCGCACGCATTTTTTCACGGAATACGCTTAAGTGGTCAGACGATGCGCAATTCTGGACGTATTTCATGACGATGGGGTAAAAAGAAGTCTAGGGAAATCCGGCTGTTTGAACGTTATGTTGGCCGCACACTAGCAGCGTCTGACGTCTCCTAATCACGCACACACGCTGCTATGCGGCCGCAGCGCACTCTGTACGTCAGTACCAGCGGTTTAACGTTCTCGAAAAAATGCGTTCATTTTCCACTTGCGTTGCGCGGCCGGACTTTTGTGCGACCGTACTTCGTATATTGGCTGTCATTGCCCGTCATCTGCTGCTAGTGCGGCCGTGATTATGTGCGCCAGAACGCGCGTTCGCACTGCCTCAGTCTGACCCTAGCCTTAAAGAGTAAGGCTTGGCGTGTCCGTCGCCGTGTCCGGTTGCGCGCGCATGCAACCGCCGCGGCACGAGCCGGCTGCCGGCTCGCCGCGGCGGTTACAAGATGCACACAGCGGCCGGGTAGAGGCTGCCGCGCGCATCCAACCCCGAGCGGCGAAGGGAAAGGTCCCTCCGCCGCTCGGGGCTTGGATGCGCGCGGCAGCCGGGTAGAGGCTGCGCTCGCAGCCTCTACCCGGCTGCCGAGCGCATCCGAGCGGCGCCGGGGAAGTGAAAGTTTCCCCACTTCCGCTCTTTGAAGGACCCAAGCCCCGGTCACGTGACCGCGGCTTGGGTCCTTCAAAGACCGGAAGTGGGGAAACTTTCACTTCCCCGGCGGCGCTCGGAAAGGTAAGTATGGCGCCGAGCTCATGGGGTGGCTGTCCGAATGCCGATAGAGCATTCGAACAGCCGCCCCATGTCTGGTCTGGGGTCTGAGCTGGGGCATATCCATGAGCGCTGGGGGGCCAATATCCATGAGCTGGGGGGCAATATCCACGAGAGCTTGGGGGGCAATATCCATGAGCTGGGGGGCAATATCCATGAGAGCTTGGGGGGGCAATATCCATGAGAGCTTGGGGGGCAATATCCATGAGAGCTTGGGGGGGCAATATCCATGAGCTGGGGGGCAATATCCATGAGTGCTGGGGGGCAATATCCAGGAGCTGGGGGCAATATCCATGAGCTGGGGGGCAATATCCATGAGCTGGGGGGCAATATCCATGAGAGCTTGGGGGGCAATATCCATGAGCTGGGGGGCAGTATCCATGAGAGCTTGGGGGGCAATATCCATGAGCTGTGGGGCAATATCCATGAGATCTTGGGGGGGCAATATCCATGAGAGCTTGGGGGGGCAATATCCATGAGCTGGGGGGCAATATCCATGAGTGCTGGGGGGCAATATCCAGGAGCTGGGGGGCAATATCCATGAGCTGGGGGGCAATATCCATGAGCTGGGGGGCAGTATCCATGAGCTGGGGGGCAATATCCACGAGCTGGGGGGCAATATCCACGAGCTGGGGGGCAGTATCCACGAGCTGGGGGGCAGTATCCACGAGCTGGGGGACAGTATCCACGTGCTGGGGCATATATCCACGTGCTGGGGCATATATCCACGTGCTGGGGCAATATCCACGAGCTGGGACAGTATCCACGTGCTGGGGCATATATCCACGAGCTGGGGCAGTATCCACGAGCTGGGGCAGTATCCACGAGCTGGGGCAATATCCACGAGCTGGGGCAGTATATCCACGTGCTGGGGCAGTATCCACGAGCTGGGGCAATATATCCACGAGCTGGGGCAGTATATCCACGAGCTGGGGCAGTATCCACGAGCTGGGGCATATATCCATGAGCTGGGGCAGTATATCCACAATAGACTGCCCTCTGGGCAGGCTTTCCACCTTGTTTGCCATAAAAGGGGTATGGGGGTCCGGGTAGTGCCCTAGGGGACAGGAAAAAAGGACAAAAAGTAAAAAAATAAAACGTTTTTAACCCTTTCAATGCGGTGGACGGGCTCAGCGCGTCCACCCGCATTGCTACTTCGCTGCGGAGGACGCGTTGAGCGCGTCCTCCCTTTGCAGCCTCGATCAGCCGGTATTCCGGCTGATCGCGCGGCCCCCCGGTGTGGGCTGACATCATCGATGTCAGCCCAGCCTCCGGGACCCCGGCGGGCACGATAGGCGTCTATTTCAGGCACCCCCCCCCGCCATTGCAGGGAAGGTGCCTGAAGGGGAGGGGGGAGGTCCTTTGGACCTCTACCCCTCCCCTTCCCCGAGGGCCAGCGATTAAAGACAGGCACCGCCTGGAAGGGCACAGCCTGCCCTTCCAAGCGGCGGCTTTCTTTAACCCCTAGGGGGCTGGATCGCGATATGGCGCTAACATGCGCCATATTGCGGTCCCCTCCCGGAGCTGGCCGACATCTTGGATGTCGGCCAAGCTTCCAGGATATCCCCCTAATGACTGGCGTCATCGCGCAGAGCGCGATGGCGCCAGTTTTGAAATTAACCCCTTGCTGCCACCTATAGTGGAGATAGGGGGTTCCAATGAAACCCTGTCTCCCGATCCGTGACAGCTAGGGGTTAATGTTTACTATCATTGGAACGGCCAGAGCGTGGCCTTTCCAATGATACCAAACATGACCATGTAAAATGTAAACAACAAACAATTACAAATAAAAATAAAATTTAAAAAAAATAGTTTTTTTTGGTTGTTTTTCCGTTTTATTAGTGCAACAATATTGTTCCCATTTCAATTATAATGTGAACAATGATGCTGCACTAACGATTTTTTCTATGGGGGGCGTTTGCTAAAAAACACGTAATTTTCCCCAAAAAAACGTAACGATTCCTCATTTCTAATTTTTTTAACAAGCGCACCCCATAGAATATATAACCGCAAACGATTGCATGTTAAAATGTGAAAAAAAACCACTTTACACGTTTGTAAATTATTGAAAATTCTAATTTTATTGCATTTTTTGTTATAATATACAGACATGACATAACGTATACATATAATAATGACATATTATGAATCTGCACAGTCTGCCGGAAAGAACGATATATATAATATGTCTGGGTCATATATTAAAATAAGGCTTCAAAACGCGGTTAAACATGATGAGCGAAACCGGTAAAAATGAGCTCAGCACAGAGGCGTGAAAAGGCTCAGCAGCGAAAGGGTTAAAGGAACAGTGAGTTTTCCATGAAATAAGGGTTAAAAATAAAAACGAAAAATTCCTTCAAATATCGTGCCTAGGATGTCCCCATAACCTGCCCGTGAAGTGGCGGATTTGTAGGATGCATAGAAACATTTAAAAACAAAAAAATGACATTTCAAATGACGGTAAATGGTTTTCCTTTAATCTATTCATAAACAACTGCTTGGGGCGGCAGCCTGTATGAAAAGAGGAGACATTTTAGGACACGCAGAACAAGTTTAGTGATTTTTTTGGCTAAATTATGGTGAAACGTATGCAGGCTTTGGATGAAAGTAACAATAGGTGCTTTAAAATTTGGCCTTTAGTGTCGGCAACAGTGCCGTCACACTGTAACCACTCTGTGGTATTGTGGAAGAGTGCAGGGTTGGACCCCTTGGTCCAATATTAAAATTATATGAATCTGGTATAGGTGCCAGTGGCAGTGCACCCAAATATTAGGCCTTTGGTGCCAGCTAGTCCCTTCACAACGTAACCCCTCTGAGGTATTGTGGAAGAGTGCAGGGGTGGAGGTTTTGGTAATGCAGAAGAGATCCCCGATCTATTCAGTTACGTCAGCATCAGTGGATTGATAGCTGCTGATCCAGGACTGATTCATTTTTATAAATGTCAGCCGGTCTACAGAGTCGGTGGACAGACGCACTCTTTCGTCTATGACAAAACCTCCAGCGGCACTGAACGTCCTTTCAGAAAGCACGCTGGATGAAGGGCAACCTAGTAGCTGCATAGCATATTGGCTAAGTTCTGGCCAGTGATCCAATCTGAACACACAGTAAGTCAGTGGATCATCTGCTGTAAAGGTATCCAGGTCTGCCCTTGCCCCTAGGTAGTCCTGCACCATACGGTGAAGACGCTGTCAATGGGTGCCTACATTTGACATCCCTGGGCATCGTGCACTAAACAAATTTAAAAAGGCATCAGTCAAGCGGCCCCGGCCTTCACCGCTCTTCCTCTGATCATCCACAGCCTCAGAAGCACCTGTGTCATCACTTGGTAACCTACCAGTGCCTGCAAAGGTGTTACACAAGTGTCGCTTTAGAGCGCACTCAAGTTGTTTCATCCGGTCCTCCCTCTCTGCGGGCAGGATGAGCTCTGCAACTTTACCCTTGTATCATGGATCAAGAAGGCCTGCCAACCAGTAATGATCCCTCTCCTTGATAGCACAAATCCTGGGTCCTTTAGCAGGCTTTGCAGGATAAGGGAGCCCATGCAGCGTAGGTTGGAGGTGGCATTAGCTTCCGAGTCATCCTGGTCAATGAGGATGACCCCATCGTGCACTCCCTACTCCCAGCCACGTACTAGTCCTTGGGTTTCTGGGCACACAAAACCCTCCCTTGAGGAATCCCCACCTTCAATGCCCCCACTACTTAAATATTCCTCCTCATCCTCCCTTGACTCCTCTGTTCGATCAGGCACCCAGGTGGAGTCAGTGACCTCATCATCGTCATCACCCCCTATCTCCTCGTCACGGGAGCCAACTTGGCAGTACGCTGCAGCTGCTGGGGCAACATGAGTGCCAGTTATTTGTGTGTCACTGGCACCCCCTTCCTCTACGTTATTTATACTCCCTTCCTCCACCTCAGAGATTGAATCAGAGCACTGTAGCTGCTGCACATCCTCAAGCAGCATGTCACTGTCATTGTAGTCAAACAATTCAGCTGACTCCTCCGTGTGTGATAGTGAGGCTACGGCAGGAGTAGCTGTGGACATGGAGGCTGAATTAGATGTTTTGGCAGCTGAGGTGGACTGTAAAGCACTAGAAGCCTGGCTGGCAGAGGACTCGGAGGATGAGGATGGCCTGGTTAGCCAATCCACCAAATCCTCTGTATGTTGCTGCTGCTTAAAACGGCCAGCACCAGTTAGAAAGGACAAGCAGGCCCCTGCAGAGGATGCACCACGACCAGAGGCACAGCCTCCTGACACAGAGGCTGCTTGCCCTCTTTTCTGTGTCTGGGAGCGTCTGCCTGTCCTTTTTTGTCTTTCTGACATGGTGAGTGATATATAGATTAAAGATATACAGAACTCTGATTCACTCTGTTATAAAAATTGGAGATATGCTGCAGAACTCTGATTCAACTGTGTTATCTAGATTAAAGATTTCGAGAGCTCTGGTATAACTCAGTGAGACACCCTGATAGCTGGCAGCCAGTGACAAGACACAGATTAAAATTCCCAGAAACCACCTACAGTATAAATCAGTGAGACCCCCTGATGGGTGGCAGTGATAAGACACAGGTTATAATTCCCAGATATCTGCTACAAGTCTGTGAGACCCCCTGATGGGTGGCAGTGACAAGACACAAATTACAATTCCCAGGAACCTCCTATAAATCAGTGAGACCCCCTTATGGGTAGCAGTGACAAGACACAAATTACAATTCCCAGGAACCTCCTATAAATCAGTGAGACCCCCTGATGGGTGGCAGTGACAAGACATAAATTACAATTCCCAGGAACCTCCTATAAATCAGTGAGACCCCCTGATGGGTGGCAGTGACAAGACACAGATTACAATTCCCAGATATCTTGTAGAAGTGAGACCCCCCAATAGCTGCTGGCACTGAGAAGACACACTAACAGAGCAATCTCCTCTCAAAAAACACGTGCTGAAGGCTGTGTGAAACATTATATAGTGTGCTGCGGGACTTAGCTCTGTGAGCCCATGATTGGACAAAATTTGCCCAATCAGGACTCTGAGCCGTGCTTGACATAGTCTTGCACCTGTCTTGCACCGAATTGGCTGAATTGGCTGTAGCCAAATACAAGCTTCTGGCCAGTGGAAAAGTGCATTATGGTCCATTGTGGTGCATTGTGGGCGAACTCGAACCGAACACACGGAAATGTTCGGAGTTCGCGAACAGCCAAACGGCTGATATTCGATGCGAACTCCGAACAGATCGAACCAAACAGCACATCTCTAACCTCAGTATGCCGCCAAAGAGCGAAGAACACTGCTGAACTGCAGGGAAAAAACAAAACTCTGCTATTTTTCTAATAGTTACTTAAACCAATAAAAATGTATTAAAACGTGCCTGAATAAATAATAAAAAAGGTCCTTTAAAAAATAATAAATAGGTCTGCTACAGAATTAAAAATAAACACCTGGTAAAAAAAATTGTGAATCAAAAATACATAAAAGTGTTCTAAAAAAAATAAATCAATGAAAAGACTTTCTGCTGAAAATGAAAAGAATAAACGGTGGAATAAAAAAAATATGAAGACGATTATTTTTTTTTTTACAGTGAACCGTATGGGATTCGCCTGTTTAAACCTGTCAAACTGAATCACCAAAAATCAGGGCATTTTGGTGTTCTCTGAATAGATTAACCATTACTTCTCTATGGGACAATTTTGCTGCCACCGAAGAAAGACGAATTGCGGAGATCTGCTGTCAATTCGCCAGTATTTGGAGAATTGCCAATTTTCTGAATAGACAAATTGCCACGAAATTGCTCCGTACGGTGAAAGTTACTGATCGGTACAATTCGGTGGCAAGTTCGGTGCTTTCTGAATAACCACCATAGAATAGCCTATACAGCACAATAGACCCCTACAGCCTTATCTAACCCTTCCCTCCCCAATCCTATTGCCTCTTTACTATTGTTTTATACTATACTATGGGCCCTATTACATTCTTCGCGCATTTGTTTTGCCCGTTTGCAAATGCGCATTTGCGCGAGTGCAAAACCATTTGCGCAGAATGTCGTATTACGACGTTCGCGCAAACGATGCGCGTAATCGTCTATTGCGATTAACCCTGCGCAAATGAATTTTCCTGCGCGCATCCTATACGTAACATTATCAGCGCAAATTCGTTTGTGCGCTGGTGCACGGATGGTATTACAATCTTCGCGCAACGAAAGTTTGCGCGCATTTTCGTAATGTCTTTGAAAAGCAGGTGGTAACTGTAAATGTGATTGTTCTGGGCGAAACGAAAATACACCAGTTTGTAAATGTTTTATTGGAAATGGGTGATTGATGTTGGCTGATTCCCGTGACAAATCCCGTGACAAAACAGTCTGCCCACCGATTCCTGCACGCAACGTTCATTGGCGAACAGCTTTGTGAGTCGGATTGGCGCACGAAAAATCTTGGAGGAAGAAAAAATGCACTCTGATCGATTTTTGCGCGATAACGTTTTTTTGTGCGCAAAAAAAATTGCACAGAGAATGTAATAGGGCCCTACAGCTGTAAAGTGAGACTTGTGATAAGATTTTGGTAAATGTTGCATTATGGGGGAAATCCACAAAATAGAAACAGGAGATAAAAAAACTAACTTTAGTTTTCCTTTCTACATGCAATTACTTCAAAGGAAAAAAAACAGCAGCATGTGTTTTATAATGTGTTTTATAATGTGATTTTGTTTGTAATGCACAAGTAATCGAGTTACAGCTTATGTAAGTGGTGGTGTCTGTTTAATATCTATGGCAATTTTTGTAGGTAAATCAGTTGACGTTTTTCTAACAGATTGTAGCCATTTCAAGATGCTTACCTACAGGAATTAAACCAATTACATGTGCCGGCTGGATGGAGTAGAGGTAACATCACTGCTCTATAACCCGTGGAGAGAGACTGTGGAGACACATCCTCTTACATTAACCCATATGTCATGTATATTAAAGCATGAGATGTAGGGGATGGCCATAGTGATTCTGCCAAGAAAGTATAACAAAGTTAAATTGGTCAGGGGGTGGAGGAAATGAAAAGAACGTGGGACACGTGATTAACAGAAAACAGAGGGATCGCATATGAAAAAAGAAGGGAATCTAGATCTCCTGCGAGAAGGGAAGCATGTCTGTAATAAAGCTGAGAAAGAAGATAGAGATAGACTGGTAAGGAAACAGGTACTAGTAGGTGGTTCAGTGAAGAAAAGAAGAAAAGGTGGTTTAGTAATGTAGTGGACAAGGGAGATGCAGTTGTTTCAGTAATGGAGAAGAGAGGGGAGAGGTAGGTGATTTAGTAATGAAGAGGGGAGGGGAGAGGTAGGTGATTTAATAATGAAGAGGAGAGGGGAGAGGTAGGTGATTTAATAACAAAGAGGAGAGGGGAGAGGTAGGATGTTAGTACTGAAGAGGAGAGGGGAGAGGTAGGTGGTTTAGTAATGAAGGGGAGAGGTAGGTGGTTTAGTAATGTAGGGGAGAGGTAGGTGGTTTAGTACTGAAGAGGAGAGGGGAGAGGTAGGTGGTTTAGTACTGAAGAGGAGAGGGGAGAGGTAGGTGGTTTAGTAACGAAGATGGGAAGGGAGATGTAGGTGGTTTAGTAATGAAGGGGAGAGGGGAGAGGTAGGTGGTTTAGTACTGAAGAGAGGGGAGAGGTAGGTGGTTTAGTAACGAAGATGGGAAGGGAGATGTAGGTGGTTTAGTAATGAAGGGGAGAGGGGAGAGGTAGGTGGATTAGTAATAGATGGGAGAGGTAGTTGGTTTTGTAATAAATAGAAGACAGGAGGGGTAAGAGGTTTATTAGTAAAGAGGTGAGGGCGGGGTAGGTGGTTTAGGAATGAAGAGGAACGGTGAGGTGTCACTGGGTTAGTAGAGGAGAAGGTAGAGGTAGTAATGAATATGTGAGGGGAGGTGTGGGGGTTTAGTAATGAAAAAGAGAGTGGGGTTGTATTTTTAGTAATAAAGAAAAGAGGGGAGTGGTAGGTGGAATAATAGAGGAGAGGGAGGGTAGGTGGTTTAGTACTGAGGAGAGGGTGGGTGGTTTAGTAATGAGGAGAGGGAGGGTAGGTGGTTTAGTAATGAGGAGAGGGAGGGGTGGGTGGTTTAGTAATGAGAGGGAGGGTAGGTGGTTTAGTAATGAGAGGGAGGGGTGGGTGGTTTAGTAATGAGGAGACGGAGGGTAGGTTGTTTGGTAATGAGGAGAGGGAGGGTAGGTGGTTTAGTAATGAGGAGAGGGAGGAGGGGGTGGGTGGTTTAGTAATGAGGAGAGGGTGGGTAGGTGGTTTAATAATGAGGAGAGGGAGGGTAGGTGGTTTAGTAATGAGGAGAGGGAGGGTAGGTGGTTTAGTAATGAGGAGAGGGAGGGTAGGTGGTTTAATAATGAGGAGAGGGAGGGTAGGTGGTTTAGTAATGAGGAGAGGGAGGGTAGGTGGTTTAATAATGAGGAGAGGGAGGGTAGGTGGTTTAATAATGAGGAGAGGGAGGGTAGGTGGTTTAGTAATGAGGAGAGGGAGGGGTGGGTGGTTTAGTAATGAGGAGAGGGAGGGTAGGTTGTTTAGTAATGAGGAGAGGGAGGGTAGGTTGTTTAGTAATGAGGAGAGGGAGGGTAGGTGGTTTAGTAATGAGGAGAAGGAGGGTGTGGGTGGTTTAGTAATGAGGAGAGGGAGGGTAGGTGGTTTAGTAATGAGGAGAGGGAGGGTAGGTGGTTTAGTAATGAGGAGAGGGAGGGTAGGTGGTTTAATAATGAGGTGGGTAGGTGGTTTAATAATGAGGAGAGGAGGGTAGGTGGTTTAGTAATGAGGAGAGGGAGGGTAGGTTGTTTAGTAATGAGGAGAGGGAGGGTAGGTGGTTTAATAATGAGGAGAGGGAGGGTAGGTGGTTTAGTAATGAGGAGAGGGAGGTAGGTGGTTTAATAATGAGGAGAGGGAGGGTAGGTGGTTTAATAATGAGGAGAGGGAGGGTAGGTGGTTTAGTAATGAGGAGAGGGAGGGGTGGGTGGTTTAGTAATGAGGAGAGGGAGGGTAGGTTGTTTAGTAATGAGGAGAGGGAGGGTAGGTTGTTTAGTAATGAGGAGAGGGAGGGTAGGTGGTTTAGTAATGAGGAGAAGGAGGGGGTGGGTGGTTTAGTAATGAGGAGAGGGAGGGTAGGTGGTTTAATAATGAGGAGAGGGAGGGTAGGTGGTTTAGTAATGAAGAGAGGGATGGGTGGTGGTTTAGTAATGAGGAGAGGGAGGGTAGGTGGTTTAGTAATGAGGAGAGGGAGGGTAGGTGGTTTAATAATGAGGAGAGGGAGGGTAGGTGGTTTAATAATGAGGAGAGGGAGGGTAGGTGGTTTAGTAATGAGGAGAGGGAGGGGTGGGTGGTTTAGTAATGAGGAGAGGGAGGGTAGGTTGTTTAGTAATGAGGAGAGGGAGGGTAGGTTGTTTAGTAATGAGGAGAGGGAGGGTAGGTGGTTTAGTAATGAGGAGAAGGAGGGTGTGGGTGGTTTAGTAATGAGGAGAGGGAGGGTAGGTGGTTTAGTAATGAGGAGAGGAGGGTAGGTGGTTTAGTAATGAGGAGAGGGAGGGTAGGTGGTTTAATAATGAGGTGGGTAGGTGGTTTAATAATGAGGAGAGGGAGGGTAGGTGGTTTAGTAATGAGGAGAGGGAGGGTAGGTTGTTTAGTAATGAGGAGAGGGAGGGTAGGTGGTTTAATAATGAGGAGAGGGAGGGTAGGTGGTTTAGTAATGAGGAGAGGGAGGGTAGGTGGTTTAATAATGAGGAGAGGGAGGGTAGGTGGTTTAATAATGAGGAGAGGGAGGGTAGGTGGTTTAGTAATGAGGAGAGGGAGGGGTGGGTGGTTTAGTAATGAGGAGAGGGAGGGTAGGTTGTTTAGTAATGAGGAGAGGGAGGGTAGGTTGTTTAGTAATGAGGAGAGGGAGGGTAGGTTTAGTAATGAGGAGAAGGAGGGGGTGGGTGGTTTAGTAATGAGGAGAGGGAGGGTAGGTGGTTTAATAATGAGGAGAGGGAGGGTAGGTGGTTTAGTAATGAAGAGAGGGATGGGGTGGTGGTTTAGTAATGAGGAGAGGGAGGGTAGGTGGTTTAGTAATGAGGAGAAGGAGGGGGTGGGTGGTTTAGTAATGAGGAGAGGGAGGGTAGGTGGTTTAATAATGAGGAGAGGGAGGGTAGGTGGTTTAGTAATGAAGAGAGGGATGGGGTGGTGGTTTAGTAATGAGGAGAGGGAGGGTAGGTGGTTTAGTAATGAGGAGAGGGAGGGTAGGTGGTTTAATAATGAGGAGAGGGAGGGTAGGTGGTTTAGTAATGAGGAGAGGGAGGGTATGTGGTTTAGTAATGAGGAGAGGGAGGGGTGGGTGGTTTAGTAATGAGGAGAGGGAGGGTAGGTTGTTTAGTAATGAGGAGAGGGAGGGTAGGTTGTTTAGTAATGAGGAGAGGGAGGGTAGGTGGTTTAGTAATGAGGAGAAGGAGGGGGTGGGTGGTTTAGTAATGAGGAGAGGGAGGGTAGGTGGTTTAGTAATGAGGAGAGGGAGGGTAGGTGGTTTAGTAATTAGGAGAGGGGGGGGTGGGTGGTTTAGTAATGAGGAGAGGGAGGGTAGGTGGTTTAGTAATGAGGAGAGGGAGGGGTGGGTGGTTTAGTAATGAGCAGAGGGAGGGTAGGTCATTTAGTAATGAGGAGAGGGAGGGTAGGTTGTTTAGTAATGAGGAGAGGGAGGGTAGGTGGTTTAGTAATTAGGAGAGGGAGGGGTGGGTGGTTTAGTAATGAGGAGAGGGAGGGTAGGTGGTTTAGTAATTAGGAGAGGGAGGGGTGGGTGGTTTAGTAATGAGGAGAGGGAGGGTAGGTGGTTTAGTAATGAGGAGAGGGAGGGGTGGGTGGTTTAGTAACGAGCAGAGGGAGGGTAGGTCATTTAGTAATGAGGAGAGGGAGGGTAGGTTGTTTAGTAATGAGGAGAGGGAGGGTAGGTGGTTTAGTAATTAGGAGAGGGGGGGGTGGGTGGTTTAGTAATGAGGAGAGGGAGGAGGTAGGTTGTTTAGTAATGAGGAGAGGGAGGGTAGGTTGCTTAGTAATGAGGAGAGGGAGGGGGTGGGTGGTTTAGTAATGAGGAGAGGGAGGGTAGGTGGTTTAGTAATGAGGAGAGGGAGGGGGTGGGTGGTTTAGTAATGAGGAGGTTTAGTAATGAGGAGAGGGTGGGGTGGGTGGTTTAGTAATGAGGAGAGGAGGGGGTGGGTGGTTTAGTAATGAGGAGAGGGAGTGGGTGGTTTAGTAATGAGGAGAGGGAGGGGGTAGGTTGTTTAGTAATGAGGAGAGGGAGGGTAGGTGGTTTAGTAATGAGGAGAGGGAGGGGGTGGGTGGTTTAGTAATGAGGAGAGGGAGGGTAGGTGGTTTAGTAATGAGGAGAGGGAGGGGTGGGTGGTTTAGTAATGAGGAGAGGGAGGGGGTGGGTGGTTTAGTAATGAGGAGAGGGAGGGTAGGTGGTTTAGTAATGAGGAGAGGGAGGGGTGGGTGGTTTAGTAATGAGGAGAGGGAGGGTAGGTTGTTTAGTAATGAGGAGAGGGAGGGGAGGTTGTTTAGTAATGAGGAGAGGGAGGGGTGGGTGGTTTAGTAATGAGGAGAGGGAGGGAAGGTTGTTTAGTAATGAGGAGAGGGAGGGTAGGTTGTTTAGTAATGAGGAGAGGGAGGGGTGGGTGGTTTAGTAATGAGGAGAGGGAGGGTAGGTGGTTTAGTAATGAGGAGAGGGAGGGGTGATGGTTTAGTAATGAGGAGATGGCGGAGGGTAGGTGGTTTAGTAATGAGGAGAGGGTGGGGTGCGTGGTTTAGTAATGAGGAGAGGGAGGGGTGGGTGGTTTAGTAATGAGGAGAGGGAGGGTAGGTGGTTTAGTAATGAGGAGAGGGAGGGGTGGGTATTTTAGTAATGAGCAGAGGGAGGGTAGGTCGTTTAGTAATGAGGAGAGGGAGGGTAGGTTGTTTAGTAATGAGGAGAGGGAGGGGGTAGGTTGTTTAGTAATGAGGAGAGGGAGGGTAGGTTGCTTAGTAATGAGGAGAGGGAGGGGTGGGTAGTTTAGTAATGAGGAGAGGGAAGTGGGTGGTTTAGTAATGAGGAGAGGGAAGGGGTAGGTGGTTTAGTAATGAGGAGAGGGAGGGGGTGTGGTTTAGTAATGAGGAGATGGAGGAGGGTAGGTGGTTTAGTAATGAGGAGAGGGTGGGGTGGGTGGTTTAGTAATGAGGAGAGGGAGGGTAGGTGGTTTAGTAATGAGGAGAGGGTGGGGTGGGTGGTTTAGTAATGAGGAGAGGAGGGTAGGTGGTTTAGTAATGAGGAGAGGGAGGGTAGGTGGTTTAGTAATGAGGAGAGGGTGGGGTGGGTGGTTTAGTAATGAGGAGAGGGAGGTTAGGTGGTTTAGTAATGAGGAGAGGGAGGGGTGGGTGGTTTAGCAATGAGGAGAGGGAGGGGTGGTGGTTTAGTAATGAGGAGAAGGAAGGGGTGGGTGGTTTAGTAATGAGGAGAGGGAAGGGGTGGGTGGTTTAGTAATGAGGAGAGGGAGGGGGTGGGTGGTTTAGTAGCAAAAGAGATCAGAGAGGTATTTGATTTAATTATGAAAAGGTGAAGGGAAACAAGTGATTTGGATCTGCAGAGCGGGAGAGGTAAATGGAGAGGTAATTGTCCGTGTGGGATTATATGCAGTCTGGCAATAATGAATGTACGTGTGCAATCTTATATATGGGCTATGCACACGCAAGAGGAAGACAAATGGGTTCCTGTAATTAAAGTGTATTTAATAGTTTATAATTGGAAATGTCCAAAAGAACACACAAATAGATCAAATAGGCCTATACAGTTGTGTTCAAAATTATTCAACCCCCACTGAAATTGAGTGTTTTGGCCAGTTTGACATTGATTTTGATCATTCAGTCATCTTGCTTACAATTAAATCAAAGAGGCACGTGTAGGTCAGACAAATATAACATAACATTTATAATGAAATAACCACAAATGTCTTTTCTGTGCTCACATCATTATCAGTTTTATTCAACCCCAAGTGACATTCAATCTTAGTACTTAGTACAACATCCTTTTACAGTTATAACAGCTTTTAAACGTGAAGCATAGCTTGACACAAGTGTCTTGCAGCGATCTATGGGTATCTTCGCCCATTCGTCATGGGCAAAAGCCTCCAGTTCAGTCACATTCTTAGGCTTGCGCACTGCAACTGCTTTCTTTAAGTCCCACCAGAGGTTCTCAATGGGATTTAAGTCAGGTGACTGCGATGGCCACTCCAAAATGTTCCAGCCTTTAATCTGCAACCATGCTCTAGTGGACTTGGAGGTATGCTTGGGATCATTGTCCTGTTGAAAGGTCCAACGTCTCCCAAGCCTCAGGTTTGTGACGGACTGCATCACATTGTCATCCAATATCTCCTGGTACTGAAGAGAATTCATGGTCCCTTGCACATGCTGAAGCTTCCCTTTACCTGCAGAAGCAAAACAGCCCCAAGGCATGATTGACCCCCCCGCCATGCTTCACAGTAGGCAAGGTGTTCTTTTCTTCATAGGCCTTGTTCTTCCTCCTCCAAACATTATTGTTGATCCATGGGCCCAAACAGTTCTAATTTTGTTTCATCAGTCCACAGAACACTATCCCAAAACTTCTGTGGTTTGTCCACATGACTTTTGGCATACTGCAGTCGACTCTTCTTATTCTTTGGAGACAGCAAGGGGGTGCGCCTGGGAGTTCTGGCATGGAGGCCTTCATTACGCAGTGTGCGCCGTATTGTCTGAGCTGAAACTTCAGTACCCACATCTGACAAATCTTTTCTCAGTTCCTCAGCAGTCACACGGGGACTTTTCTCCACTCTACGCTTCAGGTAGCGCACAGCAGTCGAAGTCAGCATCTTCTTTCTGCCACGACCAGGTAGCGTTTCAACAGTGCCCTTTGCCTTGAATTTGCGAATGATGCTTCCTATGGTCTCTCTTGGTATGTTTAACATCTTTGCAATCTTCTTATAGCCATTGCCCTTTCTGTGAAGAGTAATCACCTCTTCTCTTGTCTTCCTGGACCATTCTCTTGACTTCACCATGTTTGTAACCACACCAGTAAATGTCTAGAAGGAGCTGAGTATCACAGTCATTCTAAAGCTGCCTAATTGGTGCTTATTATGCTTTATTGCTGCTCCGTGACATCCACAGGTGTTTTCAATACCTGATTGAAAACACTTGAATGAACCTCTGTTCTTCAGAGTGGTAGTCTTTAAGGGGTTGAATAATTGTGTCAATGAAGAATTCACAAAAGAAACATTTACTACTGTATTACAAAACCAATTGATGTCATTTTAGTTGCATATGGTTCTTTAAAAGTCCTTGTAGGATTTCATTCTGAATACAATTACAAATGTACACTAAATTCCCTAAAACCCTTTACAGCATTGGGGGTTGAATAATTTTGAACACAACTGTAAGTATCCAAAATTCTGGGCATAACCAGCACATAACAAAATATTAATATGCCAGAAAAAAATGGCAAAAAATGTATACCTTAACCAGGTAATAACTGTAAGGGTTATTCAGAGAGAGAGCTGCTCTGGCCCCGAAATGTCACTGAGCCGGTTATTTCCCTGTACGGTGATATTTTGGGGCCATACGGCTATTCAGAGAGCAGGCAGTTCGCCATATTTGGGCAAACTGCCAGCCAGGACGGTGTCTGTTCGAAAGCAGTGAAATCTCCCATAGAGAAGCAATGGTTAATCTATTCAGAGAACAGGGTGGGGAACTTTGATTCCTCCGAAGTGCAGGGAAGTGCGGGGAACGAGAGAGCACCTGAATGTCGGCGAAATTTCGGTGCTCTCTGAATAACCCCCTATCATTCAAAAATGGTAAACAGCAAATTTTATTCAATTAAAATTTAAATTCTGAAATGCAATAAAATTTGTTGTTTAACATTTTTTGATTCATATCAGGGTTATTCAAAGAGATCCGAATTGCTGGAGAAAGGTAACCGAACGCTGAAAATCAGCTTTCGGTTACCTTTCCTGGCCATTCGGCTATTTAGAGAGCAGGCAATTCGCCAAATCTTGGCAAATTGCCTGCACATACAGTGCCTGTTCGGCGCCTGTTCGAGGGCAGTGAAATCCCCATAGAGAAGCAATGCTTCGGCTATTCAGAGACACCAAACAGCTGAGAAAGGTTCCCAAAATGCCCTGCCATTCGGTGGTTTAATTCAGCAGGTTTATTCAGGCGAATCCCATAGGTTTCAATGTTAAAAATATTCCCATTTTAATTCAATATCTAATAAACCGTTTATTATAATATTCTGCAGTAAAATGTTTTTTTATTTATAGATTTTTTAGGATATTTTAAGTATTTTTCTGGATTTGTTTTAAAAAAGATTTCCGATTTTTTTTATTTTTTTTTTAACTTTACTTCTTTTTTCTGTAACAGCCCTTTTTATTATCATTCATTGGATCATATGTAAATTTCAGATATTTTCGCTCAGTAGTTTCTTTGCAAACAGCGTTTCACTTTTCAAACATTCAAGCAAACTGTTTTTCTAATTTATTCACATCCTTCGTCTGCGGTGTCGGCTTTTTCCGGCGGCTGCTCTGCGCTGTGATCGGTGGCTGCTCAGGTTTTTCTGGAGTTTTCGGCGGGGTTAATCCAGATGTTTTTGCGGGTTTCGGTGTGCGTTCGCCTGGGTTTTGCGGTGACTTTTCAACGGGTTTGCGGCGGCTTTTCCCTGCACTTCGACAGCTCTGTGGCGCTTGCTGAATACACTGCAGGGTCGCCGGAATGGGATTGCCGAATCGCCTCGAATTGAAGAGAACGAAAAGTCACCGAACGTGCGGTGACTTTTCGATTCTCTTTGAATATCCCTGATAGTCACTACCTGCGTAACGTATCCATTTTTTTAAGGTGCATTGGGCTACATTATTTTACAAGTTTAGGTTTCAGTGCACCTGTAGACCTATACTCGTCACCAAATGACAAGATATCACCACTCTGTTTAGGTAAAGTTATATATATACTTATCTTATCAATAATGGCTGTAGTAAACCAATTCTTATTTGTTCATCAAGTATCTATAGTATGAATTGAAAAAACATCATAGTGCAATACGTATATGCTCATAGGGTAAAAAATTCTCTAATCGTTTTCGGGCCAATTCAGGGGGCCTCGTCCCTTTTACTCCCATTTCTTTATCGTGTGGGCAAGTTTATTTTCTTTTGGGATCGTCCACCTCAGAAGAAAGACAGCATAGACATGGTGCAGATCTACACACTCCAATGTAAATAAAAGATAATGGTATTGCACTTTGTCGAGATATTCAATTAAGAAACTTATACGAGATATAAATATCAATCGTTATATTTCCTAGAAATTCTCCTAAATTCTTTTAATTGTATGTGTTTTGCTTTGAAGAATATAATCATCAATAACCGGATAAAAACATATATATTTATTACGTATACAAAAAATTTTCAAATCTCATATCATAAACAAAGATTTATAAACAACCACATCCATCATCCCATAGAAAACCAGCTTCCCAATATATGTATCTCCTGTTAGTAATTGCATATATGATTAATATCATTTACTTTATCGGTTAGTAACTATACACAAATGGTTAATAAACATTTCTGCGTAACGAAAACAATTAACATGTATTTCCCAGCAAACCAATGTTTAACAAGCTAGATCTTGTAGAGATATATGTATCTCTCTATACTACATGGATCAACAAAAGATGAGCTATCACTTATTCTATTTCTAGAATGATAAGTAATAAAAACTTATTTAGTGAATCCTCCCCTAATATCGAGAATTAAGCTTCTAATCTTCTGCTTTTTATATTGTAGTTATATAATTCCTTCCTTATTAATTTCAATCACAGTAACTTCCAAATTCAATATATATATATATATATATATATCTTTGTATTTCATTTCATCAATTACTTTAGGATAAATCCTTATATCAGATTCTTCTTCATATCTCTATCTGCAGATTTAGAAATATTTTGAAGACTCTGGATCTAACAGTAATCTGAGATATCTCAGTCTCTCTGTTGCAAGAAATACTCCAGATATATATAATTACATTAGTTCCTTAATTTTGCTTTCTCATACATTACCTGTCCAAGATCTGGTCTGTAGTTACAGCCTTTGAATATTCTTTGATTGTTTTGGAATATGTGAAAATTATCAATGTCAGATAATCAATGCATGCGAGTTAGAATTGTGCATTCCCATGAAGGAAAATTTAGGTGTGGTCCTAATTAAGTGATATGTAATCTCTTGAATGCATTGTGTGTTGGAATGATCTGCAATCTGAATCAATGCATTATCGTGTCCTGGGATGATCTGCCTGAATGAATGCAACGAACAGTCCAGATCCAGTTATAGTCAATTTGACGTCACTGAAAATCTACCCCATTCATTTAAATATTACTTTATTCTTAAATATAATATTTACTATGCCTCAAGAGGGCAGTGTTGCTCTTCAAATTAATTTTCACATATTATTTTTAATATTTCTTATCTCAGGTCAAAGGTCAATTCCACTATCTTGGTTTGAACATAGAATAACTATAGTTATCCCAGTACGTCTTGGGTTGTCAAAATTAAATTTATATCTCCACTCCTCTCAAGGTTTTTACTGAATATTCTTTATCAGCTAAATTCCTTTCTAGTTAAAATCAACAGAAATTCTATTCTTCAGTAATTATACCGTTATATAGTTCTACTCTACAAATAATTGGAGCATCTATTTTCTACTGTAAATATTGAATATATTGATTATAAAAATATATTTCGTGAAAATTTTATACACTTGCATAGAGATTTTAAATTTGTTCCTATACCCAAAAAGAAAAATATCTTTAATTCAAGGACTTGTTAAAACAAACCAATAAATTTATATATAACATGTCTGGCACTTAGCTCAGCATTATATCAAATAAAGACATTTTATCGTCTATAGCATCATGTCTGGCACTTATAGAACCCCCATAACTCTTCTGGTTCACCTAGCCATGAACTATTTAAAAAAAATCTCTGTCCATTTCTAAAACTAGGCGAAAATTGAAAAAGAAAAGACTTTACATTAAAACAAGATGGCTACAGGCATTAGACATGTGCACAGCACAAAATTTCGTTTTGAACTAATGGATTAATCCTAAAATGCAAATTATTTAGTTGCTAAAGAAATTCGTTTTCAGTTCTTTAGTATGAAAATTTATTTCATTCATCCGAAACCAGTGGATACAATTACTATTGTAGTGGCTCCTCAGAGGGCTGAGATCGCTGCTTGTTACAGTATCTCTCACTCTCAGCACAATGTGGGCCATATTACATAGTTGGTGCTAAGCTAACTTAACCAGAGCTGTTGTAAACTTCCCAGAGCCATTATAGCCTATGGAGGTTTTCAGTTTACAACAGCTCTGGTTAAGTTAGCACCAACATTGTAATACTGCCCCGTGTCAGGCAAAGCTGTTACAGTAACTGACTGCTGCTCATCACAGCGCTCAGAGTTTCAGTAAAACTAGTAAATAATATTTTTATATATAAGAGGTTACAACAATATTATTTCCTTGTTTTACTGAAACTCTGAGCGCTGTTACAGTCAATTACTGTAACAGCTGAGCCTGATACATTGTACTGAGAGATAATGTAACAAGCAGCTGATCTCAGCGCTCACAGCCACTGGATTTAAAGGGCTAAAAAAAAAAAATCGTTTCCTCTCTGTATAATGTATATAACATCCTCCTGCATTAATACCCCTCTCTGTATAATGTATAGAACATCCTCCTGCATTAATTAATGCCTCTCTCTGTATAGAACATCCTACTGCATTGGCATGTGGAGGGTGCAGAACTTCGGATTTTGCGATGCTTCGCTCTTCATTGCTGGTCTCCTTCACTCATCAATGTAATATCACAAAAAGGACTGAAACTAAAATGTAGTGCATTTTATTTTAGTTTTTTTCGTTTTTTGTACTGAGCAGTTTCGTTTCTCTTGAGTCATACGAAAACTAAATTATCCCAAAATTCGGACTAAATCATTTTAGTACTAAAACGAATGCACATGTCTAACAGGCATCCATTTTAACTTCCCATTATAATATACCCGACAACTACCATGGCTTCGAGTCTCCTAAATTAGGTGACTCAATAGTAGCGTATTTGACCTGCTTGAGTAGGGGGACGTCCTCCCTTTGCACTTCCGGTAAACTTTCTTGATCTTATAGAGATGAGGACTTCAGTCCAGGTTAAAATGCGTTTATTAACTAAAAATATAGTTAAACTACTTAAACTAATTAAACACTTGATGCTAACGTTAGCGCTCACCTGAGTAAGCGTTAACGTTAGCCCTGGTAGCCACCGCTTATTACAAACCAAACGCTATCGTGTTAAGTAACCCGTTTGTGTTTGGCATCTTGCACTTTTCAGGGCGAGGTTACTGTACTTTGTGCTCCCTATGCTTAACATGGGGAGCGCAAAGTGTTAACCACTTCGCTGCGGAGGACGCACGGAGCGCGTCCTCCCGCAGGAAGGGTTGGCTGCAGATTCCGGCTGATTGCTGTGCCCCCCGGTGCGGGCTGACATCCTTGATGTCAGCCCGGCACTCCAGGACCGCCGCGGGCACAATAGATGTCATTGCGGCGGCGCGATGGCATCTATTTCAGGCGCCCCCCCGGCATGTGCGGAGGAGGCACCTGAAAGGGAGGGGGAGGTCCTTTGGACCTCTCTCCCTCCCGATCGCCGGGGGCCTGAGCTTAATGTCAGGCACCGTTTGGAAGGGCACAGCCTGCCCTTCCAAACGGTACCTGGCATTAACCCCATGGGGGCTGGATCACGATTCGGCACCGAAAAGTGCTGGTTCGTGATCCTTTCCCGGAGCTGGCCGACATCTTGGATGTCGGCCAAGCCTCCGGGAACTCCCCCTGAGGAGCATAGCATGATGACGCCAGTCCTGGAGTTAACCCCTAACTGCCACCAATGGAGGAGATAGGGGGTTCCAATGAACCCCCTATCTCCCGATCCGTGGCAGCTAGGGGTTAATGTTTGGTACTGTTGGATCGGCCAGAGCCAGAGCAAAAATAAAAATAAAAACATATTAAAAAAATAATAATAAAAAAATAAACAAGTTTTTTATTTGTTTTGTTAATGCACCAATATTGTTCCCATTTAATTTATAATGTGAACAATGATGCTGCACTAATGATTTTTGCATGGGGTGCGTTTGTTAAAAATAGCGAAATTTTCGCCAAAAAAAATGTAACGAGACACCATTTCACATTTTTTTAACAAGCGCACCCCATAGAAAATATAACCGCAAACGATCGCATGTTAAAATGTGAAAAAAAACACTTTACACGTTGTAAATTATTGAAAATTCTAATTTTATTGCATATTTTGTTATAATATACAGACCGGACATAATGTATACATATAATAATGACATATATGAATCTGCCGAGTCTGCCTGAAAGAACGATATATAATATGTCTGGGTCATATAATAAAATAAGGCTTCAAAACGCGGTTAAACATGATGAGCAAAACCGGTAAAAATGACCTCAGCACAGGGGCGGGAAATGCCTCAGCAGCGAAAGGGTTAATCAGCGCTAGGATTACAAAGTCCAGGCCTTCCTATCCTCTACCATCTTCAGGAGTTCATTTAAGCTCACGCCTACTGTTTCAGTGACTACATCCAGCCACCTCATTCTCTGGTGTCCCCTTCTTCTTTTGCCCTCAATCCTTCCCAGCATTAGGCTCTTCTCCAGTGAGTCCTTCCTTCTCATTAGGTGGCCAAAGTATATGAGTTTCATCTTCAGGATCTGGCCTTCTAAGAAACAGTCAGGGTTGATCTCCTCTAGGACTGACCGGTTAGATCACCGTGCAGTCCAAGGGACTCGCAGGAGTCTTCTCCAGCACCATAGTTCAAAGGCCTCAATTCTTTGGCGCTCAGCCTTTCTTATAGTCCAACTTTCACAGCCATACATTGCAACTGGGGAAACCATAGCCTTGACAATATCTAACATATGTTATAATTGGAAATGGATCTCTGATGTAAAATGTAAATAAGTGACAATTTCCTTTGCAGGAGGAAGAAAGGTTTGTAATGGAGGGCGGATTGAGAGGAAGTTGTAAAATGCAAGTGATGCTTTATGTTATTGTTACTCTTTAAAATGTTTAAAGGGACAGTCTGTGCACCACTTCAACTTAATAAAGTGGTCAGGCTACATGGAGTGCCCCTCCTCCTCTCTCCAAATCTGTTTGGACGATATCGCTGTGTGAAGTAGAGGAGTTTCCGCTGCCTACACACGGCTATCACTGGGCAGAAGGGATTTTGAATATCCTGCCTGCCAGGGACCAACTCAGGGACTGATGATGTCAGCACACTCTGCTGACATCACCTGCAAATTGCTAATTTTTTAATACTTTGTTCCTTTAACTGTATTGCCTGATATTTACATTAATTCTGTCCATTTCCTACATTAAAATACAATCTGCCTTTATCTCTTAATAAATATATTAATAAGCAGGGGCTGATTAGCTCTGCTAATGCTTGAGGTAAGTCCCCGGCGTAGCTCAGTGCTTGAAGACAACAGGCCATATAATATCATATAGTTTTGAGAAATGTAATGTATAATCCCAGGTTACCTGGTATTTCTGCGTTGTTCTGAGTGTAATCCTGAAATTAGGGAAGATTACTTAAAAACCGAACGGGCTGCCAACTCTGAATTACTCTGGCTGTATTACATTTCTATAATATGCTTATTTCTTCAATTACAATCCTAGATCATATTGTTTTTTCACGAGACAGTTTTCTTCTAATTATAAAGTGTATCTAAATTACGATAAAGCACAATGAGAGCCTTAAGCCTTTTCACTTTTAATTAATGTTGTCTAGTTAATTGGCCACACGTACCATTCTCGCAATGAAAATTTCTCTGGCAAAAATGTCTCTGTCGAAAAATACATTCTTTACATCAATCAGTTTGAAAGAAAATATATAAAAATATGAAAAATTATTTTATATGAGCAATGGCCATTGGTGACTTCGCTGAAATACTCACTTGAAGATCTTTGTTTTCGAGTGAGGACTAAGGCTATCTTGGAATAACAATAGTTTAATTTTTTTTTTCCAAAAAAATCATATCGAATATATTTGGTGAGCTGCAGAGTATCAAACATTAACCATTTCACTACAAAAATGTTTAATAGAAAGAAAAATAATATAGAATAGAAAGTTTAATTTGCAAAGTTTTTAATGCATTATTAGAGTTCTCCCTGGGGATAAAAAGTATTCTATGTGAGATCTCACTTCTGTTACAAGGAGCAGATCTCATCCTCACTGTGTAAAAAAAAAAAAGCTCAATAAACTTTACAGCTGCATTATAGCTGCCAGGGAGAGGACAGAATACAGGGAGAGCTCTGGGGTCACTCACTGCTATACAGGGACGAGATTCAGGGGGTTCTAATGACTGAAAAAATCCCTGTACAGTACAGATACAAGGTGTTGCTGTAATTGCTATACACAGGCATTATGCAGCACATACAGATACAAGGTGTTACTGTAATTGCCATACACAGGCATTATGCAGCACATACAGATACAAGGTGTTACTGTAATTTCCATACACAGGCATTATGCAGCACATACAGATACAAGGTGATACTGTAATTCCCATACACAGGCATTATGCAGCACATACAGATACAAGGTGTTACTGTAATTCCCATACACAGGCATTATGCAGCACATACAGATACAAGGTGTTACTGTAATTCCCATACACAGGCATTATGCAGCACATACACATACAAGGTGTTACTGTAATTTCCATACACAGGTATTATGCAGCACATACAGATACAAGGTGATACTGTAATTCCCATACACAGGCATTATGCAGCACATACAGATACAAGGTGTTACTGTAATTTCCATACACAGGTATTATGCAGCACATACAGATACAAGGTGTTACTGTAATTTCCATACACAGGTATTATGCAGCACATACAGATACAAGGGGTTACTGTAATTTCCATACACAGGCATTATGCAGCACATACAGATACAAGCAGGGTAATTCGAAGAGAATTGAAACGTCACCGCACGTTCCGTGACTTTTCGTTCTCTTCAATTTGGTTTGTTTTGCCGATCCCATTTCGGCGACCCTGCGGTGTATTCAGCGAGCGCCACAGGGTCCCCAAATTGCAGGGAAAGGCCGCCGCAAACCCGCAGAAAACTAACCACAAAACCCGGCGAATGCACGCCGAAAACCCGCAAAAACATCTGGATTAACTCGCCGAAAACCACGAAAAATCCCGAGCAGGAGCCGATCACATGCAGCGACACCGCAGGAAAAAGCCGACACCGCAGACGAAGGCAGTGAATACATTAGCAAAACAGTTTGCTTGAATGTTTGAAAAGTGAAACGCTGTTTGCAAAGAAACTACTGAGCGAAAACGTCTGAAATTTACATATGATCCAATGAATGATAATAAAAAGGGCTGTTACAGAAAAAATAAGTCAATTTAAAAAATTTAGAAAAATGCTTAAAATATCCTAAAAAATCTATAAATAAAAAGATTCTTTACTGCTGAATTTCATAATGAACAGTTTATTAGATATTGGATTAAAACGGGAATATTTTTAACATTGAAGCCTATGGGATTCTCCTGAATAAACTTGCCGAATTAAACCACCGAATGGCAGGGCATTTTGGGAACCTTTCACTGCTGGTTTGTGTTCTCTGAATAGCCGAAGCATTGCTTCTCTATGGGGATTTCACTGCCCTCGAACAGGCACCGAACAGGCACCGTATGTGCTGGCAATTTGCCAGGATTTGACATATTGCCTGCTCTCTTGATAGCCGAATGGCCAGGAAAGGTAATCGAACGCTGATTTTCAGCGTTCGGATACCTTTCTCCAGCCATTCGGATCTCTTTGAATTGCCCTGAAGATGTTACTGTAAATGCCATAAACAGGCATTTTTCAGCACATACAGATACAAGGTGTTGCTGTAATTGTCATACAGAGGCATTATGCAGCACATACAGATACAAGGTGTTGCTGCAATTGTCATACACAGGCATTATGCAGCACATACAGATACAAGGTGTTACTGTAATTGCCATACACAGGCATTATGCAGCACATACAGATACAAGGTGTTGCTGTAATTGTCATACACAGGCATTATGCAGCACATACAGATACAAGGTGTTGCTGTAATTGCCATACACAGGCATTATGCAGCACATACAGATACAAGGTGTTGCTGTAATTGCCATACACAGGCATTATGCAGCACATACAGATACAAGATGTTATTGCAATTGCCATACACAGGCATTATGCAGCACATACAGATACAAGGTGTTGCTGTAATTGCCATACACAGACATTATGCAGCACATACAGATACAAGATGTTATTGCAATTGCCATACACAGGCATTATGCAGCACATACAGATACAAGGTGTTGCTGTAATTGCCATACACAGGCATTATGCAGCACATACAGATACAAGGTTTTACTGTAATTCCCATACACAGGCATTATGCAGCACATACAGATATTGCATTGCTAATAATCTCATTATGATTAGGCTTGTGCACCGATTTTTTTTTCGGTTCGATTCAGTTCGATTTGTTCGGATGTTTTAACCTTTTCGATTCGGCTCGTTTCGACCGATTTCTGTTTCGATTCGGTTCGGTTCGTTTTTCGTGTACATTTTTTTTTCGGAATATCGACCATTTTTTGTATTTTCGTGTCACTTTGCTCGTTTTTTGTATCGACTTTTTGGAAATTTCGGAAATTTTCGTTTTTTCGGAACTTCTGTTTTCCTCGTTTCAAAGTGTCTACGATAATTCTGGCGATTCTATCGTGTTTTTTTTTATTAAGTAAAGATCCTTTTTTTCTTATGAATAATTGAATATACATTTCACAACTTTATTTAATCATATTAAAATGGTATGAAAGCCAAGGAACAAAAAAAATGAACAAAACGATTTAAAAAACGCTAAACTGACCCGAATGCCACAAGAAACAAGTGATACGCATTTACAAATACAAAATTTACAGAATCAGCGATATAACCGATAATAGTTAAATATACGATTTCCAGAATTACCGAAATGGAACCGAAATCACGAATGGAACTGAAATCATGAATAGAGCAAAAATAAATTTCGATTTGACACATTTCAAGTCCATTCGAAAAATCTGAAAATTTTTCGTTTCGGCTCGGAAAACTTTTCGGATCTATCGGTTTTCGGGTCCGACCCGATTCAGAAATTCGGCCAAATTCGAACACACGAATAGGGAAATTTCGTGAAAATTCCGAAATTCCGAAAAGCACATCCCTAATTATGATCACTACAAATCCCCATTAGCAGGAGATCTCACCATTTTAATTTTCTACAGTATCTTTATCACTTTCAAAAAGGCCATTTCTGCCTGTATGCTGATAATGCAGTCCTTGTGTGACATTGTGCGAGACAAGGGACACCATCTAGAGTTTAGAACCTTTCATTCCAGCAATGCTTCTGTAAAGGATATATAAATACATGGAAAGTTTAAAAATTAAAAAAATAAATTGCCTCTTTTCAATATTTTTAAAAATCTCAGATTAACAATCTGCATGCAAAATTGCATTCCCCCTCTAATTAAGTGTTAGCTATGCATCCCATGTTTCAAATAAATGTTATGATATTTTTTTAACAAAAAGTGTTTGTTATTGAAATTGTTAAAGATAAAGATAATATTTGTATTTATTTAAAAAAATACAGTTTGATTATTTATTTAATATTAACAGTTCCCAGAAGGCGTTTCCCACATGTCCTCTGCACTACTTACCTTCAGGTTACTCCAAAAGCTATCTGCCTCTTCTTCGCTGACTGATTGCTCTGTGGGAATCTCCAGGGTGCTCTGACGTCACTGATTTGGTTGCAATTAGTATAGTAATTGTGATTGCTTTCTTATAATAAAAGGCTCTGGTGAGAATAATGTAAAAGGCAAAGACCTGGAATGATGGGCATGGATCCTCCATATGCATATTTATTTTATTTATTTATTTATAAAGGATTTTACCAGGAAGGATACATTGAGATTTCTCTCGTTTTCAAGTATGTCCTGGGTTCGAGAACATTGAGTGGTTACAGAAATACAAAATAGTAAAATGCAAGATATTAACACAAGACCAAATATACAGATTAACAGAAAAATAAATATGGAGGAAATAAAGTCATTATGTTACATGTTTACAGGTACATTCTGTATTGAGGTTTGTTAATAGGGATCTCTTAAGGGACTTTAGACTGGGGGAAGATTTGACGGCGTCTGGGAGGTTATTCCATATTTGCGGTGCTCTGTAGGAAAATGAGAATCGAGACATTTTCTTTTTGTATTGTGGTATTGCAAGTAAGGTGCTGGTCCTGGATCGGAGGTTATAGGATGAGGGAACTGCTGGGGAAGCAGTCTATTCAGGTAGGGTGGTAGCTTCCCAGAAAAGCTCTTAAACACCAGGTTGGAAAGGTGAAGGGTGCGTCTAGAGTCCAGTGATGGCCAGTTTAGTTCTTTTAACATGTCACAATGGTGGGTCATGTAGTTACATTGTAGCACAAAGCGACAGAATGAGTTATACAATGTAGTACGTTTCTGGAGGTGTGTTTGCGGGGCGGCTGCATACACTACATCTCCGTATTCAATGGCTGGCATAAGCATTTGTTGTACAATCTGCTTTCTTACCGCGGGGCTCAGGCAGGATTTGTTTCTGTACAGGGCACCTAGTTTGGGGTAAAGTTTAGATGAGAGTTTTTCGATGTGGGGGCCAAAAGATAGATTTGGGTCTAACCACATACCTAGGTATTTGAGAGAGGTGACTGTGGTCAGTGTGCCATTTGATTTTGTCCCAACACATAGATGGGGTGTTTGCAATTTGTGTAGTTTAGGTGCGGTTCGAAAGAGCATTGTAACCGTTTTGTCAGTATTTAGAAAAAGTTTGTTATTTGCTACCCACTTTTCTACCCCTGTGAATTCTTCTTGCAGCACGGCCTCCAGCTGTGGGAGATTTGGTTTGCTGGTATAGATTACCGTGTCGTCTGCGTACATGTGTACAGTTGAAGCTTTGCAGACATTGGGCAGATCGTTTATGAATATTGTGAATAGCAGGGGGCCAAGTATCGAGCCTTGGGGTACACCGCACGCGACTGGGAGGGGAAGGGAAGTGCTGTCAGAAATGGACACAAATTGAGACCTATCAGACACATATGATTGGAACCAGGTTAACGTACTATCACCAATACCAGAGTTTTTAAGTTTTTGTAATAGGATGCCATAGCATATGTCTTGAACCTGTCTCCAGAATGGGACCACTATGGGACAGGAACATCAAATATGCAATAATTTGGATCCCCCTGCTTCACACTTCCAACTGGCATCCCCTGTTCCCAGAAATATTTTGCTTAGTTTGTCAGGGGTTCTATAAAACTTTGTCAAATGTTTGTAGGTAGCTTTCTGCACTTTCGTTGAGACAGGACCTCGCACATTTCGTGTTTCACAGTTTTCCGTTTGTCGGAGTTAAGCCAAGAGTCTGAAATCTGAGGGTAAGCGCGATAAAGAAATTCCCAAGGTTGAAACGTTGTTACTTATGCCGAAAGAATAATCCCACATTTTAATTATTTTAATGGTGTAATTGAATTACTGTACATTTTCTGATACTATTAAGGCCTGGTAGTAAGGATCACCTCTATCCAAAATTTACCAGGAGAGCAGTATCGTTGACCTGTGTTTTCTTCATCTGTCATTGGATGGACTCAGAGGCGTAACTAGAAACCTCAGGGCCAGGTGCAGGAACCATGATGGGGCCCCCACCCTAGGTAAAAATATATTTTGTCCCCCCTCCCGTCAGCATGCATTGGTCCCCTCAAGGTCCACAATGTTGATTCAAGAAATCTTTTCCAGGTCCACTATGACCTCTTAAGTTCATCCCATTTTTAATATAATGTGTACTATCAGGGTTATTCAGAGAAAGGTGAAAACCAGGAGAAGAGAACAATCTAGACCAAATAGCCGATTTGGAAAGCGAGATAAATGGGAGAACTTTTCTGGTTTGGCTATTTTGACCTAGAATTTTCAATTCTCCAGTCATTCTCCTGGTTTTCACCTCTCTCTGAATAACCCTGTATGTATCTCACAGAGCTCCACAGCAATAAATCTCACAGTAATGTGCGCTGTGTTTGAATGTATCACAGAGCTCTACAGACATAAAACTCACAGCAATGTGCAGTGTAAATGCGCATATCACAGAGCTGCACAGCAATAAAACTTAAAGTAATGTGCCATGTGTATCAGTGTAAATCACAGAGTTTTACAGCAACAAAACTCACAGTAATATGTGTGGAGTGTATCAGAGCTCCAAAAGAAAAAAACTCACAATTAAGTATAAAATAAATTAATATAAATTATAGCAAGCCCCCAGGCAGGCGAGTGTGGGCCCCCCAGACTCAAGGACCCAGGTGCGATGGCACCCTCTGCACCCCTGATAGTTACGCCCCTGGATGGACTACTAACTTCAAATCACACCAGAATTAGTCAAAGTCTGATGGAATTGATTTAGGATGTCTCCGCATTTGGTGTGATAGTGGTTGCAGCTTTGCTCTGGATGGTTTACTCCATACAGCAAGACTGAAGAAATTGACTGACTGTATCAGTTATCTTTTCGATAGTTAAATGGCCGAGCTCTCAAATTCCAGCCCCATGAGCAAATGAAGGCAAATAACAAGGGTTTGCTAACTCTTCCTAAACCAAAGCTCCCCCTCCCAGAAAACAGATGTGCGTTGCAAGTTCAACAATGTGGATCCCTGTCCAACAAATGCAAATTAAACACTGCCCAGGCTTTGACTGTCTGTAAATATGATTGTACGAAAGATTGTGTGGTATTTGGAACGCCGCCCAAGAACTTCTGTAAATTATTCCTAAGGAAAACCAAGCCATAATGTCAGGACTCACCTCCCTTGCGGTCCCCTCTCGGCCCCCACCGATGGTCAGCGCCTCGTCCCTGCATGTCCATCCGCGGCGATCTGAAGAGTCGGTGGGCGGAGATGTTGTTGGCGTTCAGCAATGGCGTCACCGTGCCCGACCACTGGCCCGCAGCGGTGACATGTCGGATGCAAGATCTGCCTCCGGCGGCCATGATTGTTCCGCAGCAGCTCCTCAAACAAGACCCACCTGGAGGGGGATGACGCTGACCGGGAACCACAGCCCGCAGTGCCGGTAGAGGGAAGGGGACACAGCGTGGTTCCCCCAGCACAGTGACCAGGCCCTGCTCCGCCTCTGTTTGGGGAGTTCCCCCACAGGGATTGGACAGAGAGATTAGTGCAGCTGCTGGGGGCTGGACCACAGACCCATGACCTCAACATGATTGACTGGGGTTTCCTGGTTTCCAAGTCACACCCCACCTCCAAGGGGAGTGGACTAGGAGGCGGGGCCTTGACTATATAAACCAGCAACAAGATCTTCTCATTGCTTAGTTATTGTCTAACCTCCCTATAGACACAAGCAAGCTCCATAGTGCCTACTTGGGACCTGACCCATCTTCATAGACTTTCAGTACCTAACTCGTTGCTTCCTTCATCGACCTTTTGCCATGAATACCGGCCACGAGAATTGACTGCCGATATTGTACTTCATCTGAACTACCCTGCATATCGAGGTTCAACCCAGAGACTTTGACACATAATTATCCATTCAGTCGTATCCGACTCTTGGTGCTTCTATGGGTCTTCTCTCACAACCCAATACGATTATGTACTTTCTCCTTTGGCTGTTTTATGGGTAGGTCTGTATCTGTTTTTACGGTGTCAATCTAGCCTGTTTTTGTCAACCTCAACTCTTGTTCTGCAGACCAAACCAAGCATCGTTGCTTTTTCCAGGGAATCTGATCGAGTCACGTGACTAAAATACGTCGAAGTCTGGGGATCTTCTCCTCAAGCAACATTTCTGAATTTATGTGCTGCAGAACCTCTTTGATGGTTACCCTCGCCTTCCATGGTATCCGTAAGAGTTGTCTCCAACACCAGAAATCGAAAGCATCAATTCTCCTATGATCAACCATTTTTTAAAGACCAGTTTGTAGCTACATAAATGGTGACAAAAAGCCAGTATCCAAAATCCAAGGTCCAGATGGTACTTAGGGAGAAATGCTTTCTATGGGACAGTATTCACTACTGTGTACGGTCATAACGTTAGTCTTCCTTCCACTATAGAACCTTCACTATCACTTTGTTTTCCGTTATTACAAAAATATGTGTTCCGTCTACCTCAGAATTCTTTTTTTCTTATAAACTTTTAAAAAAAGAGTCCAGTTAAAATAAGTATATTATTGATATAATTAATATTATTGCTGTAAATGTTCGACATGTGCCTTTTGCATTTATGGTGCTTTGCATTGGAAAGGTTTATGGTCTCTGGACGGGGAAATGAACTGCTGTTTTTGGGGCTCAGAGGGGGTGGGAAACGCAGCATTACCAGAGAATATTGGCGGTCCCTGTGTATGAGCCGTTTCTCTCCCCGCCTAGACATATTGTAGGATGCTGAAAACACTTCAAGGAATGGATACGACCTGCTCGCCAGCTTGGTTTTCCTCCCTGCTGTGCTTACAAACGTCCGTGAAATAGCCCAAGAACCAAAGAGTTAAATGGCATTTTTTTATAAAAAAAAAAACCTCTTTCCCAATATCCCCACTCCTGTTCCTCCATAAAATCCCCATGTCCAGACATCAAATCAGTAAACCCTGTTGCCTGTCAGAGAATACAATGTCAAGCCATTAATATGTTAATAAGTCCAGAGGGTGACAGGTGGCCTACTAGACAGCTCAATTAAGCTGCTCATTAAAGACAAGCTAACGAACAGCCAAGGCAGGGCCTGAACAGCACCATTCTGTAATGACATGATGTCAGAGTGAACAAATGAGGAAAAATAACAAAAACATTACAGCAATGACAGACGCCACTAATAAGGGACCCTTTGCACTACATCAGCCTGCAAATCAATGAGTATCAGGGATCAAAAAGGTCGACCTAACATTCTCAAGGGACTCCAGGCTGCAGGCTTTTTTTTTTCCTTTTTCTTATTCTTCTTCTACAGGTCACTTTTTTTTTCTTTTTTCAAAATAAAATTACTGGCGAATGCTACAAATTAACAGTAGGGGAAAAAAAACAAAAAAAAACAACGATACAGAAGTCTACAGTTTACGCACGTAACGACAGAACCCTCCTCACGCCGCGATCTTCGGCCGCTGGCTCGGGATGAATGCGGTTCATTATTTGATGGGATGGTCATTTGGCTCGTGATTGGCATTTCGGACTTTCTTTTTCAAGCCCACAGGTTGGAATTATTTGTCGGCTCTGCCTATCCCATATGGTGAGCGGTTTAAGTAGCATAAACTGTGCGGAGTTCATTTTAATAACACAGGCGCTTCCTCCCCCCCCCTCTCCGCGTAGAAGCCATTATTCGAGCGAAGCGTTAGCAGCTGGGACGGAGTTTCGGCATTCTTAGATTAAGATGGGGGGGTGGGTTGGTGGTATCCAAACGGCTTAATGCATTCAGGTAATAAGAAATAAGGGATGTTCTCCCAGTGCAGCGCTCGTAGGTCACGACACTGTGTAACAACATATTTTTATCCGAACATTCCACCATAGAATGTTCATGTAAAAATGATACGTTTTGAGCGATTTAATTTACAAAGGTCACAGATTGTGGGAAAATCCTTATTACAGCTTAACTATTCGACCCGCGGTGCTCAGTAATGTTGACTAATATTTGTTGCGTGTCACCCTGAAGCCTGAACGGGAAATCAATTAATTAATAAGCTATCGAATGTGTGATACGGGCTGAGAAGTGCGCTCCTGCCTCCTTTACCCTTCTATTTTTTTCACTCTTCCTAATCAAGACTTACAATATAATTAAATTAAAATCACATAAAATACAACAAATTAAAAAAAAACAGGAAGATTTTCAGTTTTTTATCCGATCGTGGTCTTCATGCCTTTAGGGACTTGCCGCCGTTCTAATCTCGTTAGGATTTTGGCAACAGGCTTGCCGGCTGTACGCTTGTGCCTAAATTAGTCGCGCGTAGCACGGTTTTACGGGTGGCCGTGTCCCAGGAGCTAGAGGAGGTTGTCGTGTTCGTACGGCGAGTTGACCCGAGTTGCACCAGGATTAACTTAATTGATTGACCTCATTAATGATAGATAATAAAAATCTAAATGCGACACGTTACCCGGTGGATTTGAAGGTTCATCGGTGTGAGTGATTTCTGGGTCTCCAAAACAGAAAGAGGACAAAAGGGGAGAATCAGCGAGACCTCTCGTTCATTTAGCTACAAGGTGATCTCAGGCCATCGTGAGGTTCAGTAAACAGTCCTTGGAGAGAAAAAAAAATCTAAATATTGCATTAAATCAAAGGGCACCTTTGACCCCACAGAAGTTTTGGAACTACATTTCCCATGAGGCTCTGCTCACCTATTGGGTATCTGAACTTCTCGGGAGAAGTAGTTCCATAACATCAAAGGGGTTATTCAAAGATAGCCGAATTGGCCACTGAATTGCATTGAACAGTGATTTTTTCCATACGGTGCTATTTTGTGGCAATTCGTCTACTCAGAAAGCTGGCTATTTGCCAAATATTGGTTAATCTATTCAGAGACCACAGAACAGCCCCGAAAAGCTGACAAAATGCTCTGATTTTTGGTGGTTTCATTCGACAAGTTTAAACAGGCGAATCCCATAGGTTTCAATGTAAAAAAAGTCCTCGTTTTTTTTACATTTTTATTCAACCGTTCATCCTTTTCATTTGCAGCAAAAAGTCTCTTTATTTATTTGAATTTTTTAGGCACTTTTCGGGATTTTTTTCAGCGACAATTTTGATTCAATTTTTTTTAAAATAAGTTTTTCTCTATTCTGTAACAGACCTTTTTATTATTATTCATAGGACCTTTTTTATTATTTCCATGCATTTTCACACATTATTTTTGTTTTAAGCGCCTTTTAAAAATTGGCGTTTTTTAATTTTTTTTATTTTACCCCTGTTCGGCTTTTTTCAATAGCGTTCCATGGCTGATTGGAGGCGTTTGGCAGTCTGTTTGGCGGATCATCTGCTGCGGTCAGCGGTTTGCAGCTGTGTTCGGCGGTTTATCGGATGCGTTCGGTAGTTTATCGGATGCGTTCGGTGGTTTTTCAGTGGTTTATCGGATGTGTTTGGCGATTTGCGACCGTGTTCAGCAGGTTTATCGAGGGTGTTAGGCAGATCGATTCGGCGCACTTCGGGGACCCTGTGGTGAACGCTGAATTCATCGCAGAATCGGCTAATTGAACTATTCCAAGTGCGTCAAATTAAATAACCCCTCTAGAGGGTTGCTGACCCCTGCATTCACGTGAACTCCGCGATCTCGTGCGCTGGTCAGGTGTTCCCATCCCACGCGAGCGGCCAAGCTGCATGCCGGCGGCCGCTCGTAGGAAGAAGAACGGCCAGCTGCTCTGCTCCCAAAATCAGTCACCGATTGCCGGAATCTGCCGGCGAATTGAAGAGCCGCCTGCAGCTGCCTGGGCCCCCCTCCAGTGGCGGAATGCCAGGGCCCGGTCGCAAGTGTGACCGCTGCGACCCTGGTACTTCCGCCACTGATCAGGGGAGAGAATCGATATTCTTCTTTTAAACCCAACCTGTCACGGGCAAAATGACTTTTGCCCATGTGACAGGGCACCTCTCCCTTTATAAAGATCAGAGTTTTTTCGCTGGCCTATATAATCTAAAAAATGGAGATATTCCATTTTTTATTTCCTGCTCCTCCTACTTGTGATTGCGGCATGCCGCAGTGAAAAGGGCGGCTGTGAGCAGAGAGTGAGGACCACCATCTGCTCGCTGTGAGTGCTGCGCTGTCTGACTGTCACCATCTGAGTGAAGCCCTGGGCAGCACGCTGACTGCGCAGGGCGACAACTCTCTGCTCGCAATGCTCCTTTCCCACAGCAACAAGACACGGGTCCACTAGAGACGGAGAAACTTCAAAATGAAAATATCTCAGTTTTTTACATTATGTAGGTCAGCAATAAAATGCTGATCTATATAAAGGGAGAGGTGCCCTGTCACATGGGCAAAAGTAATTTTACCTATGACAGCTGTACTTTAAATAGGAAAAATGCGATAAAGGAAGACGTAAATAATGGATGTAAATGAGTATAAAACACTTGTTTTAGCACAGTGAATTGATTTATTTAAAGTTAAAACAAAACGGCTATATGTCCCTGTAACAATGATAAACCACAGTAAGAGTGCATCGATGTGACGAGTCCAACACATGAAAACTCCAGCTCTGTATCACTGACATACAGAAACCACTTATTATAAGAAAAAAAAGAGAATAAGCTAGAGAAGGGTTCTCACTCTTTCCCAACAATAAACCATTGTTACGTGGGAAGGCAAGAAAATTAAGGAACACAATGCAGGTGAATGACATACGATGTTACTTAGTTACTATGTGTTTAATTGTCATAATCAAGCTGTGTTCAAATTGGGGTCTATTCAATGAGAAAGGCTTCAGCTCCACCTATAACTTCTTGACCTTTGTAATTCGGCTGTAATTCTCACCCTACGTGTGAATAGAAAGCATCTAGTGCAGGTTATGGATGGGGCTTGTGTGACAGCATGGGGGCCGTGTCTGTAAGGTTCCAATAATTAATCTGAACTCTGCTCAGGATTCCCTTGAATGGAATTGATGGATAAACCCAGGCTCTACAAATTAGCAAAATGTGGGGGTGGTTAAAATATTATTTATTCTATTATTTTTTATATTTTAATGGTATTTTCTATGAGATCGATGCTGGTCCTTTTAGACTTAGAGGGATATTCTATTGAAAATAAAGTACCCTTTTCTTGCCCCTAAATAATTGGGTGGATTCTCAAAGTCAAGCAGGGAAATAAATGGAGGCTGTGGTTCTGAGGGTATGAGCAGGGTATGAGTGAGCTTGCTTGTTAAAGGGATATGCATGTCTAGAAAAAGTTTTTTAAATTGACATTTAAACACTTTAAACCTATAGACAAACTAGAATAAATCAATAAAAGTTTTAAAAATGTGTAAAAAATTTTATTTTCTTGCTTTAAACTCTGTTATTTCATCTCCTCCAGCGACGCCCCTCAGCTAGGGTGTGTCTTCAGCTCATACTTCCTGAATATTCCCGGCCTCCTCCCCACCCACGACTCCACCCATCAAAGCTTCACATGAACTACATTTCTTGCTCCAGCTTGCCCACAGCCCCCCATGCACCCCACTCAGCTATTACCCCCCCTCACCTAGTGTGTCACCCCTCTCCTCTTAGATTGTAAGCTCTTGGGCAGGGTCCTCTCTCCTACTGTTCTGTGTGTTTAACTTTTATGGACATTTGTTATTCTGTCTCACACATTGTACAGCGCTACGGAACTTGTTAGCGCATTTTAAATACCTGTGACTGTATGAACGAACACAAGCTGTGCAGCTCAGGACCTCAGACTGAGGAAACCGAGGAACTGAATATTAGCATCTCTGCAACTGTGAAAGCAAAATACACTCACCCGCCGACTCGCTCACACACTCACCCGCTGACTCGATCACACACTCACCCGCTGACTCGCTCACACACTCACCCGCTGACTCGCTCACACACTCACTCGGTCACACACTCACCTTCTGACTCGCTCACACACAGACTCACTCACCCACTGACACGCTCACTTGTGCTCTTTCAAGATTTACATAGTTACTGTCTCACTCAAAGTCCCTCACATAGTCACTCCTTCACACGCTTTCTTGTCTGTCTCTTGTGCGAGCTCTCTCTCACTTCTCTTGTGCTGTCTCTCGTGTGCCCTCTCTCTCACTGCACCTTTTCTTTTGCTTTTCTCTGCTTTATCGTGCTCTCTTTCTCTCTTTACCGTTTCTTGCTGTGTCTCTGTGCTTTTCTTTGTTGTCCCTCTCTCCTCTGTCTCTTTTTCTCCCTGTGTGTATGGATTTCTTTCCTTCCCTGTCTCTGCAGTAGCTGGGGGTGAAAGGTCAGCCCCGCCCTCCCCTCAGCTCACAGTGCAGGAGGGAGGAGGAGCAACTCAGATGCACATGCTCAGTGTGTTTTTTTAGCTCTCCCTAGGTATAGGCACTGATTGGTTAGCTTAAAATGCCTCCTGACTGAGGTTGGAGCGTGGAAAACTCCAAGAAAGAAAAGCAGGCAAATATGAAAAAAATCTCATATTTACTTTCGTTTTATGCCTGCTGAATGACACTACTGACTCAGCACACTAGCAAAGCATGCATGTCCCTTTAATTAAGGTCAGGGACTGCCGACAATGGACGCCTTTGAAGCTTTTGTGCACAATTTGCGCTCCTACACAACTTGCGTATTCCAGGGCCGGCCCGTCCATGGAGCAGGGTGGAGCAGCCGCTCTAGGCAGCACTTTGTCAGGGGCAGCATTTTGCTGCTCTTTCAAAGGCCACCACCGCCAGCCCGGACACAGTTGCAGGACAGTGTTCCGCTGAAAACCAAGCCGCACCTGCCCCTTCAGCACGTGACTGCCCCTATCCGCGGACTGGTGCCCTCCCCTTTCAGCAGGCATGGAGGCCATCAGCTTAAGTTTTACCAGCGATGCAGCCTGGCTGTGGTCGCTCTTGCAGCACAGTGCGCCTGTGAGTTGGAACACGGTGTTTAGAGCCTGTCATGTGACACGCGCGGCAGGGCTCTGATGGCGTAGGCAAGCACATGCCTTTAAATGAATAATCCCGGGGAACCATGAGGCTGCTGAGGAGGTAGGGCCTGGCTTGATTTTATACAGGAGACTCTGTGCCCTCCCCCGTGTGTGTTATGGAGGTTCCCCTCCCACCCTTCCCTCCTCACAGGGACATGTTGCTGCTCCCATAAAGCACTGCCATCTCCTCTGTCCTGGTTGTGGGAAGCCCTGGACAGACACCCTATCCCAGAGTCCTGAGGGAGCAGCCGATTGAGGGCTGCATGGGACCCAGATTGAAGACAATCTGCAGCTCCCTTACATCCTGCACAGCATGATGGGAGCTGTAGTTAGTTGTTAATAGCTGGAGGATCTGCTTTTCACTGCTAAAATAAATCAATCACATTTTTACCTTTCTAAACTGAGGGGGGGGGGTTAATATGGAGCTGCCAGGGTTTGATGGGGGAATTAAAGGAATGACTGGGACGCGGCATGTTTTAATGCCGCTTTATGGCTTTTACCCCCCCCCCCAGTATTCCCTGAAATATAATCAACGGTAACTCTGTGCCCTCCGGCGTCCTTAATCCTATGCGTCTCCTGTTACCGGCTGTGGTATGTGTGTGTGACTGCATGTGTGTGACTGTGGAAGTATGTAATTGTGTATGTGGAAGTGTGTGTGTGTGACGGTATGTGGATGTGTGGGACAGTGGGCCGTGATATGTGGCTCTCTGTGATATGCTCATAGATACCATGTTTTTTTGGGGGTGGGGGGCAGCAATTTATCCTACGCTCCAGGCAGCACAGTGGCTTGGCCCGGCCCTGTGCGTATCGTAGGAATCGCGTATTCAACACCGCTATAGGACTTGCACACGTTAGATACGCAAGTTCTGTAAAGCCTGCACATCGCGATGGATCGGACCTGCACGTGCATGCACAGATCCGATCCATTGGCTGCCTCTATGAGATCGTTCACTACAGTGATTGGTCTCAGAGAGGGTGATGTCACTGTGCTGTCTGAGTGCCGATGTCACTAATGACCGATCTGGTGACCGTCAGTAGGGAAATTCAAAATTCCGGCTGCTGGTGACGCTGGTTGGGGTGGAGGAAACTCCTCTACTTCACCCAGCAATATCGCCAGACCACTTTAAAGCAAGTGCTCAGGATGAGTGCAATGTTCTTTAAGCTCGTGTTCACAGTTTTTTTTTTTTTTTTTTTTTTTTTTTTTATTATTCAAAATTTTTATTTTGAAAGAAAGTCAGCGGTACAATCAGCTAGGTGAAAGAAATGAAAGCAATACCATAGAATCAACATACAAGTATTCAGCAAGCAGTAAAACAATATTCAAATAGGAAAGTGGGGGGGGGGAGACATACCAAAAAGTGCTCCAGGGGAGGAGGGAAAAAAAAAAAAGGGGAGGGAGGTGGCAAAGGCCATAAATGTGACTTTCCTGGCTCTCTCCTAAAGTAGGAGGCCATGGAAATGTGCAGGTCACAAGGCCGGGAAACTCTGGGGCCAGGTATGGTGGGCAGAGCCATGGTGGCCACCACAATGGCACACCCAGAGTTGACCCAAGCGCCAAAAGAAAAAGTAATAAAATAGAAAAAAAAAAAAAAAGGGGGGGGGAAGGGGCGTCTGCAGCACTAGGTGGCGTGTGAAAACAAGGGGAAAGGGGGGGGAAAACGGGGGGGGATGGAGTGGTCAAGGGGACATACATATGGGAATATTACGCAGCAGGCCTGGGAGCGTGTTGAAAACAATAACATGTCTGATGGTATCAGTAGTAGTCCAAAAAGAACTCCAAAAGGCATAGGTCCTCTTAAAACAAGCGTCCTCAGAAAATATAAGTCATCGGGGGGGGGGGGGTATCAAAGCCGAGATCAAAAATGAGGGAGAGTTGCAGTCCAGGACATGAGGCGAGGTACCTCAGCCCGTGTCTATAAACGGAAGTGGGGCCATAGCAGGCAGCATCCCGCAAGGTAATCCAGGTGTTACGGCTCTACCCGACTCAAGTTCTGCAGCCAGCAGAGGGGTAAGGGACACTGTGTCCACCCATAAGGCAAAGTGTACATCGCGCCTCAGCATCTTCTCTCTTAGCATGCTGCGGCATCCGACTGTCATCAGTCCGTCGCCATCGAATACACCATCCAGGCCCTGCCAGGCCCCAATCGCTCCTCGACCTCCACTGCCAGGATTCCGGAGCAGGACCACATGGTATGGCACTGCGCACCTCCGCGCTGTCCCAACCAGCATTCGGGGAAAAAGTCCCCGCAGGGCCCGGGTCGAACCTCGAACTCCGCCGCCAGATCTCCTTCGGAAAACTGTTCGGTATAGCCGCTTGCGCTTCCGCGTCTTCCTGGCCGCCAGCCGGATGAAACCGTCCATCTCCGCACGTCGAGGGGGCACCAATGCCACTGCCATCCGGGGTGCAGCGAGCGCAGTCCCACTTCCAGTGCAGTAAGTCGGATTCGCTCTGGGGGCACGGATCCTCCGAACCGAGGCCACATGCTGGCCGCCGTCCTCGCCGCCTCTCTCCTCAGCTGCAGTATCAACAGGACATATTGCTGTAAGGCACGAGGACATGTCCGCCTCTACCTCAGTCGTCAGGTGTGTCCTCGGTGTTCGGAAGCCCCGTAGCACGGCCTGCAGTCTGCGCCAGACCCCTCTAGTGAGCTGGGCATCCGGATCCTCCCCATCTAGGATAAGCAAGCAGGCATCCAGGCCGCACATAGCGGCCCCCGCATCACTGGTGAGGGGAGGGGGTTTAGCACATCTTCGACCCACGGGTCCGTCTGCCACCCCCACAGACCTGTAATCCAAGGCGGCCAGGAGATGGGGGCCCTCCATCTCCATATTCTGCTGCACTGACCTGGGTCCGGGGAATGCAGCCAGCACCGCGTGGTCACTAGGCTCTTCACAGGGGTTAGGCCTCAAGATGGCTGCCGTCTTCTCGGGATAGCCACCCAGCTACAGCGACCAGGGTTGTCTCTCGTCCGGAGGGGGGGACTAAACGGTCTCCGGACAATTCAGAACCGGTGGCCAGCAACTCAGACCCAGGTTCAGCAAAAAATAGGCACATAAAAGTTAGCTAAAGGTCTCTTAAAAGGAGCAGATGCGAGGAGCTCCAGCAAAACACGTCCACTCCTGTGAACAGCCGGCCACGCCCCCTTGTTCACAGTTTTTTTAAACATTTTTCCTGCTGGTTTTATTCCTAATAACATGTTGCACCAAATGATGATGGTAGCGATATAAGCTGCTCAATAGTCAAAAATCAAAAAATGTGATATATAGTAGAGCAATAAAATGACTACATGTAATAGAAATAACAATAAAGCACATTCATTTAGTTTTAATTTATATACAGAGGAGCGGAGAGCTGCAGCGTTCCTAGGTGCTGCTATTGGTATCAGGCTGTACCTGCATTTGCTCCACGGCCCGCAGTTAGTAAAGTGGCTGGTGTGGAATAGTTGTGGTAAAACAGAGACAATAAGGAAAACTATCGCACGATTACTTTTTCACCCACCGGCTCCATGTTACCATGAGAAATAACCTGAAAAGTACAAAGAACTGAGCCTTGGTGCTTGGTGAGGCTAAAAATAACTGCATGAAGATATTCCAATGTAAGAATCCTCTAAAATCTAGGCTTGTGCACCGATTTTTTTTTCGGTTCGATTCGATTCGATTTTTCGGATTTTCAATTCAGCTCGTTTCGACCGATTTCTGTTTCGGTTCGGCTCGATTCGTTTTTCATGTACATTTTTTTTCGGAATTTCGACCATTTTTCGTGTCACTTAGCTCGATTTTTGTATCGACTTTTCGGAATTGTAAATGGTTTCGGAATATCGACCATTTTTCGTATTTTCGTGTCACTTAGCTCGATTTTTGTATCGACTTTTCGTATTTTCGGAAATTTTCGTTTTTCGGAATTGTAAATGGTTTCGGAATATCGACCATTTTTCGTATTTTCGTGTCACTTAGCTCGATTTTTGTATCGACTTTTCGTATTTTCGAAAATTTTCGTTTTTCGGAATTGTAAATGGTTTCGGAATATCGACCATTTTTCGTATCACTTAGCTCGTTTTTTGTATCGACTTTTCGTATTTTCGTTTTTTCGGAACATCTGTTCTCCTCGTTTCAAAGCAATAAATTTCGATTTGACACATTTCAAGTACATTCGAAAATTCCGAAAATATTTCGTTTCGGCTCGAAAAACTTTTCGGATCTGCCATTTTCGGATCTAAAAATTTTCGGAAAAATCGGCCGCATCCGAAAACACGAATCGGGAAATTTCGTGAAAATTCCGAAACCCGAAACGCACATCCCTACTAAAATCAAGTGATACCACAACCCCAGAGTCAGCCCACAGTCATTGCACCCTACACAGTTAGGCTTGTCGGAATTCCTCCCAAAAGTATGTCCCACTTTTGGAAGGAATTGGACTGTAATACAAAGTTGGTGCTAACTTAACCAGAGCTGTTGTAAACTTACTTAGAGCCATTATAGTCTATGGAGTTGGTAAGTTTACAACAGCTCTGGATAAGTTAGCACAAACTTTGGAATATTATCCAAATGCTAGCTAAGCTGTAGCTAATGGCTTTATCAATGGAATCAACAGGATTCCTCTTGACTTAGAATGATGGACAAGCAACAAGAATGGACCATGCAAATAATAACAAATGACTGATGAGTAAAGTACTTGGCATTGGCGTCTCTTCACATGGACCTGCAGAAGATGACAGAGCCCCCAAGACACAAGCACAATGTAAGATATAAAATAAGAAATGGTGTAGCGATATCAATGTCCTTCACAGAAAACAATGTCCCGTTTGTAATCTTTTTCTCCAAGTTCTTTTCTTGTGATGTCCCTCAGAGAAAACACAGAGAATAGATCATAGTGCAACCTGTATAAAGTATCATATATATGTAATCAAGGTGGTAGCACTCACATGAATTAGAACCCTCCTGGTTCTAGGTACTTTAGGGATATTGTTGGCTTCCCAAAAACCTTTTCAAGGACGAATCATAGGATCCCTATCGGATTTCCAAGGATGGAAGTTGAACTCACTTCAGCAATACACGATAAGAATCAAATGAAGTTCCGTGTGAGTAGCTGATGACAGGTGGTTGTAATCAGATAAAGCTCCGTGTAGGTAGCTAATAGTAGGAGATTCTCAAATAAAAGGAGGCTCCAAAAACAGAATAAAAAATTTAATAAAATAAATTAAAAACAAATAAGCAAATAAACCAGAACGCGTTTCACCAATACATTAAAGTATCATAAGGCTTCCTCAGCTGGCTGATTTGAAATGACCATATTATGGCTTATATACTTATTTCCATAAGCATGCGCGAGGTTTCGTTTTTCCATCCATCGGATTGGTTATACGAAACGAAAGTTAAAATTTAATTGGGTGTATTTATTTCCTTCCAAAATTCATGACTAAGATTGGCCATGCAAACTGAGAGTAAGTTCCCATTGGCAGCCCCAATCTCTTGCCAAATTAGATGGCTGTGATTGGATAGCAGTCAATGGAAATAAGTATATAAGCCATAATATGGTCATTTCAAATCAGCCAGCTGAGGAAGCCTTATGATACTTTAATGTATTGGTGAAACGCGTTCTGGTTTATTTGCTTATTTGTTTTTAATTTATTTTATTAAATTTTTTATTCTGTTTTTTGGAGCCTCCTTTTATTTGAGAATCTCCTACTATTAGCTACCTACATGGAGCTTTATCTGATTACAACCACCTGTCATCAGCTACTCAGACGGAACTTCATTTGATTCTTATCGTGTATTGCTGAAGTGAGTTCAACTTCCATCCTTGGAAATCCGATGGGGATCCTATGATTCGTCCTTGAAAAGGTTTTTGGGAAGCCAACAATATCCCTAAAGTGAACATACCTAGAACCAGGAGGGTTCTAATTCATGTGAGTGCTACCACCTTGTTTACATATATATGATAGTTTATACAGGTTGCACTATGATCTATTCTCTGTGTTTTCTCTGAGGGACATCACAAGAAAAGAACTTGGAGAAAAAGATTACAAACGGGACATTGTTTTCTGTGAAGGACATTGATAGCGCTACACCATTTCTTATTTTTTGTCTATTTCTGTGATGGTTGAGTAACAAGGACCATTAGGTGTATAAGCGATTTTCCTGATATTGATCAATTTATCAGCGCTACACTATTTTCTTTGTTTATTGACAATGTAAGATATACAGGGTTATTCAAAGAGATCCGAATGGCTGCCGAAAGGTAACCGCACGCTGAAAATCAGCGGTCGGTTACCTTTCTTGGCCATTCGGCTATTCAGAGAGCAGGCAATTCGCCAAATCCTGGCGAATTGCCTGCACATACGGTGCCTGTTCGGTGCCTGTTCGAAGGCAGTGAAAGCCCCATAGAGAAGCAATGCTTCGTCTATTCAGAGAACAAAAACCAGCAGTGAAAAGTTGCGGAAATGCCCTGCCATTCGGTTGCTTCAGTCGACAGGTTTATTCAGGCGAATCCCATAGGCTTCAATGTTAAAAATATTCCCGTTTTAATTCAATATCTAATAAACAATTTATTATATTATTCTGCAGTAAAGAGTCTCTTTATTGATAGATTTTTTAGGATCTTTTAAGCATTTATTGGGATTTTTTTTTCAAAAAAAAATTCCGTTTTTTTTATTTATTATTTTTTGAACGTTTTCTTTTTTCTGTAACAGCCCTTTTTATTATCATTCATTGGAGCTTATATGTAAATTTTGAACATTTTCGCTCAGTAGTTTGTCTGCAAACAGCGTTTCACTTTTCAAACATTCAAGCATACTGCTTTTTCTTTTTTCACTCCATTCGTCTGCGGTGTCGGGTTTCTCCGGCGGGTTAATCCAGATGTTTTTGTGGGTTTTGGTTTGCGTTCGACCTCGTTTTGCAGTGAGTTTTCGGGTTTGCGGCGACTTTTCCCTGCATTATGGCGGCCCTGTGGTGCTTGCTGAATACACCGCAGGGTCGCCGAAATGGGATCACCGAATCGTACCGAATTGAAGAGAGCGAAAAGTCACCGAACGTGCGGTGGCTTTTCGATTCTTTTTGAATAACCCTGTATGATATAATAAAGACCAGTGAGTGCACCTCTCCCATCTACCCATATGTTTTTTTCTGTGATTCTGGGCCCTAATTCAAACCTTTTAAACAACCTACAAAATGTAATATACCAGCGCCATTATAATCATGCTCATACTATTATTACCAGACACCCGTCGCTAGCAATTAAAAAGCTGATTTCCACCTTCCAACTTCACATACAATACATAAAACATCTAAGTGCAGCACCCATGTGGAAATATAAATTAGAATTTTTTCCTAATACCATATATGGTAAATCAGCCACATTTCCTTCCGAAATTAGAAAACTGATGAGATTAAAAAAAAAAAAAAAACAGTACATAGCGTAATACTTATACATTTTATATTTACGTAAAAGAGGAAAATGGTCCTACTCAAATAACTGGAGCCATTCTGAAGTCCATTATTAGTAGATGGATTATTAGTCTTCAGCCTTCTCAGAATGGAAGCCATGTATAACCAATCGTCTTTTATGCAGCGTTCGAATAAAAAAAGGTAAAGCTTAGACCATATTTTAAACCAAAATACAAATAACTAGATATTAAGGGATGACTGGAACAAATATTAACATAAATATGTCAATATGTAACTTAGAGTGGAGATCATTGAAGGATGGCTCCACGACTCATCATCCATCACAAAAAAGACAATAATTACAATAATACAGGGATCACTCTAGACAAAAGATATAAAACAAAAGACATAGGGCAACATGCAGGTTTAATATATAATATACAACCCCTGCTTAACCCCTTAACGCCGCGGGACGTACAGTTACGTCCTGCATTAGGTGGGCTTTAACGCCGCAGGACGTAACTGTACGTCCCCAGCGTCTGCAGCCCCCCGGCGGCGGATACTCACCTCCTCCGGCGGCTCCCTCACTGCTCTGACTCCCACGGAGTCAGACCGGCACTTTTGGTGCCTCCCAGCGCACTGACGTCATCGCGCCGGACGCGATGACGTCAGTTTCAGGCGTCCCCTCCCAGCCGGAGCAGGGGGAGCGCCTGGAGGGGAGGGCGGATCTTTTGGATCCCTCTATCTCCCCATCGCCGGGGGCTAGCAGCTAATGCCAGGCATCCCTGGAAAGGGCACAGCCTGGCCTTTCCAGGGATGTATGGCATTAACCCCTTGATGGCAAGGCTGTGACCCAGCACCAATCGATGCCAGGTCACAGCCTTTTTCCGGTGGGGGCCACCATCTTGGATGGCAGCCCCATCTCCGGGACTCCCCACGTCCACTGACATCATCGGGCGTGGCCCGATGACGTCAGTTAACCAGGGAACCCCTAGCTGCCAAGGGATTTCCTAAGGAAATCCCATGGTGGAGATAAAGGGGTTCAAAGAACCCCCCTATCTCATGATCGGTGACAGATGGGCCTGATCATGATCAAACATGACCATATTACTAGTAAAATTAAAGTGTAATAAAAATAAAAAAATAAAAACGTGCTTTTTTAATTTTTTTTAATGCAGCACTATTGTTCACATTTCAATTATAATGTGAACAATGATGCTTCACTAATGATTTTTTTGGGGGGGGGGGGGGGGGGTTTAGCTAAAATCACGTAATTTCTCCCAAAAAAATTTTTAAAAAAAGTTCAATTTTTTTTAACAAATCTACATAGAAGCATAGAAAAATGTCGGCAGATAATGTCATGCGTCGCTGTGTGTGAGGAGCAGGGGAGTCTGGTTTGCAGCAAATGCAGGAGACCACACAGGTTGAAGGGCACGGTTTAGTTTATTTTATGCACCGACAGGACAAAGGAATATACAGGACTAGAACTAAAAGATGACTAGACACAAGAAAGGAGCTGACATAGAGGACTAAGAAAAATGAATAAACTAGACACAGGCTGGATACAGAGGGGCATGACATGAACTAGACACAGGCTGGATACAGAGGGACATGACATGAACTAGACACAGGCTGGATACAGAGGGGCATGACATGAACTAGACACAGGCTGGATACAGAGGGGCATGACATGAACTAGACACAGGCTGGATACAGAGGGGCATGTCATGAACTAGACACAGGCTGGATACAGAGGGGCATGACATGAACTAGACACAGGCTGGATACAGAGGGGCATGTCATGAACTAGACACAGGCTGGATACAGAGGGACATGACATGAACTAGACACAGGCTGGATACAGAGGGACATGACATGAACTAGACACAGGCTGGATACAGAGGGGCATGACATGAACTAGACACAGGCTGGATACAGAGGGGCATGACATGAACTAGACACAGGCTGGATACAGAGGGACATGACATGAACTAGACACAGGCTGGATACAGAGGGGCATGACATGAACTAGACACAGGCTGGATACAGAGGGGCATGACATGAACTAGACACAGGCTGGATACAGAGGGGCATGACATGAACTAGACACAGGCTGGATACAGAGGGGCATGTCATGAACTAGACACAGGCTGGATACAGAGGGGCATGTCATGAACTAGACACAGGCTGGATACAGAGGGGCATGTCATGAACTAGACACAGGCTGGATACAGAGGGGCATGTCATGAACTAGACACAGGCTGGATACAGAGGGGCATGTCATGAACTAGACACAGGCTGGATACAGAGGGGCATGACATGAACTAGACACAGGCTGGATACAGAGGGGCATGACATGAACTAGACACAGGCTGGATACAGAGGGGCATGACATGAACTAGACACAAGATACAAAGGGGTACTTACACAGAAGCAGGATAATAACAGAGGCAGATTGTAGGACACAGGGACAGATACACAAATAGCAGAGGGTCTATGGTGGAGGTGGCAACAAAGAGGTCTTGGTACAGGGGTCAGCAGGAGTCCATATGAATGGTGGAAGTCTTGAAATAAACAGAAGTCCTTTTGGCAAAATGAGGGGATAATCCAAATAGTAACGAAAAGTCCAGTAGGGAAGACAAGGGGGTCTGGAATCCAGGTACAGGCAGGTTCACACAGCGTGTGACTCAGTGGTCAGATGTTAATGCTGAAGTCCCGAGCATTGGGCGTAGTCTCCCTTTATGGAGACCTGGGCAGGTGAGGGGTAATTAAACTCAGGGACAAACATATGGGAAATACTGGGCTGGAGGATGGGGAACTGGATCAAAGCAAGGGCTAGATGGGAAATCTGGAATGGGACAGAACAGGGAAGATGGTAGTTCAGACCCATATCAAGGCCTTTTGCGGTGTCTGCGGCGACGGGCATGACAGATAAGAACCTTTCGGCCCATCTAGTCTGCCCAATTACATGGATACTTAACCTGGATTTATCTTTTGTTTAGGATAGCCTTATGCCCATCCCATGCTTGCTTAAATTCAATTACTGTTTTGGCCTCTACCACTTCAACTGGAAGACTGTTCCATGTATCCCACCACCCTCTCAGTAAAATAATGCTTCCTGATGTTACTTTTAAACCTTTGCCCCTCTAATCTAAGACTATGTCCTCTTTTTTGCTGCTTTATTTCCTTTTAAATATTACTCCCTTCCTCTACCTTGTGGATTCCCTTTACGTATTTAAATGTTTCTATCATATCTCCTCTGTCTCGTCTTTTTTCCAAGCTGTACATGTTAAGATCATTAAGCCTTTCCTGGTAACTTTTCTCCTTCAAGCCGTACACCATTTTAGTAGCCCTTCTCTGAACTCTCTCTAAGATGTCTATATCCTTCTGGAGATACGGTCTCCAGTACTGCACACAGTACTCCAAGTGAGGTCTCACCAGTGCTCTGTACAGTGGCATGAGCACTTCCCTTTTCCTACTGCTAATACCTCTCCCTACACAACCAAGCATTCTGCCAGCATTTCCTGCTGCTCTACCCCATAGAATATATCCGCAAAGGCTCGGGTAATAAAATGCAAAAAAAAACCACACTGTGGATGATTGAAATTTTATTGAAAATTCACATTTTTTTTACAATTTTGTTATAGCATTTTCGCAGGGCATGACGTATACATATAATAATGATATATTATTAATCTGCCAAGTCTGCTGGAAAGAACAATATATAATTTGTCTGGGTGGTATAATAATACGTGACTTAAAACCACATTTAAACCCGTCAAAATGAGCTCAGCAAACTTCTACTTCGAAACAGCGCCGAACTTGTAAAATTACTCCCGTCCTTAAGGGGTTAAGAAATGCTCACAGAATAGTAGAAATAAGTAGGCACATCAATAATACTCAGCCACCCTGGAATCGCTGGATATTGCTGATGGAGCAGACCCGAACTGGAGTGAGTACCACAGGATACACCACTATATCACAAGGTATAAACAAAGGGGCTGGAAGCAATGGATAAGAGAATAGTGTAATAAAATAATTCATTTCAAATACAAGTCATTAAAACGGTCCGACACGTTTTGTCACACAATCGTGACTTTCTCAAGGACTAACGTCCGTGCATAATCATAGAACACCCTCCAGTTATATATATACACACACCACTCTTAATAACCTCCCAGACGCCATCAAATCTTCCCCCAGTCTAAAGTCACTTAAGAGCTCCCTATTAGCATACCTCAATACGGAATGCACCTGTAAACATGTAACAGTGACTATATACAGAATGCACCTGTAAACATGTAACATAGTGACTATATACAGAATGCACCTGTAAACATGTAATATAGTGACTATATACAGAATGCACCTGTAAACATGTAACATAGTGACTATATACAGAATGCACCTGTAAACATGTAACATAGTGACTATATACAGAATGCACCTGTAAACATGTAATATAGTGACTTTATACAGAATGCACCTGTAAACATGTAACATAGTGACTATATACAGAATGCACCTGTAAACATGTAACATAGTGACTATATACAGAATGCACCTGTAAACATGTAACACAGTGACTATATTTCCTACATATTTATTTTCTGTTAATCTGTATACTTGTGGTTTTTTTTTTTTTTTTTTCTAATATCTTGCATTTTATTACTTTGTATTTTGTATTTCTGTAACAACTGTAACATTTTAATGTTCTTGAACCCAGGACGTACTTGAAAACGAGAGAAATCTCAATGTATCCTTCCTGGTAAAATACTTTATAAATAATAAGATAACACATGTCCTTAGCTGTTTCCCATTGACGGAGAGCTCGGCGTCACCACGTGGAGTCATCTTGGATGACCTCCTGACTGAGTGTACTTCTGTCGTGCTGATTCCATAACATCCTCTGGACAGCTCCTAGTCGTCCCACGTCACATCTGGTTCTGGTCACCATTTTTGTAGTTTGCATTACGAATCTGTCCGTTTTCTCTCTATATCCCACAGCAGCTTCCTAAATGTTCTCTTAACAAGACACACCGACGCTGATCTCCACTGGCGATATATAATACTCCCAGGAAGTACGTCTAAAAGTAGAAATCTGAAATAAAAACGAGGGGCTAATATCGAAAACTGTGGAAGTAAAACATATTCAATACATGATAAAAAAACTTTATTGTCGACAATAAAATACCCATAGAATGTGCTCAGCAAAAATATGAAAATAAAAAATATCTAAAAAAATATATATAAAAATATTATCTGACAAAGATATAATGCCCAACCGAAACTATTATCAATTTACAAACAATTCTTAAGATCCAAGTCTACATTTATACCTTTACCCTTTAATGCTCCTAATTGAACTGTCCACCAAGATTCCTTTAGAACTAATGGAAAGTTGTTGAGACAGCGCATGTGTTTTTCTGCCTTTTCACCACGTGGAGGGATTGAAGGTTCTACAGCAGGTGGTTCAACAGGTCTCAGAGTTCTTGGAGTAACGGCAGGTTTGGCATCTGTCATCTCACAGCTGTATACAAGATGTATGACTTGATTCTTGGTCATCCATGGTCATGGCCATCTGAGATATTGCCCGATTTGCCAAATTGCTAGTTTGGACATGAAAGTGAGCATCACCAACCTTCCTGGCACAGTCAATTTTCAAAAGCATCCCTCTGTGCTCAGTTAATTGCATACACATCACTGCAAGGCTTGTAAACATGGGGCAAGACTTAACATTTGATAGTTATTTCAAAGAAACCACCAATCACAGCACCAATGTATCCCACCTCATAAATTGTTTAAGCCTGTCACAGCACCAATGTATCCCACCAATAGAGCTTTGACATGCTTAAGAAAGTTATGCCAATATATTGTGAACTAAATGCCCATCATTTTTTAATAGAGCCTAGGGTTAAAAACCTTGTAAAGAATCTTTAATGGGTTAAAAACTGTTGAAATTTTGAACGTGTTAGTTGGTGTGCTCTCCTCCTGTTTTAAATTAAATTAGAATTTTTTTTTAAAAAGTAAGCTCTAATAAATCCAGTGCAGTAATATAAGTATTTTAGCAACTGAACCAATCTACTTATTTTCAACCAACATGGAGTTAATCCTATTTATTCAGCATACTGCAAACTCACTTTCCTGATCCTTGTGTTCAAAGTAGGATGTGTGGGTCTCTGTTGTTCTGTGCAAAGCAAAGAAGATTCATGAAAGCACATCCTAGCAGAAAAGGGTTTATTCATAGTGCACTATAGACTAGAATCGACTGGCAAAAAAATGTAGAAACAAATAGCTGGAAAAATCTCCAGTTGACCTGTGTTCGCAAGATGGCCATCACAAACAATGTCTTCTTAATTCTACGAAAACATAACATTAATAAGAGATTCCCAAAGGACATAGAAGCAAACAGACCTAAAACAAAACTAAAAAAAAAAAAAAAAATCTTGATTCACTGGCTGAATTTTCACACCATTGAGGATGTTCCGGCACACTAATCGCCCAGCGAGAAAAAAATTATAATAAAATATCTTTTAATCTGAGGAAACCTTTACATTATATAAATGAAAACACTTTTTCTACCTTTCAGCAACCTGTATTCTGCAAAGCAAATTCAATATGAGTGCGATTTTCTTCAATAACAAAACTGAACGCTACAGTCAAAATAAGATCTCCCTATTTCCATCACTCTCAAAAAAAACTTAAGCTTCTCTTTTTTCATTCACATAAAAAGGCGCCTGCTTCAAAAACAACATGTTCCTGATTATAATCTCTTGTGCTTCTCTTGCCCAGCGCTATTAAAAAAGGAGAATGGAAGTGGCTTCTTGTGATATTTATGTTTGATGTGGGTGATCTCGCGTCATACCGGTTACCTTGGAGGAGGTACAGGACCGGAAATAAGTCAGATAGAATACTGAAAAGACAAATTCCAGCTCTCTGAAGAGAAACTTATTACCCCCGAAATGCTAGTTTGTTTTTTGATTTTCCACGGTCCGGCCCTGTGTTTAGCACAGAAAGAAACTTTAGAAATCCTGACACTTAACAACAACCCTAAATATCAACAAGAACAAGCAAAGACCGTGTCCGTTTTTTTCCTCTTTCTTTCTTTTTCCTTTTTTTATTAGCTTCTTAAAGGAAAAGCTGTGATCCAAGTGTTCTGCCAACACAATTGTCTACGGTTGTTTACGGCATGGCTGTAATTCCTTAATAGATCCTGCCTTTAACATGGCGTTTTAAACCAACAATTCTGTTTTTTTCCACAGAAACAAAATTAGGGGGAAAGGGTTTTCCTGGATTATATAGTGAAAATTGATTATTAAGGGCAGCTGCAAGTCATATTTTTTTTATTGAATTTTATTTTGTAATTTTAATTAAAATAAATAGTCGCGTTATCGAGACATAATATACACGTTTCAATAGAACATATTTAATTATTTTAATAGTAGAATCATGTGATGCGCATTATTTAATTATACATTAGCAACATTACTTAATTCATTTAAACATATAGGCCCCTATTACATTCTTCGCGCAGTGCGTTTTGCGTGTGCAAATGCGCATTTGGGCAAATGCGCATTTGCACGAGGGGCAAAACCCTTTGCGCTGAACGTCGTATTACAACGTTCGTGCAAATGATGCGCGTTATCGTTTAACGTGGATGGACCTGCGCGAGCGTGATGAACTGTGCGCGTCCTATACTTAACATTGTGAGCGCAAATTCGTTCGTGCGCTGGTACGCGGATGGTATTTCAATCGATGCGCATTTTTTTACGAACGACGTTTGCGCACTTAATTTTAACGTCTTTGAAAAGCTGGTGCTAACTGCAAATCGGAACGTTCTGGCCGAAATGAAAAACACCAGCACGAAAAATACAGCACAGTATAGTTACACATTCTACACATACCCAAACAATAAAATTGCGAATCGGTGCATATTTATTTTATTGCTGCAGCATGTATACTCAGATTTATTTTAACAGGCGCAAAAACGTAAGTGAGTCAATTAAGGTAAATTGATGTCAATTAAGGTTCTTAATTCTGATTGGCTGAATCCCGCGACAAAAACAGTCCACGCACTGATTTACGTGCGCAACGTTACTGCACGCGTATTACATTTCGTTTTGTGCGTCGTTTTTACAAACGTTATTTTTTGACGGATGAGAAAATGCGTTCGGATTGGAACACTCCGTTAAGTTTCGCGCGATAACGCTGGATGATGCGCGCAAAAAAATTTGCGCTGTGCGAACTAAATTGCGCAAAGAATGTAATAGGGGCCATAGAGTACATGTTGGCTTTCAAAAGGAAATTTATCTAAAAATCCAAAATGTATATTGGTTATTTATATAACGGTAATAACAATAATAAAAAAATATTAATAATAATAATATTCACCGGGACATTAAAAGTAATATAGAATTAAAAATGGAACTTTAGTAGGACTAAAGTTTTATAACATACCGTTTAAAAAATTTAAGATTAAAAAAAAGGGATCACGCATGCACAAAAAAATAATAAGTAGCATATGTGTTAAGAAATATTCATTTTAAATGTTAGCGCCCGAATGTCATCATCTCTTTTTCCACAAACACATTTGATAACGGCGCAACTTATATAATATTCTTTAGGCTCGTGCACTGATTTTTTTTTTCGGTTCGATTCGGTTCAGTTCGTTCGGATTTTGTAAATTTTCGTTCGTTTCGACTCGTTTCGGGCGATTTTCGGTTCGGTTCGTTTCGTTTAGTTTTTCGTATCGACTTTTTTTTCGTGTTTTCAGAAATTTTCGTGTTTTTCGGAACGTCTGCCATTGAGATTTCTCATGTTTTACAAGAAGGATACATTGAGATTTCTCATGTTTTACAAGAAGGATACATTGAGATTTCTCTGGTTTTACAAGAAGAATACAGTGAGATTTCTCTGGTTTTCCAGGAAGGATACATTGAGATTTCTCATGTTTTCCAAGAAGGATACAGTGAGATTTCTCATGTTTTACAAGAAGGATACATTGAGATTTCTCATGTTTTCCAAGAAAGATACAGTGAGATTTCTCTGGTTTTCCAGGAAGGATACATTGAGATTTCTCATGTTTTCCAAGAAGGATACAGTGAGATTTCTCATGTTTTACAAGAAGGATACATTGAGATTTCTCATGTTTTACAAGAAAGATACAGTGAGATTTCTCTGGTTTTCCAGGAAGGATACATTGAGATTTCTCATGTTTTCCAAGAAGGATACAGTGAGATTTCTCTGGTTTTCCAGGAAGGATACATACAGGGTTATCCAAAGAGATTCGAAAAGTCACCGCACGTTCGGTGACTTTTCATTCTCTTCAATTCGGTTCCTTTTGCCGATTGCATTTCGGTGACCCTGCGGTGTATTCAGCAAGCACCACAGGGCCGCCGAATTGCAGGGAAAAGCTGCCGCAAACCCGACGAAAACTACCCGAATGCACGCTGAAAACAAGCAAAAACATCTGGATTAACCTTCGAAAAAGCCGAACAGGAGCCGAACAGGAGCCGAAAAGGAGCCGAATCACACAGAGCCGAAGCAGCTGTGACGTAGAGGAGGCAGTGAATAAATTAGAAAAACCATTTGTATGAATCTGGGAAAAAGAAACGCTGTTTGCAAAGAAACTACTGCGCGAAAATGTCTGAAATTTTCACAGGAGGTCCAGGGAATGATCATAAAGAGGGCTGTTACAAAAAAAATAAGTTAACTGAAAAAAAAAAAAAAAAAAAAAATCGGACTTTTTTAAAAAAAAAAAAAAAAATCTGAAAAATGCTTAAAGTATCCTAAAAAATCTATAAATAAAGAGACTTTTTGCTGCAGAATTTTATAATGAACGGTTTATTAGATATTGAATTAAAACGGGAATATTTTTAACATTGAAGTCTATGGGATTCTCCAGAATAAATTTGCCGAATGAAACCACCGAATGGCAGGGCATTAGGGGAACCTTTCACTGCTGGTTTGCGTTCTCTGAATAGCCGAAGCAGTGCTTTTTCATGGGGATTTCACTGCCCTCGAACAGGAACCGAACAGGCACCGTATGTTCAGGCAATTCGCTAGGATTTGGCGAATTGCCTGCTCTCTGGATAGCCGAATGGCCAGGAAAGGTAACCGAACGCTGATTTTCAGCATTCGGTTACCTTTCTCAAGCAATTCGGATCTCTTTGGATAACCCTGTTAGAGATTTCTCTGGTTTTCCAGGAAGGATACATTGAGATGGGAATGATACAAAATTTAATTACAGAATCAGCGATATAAATACGATGTCCGAAATTACTGAAATGGAGCCGAAATCACGAATGGAATGAAAATGAATTTCGATTTTACACATTTCTAGTCCATTCGAAAATTCCGAAATTTTTTCGTTTCGGCACGAAAATTTGTTCGGATCAGCCGTTTTCGGATCCGAAAATTTTCAGAAAATCGGCCAAATCCGAATGCACGAATCGGGAAATTTCGTGAAAATTCCGAAATTCCGAAACCCGAAACGTACATCCTTAATATTCTTTATTTTAAAAACTTCTAGGACAAGGGCTTTGTCAAATACATATTAAATTTCCAGGAACTATCTCATTTCCAGGAAGAATACCTATGGATCTGCATGATGTCTATATTCTTTTTTTTTTTATTTTTTTTTTTAAATTTTCAAAAACAAATTTATTTTGCAATATGGTCATCAAGTTATCAAACATGAGAGAAGGGCCTCGCAGGGCCATGCAATATCATCATGTAAAACACAGTGTAACAAGACAGTCAAACATAAAAAATAAAAATAAAGAAAAAAGTAAGGGGGTGGTGCTATATGCAATGCAAACGAGAAGATGGTGGGGGAAGAGAAGGGGGGGATGACAGCTACCATTGCTGTGACACTCCTGGCACACTCCCAAAGGAGGCCACGGAGGGACAGAGCCACAAAGTTCGGGAGCCCGAGGGCCAAACACGACAGGTAAAGCCGCGGTGGCGCACCTCTTGGCAACCGAGAGATTGGGGGGGGAAAAACACGAGAGGGGTGGGAAGATGAGAGAAAGGGATGGAGAGGGGAATGGCAAAGACCATCTCTGTGACTCTCCTGGCACGCTCCCGAGGGAGGCCATGGAGGGGTAGTGTCACGAGGCCCGGGAGACTGAGGGCCAATCACGACAAATAAAGCCGTGGTGGCGCGCCTCATGGCAACCCGGAAATTGCCAAGAGAAAAAAAAAAAGGGGGGGGAAGAGAGGGGAGGTAAGGGAGGGACACCATCACAGCAGGTAGAGCACCAATAATAATTAACAATAGGGATGTGCGTTTCGGGTTTCGGAATTTCGGAATTTTCACGAAATTTCCCGATTCGGGTCTTTCGATTCGGCCGAAAATCCGAAATTTTTTAGATCCGAAAAAGTCGAATCCGAACTGTTTTCCGAACCGAATCGAATTTTTTTTCGGAATTTCGAATGGACTTGAAATGTGTCAAATCGAAATCTATTGCTTTGAAACGAGAACAGACTTTCCGAAAAAACGAAAAATTTACCAAATCGAAAATTTTTCGGAATTTTCGAATGGACTTGAAATGTGTCAAATCGAAATTTATTTTCCCTCTATTCATGATTTCAGTTCCATTCGGGATTTCGGTACCATTTCGGTAAGTCTGGACATCGTATATTTAACTAGTATCGGTTATATGGCTGATTCTGTAAATTTTTTTATTGTTTCCAAAGATCCGATCAGAATATTCGTATTTTGGTCAGATCCGATTCGTCCGCGGGTCGCGCATGCGCGCGCGCGCACATGTCGTAACTTTATTGAGCCAGTTTTATTGACAACTTTTTGAACAAAATTTTGTTTTTATTATTCTTCATAATGGCCGCTGCCAGAGAGGAGACCTCGTCTTCATCTTATGATGAAATTGAACCACCTGCACCCAGGAAAAAACGGGCCCAAAATATGGCGTTTGAGGAGATGTTGGAGATGGTCCGCATCTTTGATAGAAAAGATTACGATTGCCGGAAAGGACCTTACCGCAGCAAGAATAACGCCAGAAAAGATCGTATCCTGGACAAGCTACGCACCACCATTTTCGAGAAGTTTGGGAAGGACCGGACGAAGGACCAGCTACGGAAACGCTGGTCTGATTTAAAAGTTCGTGAGCAGGAGCAGCTGAGGCGCATCCGGCGCGTCATAGCGAAACGTAAGTGTCAAGTTATATTGTAAAGCGCTGCGCAAACTGTTGGTGCTATATAAATCCTGTATAATAATTATAATGTGCTTGCATGTGCTAATGTGCGCAGAAATACGCTGATTTATCTAGTCCTTTTTTCATGCAATGTGATTGTGTATAGATTTGCGTTTTCACAATTCGTCATACATGCATTTTTGCCATAGCTTTTTTTTTTTGTGATTTTACGTATTCGTGAAAATTGTGATATTTGATGTATGTAGATGAAGTTACAATGCTGGATTTCTTTTGGCACTGTGTGTGTAGTCTGTAGTGTGCTGGGGGGGGGGGGGTTGTTGTGATTGAATGATGCATACGAGAAGACCCGCAGCTTGCCCAATATTGGCTCCCACCTGCGCATCAATAAAAATCTCTGCGTCTCTGCTAAAGTGATAGGATGGGACATGTAGTTCTTCTGAAAGTGCATCCAAATAGAGCTGCCTTCAATACAGCCTCAGCAGCTGCTGCAGCAGTGTCATTGAATGCTTTAGATGCAAATTTCAAAACAAAATGGTGGATTTCTGTTGTTGTTTCTGCAATATCCAGTTTTATTATTAGCAGAAACTGAAAGTGAAACTGAGGCTGAGGCCTTCTATAAAATAACTAAAAGCAGACGCACAATGCGCTTTGTACGCACACAACACAAATAATAGTTTTTATTGAATAAACGTAATGTTTACTTCTGAAAAAAATATATAAATGAACGGTAATATATGTCTGTGCAGAGGAAATAAATAAATATTTTGTGACTTTAGAACTATGAGATGGGAGTAGTGGGGGGTTAAGCTGGTAGTGGGTAGTGGAGGGGTGTCGCAATACTTTCGGCAATATATTGTATAGATATACCATTTTTTCCAGTCTGCATTATTTACGTGTTATATTTTTAGGATGTGGCAGAAGACAGGAAGAAGGCCGCCGAATCTGCCCGGGCAGGGACCAGTGCCCCAGCGGAGGAGGAGGAGGAGCCACGGGCGTCCACCAGCGCTGGTATATACTGTTTTATTTTGCAACGACTTTTGGTCAAAAACAGAAACATTTTTTGTTTACTGTATTTTAATTTAATTTTTTTATGTATAGCACAAGAGGAGCAGGAGGAAGAGGAGGAAGAGGAGGACCAGGAGGAGGGCGAAGGAGAGAGTCAGCCGGAGCAGCAGGAGGCCGCCAGTCCAGGTTTTTTTTTTTTACTGTTGTATTTTGTATCGACTTTTGTTCAAAAATAAATCAGTTTTGTTGTTTACTGTATTTTTTATTTCTTTAATTTCTTACATATAGCACTGGATATGCAGACGGTGGTGGTGGGGGAGGAGTCGGAGGAGTCGGAGACTCAGGAGGCCGCCAGCTCTGGTATATACTACTGTTATATTTTTTCAAGACTTTCAGTCAAAAATAGAAACCTGCTTTACTTACTGTATTTTCCTTCTTTCATTTATTGGATATATAGAAGGAGAAGCCAGACGCCGACGGGAGGCGATCGGCGAGCTTCGCCTGGCAGCTACCGCCGTCAACTCTCTACAAGAACTGCTCCAGGAACTGCGGGAGCACATAACCAATGCCGCAGACCTCCTGGAGCAGCAGTGAGACCAATGGCAGCCTCCTCCAGAATGTGCCTCAGCTGCTCCTGCTCGCGTGCCTTGAGGTCGGACCAGCGTTTTCAGAGATGGTCCTTCGTCCAGTCCTTCCCGAACAGCTCCAGGATGGTGGTGCGTAGCTTTTCAAGGATACGATCCTTGCGGGTGTTATTCTTCCTGCCGTAAGGGCCCTTACAGCAATCGTAATCTTTACAGTCCAAGATGCGGACCAGCTCCAACATCTCCTCAAATGCCAGTAACTTGTTGGGCAGTTTGCCATCCTTGGCATGTTCCCTTCCCTATGTTAATATGTTGTAAATAAATTTTCTATTTTTTCACTATTTTCCTGTTTGTGTGCGTTGCTTTTCCTTACTTAATAAGTTAATATGTATTGCTTGGTTTCCACACTGTTAAAATTATATGTACATAAATGTATTGACATTTCTATGGACCCTTTGTCATAAATTTGTCAACATATTTGTGGCCATGAATGTGACTGTGCATATTCTACACTTCCTGCCTGGCCAAAAAATGTCACACACTAACACAACCTTGTTGTAAGGCCTTGAGATTTGATTACCGACGTGGCCTGGTTTTTTGTTAAGCTTAGGCGATGTCACAACAACACGGATTTTTGTCCACAGTCACATTCATTGTATAACCAAGAATTTATCAAAAAATATTGATGGCAGCACTGCATGAAGTCTTCTCCGACACAACCCAAAGATCCTTAGTGCGGCTCAGGTCTAGTTTATTTGTCCCTGTTTGCAGCTTCACACAACACCTCCTCCCAGCTATGAGCTCTCTCTCTCCCACCGCTGCCCGCTAAGACGCTGCCCGCCAACATGGTCATGTCTTTGCAGGAAGACAACAGCGTGGGGGAACAGCAGCTGCTGACAGTCCCAAGACCTCGTCACAATGACGTCAGTTTTGGAGTTAACCCCTAACTGTGACCAATGGTGGAGATAGGGGGTTCATTGGAACCCCTATCTCCCGATCCGCGGCAGCTATCGGTTGGTTAATGTTTGGTATCTTTGGATCGTCCAGAGCATGGCCTTTCCAACAATACCAAACATGACAATGTTAAAAAATTTAAATAAAAAAAAAATAAAAATACAGGTTTTTTGTTTTGTTTTGTTAATGCAGCAATATTGTTGCCATTTCAATTATAATGTGAACAATGATGCTGCACTAACAGGGTTATCCAAAGAGATTCGAATTGCTTGAGAAAGGTAACCGAACGCTGAAAATCAGCCTTCGGTTACCTTTCCTGGCCATTCGGCTATCCAGAGAGCAGACAATTCGCCAAATCCTGCGAATTGCCTGAACATACGGTGCCTGTTCGGTCCCTGTTCGAGGGCAGTGAAATCCCCATAGAGAAGCACTGCTTCGACTATTCAGAGAACACAAACCAGCAGTGAAAGGTTCCCCTAATGCCCTGCCATTCGGTGGTTTAATTCGGCAAATTAATTCAGGAGAATCCCATAGACTTCAATGTTAAAAATATTCCAGTTTTAATTCAATATCTAATAAACCATTCATTATAAAATTCTGCAGCAAAAAGTCTCTTTATTCATTGATTTTTTAGGATACTTTAAGCATTTTTCAGATTTTTTTTTTTTTTTTAAAAAGTCCGATTTTTTTTTTTTTTTTTTTCAGTTTGCTTATTTTTTTTGTAACAGCCCTCTTTATTATCATTCCCTGGACCTCCTGTGAAAATTTCAGACATTTTCGCTCAGTAGTTTCTTTGCAAACAGCGTTTCTTTTTCCCAGATTCATACAAATGGTTTTTCTAATTTATTCACTGCCTCCTCTACGTCACAGCTGCTTCGGCTCTGTGTGATTCGGCTCCTGTTCGGCTCCTGTTCGGCTTTTTCGAAGGTTAATCCAGATGTTTTTGCTTTTTTCAGCGTGCATTCGGTTAGTTTTCGTCAGGTTTTCGGCAGCTTTTCCCTGCAATTCGGGGACCCTGTGGTGTTTGCTGAATACACCGCAGGGTCACCGAAATGGGATCGGCAAAAGGAACCGAATTGAAGAGAACGAAAAGTCACCGAACGTGCGGTGACTTTTCGAATCTCTTTGGATAACCCTGTAAGGATTTTTGTATGGGGTGCGTTTGTTAAAAATAGTGTAATTGTCACCCAAAAAAATATAACAAGTCCCCTTTTCAATTTTTTTTAACAAACGCAACTCATAAAATATAACCGCAAACACTCGCATGTTAAAATGTGAAAAAAACACTTTACACCTTGTAAAACAAACATTGAAAATTCTAATTTTATTGCATTTTTTGTTATAATATACAGACAGGACATGACGCATACATATGATAATGATATATTATGAATCATCTGCCGAGTCTGCCGGAAAGAACGATATATAACATGTCTGGGTCATATTATAAAAGAAGGCTTAAACGCGTTTAAACAAGAGGAGCGAAACTGTTAAAAAATTAGCTCAGCAGCAGACCGCAGCACCGCACACAGGTGTGAAGGGAAGCCGTGAAATGCCTCAGCAGCGAAAGGGTTAATTTATATTTTTGTCTGTTTTAAATCATTTTATTTTATTATTTTTTTTCATTTCAGATCATTTTGATCAACTATTTTTCCGTTTTAAAACATTTTTGTTCTGGTTTTTATTTTTAAAGTCAGACCATTCGGGTCAGTTTACCGTTTTTTAAATATTTGTTCTTTTTTTTTGTTCCTTGGCTTTCATACCATTTTTTTAATGTGATTAATAAATAAAGTTGTGAAATGTATATTCATAAGAAAAAAAGGATCTTTATTTAATAAAAAAAAAAACACGATAGAATCGCCAGAATTATCGTATCGTCAGAATGAATTATTGAATCCGAAAAACAAACCTAAAATTTATTATTAAAAAAAAATATATAAAGTATAAAAAAGTAAACCATAGTACTTTACATCAAAACGAATAGAGTTAGACACTTTGAAACGAGGAGAACAGACGTTCCGAAAAAAAAGAAAATTTCCGAAATCACGAAAAGTCGATACAAAAAACGAGCAAAGTGACCCGAAAATACGAAAAATGGTCGATATTCCAAAAAATGTACGCAATCGAAAATTTTAAACATCAGAACAAATCGAACCGAAAAAAAAATCGGTGCACAAGCCTATTAATATCTGACATCCCGATGTGAAACATCAGGACTTTTGCATTAGATTTCGACCATTTTTATTTTTTTAACTTCTGGATAGTCGAAAATCGATCTATCCAAAAAGTCCCAATGTTTCACATCATTCTGAACTTTGTTTGGATAGAGTAAGTCGTGGGCGTGTGGCCGTTAAATGTATATACCAGTGGCGTCGTAACATGGGGGCGGGGGTGCGGCCCGCACCAGGTGACACCCGCCTTTAGGGTGACACCGTCACCCTAAGGGCGGGTGTCTCACCCTCCGCCGCGTTTTTCGCTCCCTGCGAGCGTCCGAAGCACGCAGCTTCGGCGCTCGCCTGGAGGAAACACGTCACCAGCCAATCGCAGCTGGTCACGTGGCTCCCCCTGGTGAGCGCCCAAGCTCCGCGCCGCCGGGCGCTCTGAGGGAGCGAAAAAGGCGCGGCGGAGAGCTGGGGCCATTATCATGAGGTGCTGGGGCATTCCATCTGCTGGGGCAAATCCATGAGGAGCTGGGGCATATCCATGAGGAGCTGGGGCATTCCATGTGCTGGGGCATATCCATGAGGAGCTGGGGCATTCCATGTGCTGGGGCATATCCAGGAGGAGCTGGGGCATATCCACGAGGAGCTGGGGCATGTCCACGAGGAGCTGGGGCATGTCCACGAGGAGCTGGGGCATGTCCACGAGGAGCTGGGGCATATCCACGAGGAGCTGGCAAATCCATGTGTGAGCTGGGGAATATCCATGAGGAGCTGGGGCAAATCCATGTGTGAGCTGGGGCATATCCACGAGGAGCTGGGGCATGTCCACGAGGAGCTGGGGCATGTCCACGAAGAGCTGGGGCATATCCACGAGGAGCTGGGGCAAATCCATGTGTGAGCTGGGGAATATCCACGAGGAGCTGGGGCAATATCCATGAGGAGCTGGGGCATATCCATGAGGATGTCGGATGTCGGCCAAGCTTCCGGGAACTCCCCCTGAGGACTGGCGTCATCGTGCATAGCACGATGACGCCAGTCCTGGAGTTAACCCCTAGCTGCCACCAATGGTGGAGATAGGGGGTTCATTTTGGAACCCCTATCTCCCGATCCGTGGCAGCTAGGGGTTAAAGTTTGGTATTGTTGGATCGGCCAGAGCATGGCCGTTCCAACGATACCAAACACGAATGTGAAAAACGTTTGTAAAAAAATTTAAAATAAAAAAATATTTAAAAAAATTTATAAAAAAAAATAAACAATTTTTTTTTCTTTTTTTTGGTTTGTTAATGCAGCAATATTGTTCCCATTTCAATTATAATGTGAACAATGATGCTGCACTAACGATTTTTGTATGCGGTGCGTTTGTTAAAAATTTTGTAATTTTCCCCAAAAAAAATTGTAACGAGACCCCATCTCTAATTTGTTTAACAAGCGCACCCCATACAAAATATAACCGCAATTGCTCGCATGTAAAATGTGAAAAAAATACACTTTACACATTGTAAATTATTGAAAAATCATATTTTATTGCATTTTTTGTTATAATATACAGACAGGTCATGACGTATACATATAATAATGACATATTATGAATCTGCCGAGTCTGACGGAAAGAACGACATATAATATGTCTGGGTCATATACTAAAAAAGCTTCAAAACGCATTTAAACATGATGAGCAAAACCGGTAAAAATGACCTCAGCACAGGGGCGTGAAAACTAAGCCTCAGCAGCGAAAGGGTAATTAAAAAAAAACACGATAGAATCGCCAGAATTATCGTATCGACATAAGGAATTATTGGATCCGAAAAACAAACCAAAAATTTATTATAAAAAATATATAAAGTAGTATTAAAAAAGTAAACCATAGTAGTTTTCATCAAAACGAATAGAGTTAGACAGCTTTGAAACGAGAACAGACGTTCCGAAAAACGAAAAGTTCCGAAAAACGAAAAGTTGGCGATATGCCGAAAACCATGTACAATTCCGAAAAACGAAAAGTTCCGAAAAACGAAAAGTTCCGAAAAACGAAAAGTTCCAAAAACGAAAAGTTCCAAAAACGAAAAATGGTCGATATTCTGAAAAATAAATGTACCCGAAAACCGAATCGAGCCGAACCGAATCGAAACAGAAAGCAGTCGAAACGAACCGAATCGAAAAGTTTAAAAATTCGAAAAATCGAATCGAATCGAATCGAAAAAAAAATCGGTGCACATCCCTAATTAACAAGGGGGAGTAAAAAAAAAAAAAAGTAGGGGAAAATAAAAAGACACAGCATGAATCTAAGTCCTCAGTATACATCGCAAAATAAGAGTCTCTGAAGAAAAAGTTAAGTCCCCAGCCGGGTGACTGTCGTAAAGGGGCCTCAAACAAGGGGGAACACACTAACGAGGGGGCTATCAGTAAAGGTGGGGTGTCTCAGAAAAAAAAAAAAAAAACTTTGGCTCTTGCCAGGGAGCACCAATGATGTCCTGTGGGAAAGACTGTATCGCTCAGTCCGGCTCTCTCGAAGAAGATGGGGAAGCTGCTGTGCGCTCCACAGTGTCCCCACCCAACGTAGGAGCAACCAGGCCCAGCTCCCGGAGATAGATGTCTGCTTCCTCCACCGTGGACGCCGATAGCGTGCGTCCATCACCACAGGTGATCAGCAAGGAACTCTGCTCTCCCCATCTATAACGTACATTGTGAGCGCGAAGTGTGGCGGTGACAGGTTTGAAGAGCCTCCGAGCCGCCAAAAGAGAAAAGGGGAGATCCCTATAAATCGTAATGGAGGCAGCTTCAAAAATGATCAGGGGAATATTCCTCACCGTGGTCAAAATTTTAGCGTGTAGGAACACATCACAAAGCACCACTATTACGTCTCGGGGGGCTCTCGCAGGTGCCAGAGCTGCCTTTCGAATTCTGATGGCCGACAGCACAAAGCCCACAGGGACCGACAGGGTGGGGAGGACAGCCGAGACAAAACGATGAGTGTAGGCAAGCAAGTCAGCGTCACGGACAGACTCCGGTATACCTCTGAGCTTGAGGTTCCTCCGCCGGTGTCTTGTTTCTAGGGCCATCACTGTTGACTGCAAGCCGCTAACCTGCTTCTGAAGCGCAAGCAGGAGGGAAGAGGTCGCGGCCTGCACTCCCTCCATCTCCTGAGTACGTGCCTGAATCTCTCCCACCTGAGCCCGGGTATTAGCAAGGCTGGCATCAAGGGACTGCAGCTCTGACTGCCAAGCAGACCTGGCATCCGCCAATAGGGTGCGGATGTCCCTCCGTGTGGCTGGGAGATCTTCTTCCGACATCACAGGTGCCAATGCTTGTGGGCCAGGCGACAGGCCCTCGGCGTCCTCCCCCGCAGGGTTCTCGTCCACAGGGTCGGGCAGGTCTATCGTCGGCAGTCGCCGGCCTCGTCCCCCACTCAGCGAGATCCGGATGTCCGGGGTACCGGGGTCTGCCGCAACTCCGCCACTCCTGCCCTTCTAACCCATCCGGGAGCCGTGAAGCAAGGGGCACAAGAGGTAATCTACAGCAGGCTTTGGTGTCTGCTCCAGGCCGCAATCGGCGCCTGTAGTAAAACAGGCCCGAACGTCTCTTGGGTCCGGAGGAGGGGGAAAATCGGGCTCCGGAACGCTTCCTCCCGATGACCAGCAGAGTATATGCAGGGCAGAGGGTTAAGGATTGGGAAAGAAATCGCTAAAAACCCCAAATTTAGGGATATATTTGCAGAGCTCTGCCGGAACACGTCTGGTCGCTGCTGCTGTCGGCCACGCCCCCCCTATATTCTGAGTATATACAGGCCCGGATTAAGATCTCTATGGGCCTAGAGCTGAATATTTTGGAGGCTTTTTATGTAATTTAGTGAAATGAAAACATATTTTAGGTTATTTAATAGTGCAGGTACAGATATATCTAGTCAGGCAGATATTGTGTGATTAATTTTTCATTCAGATTTCAATCATTTAAAGAGTATAAAATCTTTTTTTTCCCAATTTATCATCCAAACCTTTTTGCTTATATATTCTATAGGGCATTCTTGTTAAAAAAATGGGAAATGGAAACCTGTTATTGCATTTTTTTGAGATACAATTTTACAATTTTAACCAAAAAATGAAAAAAAATTAAATATTTCCCTTGTGTTTTGGAACATGTTTTTATAGGAATAATATGATTATGTATAAAACACTGACCTTGCTCCCAGCGTGGGAAAGGAGAAGGTGAGTAACGGCAGTGGTATTGCTCATTTTATATGTGACAAATGGACAATGTCATCGCTTAGGAACTAAAAATAAATAAATAAAAATAGTTTTCCTTTCTTTTAGATTTTACATGGTCAGGTTTGGTATTAATGCAAAGGCCAGACTCTGCCCTATCTAATGACGCCTCACTTGACCTTGTGAGGTGTAAAGATTAGTGTCACAGGGGTCCGAAGTTCCCCGCAGTGCTCTTCGCTGCAGTGCGGCGGTTTAGGTTTTTGATGTAACAATTCGTAACAATGGATTGTACCATCACCCATCACCTCCATACTTGTTGGTGACATGAGAAATGTCTCAATGTATCCTTCCTGGTAAAATCCTTTATAAATAAATAAATAAATAAATAAATGTGATGGTTTGTTAGTGCAGCATCATTGTTTACTTTATATTTGAAAAGTGAAAAATATTACTGTTGGAAATAAAAAAAAGTTTATATTTATTATTTTATTTATTTTACTTAAAACCTGTTTGATATCATTGGAAAGGTCATGCTCTGGCCTTTCCAGTGATATCTTACTTGACCCTCTAGCTGCTATGGAGTTGGAGATACAGGGGTCCAAATGCAGACATAGTTATCCTTTCTCTGGGCCTATTCTGAGGCATGGGCCTGGAGCTGCTGCTCCATCTGCCCTATGTTAATCCGACCCTGGGTATACATGGTTCAATTGAGCGAATGATACATTTGAGCAAAAAAAAAGAGACGAAAAGGGTAAAGTCTTTCATTTGATGATATATCTGAGTTTATGCTCCAATCCCCTTTGTCAGTTCTTGGTTTAGTGAGTGAGGCCTGGAAACTCTCTGAGATCTGGGGAGATGTTAAATTACCTGAAACCCAATATGTACCCATGGTAGGAATGTCATACTGACAGAGTCTCATAGGTATTCCTGGACTGACATGCACCATGACGCAAAAAAACTATCTAAGATGGTATAATAGCAGCAGCAATTAACTCAAGATCATACTATAAAAAGTACATGGTTATGTGCATTATACGCACCTATCCACTCATACCTTAGATTGTCTATTGCCAAGAGATTATAGATATAAATAAATACAATGCTCTGCAACACAGGTCTTAGTAAAAATAAAGTTTTATTTAAATATTAATCAACGTTTCAGTCCAGAAGGACTTTTATCAAGACAATTAGCAATGCGGGGCCTCGTATTTATTTATATACATTTGACCCAGTCCCAGCACCAGGCGCTGACTATTGCTACATTTGGAGTGTGGTGATCATGTTTTATATACAGTAGATAAATATTTACCCATCATATATATTTATATATATACTCATTATACAGTATATGTAATGTAGATTGGATAAGCCGTGTTAGTCCAGATGCCAAAATCACGCACAGCAGTACGTAGTGATACCTTTTCTTTTGGACTAATGTAACACTTAAAAGACCAGCTTTCACGAGTATAACTGGATGGTGTAGAGGTATCATCCCTGCTCTATAACCGTGGAGACACAGGTTCAAATCCCGGCCAGAGCACCTCTCCAGTAAGTGTCCTTGGGCAAGACACCTAACGATACATACTTGCTATCACACAATATCGGCTGTGGAGTCCAGTGGTAACGTCTCTGATCATCGACCGTGGGGAAGCAAGTCAAATCCCATTCAGCACGTCCTTCCAATACAACTGTGAAGAAGCAAGTCTCGGCTTTACGAGAAGCGGGTTCAATCTAACCACCAGGTCGCTGCTCTACAATCATTGTAACATATATAATATGTTGTAGAGAATCTGCACTCGCATAACTAAAAAAAAAGAAATTGAGAAAGTCACTGCATGAACTGAACATAAACAAGCTGATGCATCTAATTAAAGGTCTTCCAGGTGTACAAGTCCCAAAGGTGCTTCTTTGTATATATATATATATTTATTTATAAAGTATTTTTCCAGGAAGGATACATTGAGATTTCTAACGTTTTCAAGTATGTAGCAACCAGTTACATTCTATCTCCTGCTGATGAGGGCAAATGAGCCCGAAACAGCTGTACAGGAGTGATTGTGACTGGTGGCATAACCCGGCCTTTGCTAAAAAAAAAACACCATTTAACCCTTTCGCTGCTGAGGCATTTCCCGTCTCTGTGCTGAGCTAATTTTTACAGATTTTGCTCATCATGTTTAAACGTGTTTTGAAGGCTTATTTTAGTATATGAACCAGACATATTATATATCGTTCTTTCCGTCAGACTTGGCAGATTCATAATATGTCATTATTATATGTATACGTCATGACCTGTCTGTATATTATAACAAAAAATGCAATAAAATATGAATTTTCAATAATTTACAACGTGTAAAGTGGTTTTTTTTCACATTTTAACATGCGAGCAATTGCGGTTATATTTTGTATGGGGTGCGCTTGTTATAAAAATTAGAGATGGGGTCTCGTTACATTTTCTTTTGGGGAAAATTACGCGATTTTTAACAATCGCACCGCATACAAAAATCATTAGTGCAGCATCATTGTTCACATTATAATTGAAATGGGAACAATATTGCTGCATTAACGAACCAAAAAAAGAAAAAAAAACTTGTTTATTTTTTTTTAAATATTTTTTTTTATTATTTTTAATTTTTTTAAAAAACTTTTTTCATAGTCATGTTTGGTATTGATGGAACAGCCATGCTCTGGCCGATCCAATAATATCAGACATTAACCCCTAACTGCCACGGATCGGGAGTTAGGGGGTTCATTGGAACCCCCTATCTCCACCATTGGTGGCAGTTAGGGGTTAACTCCAGGACTGGCGTCATCGTGCTATGCACGATGATGCCAGTCCTCAGGGGGCATTCCCGGAAGCCGGCCGACATCCAAGATGTCGGCCAGCTCCGGGAAAGGATCACGAACCGGCGCTTTTCGGGGCCGATTCGTGATCCAGCCCCATGGGGTTAATTCCAGGTACCGTTAGGAAGGGCAGGCTGTGCCCTTCCAAACGGTGACTGGATTAACCCCCGCAACGCTGGCGATCGGGAGGGAGAGAGGTCCGAAGGACCTCACCCCCTCCCTTTCAGGCTCCTCCTCCGCACATGCCGGGGGGGCGCCTGAATTAGGTGTCATGGCGCCGCCGCGATGACACCTAATTAGGCCGACGGCGGTTCCGGGTGCTGGGCTGACATCGAGGATGTCAGCCCGCACCGCGGGCCAGTGATCGACCGGAACCCGGCCGAACGCTGGCCCCAAAGGGAGGACGCGCTCAGCGCGTCCACCGCAAGGAACGTTACCTGCGGGTGGACGCGCTGAGCGCGTCCTCCGCAGCGAAGGGGTTAATATGGCATTGGACAAGGAGGGTTCTGTGTTATTACAGAGTCTAGATGCAAAAAAAGTGAGACGCTGTATACCTCATTTACATATCCTACCCAGAGTTCTTTGCTGCATATGGTGAATGCAACACATGCAGGGTTATTCAAAGAGATCCGAATTGCTTGAGAAAGGTAACCGAACGCTGAAAATCAGCATTCGGTTACCTTTCTTGGCCATTCGGCTATCCAGAGAGCAGGCAATTCGCCAAATCCTGAATTGCCTGAACATACGGTGCCTGTTCGGTGCCTGTTCGAGGGCAGTGAAAACCCCATGAAAAAGCACTGCTTCGGCTATTCATAGAACACAAACCAGCAGTGAAAGGTTCCCGAAATGTCCTGCCATTCGGTGGTTTAATTCGGCAAGTTTATTCAGGAGAATCCCATAGGCTTCAATGTTAAAAATATTCCCGTTTTAATTCAATATCTAATAAACCGTTTATTATAAAATTCTGCAGTAAAAAGTCTCTTTATTAATATATTTTTTAGGATATTTAAAAAATTTTTTTTTTAAAAAGTCAGATTTTTTTTTTTTTTTTAAGTTTACTTATTTTTTCTGTAACAGCCCTTTTTACTATCATTCATTGGACCTCATATGTAAATTTCAGACATTTTCGCTCAGTAGTTTCTTTGCAAACAGCGTTTCACTTTTCAAACATTCATGCAAACTGTTTTGCTAATTTATTCACTGCCTCGTCTGCGGTCTCTGCTGCTTCGCTGCGTGTGATCGGCTCCTGCTCAGGTTTTTCGACGGGTTAATCCAGATGTTTTTGTGGGTTTTCAGCCTGCATTCGGTGGGTTTTGCGGTTCGTTTTTGTCAGGTTTGCGGTGACTTTTCCCTGCAATTCAGGGACCCTGTGGTGTTTGCTGAATACACCGCAGGGTCACCGAAATGGGATCGGCAAAAGGAACCGAATTGAAGAGAACAAAAAGTCACCGAATGTGTGGTGACTTTTCGAATCTCTTTGAATTACCCTTATGAGCTCTCTAAGCGGTTCTCTGAATTGTTGGGATGTGTAAATGTCCTCTGCAGCTATAAACCTGATTATATATATATATATATATATATATATGTTACGGTTAAAGTCCAAAGTGCGGTTAATTTTAGGATTACCCTGGTAATCCCGACATTACCTAAGCGTTGTTAGCAAAAGTCCGAAGTGAAATGAAATTTCGGACTTTATCCGGATAATCTGCAAAGTATTCAATGGCCTCTGGGTACTACGGTTTTCTGCTGTGTTTTACCCGGGTAAACATTCCCTAGCATTGTTGGATAAAGTGTGATTCGCAATGAAACATCTGACTTTATCCGGGTAATCTGCAAAATATCCAAACACCTCTGGGGTCTCCGCTTTTCTTAGGTTTTCAGCAGGTTACAGATGACTGAATTACGAGGATTACCAGGGTAAAGCTGCAAACTGTCATCTGACTGATAACAAAATTGTGTGTTTTTTTTTTCTTTAACCAAATTGTATCCACAGTCACAAACCCCACTAAATAACCCTCACGTTACTCTGTGCGTCAATTGTCTGAAAATTAATTCATACACATATTATATAAAGAGTAACATAATGGTTATTATGTTTTATAAATGATATATAAGTATGTAACTCTTTAACATTCATATAAGAAACCTATCCTGTTACTCTGTATATTCATTATATCCGCAATACATTTTAATGTTTCTCTTTTTGCCATTTTACACCTCTGACAGCTTCATTTAATTGATACAACTGGTTATAGCGTCATTACATAACTTGTATTCCTCATTTACAGACGCGTTTTTATTTTTTTGCGTCCTGTGGTTCTCATGTGCATGCGCAGTTTAAAGCCCCTTTTTTCTTCATTTTCCTTTTGGTTTCATATGCGGCGGACCAAACGACGTCATCATGTGGCGCCGAGTTGGCTCCGCAGCTGCTAGCAGCATGCGCAGTCTCCCTTTAACAGCTTGTTAACCAGATTGTTGCAACTGGCGAATGCCAACTACATTTTTTTTTACTGCTAATGGGACTTCCTTTATAAACCAGCTACACAGTGAGTATGACTGTATCCCTCGCTGAAACGTTGGGAACCTTGCCTCTGCATCTGGGAGTTGGTTTGTGCTGACCCCTATTATGATTTAGCTGCTTCTATTTATTTATCACTTTGTTACCTGGTGCTTTTTTGCGGTTAGGTAATTTTTGTGCATGTGGTCTTTTGGCTACTTTTTGAGCCTAGAAGTGTAGACTGTTGCTCCAAATATCAGTTTGGCCGCTCTGATATATAAATATATTTATTATATTATTTGTGTTGTTAATATCTGTACCTTGTGACGTTATGATAGTGTTTTAATCATTTACCTATCTTCTTTGCTCCGTTGTCATTGGACAGCTATTGTTTGATGTATTCAATAAAGAATTATTTTTACTTTTTACATAATTCAGGTGTGCCATCTCTATTGTATTCACAGTCACAATTGTCTGAAAATTCATTTATAAAGATATTATATAAAGAGTAACCTGATGGTTATTATGTTTTATAAATGATATATAAGCACATATGACACATAATAAAGATCATGTAACTCTTCCACATTCATATAAGAAACATATCCTGTCACTCTGTATATTCATTATATCCGCAATACATTTTAATGTTTGTCTTTTGCCATTTTCATTGATAATATCCATAGATAAAAGCAAAATTCACTTTTACCCAAGCGGGTTTGGATGCTCTGCAGATTACCCAGGTGATGCTGTGGATAGTCCTCAGATTACCCAAGTGATGCTGTGGATAGTCCTCAGATTACCCAGGTGAAGCTGTGGATAGTCTTCAGATTATCCAAGTGAAGCTGTGGATAGTCCTCAGATTACCCAAGTGAAGCTGTGGATTGTCCTCAGATTACCCAAGTGAAGCTGTGGATAGTCCTCCGATTACCCAAGTGAAGCTGTGGATTGTCCTCAGATTACCCAAGTGAAGCTGTGGATAGTCCTCAGATTACCCAACTGAAGCTGTGGATTGCCCTCAGATTACCCAAACTGTGGATAGTCCTCAGATTACCCAAGTGAAGCTGTGGATTGTCCTCAGATTACCCAAGTGAAGCTGTGGATAGTCCTCAGATTACCCAGGTGAAGCTGTGGATTGTCCTCAGATTACCCAAGCGAAGCTGTGGATAGTCCTCAGATTACCCAAGTGAAGCTGTGGATTGTCCTCAGATTACCCAAGTGAAGCTGTGGATAGTCCTCAGATTACCCAGGTGAAGCTGTGGATTGTCCTCAAATTACCCAAGTGAAGCTGTGGATTGTCCTCAGATTACCCAAGTGATGCTGTGGATTGCCTTCAGATTACCCAAGTGAAGCTGTGGATAGTCCTCAGATTACCCAAGTGATGCTGTGGATTGCCCTCAGATTACCCAAACTGTGGATAGTCCTGAGATTACCCAAGTGAAGCTGTGGATTTTCCTCAGATTACCCAAGTGAAGCTGTGGATTGTCCTCAGATTACCCAAGTGAAGCTGTGGATTGTCCTCAGATTACCCAAGTGAAACTGTGGATAGTCCTCAGATTACCCAGGCAAAGCTGTGGATTGTCCTCAGATTACCCAAGTGAAGCTGTGGATTGTCCTCAGATTACCCAAGTGAAGCTGTGGATTGTCCTCAGATTACCCAAGTGAAGTTGTGGATAGTCCTCAGATTACCCAGGTGAAGCTGTGGATTGTCCTCAAATTACCCAAGTGAAGCTGTGGATAGTCCTCAGATTACCCAGGTGAAGCTGTGGATAGTCCTCAGATTACCCAAGTGAAGCTGTGGATAGTCCTCAGATTACCCAGGTGAAGCTGCCTGTGGATAGTCCTCAGATTACCCAAGTGAAGCTGTGGATAGTCTTCAGATTACCCAAGTGAAGCTGTGGATTTTCCTCAGATTACCTAAATGAAGCTGTGGATTGTCCTCCGATTACCCAAGTGAAGCTGTGGATTGTCCTCAGATTACCCAGGCAAAGCTGTGGATTGTCCTCAGATTACCCAAATGAAGCTGTGGATTGTCCTCAGATTACCCAAGTGAAGCTGTGGATAGTCCTCAGATTACCCAGGTGAAGCTGTGGATTGTCCTCAGATTACCCAAGTGAAGCTGTGGATAGTCCTCAGATTACCCAGGTGAAGCTGTGGATAGTCCTCAGATTACCCAAGTGAAGCTGTGGATAGTCCTCAGATTACCCAGGTGAAGCTGTGGATTGTCCTCAGATTATCCAAGTGAAGCTGTGGATAGTCCTCAGATTACCCAGGTGAAGCTGTGGATAGTCATCAGATTACCCAGGTGAAGCTGTGGATAGTCATCAGATTACCCAAGTGAAGCTGTGGATTGTCCTCAGATTACCCGGGTGAAGCTGTGGATAGTCCTCAGATTACCCAAGAGAAGCTGTGGATTGTCCTCAGATTACCCAAGTGATGCTGTGGATTGCCTTCAGATTACCCAAGTGAAGCTGTGGATAGTCCTCAGATTACCCAAGTGATGCTGTGGATTGCCCTCAGATTACCCAAGTGAAGCTGTGGATAGTCCTCAGACTACCTGGGTGAAGCTTCAGACTTTTATCTGAACGATAACAAAATTTGGTTTTAACCAAACGGGGTTGGATAGTCTGCAGATCATCCGGGTAAAGTGTGACTTTTTCAGCTCTTCCAGTCTGTTATCCAAGGCAGTTGGTTAGTCCTAAAATTAACCGGGTAAAGTAAGAACATTTTTTTGCAGCTTTACCAAGTGGTTTTGGGTAATGTCAGGATTGCCCAGGTAATCTTAAAATTAACCACACTTCGAACTTTAACTGTAACATATGTATATTTATTATTCGGGAGCCGAAATTTCATTTTTTTCATGCAATATAATTTTTTTTTTTTTAAGCACGTCCTTGAGTGCGTCCACTTTTTAATATATACTACTGTAAAAATTATATGTTCTTGAACCCAGGACATACTAAAAAAACAGAGAAATCTCATTGTATCCTTCCTGGTAAAAGACTTTATAAATAAATCATATATAATAATTTTGGATTCTTTTTGCACCATGACATGGATTTATGGATATATTAGGGAGAAATCCAGAGTGAGCGCTGGACACGTTCGTTTATTATATATATATATTTTTATTTGTTTGCCTCATTTTTCTTTCTCCATATATTGACTGTGAAGCTAAAAACAGCATCAACAAGCTTTAACCCTTTGAGTTTAATCCACGGTCGATCTCACCTCATTTACAAATTCACTAAAACAGTGGTGACCCTGATATACTGATGGAAATATTAGCTGTCCGCTCTGCCTGTTAAATGACTAAATGTAACTGTATGAACCTTTTATTCCAATGTGTCAGATTTATGTTTGGAATACAAATAACTAGGTGTGATATAATTTGTAGCAAGAAAATCCTGCCATTTGTTCTTTTAATTTTTTTTGTGCGTTTGCGTTTTCTTTTCTTTTTTTTTGTTGACTTCTCTTTTTTTTTTTTGTGGTGGAACATTTTTATTTCTTTCCTGCCAAAATACACCCCGTTTTGGGATTAGAGAGGCTGAAGCCCACCATCAAGTTCTTAGCGCCCTCCCACAATCATTAGCCTAAATCCGCCATCATTCCAGATTCATTTTTCCCGTATTCAGCTGTCTAACTAATTCCTAGTGCATTCAGTGGGCTTACATCTTAATCTTTTCTGTTACATGGAGAATACATTATGAAAAGCTGCATTTTCTGGGTACATGCACACATTTGGAGTGGGTGAACCATATGCGAAGGGACATACAATACTGAATAGAATCTGAATGGTGCCCAGTGCTAAAGACAGTGCGGGCCCCGGGAACAGAAACTAAAGAACAAGGGCCCAGTGCTGGGCCTGCCTAGCTCTAACAACGGGGGATTCCGCATTAAAACATGGGTATAATTTCACTGTTTTCACTCACACAAGCTGTGGGAACAGAGTCACCATCTGATGTTTGATTGTGCTGTATATGTTTTTGGCAGCGGCCATGTAGCCCGCATTAAAGAAAGCGAGGACGGAAAAATAGATTAAACGAAAAAAAAGGAGTATAGAAAAAGAAAAAAAAAATAGTATAGAAAAAGAAAAAAAAATAGTATAGAAAAAGAAAAGAAAAATAGTATAGAAAAAGAAAAAAAAAAGGGAAAAGGATAAAGACGACGGAGAAAAGAGAGCTACAAGTCTGGCGTCTGGCATCGAGGCTCGGGGCAGGCAAGGAAACTGATAGAAATGTCCTTTCAAAAGGGATGAGATAGGACAGCAGCATATATTACACAATTGACACAATCTTTTCCTTTTCTTTTTTCCTCTTTTTTCCCCCCCCATGTTTTTTCCTGAACGTGCTTTGAATTCATTCGTCTGGAAGATGAGAGACCCCTAGAATTTCCGACTCGAGCAATTGTACTCCAGCAATTGTTTTCGATAAAAGATATATTTAAAGCGGTAGTATACTGTGGGGTTAGAGAGACAGGGGGTTTATTCGCTAAACAGCGAGCTGCAGTTAGCCTATCGTAGAGCTGGATATTTTATATGATGTGATTTTGAAAAGTTGACTCGGGCTTGGGGATGAGACAAATAAAGGGGGTGAGGTAGAGACGAGGGCAGAGGGCAAGACGGAGGGAAAGAAAGTGAGAGTGCTCACATGAGAGTGAAAGAGCAATCTGGGATAGGAAACAGGATTACACATTTTTCAAAGGAAAAAGCCCTGAAGAAAAGAGAAAAAAGACAATATGTGTAATGTTTTTGTTTTTTTTCATCACAGTCTAAGGCTAGGGTCAGACGAACGCATTTTTCGCGTCGTCCGTGGAAAAGTGCGGTCGAACGAACGGACGTATTTTTTCACGAAATACGCGTTAGTGGTCATACGATGCGCATATTCGTCCGTGATTTTGTACAGATCATCAATAAAACACTTTTTGTGTCTGGACGTTATGTTAGCCGGACATTAGCAGCGTCTGACGTCTCCCAATCACGCAAACACGCCGCTAGCGGACGCAGCGCACTCTGTACGTCAGTACTAGCGGTTTGACGTTCTCGAAAAAATGCGTTCGTTTGCCACTTGCGTTGCACGGACGCACTTTCGTGCGGCCGTTCGTCGTGTGTTCCCCGGCATTGGACGTCATTTGCTGTTAGCACGGCCGTGATTTTGTGCGGCTAAAGGCACGTTAAAACTGCGTTCGTCTGACCCTAGCCTTAGAGGCATTTTCTTTGGACAGGACTTTAGTATTTTGGGATGATATTTATTTGTCCTTTTTTTGTTTTTTTGCACTATGATGTTCGGATTAACCCCTTAGGCTAGGGTCAGACGAACGCATTTTTCGTGTTGTCCGTGAAAAAGTGCGGTCGAACGAATGGACGTATTTTGTCACGGAATACGCGATAGCGGTCATACGATGCGCATTTTCGTCCGTGATTTTGTACGGATCATCAATAAAACCCTTTTTGCGTCTGGACGTTATGTTGGCCGGACATTAGCAGCGTCTGACGTCTCCTAATCACGCACACACGCCGCTAGCGGACACAGCGCACTCTGTACGTCAGTAGTAGCGGTTTGACGTTCTCGAAAAAATGCGTTCGTTTGCCACTTGCGTTGCACGGACGAACTTTCGTGCGGCCGTTCGTCGTATGTTCCCCGGCATTGGACGTCATTTGCTGCTAGCACGGCCGTGATTTCGTGCGGCTAAACGCACGTTAAAACTGCGTTCGTCTGACCCTAGCCTTAAGGACAGGAGTAATTTTACAACTTCGGCGCTGTTTCAGAAGTAGAGGTTTGCTGAGCTCATTTTGACCGTTTTTAAGTCACGTATTATTATAGCACCCAGACAAATTATATATCGTTCTTTCCGGCAGACTCGGCAGATTAATAATATATCATTATTATATGTATATGTCATTCCCTGCCAAAATGCTATAACAAAAAATGTAAAAAAAAGTAAATAAATGTGAATTTGCAATAAAATTTCAATCTTCCACAGTGTGTAAAGTGTTTTGTTTTTAAATTTTATTATCCGAGCCTTTGCGGTCATATGCTATGGGGTAGATTTGTTAAAAAAATTAGAACGGGGAACCCATTTTTTTTTTGGGGAGAAATTGCGTGATTTTAGCTAAACTTCATTAGTGAAGCATCATTGTTCACATTATAATTGAAATGTGAACAATAGTGCTGCATTAAAAAAAACACGTATTTATTTTTTTATTATTTCATTTATTATTTTTTTATTATTTTTATTTTTACTTTTTTAAAACTTTTATTTTACATATAACATGTCATGCTCTGGCCTTTCCAGAAATATCATACATGACCCCCTAGCTGCCACTGATCAGGAGATAAAGGGGTTCAAAGAACCCCCCTATCTCCTCTAAGGGATTTCCATAGAAAATCCCTTTGCAGCTAGGGGGTTTCCCGATTAACTGAAATCATCGCCCATGGCGCGATGAGTCAGTTGAGTGGGGGGTGACCCAGAGGTGGGGGCTGCCATCCAAGATGGCGGCCCCCACCGGAAATAGGCCGCGATCGGGCACAAATTAGTGCCCGGTCGCGACCTGGCAATTAAGGGGTTAACCCCCCATACATCGCTGGAAAAGTCCGGCTGTGACCCTTCCAGGCCCGGATTAAGATCTCTATGGGCCTGGAGCTGAAGATTTTGGTGGGCTTTTTGGTAATTTAGTGAAATGAAAACATATTTTTGGTTATTTAATAGTGCAGACACGGGTATATCTAACCAGGCAGATACTGTGTGATTAAGGCTGGTGTCAGACGAGCGTAGTGTTCACGTCCGTGATTGCGCCTAAAAGTACGTCCGTGATAGCATGAAAGAAAGTCCATTGGAGCCTGACACATGAAGTACGTCCGCACTGAACTGCGGACGCACAACGGCCTCGGCAAACGGACGCAGGTTAGGCAAGAACGTAATACTGCTAGAACGGACGTGCGGAGTGCGCTACGTCCATAACGTCTGCATAGCTTTGTGTGTGAGTGATGGAGCGAGGTCAGACGGACTGCATTTATACGTCCAGCATTTTTGACGGACAGAATGTTTTTTCATTGTAATTTATTTTTCCCTCCTACATCCGTCAAAAATAACTTCAGTGAAAAAACGGACTGTGTGACCACTACTGCGTCATCCGTACTGACCATGTCCGTACTGCACGGACGTACAGCCCGTAGAAATCACGCTCGTCTGACCCCAGCCTTAATGATTGAAATCTGAATGAATAATTAAAGAGTGTAAAAAAATAGTTTTTTCCCATTTTATCATCCAACCCTTTGTGGTTATATATTCTATAGGGCACTCATGATAAAAAAAAATTGAAATGGGAACCTGTTACTGCATTTTTCTGAGAAAATATACATTTTTACCCAAAAAAAAGAAATAAAAAAGGAAATATTTCCCTTGTGTTTTGGAACATGTTTTTTAAAGAATAATATGACTCCCAGTGTATATAAAACATGCTCCCAGCGTGGGAAATTAGAAGGTGAGTAATGGCAGTGGTATTGCTCATTTTATACGTGACAAATAGACAATGCCATCGCTTTGGAACTAAAAATAAGTAAATCCTTTTTTTTTTCTTTTCTTTTAGATTTTACGTGGGCAGGTTTGGTATTAATGCAAAGGCCAGACTCTGAACTGTCCAATGACACTTCACTTGACCTTGTGAGGTGTAAAGATTAGTGACGCAGGTCAAAGTTCCCCACAGTCCTGTTCCCTACAGTGCGGCGGCTTAGGTTTTTGATGTAACAATTTGTAACAATGGATTGTACCATCACCCATCACCTCCACACTTGTTGGTGACATGAGAAATGTGATGGTTAGTTAGTGCAGCATCATTATTCACTTTATAATGGCTCTGGCCTTTCCAGTGATACCTCACTTGACCCTGTAGCTGCTATGAAGTTGGAGATACTTGGGTCCAAATGCAGACATAGCTATCTTTTCTCTGGGCCTATTCTGAGGCATGGGCCTGGAGCTGCTGCTCCATCTGCCCCTATGTTAATCCGGCCCTGGACCCTTCCAGCGATGCTGGCCACAGCCGCCTGGTCCCCGGCGATGGGGCGATAGAGGGATCCAAAGGATCCCCCCCTCCCCTTCAGGCACTTCCCCTGCTCCGGAGGGGGGGACGCCTGAAACTGACGTCATCGCGCCCCCGGCGCGATGACGTCAGTGCGCCGGAGGAGGAAACCCTGCTGATCTGACTACGTGGGACTCAGATCAGCGAGGGAGCCGCCGGAGGAGGTGAGTATCTCCCGGGGGGGGGCTGAAAACGCCGAGGACGTACAATTACGTCCTGCGGCACCAAAGCCCGCCTAATGCAGGGCGTAAATGTACGTCCTGCGGCGTTAAGGGGTTAAAGGCCACTACTACAAAAAAATGAAATGTCCTTATTTTGCTTGATTTATGTTGCTGATATGTTAGAATGACTTTGCTTTTTTTTTTCTTTGTTTATTTAAGAAAATATTTTACAGACGCCCCTCACACCTGGATTAACCCCTTCACTGCTGAGCCATTTCACCTCTGTGTGCTGAGCTCATTTTGACCGTTTTGCGCTCATCATGTTTAAACGCTATTTGAAATCTTGATTTATTGTACGACCCAGACATATTATATATCCTTTTTTACAGACTCCGCAGATTCCTAATATGTCATTAATATATGTATACGTCATGGCCTGCCAGAATGCTATGACAAAAAAAATGGGGAAAAAATTTGAAGCTTCCACATACAGGGTTATCCAAAGAGATCCGAATTGCTTGAGACAGGTAACCGAACGCTGAAAATCAGCGTTCGGTTACCTTTCTTGGCCATTCGGCTATCCAGAGAGCAGGCAATTCGCCAAATCCTAGCAAATTGCCTGCACATACGGTGCCTGTTCGGTGCCTGTTCGAGGGCAGTGAAAACCCCATGAAAAAGCACTGCTTCGGCTATTCAGAGAACACAAACCAGCAGTGAAAGGTTCCCCTAAGGCTAAGGTCAGACGAACGCAGTTTTAACGTGCGTTTAGCCGCACGAAATCACGGCCGTGCTAGCAGCAAATGACGTCCAATGCCGGGAAACACACAAAGTACGGCCGCACGACAGTTTGTCCGCGCAACGCAAGTGGCAAACGAACGCATTTTTTCTAGAACGTCAAAGCGCTACTACTGACGTACAGAGTGCGCTGCGTCCGCATAGCGGCGTGTTTGCGTGATTGGGAGACGTCAGACGCTGCTAATGACCGGATAACATAACGTCCAGACACAAAAAGTGTTTTATTGATGATCCGTACGAAATCACGGACAAGAATGCGCATCGTATGACCGCTAACGCGTATTTCGTGAAAAAATACGTCCATTCGTTCGACCGCACTTTTCCGCGGACGACGCGAAAAATGCGTTCGTCTGACCCTAGCCTTATGCCCTGCCATTCGGTGGTTTAATTCGGCAGGTTTATTCAGGAGAATCCCATAGACTTCAATGTTAAAAATATTCCCGTTTTAATTCAATATCTAATAAACCGTTCATTATAAAATTCTACAGTAAAGAGTCTCTTTATTTATAGATTTTTTAGGATATTTTAAGCATTTTTCAGATTTTTTTTTTTCTTCAGTTTACTTATTTTTTCTGTAACAGCCCTTTTTATTATCATTCCCTGGACCTCCTGTGTAAATTTCAGACATTTTCGCTCAGTAGTTTCTTTGCAAACAGCGTTTCAATTTCACATTCATACAAACGGTTTTGCTAATTTATTCACCTCCCTCTGTCTGCGGTGTCGGCTGCTCCGGCTGCTTCGGCTGTGTACATTCGGCTCCTGCTCGGGCTTTTCGACGGGTTGATCCAAATATTTTTGTGGCTTTTCAGCGTTCATTCGGTGGGTTTTGCGGTGAGTTTTCGGTGGGTTTGCGGCAGCTTTTCCCTGCAATTCGGGGACCCTGTGGTGCTTGCTGAATACACCGCAGGGTCACCGAAATGGGATCGGCAAAAGGAACCAAATTGAAGAGAACGAAAAGTCACCGAACGTGCGGTGACTTTTCGAATCTCTTTGGATAACCCTGTAAAATTTCAATCCTCTACAGCATGTAAAGTGATCTTTTTCACATTTTATCATCCGAGCCTTTACGGTTATATATTCTATGGGGTACACTTGTTAAAAAAATAATAATGGTAACCTGTTAATGTATTTTTCTGAGAAAATATGCGATTTTGGCTAAAAAAACATAATTCTTTGATGTCAGCCCAGCCTCCGGGTCAGAGCATGGCCTTTCCAATGATAACAAACATGACCATGTTAAGTTAAAATAAAAAAATAAAAAAATTAAAATATAAAAATAATAAAAAAGTTATAATAAAAAATAAGCAGTTTTTTTTTGCTTTATTATTACAGCAATATTGTTCCCATTTCACGTATAATGTGAACAATGATGCTGCAATAGCGATTTTTGCTATGAGGGCGTTTGCTAAAAATCACATAATTTCCCCCCAAAAAAATGTAATGAGTTCCCATTTCAATTTTTTTTAACAAGCGCACCCAATAGAAAACATAACCGCAAAGGCTCGCATGATAAAATGTGAAAAAAAATTACACGCTGTAGATGATTGAAAATTCAAATTTTATTGCATTTTTTTGTTATAAAATTCAGGCAGGACATGACGTATACATATAATAATGATATATTATGAATCTGCCAATTCTGCCGGAAAGAACGATATATAATATGTCTGGGTCATATAATAAAACGTGGCTTCAAAAACACGTTTAAACATGATGCGCAAAAGCGTTAAAAATTAGCTCAGCACACAGGGGTGAAATGGCTCAGCAGTGAAGGGGTTAGTTTTTATTTATTTTTTAATTTATTTAATTAATTATTTTTCATTTCTTTTGTTTACACGTAACCTGGCCTTTCCAATGATACCAAACATGACCCTCTAGCTGCCACTGATAGGGGGTTCTTTAGACCCCCCTATCTCCCTATCTGCACCATAGGGATTTCCATAGGAAAGCTAGGGCAGCTAGGGGTTAACACAGTAACTGATGTTATCGCGGCATGCGCAATGACGTTAGTTAATGAGGGGGGACCTGGAGGCGGGGCTGACATCTAAGATGGCAGCCCCCAATGGAAATAGGCCACGATCCAGCGTTGATTAGTGCTGGATCACGGCCAGGCACCTAAGGGGTTAAAGAGAGGCATCACTGGAAAAGTCAGACTGTGACCTTTCCAGCAATGCCTCTCTTGACTTTGTACCCCCCAGTGAAGGGGAGATAGAGGGGTCCAAAGACCCCACCCCTTCAGGCACTACCCCCGCTTTGGCAGGGGGGAGGGCCTGAAACTGATGTCATTGCAGTCGGTGTGATGATGTCAGTGCACCGGTAGGGGGTTTAAAAACCGCAGGTCTGACTTCAACAAAGTCAGACCTGCGTGGGAACCCGGACAGAGAGGTGAGTATCGGGCGGGAAGGAGCTTCAGCGTGAAAACGCGCGGGGAATGTCCTCTGCACACGGGAGCGAAACCAGCGGTTAACTGGTTTAAAGGCCACTACCATCAAAAAATGAAATGTCCTTATTGTGTTTATTTGATGCTGCTGATTTCTTACATGTGCTTTGTTTTTCTCTTGTATGTTTAGTTAAGAAAATATTTTACTATAAGGGTTATTCAGAATGTCACTGACATTTCAGTGTTCTCCCGTTCCCCGCTCTTTGGCTAGTCCAATTCGCCGACGCTGAGGTGAATTCAGCAATCAGGGTCCCCAAAGTGCAGTGAATGAGCCGTGGAATGCATCCAAAAAACCGCCACAAGACTGCCGAATCGATTGGAAAAACTGCCGAAAACCAGACGAAATTATCCAAAACGTGTTTGGAAAAAAAACTAAAAAACCACTGCACGAAAATGACTGGAATTAACATATAAGATCCTATGAATAACAATGAAAAGGTCTGCTACAGAAAAAAATCCCACCATTTATATAATTTGGAAAAAACAATCCCAAAAAAATGGCTAAAAAGATATAAATAAATAAAGAGGCTTTTTGTTGCAACCACCAAAAATCAGGGCATTTCACTGACATTTCACTGCTGTTGAGTGTCTCTGAATAGATGATTAACCATTGCTTATCTATGGGATTTCACTGCTGCCGAAGATCACCGTATTTCACTGGCTATTTGCCAATATTTGGCGAACAGACAGCTTTTTGAATAGCCGAATGGCCACAAAAAATGCAACGTACAGAGAAATTCACTGTTCGGTGCAATTTCGGGGCCAGTTCGTCTTTCTTTGAATAACCCCTTTAAAGTGTCACTGGGTGCATCCATTGTGTGATATTGTGTTTTGTAGATATACATACACTGTATAACTACTGCACTTACTGTACCTCCTTTTATTATAAAATAACATTTAAAGTGCTGAGTACACCTGTTACTGCTATACAAATAAAATATACATACACTGTATAACTACTGCACTTACTGTACCCCTCTACTGTAATGTAACCTTTACAGCGCTGAGTACACCTGTTACTGCTATATATACAGTGGCAAGAAAAAGTATGTGAACCCTTTGGGATTACGTGGAGTTTTGCATGAATTGGTCATAAAATGTGCTCTGATCTTCATCTAAGTCACAACAATTTGAAAAACACAGTCTGCTTAAAATAATACAACACAAACATTATATGTTTTCATGTGTTTATTGAACATAACATGTAAACATTCACAGTGCAGGGTGGAAAAAGTATGTGAACCTTTGGACTTAATAACTGGTTGACCCTCCTTTGGCAGCAATAACCTCAACCAAACGTTTCCTGTAGTTGCAGATCAGACCTGCACAACGATCTCGAGTAATTTTGGACCACTCTTCTTCACAAAACTGTTTCAATGTAGCAATATTCTTGGGATGTCTGGTGTGAATCGCTCTCTTAAGGTCATGCCACAGCATTTCAATCGGGTTGAGGTCAGGACTCTGACTGGGCCACTCCAGAAGGCGTATTTTGTTTTGTTGAAGCCATTCTTTTGTTGAATTACATGTATGCTTTTGGTCATTGTCCTGTTGCATCACCCATCTACTGCGGAGCTTCAGTTGCCGGACAGATGGTCTTACGTTTTCCTGCAAAATGTCTTGATAAACTCTGCAATTCATTTTTCCATCAATGACAACAATCCGTCCAGGCCCTGAGGCAGCAAAGCAGCCCCAAACCATGATGCTCCCTCCGCCATGTTTTACAGTGGGGATGAGGTTTTGATGTTGGTGTGCTGTGCCTTTTTCTCTCCACACATAGTGTTGTGTGTTTTTTTCCAAATAACTCAATTTTGGTTTCATCTGTCCACAGAATATTTTGCCAGTAGTGCTGTGGAACATCCAGGTGCTCTTTTGCAAACTTCAAACGTGCTGCAATATTCTTTTTGGACAGCAATGGCTTCCTCCATGGTGTCCTCCCATGTACTCCATTCTTGTTTAATGTTTTCCTTATTGTAGATGTGTCAACAAAAATGTTAGCATGTGCCAGAGATTTCTGTAACTCTTTAGCTGACACTCTAGGATTCTTCTTTACCTCATTAAGCATTCTGCGCTGTGCTCTTGCAGTCATCTTTACAGGACAATCACACCTAGGGAGAGTAGCAACAGTGCTGAACTTTCTCCATTTGTATACAGTCTGTCTTACTGTGGACAAATGAACATCTAGGCTTTTGGAGATACTTTTGTAACCCTTTCCAGCTTCATGCAAGTCAACAATTCGTGATCGTAGGTCTTCTGAAAGCTCTTTTCTGCGAGGCATGGTTCACATCAGGCAGTGCTTCTTGAAACCAGTAAACCCAAAACTGGTGTGTGTTTTTAAAGAGCAGGACAGCTTTCAGCAACACATCCAATAATATCACACTGGTTGGACTCAAGGTTGGCTCACTCCTGGCTCCAATTAGCTCTTTGAGAAGTCATTAGGCTAGGGGTTCACATACTTTTCCCACCCTGCACTGTGAATGTTGTTTACATGTTATGTTCAATAAACACATGAAAACATATAATGTTTGTGTTGTATTATTTTAAGCAGACTGTGTTTTTCAAATTGATGTGACTTAGATGAAGATCAGAGCACATTTTATGACCAATTCATGCAAAACTCCACGTAATCCCAAAGGGTTCACATACTTTTTCTTGCCACTGTATATACATACACTGTATAACTACTGCACTTATCGCACCCCCTCTACTGTAATGTAACCTGTAAAGCGCTGAGTACACCTGATACTGCTTTATAAATAAAATATACATACACTGTATAACTACTGCACTTACTGTACCTCCCTCTACTGTAATGTAACCTGTAACGTGCTAAGTACACCTGTTACTGCTATATAAATATACATACACTGTATAACTACAGCACTTACTGCTCCTCCCTCTACTGTAATGTTTCCTGTAAAGCACTGAGTACACCTGTTACTGCTATATAAACATACATACACTGTATAACTACTGCACTTACTGCACCTCCCTCTACTGTAATGTAACCTGTAAAGTGCTGAGTACACCTGTTACTGCTATATAAATATACATACACTGTATAACTACTGCACTCAGGGGCGTCGCTATGTGGGGGCGGGGGGTGCGGTCCGCACCAGGTGACACCCGCCTTTAGGGTGACACCATCACCCTAAGGGCGGGTGTCTCACCCTCCGCCGCGTGTTCGCTCCCTGCGAGCGTCCGAAGCTGTGCAGCTTCGTCGCTCGCCTGGGGGAAACACGTCACCAGCCAATCGCGGCTGGTCACGTGGCTCCCCCAGGCGAGCGCCCAAGCTGTACATCGCCGGACGCTCAGAGGGAACGAACACGCGGCGGAGGTGAGCTGGGGCATATCCATGAGCTGCTGGGGCATATCCATCTGCTGGGGCATATATCCATCTGCTGGGGCAATATCCATCTGCTGGGGCATATATCCATGAGCTGGGGCAATATCCATGAGCTGAGGCAGTATCCATGAGCTGGGGCAGTATCCATGAGCTGGGGCAATATCCATGAGCTGGGGCAATATCCATGACCTGGGGCAATATCCATGAGCTGCTGGGGCAGTATATCCATGAGCTGGGGCATATATCCATGAACGGGGGCATATCTATGAGCTGGGGCATATCCATGAGCTGGGGCAATATCCATGAGCTGGGGGCAGTATCCATGAGCTGGGGCATATCCATGAGCTGGGACATATCCATGTGCTGGGGCAATATCCATGAGCTGGGGGCATATCCATGAGCTGGGGGCATATCCATGAGCTGAGGCAGTATCCATGAGCTGGGGCATATCCATGAGCTGGGGCATATCCATGAGCTGGGGCAATATCCATGAGCTGGGGCAGTATCCATGAGCTGGGGCAAATCCATGAGCTGGGGCAGTATCCATGAGCTGGGGCATATCCATGAGCTGGGGCAATATCCATGAGCTGGGGCAATATCCATGAGCTGCTGGGGCAGTATATCCATGAGCTGGGGCAGTATATCCATGAGCTGGGGGCATTATCCATGAGCTGGGGACAGTATCCATGTGCTGGGGCATATCCATGAGCTGGGGCATATCCATGAGCTGGGGCATTATCCATGAGCTGGGGCAATATATCCATGAGCTGGGGGCATTATCCATGAGCTGGGGGCAGTATCCATGTGCTAGGGCATATCCATGAGCTGTGGCATATCCATGAGCTGGGGGCATTATCCAAGAGCTGGGGCAGTATCCATGAGCAGGGGCAATATCCATGAGCTGCTGGGGCAGTATATCCATGAGCTGGGGCAATATCCATGAGCTGGGGCATTATCCATTAGCTGGGGCAATATCCACGAGCTGCTGAGGCAGTATATCCATGTGCTGGGGGCAGTATATCCATGTGCTGGGGCAGTATATCCATGAGCTGGGGCAAATCCATGAACTGGGGCAGTATCCATGAGCTGGGGCAGTATCCATGAGCTGGGGCATATCCATGAGCTGGGGCATTATCCATGAGCTGGGGCATTATCCATGAGCTGGGGCATATCCATGAGCTGGGGCATTATCCATGAGCTGGGGCATATCCATGAGCTGGGGCAATATCAATGAGAGGAGCTGGGGCAAAATCCATGAGAGGAGCTGGGGCATTATCCATGAGAGGAGCTGGGGCAGTATATCCATGAGAGGAGCTGGGGCAGTACCCATTAGAGGAGCTGGGGCAATATCCATTAGAGGAGCTGAGGCAATATCCATGAGAGGAGCTGGGGCAATATCCATGAGAGCTGGGGCATATCCATGTGTGCTGGGGGCAGTATCCATGTGTGAGCTGGTCTGGGGCAATATATCCATGTGTGAGCTGAGGCGCAATATATCCATATGTGAGTTGAGGCGCAATATATCCATATGTGAGCTGGGGCAATATATATCCATGGGTGAGCTGCTGGGGGCAATATATAACTGTGAACTGGGGCAATATATCCATATGTGAGCTGGGGGCAATATATATCCATGGGTGAGCTGCTGGGGGCAATATATAGCCATGTGTGCTTTCACTGCCTTCAAACAGGCACCGTACTTGCTGGCAGTTGGCAAAAATTTGTGTGAGCATATGAGAGAGCTCCACAGCAATAAACCTCACAGAAATGTGCGCTGTGTGTATGAGCATTCAGTGTTATATGGGAGTACTGATTTAGGAGTAAGAGTAGTTAAAAAAAATCCGTAAAACTCGGGGGGGGGGGGCTGACACCATAAATTACCGCACCGGGTGACACCAACCCTAGTGACGCCACTGACTGCACTTACTGCACCTCCCTCTACTGTAATGTAACCAGTAAAGTGCCAAGTACACCTGTTACTGCTATATAAATAAAATACACATACTACATTGTATAACTACTGCACTTATTGTTAAAATCCTGACATAATCCATGCATGAGTCGCACAGTAATCTGATTTCATGGAATAAATAAAGGAAAGTAACTCTTGTCTTTGCTCTTTTGTTTATATCTCTGAGCTGTCTTTGTGTTACAATGTATTTACATGTAAAATGGGATTCCAGGGCCTTGCTGGTAGAATAGGGATTTGTAATCAGCATGTAAATCATGATAACATTCCCAGCGTTTCGTTATTCCCGTACCAAATAATTTAATTTGACTTTAAAAGCTGTGTATTTTCACTTTATAAAGCGCCTTATGAATAATAATTGAATGCACTAGAACGACATGAAATGAAACCTGCCTTGCAATTAACTTAATTAGCGTGGGTGTTTAGTAGGACAGGATATGTTAATGGCCAATTAAATAATTTGTCTCTTGATTGTTTAACCAACAGAATCAGTCACTTTCCATTGGAAACTGGCGAGGCACAGTGACCTGAGGACACGAGAGACAAAACCAGACTGCCGGGCAGCATTTCTCTGCCAGAGATGGCAAAGTAAAGGAATAAAAATGTATCAGGTTTAATCATGATTCTTCAGAAGCCGGGATCATAGCTGTGATTTCCGAAAATCCTCCAAAGGTCACACAGTTGGGAAACAAGTGGCTCTTAAACATATGTCCACATATAAATATCTAATGGGGTGGGGGGGCTTCCTCATACCTTGCACTCTTCCATGGCTGCTGGAAACAGTGAATGTGCCAGGGGATCACTGTATTGGAAAATGGTGATAAACGGGCTGGTGCTAGACTATTTTGCGCCCTAGCCAAGACCACTTACTTGCACCACGCCCCAAATTTTTATGCATAATTTCGACCCCACACAATTTTTTTTTCAATTTCTCCTGAAAAACACTTTGAAAAACAATGCATCGAGGCAAAGAACTGGCCCAAGAGTTTGTTAGGCCTAAGCAAGGCTAAAATGTGAGACTTCTCTTTTTATACAAAAATGCAGAAATTAATCCAATAATTTTTAATTAATGGAAGGTTCCTCATACCCACCAGGAGGGTTTGAGTTTGTGAACATAGCAGTGTATTTGTGTGGAATATCCGTATGTATTTGAATGGTGCAAACAACCTGCAAGGCCCCTGTAGGACTAACGCCTTAGATGACCGCCTATTTTGCCTAATCATAGAGCTATCTCTGCGTCAAGGTGTCGTTTTGACCATGTCCAAATCGGAGTAAATTTTTTTTATATACTCCGTCACTATTGACACATATTTTTTGCCAGTGACAAGGAGTTGGAGTCTTTCACACATAAGGGGTCATTCAGAGAGCACCAAAATGTCACCAATATTTCTGTGCTCTCTGGTTCCCCGCACTTCAGGGAATCAATTCCCTGAACCTGCGGTGAATTCAGCATTCACCGCAGGGTCCCCAAAGTGCAGGGTACGGATCCAAAAATCTGCAAAAAAATTGCCGAAAATCCAATGAAAAAATCATAGAAAATCCACTAAATAAATCACAGAAAATCTGCCGAAAACACCGCGATAAGATCCAAAAAAAATTGTATCGATCCGAAACGCCGCAGAAAACCTGCCGAACATACCCAGGATCGCTGCAAACCTGCCAAACATGTCCGAAAAAGCCGACGATCCACCAAACACAGCGCCGGCCAGCCGCCGAAAAAAAACAACAAGCCGTCGAATGGGGTAAAAAAAAAAAGATTGAAAGTTTAAAAATGCTATACTCTGTTTGCAAAAAAACTACTGCACAAAAATGTCTGGAATTAACATATAAGGTCCTATAACTAATAATAAAAAGATCTGTTACAGAAAAAAAACGCTATTTAAAATAAATAAATCGGGGGAAAAAACCTTTGGGAAAAAAATCCCGAAAAAATTCCTAAAAAGTCCAAATATAAAAATAAATAAAGAGTCCTTTTTCTGAAAATTAAAAGAATAAATAGTTTAATAGATATTGAATAAAAATGGGAATATTTTTGACATTGAAGCCTATGGGATTCGCCTGATTAAACCTGCCGAATTAAACCACCGTACAGCAGGGCATTTCACTGACATTTTACTGCTTTTCGGTGTCTCTGAATAGATTAACCATTGCGTCTATATTGGTATTTCACTGCCGTTGAACTGGCACCATATTTTGCTGACAATTCGCCAAAATGTGGCGAACTGCCTGCTTTTTGAATAGCCGAATGGCCCCGAAATTGCACCTTATGGGGAAATTCACCGTTCGGTGCAATTTCGGGGCCAGTTTGTCTCTCTCTGAATAACCATGATAGTAAACCCAAATGGACATCAATTAGCTGTTGCTTCTAGTGTCTTTTTGGTTCACAACCCACTTGAAAAGGTTTTTGCTTGAGCCGGACCATTGTGATGGAATCCATGCAATAAAGCTCCTTCATGGTCCATCCTGAGTGCCTGGTCCTCTCTATGTTTGTCTTCCTGATTTGCAACTGTGATGTTACAGCATGATAAAGAACAAAAGAAAACCAATATCAAGATTATCCAACATTTCAACAAGGCGTCCGACATCATACCCCAGGCTGCCATAATCTTGCAAATGTATTTTTATGTCTGCATTTATTATTTCCTGACTAGTCTTTTCAAGTATTTTGACTCCATTTCAGATAGAAAAATTCTGTTTGTGTTTCCCTCCTCCTCCCTCCCCCACATGTTTGTTAATTGGTGCTATCTGTGCAAGTCACAAACCTCATTCTTTCCACAGCAAACTCCATCACAGACTCACCTCCATTCCTTCCCTCTGCGCCCCAACCAACCCGCCCACCCAGGGCTGGTCCCTAATGTCAGGCATCCTTTCCAGCTGTCTCCACTTTTCTCACTAATTACCCTTACTAAACCCAAATAATCTGGTCCATTTCATGCAATCCCTATGATATTCTACTGGCCCCCAGTTTCACCTTCCCTCTGCTCTCATTTGTTTCAGTTACCCTAGTCCCTTAGAGTGTAAGCTCATGGGATGTCTGCCTGAGCTTTTGGTTTAAAGTGATGTATAACCTGGACAGTTATCCAACGACCAGGGTATTATTTCCTCTTGTGTCATGTAAGTCTGCTGTTTGTGCTTCCCCATTGTAAAGCGCTATGGAATTTGTTGGCCCTGTATAAGTACTTGTAACTGTAACTTTGTATTTCTGTAACAATTCAATGTTCTTGAACCCAGGACATACTTGAAAACGAGAGAAATCTCAATGTATCCTTGCTGGTAAAATACATTATAAATAAATAATAAATAAAAATAAATTAGCGGTATTGGATGTAATGGAAACATGTCCGATGTACTTGAGACGGGCTCAGTCGAAGTTGCTGCTCATAAATGGACATCAATAATTTCCTAAACTAGTGATTTTCAACTTTTTCATCTCGCGGCTCAGTGATAAGGAGCATGAAAAGGATTAAGGACATATTTTGGGCTCTATTACATTCCTTGCACAAAAAATACATTCCTTGCATTCCTTGCATTAATTTGTGCACGCGCGTAAATTAACGCTGGTATTACAATCCGTGCTCATTTTTTCATCCGTCAAAAAATAAAGAACGTAAAAAAGACGCGCAAAAACATGCGCGCATTAACGTTGCACTCAGAAATCGGTGTGCGGACTGTTTTTTCACACGATTCAGCCAATCAGAATTAAGAACCACAATTGTCTCCCGTTAAGTTTAGCGCCTGTCAAAGTCAATCTGAGTATATATGCTGCAGCAATAATAAAGACACGCACAACTTCTCCATTTTATTGTTTGGGTATGTGTAGAATGTGTAACTATACTGTGCTGTATTTTTTTTGGGGGCTGGTGTATTTGGTTTCGGCCAGAACGTTCAGATTTGCCGTTACCACCAGCTTTTAAAAGACGTTAAAATTATGGGCGCAAATGCTGTCTGTTAAATCCTGCGCATAGATTGTAATACCATCTGCGTACCAGCGCACAAACGCATTTGCGCTCACAATGTTAAGTATGGGACTCACTCAGTACATTACGCTTGCAAAGGGTTGACGCAGGTTCACCCGGGGTAGAAATTAAAGCGCATTTTAATACGATGTTCTGCGCAAAGGGTTTTGCCCCTCGCGTTAATGCGTTTTTGGGCACGCGTTAACGTTTGCGCGAAGATTGTAATAGAGCCCTTTATAATTTACAAATCAAGATGTTAATATTGTGTTCAAAGTTCTCAAAAATCCATCTCCCCTTGGTGCCATTGTTCCATCACACCCACATTGTGTCACCGTCCTGTAACCTACGCACCTCATTGTGCAATTGCAAATCCCCGCGGCACCTGTGGACCATTCGCGGCACACCGGTCTTCCATGGCACAGTGGTTGTAAAATACACTGTTCTAAATATCCATATATCATGGAGTCTATAATGAAACGCTAGGAAAATGTTTAATAATACAACCTGTAAAGACCAATCCTCTTTAAATGGTCACCCTTCAGTCATTACCCAGTAAATTTGACTTGTCGCTTTCCCAAATGAGCATCCAATTTGCCCTGATATTCCTCATTAGCCCCAGACCATGCGAGTGTTTTACCTCCGTGGCTGAAGCAAATTCAGACTTTTCTAAACGACCCTCCTTAATTGGCAGAATATCTACCATGTGGTTAGGTGTCGCCATACACGCATTCAAAATACATAGATAATGGACCTTGCGGATGACAAATCACTTGTTTATTTGTGTCAAACCGCCGCTGGCTGTATATATTATATATAATAACATGTGCATGCATTAACCTTTTCCTTTCTTGAAATGTTTTGCTAAATTAGTTCACACAGTAGCGGGGTAAATGTCATCTCCGATATTTACAGGAAAATAACATTTTATGCAAAAGCTGGAAGAGGGGAAGTAATTAAAGCCCCCCAAAGCATTAATCTGTATACTTATACAATATATACACTCAAACAAAACCACAAATACAAATATATCCACTGCCGTGCACCTACTGGTATGCACGTACTATTTTTTAAGAGTCAAAGAGACTTGGATATATAATAAATTCAAGATATTTGAAAGATCTACCTTGTGTCACACTGTACTGTTACTACATGGGAAGTTTGTAGAGTTATTGGTCTTGAGAAGAAAGGGTACTATTGATAACACAATGAAACTAGGGTGGACAGGACATCCTTGGGCACTGTATAGTGATGGTGCCATGGACGCTTTTGGTACAGGTCACTTATCAGCCCCCTTTACTTTGTCATTGGTTCTGCCATTAGTGTAGGAGTACATGTGCCATTAAAATAGTCCACAATCCACTCACATTGGGTGTGGGATTCTTGGGTCCAATTCATCTGCTTCTGCCATTTTTGAAGACGTGCCTTTTTTTAAGTGGCTTTTCTTTTTGACGCTTCTAAAAATTAGTATCTTTCTTATATTGGGGCCGATTATTGGGGCCAATGCACTCACATCCATGAGGGCTGACAGACCATGACCAGTGATCTCAAAGAACACCTTTATAAAGGCCAAAGTGATTCAGGTGTACCAGTACCAGAAGGTGACGTCACTGGAATCATACTTTCTACCCATCTGAAAGCATTAACCAAACCACATGGCAAGTACAAGATGTGATGTCACAACTTGCCTAAACTGGAGATCACACATGAAGGATATCTTCCAGATGAAGCTCAACTATCATGCCATCAAGACATTGGATAGGCCCTGTGTTAGAAATCATTGAGAAAACAGTGGTAGAAAAGAGCGCTAGACAACTTCAACTTCAGATGGCAACCCCATAGAAAGCTATGATAGGAGGTAAACAAGACGATTTCAACAGAAACCATGGTGGAAGTAACAACAAAAAGTAGGGAGAACTGTCAGGGTAATTCAAAGAGATTCGAAAAGTCACCGCACGTTCGGTGACTTTTCGTTCTCTTCAATTCGGTTCCTTTCGCCGATCCCATTTCAGTGACCCTGCGGTGTATTCAGGAAACACCACAGGGTCCCCGAATTGCAGGGAAAAGCTACCGCAAACCCGACGAAAACGAACCGCAAAACCCAGCGAATGCACGCCGAAAACCCGCAAAAACATCTGGATTAACCTGCCGAAAACCACAGAAAAACCCGAAAAGGAGCTGATCACATGCAGCGAAGCCGCCAGAAAAAGCTGAGACCGCAGAGTGAAGTGAATAAATTAGGAAAACAGTTTGCATGAATGTTTGAAAAGTGAAACGCTGTTTGCAAAGAAACTACTGAGCGAAAATGTCTGAAATTTACATATGATCCAATGAATGATAATAAAAAGGGCTGTTACAGGAAAAATAAGTAAACTTAAAAAAAAAAATCCAGAAAATGCTTAAAATATCCTAAAAAAATCTATAAATAAAGAGACTCTTTACTGTTAAATTTTATAATGAACGGTTTATTAGATACTGAATTAAAACAGGAATATTTTTAACATTGAAGCCTATGGGATTCTCCTGAATAAAGTTGCCGAATTAAACCACCGAATGGCAGGGCAATTCAGGAACCTTTCACTGCTGGTTTGTGTTCTCTGAATAGATGAAGCATTGCATTTTCATGGGGATTTCACTGCCCTCGAACAGGCACCGAACAGGCACCGTATGTTTAGGCAATTCGCCAGGATTTGGCGAATTGCCTGCTCTCTGGATAGCCGAATGGCCAAGAAAGGTAACCGAACGCTGATTTTCAGCGTTCAGTTACCTTTCTCAAGCAATTCGGATCTCTTTGAATTACCCTGTATGTTGCCACGTCCCTAAATCGGAAATTCACCATAGGTTTGTTATACTTGACCCACTGTAGGTCCCTGAATTTAAACCAATCAGGCGTTATGCATTCTAGTCTCTAGAGGCTCTGATAATTATCTTCTAACTCCGTTTAGCAGTATTAGGTAATATGATATTTAGTATATAATTCTGATAGCAGGATTGGGATCCAGTTGTGAACTCAAGAATATGTATCCATCAAACCCACATGCTGGCACCTGGTGTCACACAGAGCCTTAAAGAGGTTCCTAAAAGGTAACCTCTAAAGTGGGAAGTCGAATGCTTTGAGCATGATGGCTGGGTGACCACAGAATCACTGGTCAGTAATATGAGGGCGTGCAAGCCTTTTACATTGAATTAATTGGCAAGTGGACAAGATTGTAGAAGCAACGATACATGTAAATTGTTTGTGGGCTAGAGGGAGGCACACTCAGCTGAATTCGGGATAGACTGAGCATCTTGGTGAACTTACACAGCAAATCTGCAAAATTCTTGACAAATTCATTTGAATCAAAGTAGTTCCCAATGTATCAGTACCCAGAGTCTATAGAAAACCTCAACTGAACTGTGTTATCGTGAAAGCCATTCGGCAGATGCTTAACCCCAAAAATAACAGGTAACCTAAAAATATTTGGAAATTTCATAAATTCTAGTCAATTCAAGACAATTGCCTTGTAATGGTAGTTGTCAAGGTCGGGTGGCTGGCAACAGTGCCTTGGTATGCAGGAGGTGGAACCTGATGGGCAGGAACTCTACTTGAGTTGGACAACAAGTGACAACAGAAGAGACCAGACACAATATGTGGGTTTGAGGTGAATAGTGCAAGCAGGAACAAAGCCAAAGACTATTGGGCTCAGGGAGGTATGCAGAGTCCATTAAACATGCCAGGGGTCCAAACCCGTTTATCAGATCAGCAGAGAAAAGCCAGAGTCGGATACCCTGGGTCACAGGCACAGGAGCAGTTGAGTAACATAGCACTTAGGAGTTGGTTGGGTGAGTATTTATTGGTGTAGGACCTCTCAGTGATGGTGGACCTATCTCCTCAGTGGCCAGTTAGTGTACAGATAGGCCAGACATCATTACTTTGTATTTTATCATCAGGTGATCTACCTTCGACCAAAGTACTGCTGTCTACATAGGAGCAAGAATGATACCAGCGTCACATCAGCAATAGATCAACGATGGAATGACACACACGCATCAATATGTTGCGTTGTCGGTGTCCATCTGGGACCCTCTTGTGCCCAATTTGCAGCCATTTTCGATGCAAGGCACAACCACTAGGATGCTGAGTAGATCCACGGGTAGTTGTACAAAAATGAGCATAAGGACACTAGATCCTCGAGGGGTATGGTAGTGGTTGATAATGCCCGACCTTCCTGTACCTAGGCCTATCATTTCTCTCCCGCTATGCAACAACGCTGCACCAGGTTAATATTTAAAATATTTATATCCCTTATTGATCAACCTTCCCAGCACACTCTATATATCTATGCAATAGAATGATAAACATTCTGCTATTTATAATATCATTAACAAGCGCTTCCATGTGGCGCTCACTAGAATGTGAAGGCGCATGGGCTTTTGTAAACCAACCACATTTTCAATAGAGCCTTATCGAAAAGAGATAATAAAAGGGAGGTAAAAAAAAACCACAAGAACTTTGACTGTTGCTTTCATTTAGGAACCGAGAGTAAATTAATTCAATACAGCTCAAGCTTTTGTGCAATTGGCGAGCGAATGACCCCTCTGTAACACTGCTCCGTCTGCACAACGTCCACCAAGCATGGCGTTGGATTCCTGTTACATCGACTTTTGTTACACACCTCAGCTGCATGACACACAATGCGCGTTTATTTTTTTGTATGACAATTCCCAGGCAATTAGATTTTCTTACTGCACAGACTGAAAGCAAATTAAAGCTTCTATTCAGTAATGATATGTAGCTGGTGCGTAAACGTGACCATTCAAAGAGAATACACCTCTATTTGAATGCCCGGTTTTATCAATGAAAGTGGTTCTCAGACAGATACACGCAAAGCTCCGATTATCAGTGACACTTTTCAGATGGTATTTAGTGAAAACAAATATTTCCAGGGCTTCTCGAATCTCCAGTTTATAAACCTTTAATAATAAACATACTTAGGTTTCACATTTTAATATGTATCAATATTTCACAATGTACTGTAGATTCATTGGAATTCATTAGGTATTTCATTTTTTTACACTGTCCTTCACATTATAAGAAAGGAAATAAAAAAAGGAAACAATGACAACAAAAGCAAAGAAATTAAAAAGACAAACACAAGAGGTGACTGACAAGAGACTTACCTGGAGATACTCGAGTATACCGCTAGATTTTGGTGCCAAAAATTTACCTCAAAATTGGAGGGGTCGCATTATATTCGAGACATCTTTTTTAAAAAAAATCTTGACTAGCGGTGGATGAGTCTGCCTGCTAGAGTTGGAGGTCAGAAGATGACACCTCCTGGCGTGCTGGCTATTGGTGAATGATTCACGGTGATGGTCATCTCGCTCTGCCGGCCATCATATCGCAAGTAAGAAGACGGGTGGCCGGCGGCTTCATACTTAGTAACAACTACAATCATTCTAGAGCAGAGCACCCTGGCCTGAGGGCGAGCCTGACTGTGTAAAGAAAACCTGGAAGGATTTTAATGGTTTCCCAGTACAGTATACTTTCATAATTTTGCTCCTTGCGTTATATTCGAGTCTTGAGTATTCTCTCATTTCCATAATAAATCTCTATCCATCGCGTTATATTCAGGTCACGCTATACTCGAGTATCTACGGTGCTTATATATGATGAGAATGATTGCAAAGTGGACATATTTTATGTGTTTAAAAATGGTAACATAAATGCTGAATGCTGAAATCATCCTCTACTTCTACGTTGATTGCGTGCTGTTGTTTTGGGTTTACTATCAGAAAGAGGCATGAAACAAAATGGGGAAAAAAACACGTGTTAAAAAAGTCGAGTGAATTGCAGTGTCCCAATTTGGCCATGTTCGAATTGGAACAGACGTCCGATTCAGCCATGGTTGAATTTGAGAGTTTGCCTTTTCTTGACTCTTTTTTCCACGCATCTTTGTGATAGGATACCCATTCCAGGAAGATGAGAGCCACTCCAAATGTACTGTACATGGACCTGTATCAGAATGGGGATAAAATCACAGCGACGTTTCAGGCCCTTAAGGCCTTAATCGTGCCATACCGGTTGTATGATTAAGGCCTTAAGGGCCGAAACGACAACATGATTTTATCACCATGCCAATAAAGATCTGTGCACACTACACCTGGAGTGCCTCTCATCTTCCTTCTTGTGTCTGGGGGATAGCGTCGCCCTGTGGGAGAGCACCGGTGTATGGTTAGTGTGCAAAGAAGAGGCTTTCGTAATGCGACTCTAATCTAATACAATATATACAAAAACACACTTAAAGGTAAGTGTAAATTGTGTCTTGTGGTCAAAAAAGCATGATCACCTATTCACCCACACGTGTCGTTCCCAAAAGCGACATTACAAATACAAAAGTAAAAGAAAAAGAAGGGGTGTGGCGCTTCCCAGTGCATATAAGAATATGAAGTATCGATCAACTAATACTTAGCTTCGATCGGCTGTGCACTTCAACATGAGTAGATTACCTCCATAAAGGAGCTACAGAAGACATAGCGTAATAACATTTGAACACAATATTTAATAATATATGTGGTAAATAGCCTACTCACACTTAACAAAGCCTGGCCTGGCTCAGGTGTGTTCACCTGTGGTTGGATTTTGTATAGGCTCCCCCACTGGCCTTCTTCTATGTTGTATGAACTCCCGATATTTTCATGGGATAAGAAAAGCAGAATAATAAATGAGTATTATATATGCATAGTAGATCCACTCACCTGTTATCGAGCCTAACAGGCTCTTGTATAATCACCCAGGGGTTGTTTTTTGGGTCGGCACAACTCCAAAAAAAGCCTTAACTCCAGATGATGTCCAGAACAAAAAATCCAAGCCCTGTGTTAACTAAGGAATGTTTATTCCCAAAATGTTAAAAACAGCATAATAAAGCATACATTTACCGAACGCGTTTCGCCTAGGTGTGTGACTCCCTTGGGCTTCCTCAGCGGTACTCATTTGTATTTATGATCTACACTATTATTCTGCTTTTCTTATCCCATGAAAATATCAGGAGTTCATGCAACATAGAAGAAGGCCAGTGGGGGAGCCTATACGAAATCCAACCACAGGCGAACACACCAGAGCCAGGCTAGGCTCTGTAGAGTGTGAGTAGGCTATTTACCACATATATTATTAAATATTGTGTTCAAATGTTATTACGCTATGTCTTCTGTATCTCCTTTTTTGAGGTAATCTACTCATGTTGAAGTGCATAGCCAATCAAACTAAGTATTAGTTGATCGATACTTCATATTATTATATGCACTGGGAAGCGCCACGCCCCTTCTTTTTCTTTTACTAATATAATACAGTTGGTTTGTTTTTATCGCAATTGCTAACAAGAGAGAAATTGGTTATACATAATGAGCCTGGACCATGGACATATTCACAAAGATGTAGGTCCAGGCTTGCATGGGACTAACAAAGATGAGGTATTGACCTCATTTAAAAGTAGAGTTCAACAAAAAATAGGGGGTTGCAGCAGAGTTCAAGCAGAATTAACCTCTCTTTAGGGTCATATCTAGATGTACTCTTTAGCAGAACCACATTAATCGGAAAACACTATCCTGACTTTTTAGAACGTAATTTGGGAGCTTAGTCGATTCGTCCGAAACATGAGTAAACAAATTACCACCTCAAAGAACCGTCCAAAAAATGAATAAAACAGAAACAATTTCTGTTTGAGTGAATATTTTCTGGTTTTCAGAATAAGAAGCGGCCGACAAGAGCATCTATTTTTGCACTCTTTCACGCATTGGGAGACGCCATCTTGGACCTCTGCTTCATTGCGTACACACAGAGCGATTCTCCGTTCTGTGATGGTTAGAAGCAGTAATATGTTGTTTTCTATCCAGACAGCTGATGTTTGATGGTTCCTGATTGGCCAAAATCAATTTTTTTGCTGGCGACGTCTTTGGCAATGGATCCGTCGCTAGTTGTATATCCGTATTCTTCAGATCTGTAGTGGAAAGCATCTTGCAATCGCTTTTGGCGATAGAAAAAAAAGATGTGCCCATCAAACTAAAAATAAGAATAAAATGAATACTGCGACCTGTAAAGACCTATTCCATACGAATTACAAACCTTTGCTTACGACCCTGACAGCAGACCTACAACAATGGTCCTTCCCGCACATCTCATGGTTCGGGCGAATTAATGTAGTGAAGATGAACATACTGCCCGCGTCCTCTACCTTTTTCAAGCGCTCCCTATTCTCTTACCCCCTTCCTCCTTTGCGCAGCTCCGCACATTGATTTCCACCTATGTCTGGATCTCTAAAAAACCACGCATTAGTCTGGCCTTACTGATGTCCCCTAAACAGTTAGGCGGCGTTGCACTCCCACATTTTTGGCACTACTACCTGGCCTCGCACCTACAACGCATAATGGAATGGTCCACCTGCTCGCTAAATAGGTCCTGGTTCGCGATTGAGCAAAGATCGGCGCGATGCCCCCTGTCCTGCCTCCCTTGGCTACCAACCTCCACGCAAAAGATCATGACCGACCCCCACCCCCTAATACATGCCACCCTGAGAGCCTGGCGCTCTCTGAAGCCTTCAGCAGACATAGCTCCCTTCCCCTCGCCGCTCCTACCCCTGCAATGGTTGCCAGCTTTCTCCAGATCCCTGCTTCCGACAGACACGGACGGCCAGCCTCTCCCTCCAAGACCTAAGCATTTTCTGAATGAAACAGGCCCAATCCCTTGTGACCATTTACCCATCCCACACGCAAACTCATTCCTACTGAGGTTCCATCATCACAGACTCATTCAGTCATTACGAACCCTCGCCCCACTGTCGGACTATATCAGACCGCTCACGCAATACGAGATGTTGATTGAGAGAGGCAGATACCCATCACACTGCCTCTCTTTAATGTATAACATGCTCCAAGCCACGTCACCCCTGAATAGTCCTGCTCGCTCTAGCTGGGAACGCAAACTAAACTTAGCCTTTGACGATCACCAATGGAGCGCTATTTGCCAATTGCCACATACTAGCTCCACGGCAGTAAGGGTTCAAGAGGCTAACTACAAAGTGCTCACGTGGTGGCATAAAACTCCCCAAATACTGAGCCATTATGCTGATGGGGAGGCCGGCTGCTGCTGGAGATGTAATGCCCCTAATGCCTCAGCTCTCCACATATGGTGGGATTGCCCTGTCCTTTCTGGATTTTGGCACTCCGTCCATGACTGTCTTTGCGAAGACACGGAACCGCCACCCCCATTTGCCCCGGAATATTGCCTACTTAACCACACTGAGGCCCCACCCGAGGTATTTTGGAAATCGATCACCGTCACACTTCTACACGCTGCACGCCTGGTTATACCGATGTTCTGGCGTAAACCCATTGCCCCACCTCTTGCTGTATGGTTGCGTGAAGTAGAAAATATTCGATCGGCTGAAGAAAGGGTCGCCCTGTCTCTAGGTAAAGCTGCTGAACATTACCGCTCCTGGCATTATTGGCTAAACACCTGCCTACCCCGGGCGGGAAGGAATGTCCGCGACCTTAATGAGCCCGCCCCATCTTCTCGTATACTTCCCGCTGAGTTTCCCCCCTCCTCTCATCCCTTTCCGAAGCTGCACCTACCACTATGAAGTTTATACCACCCGACCATGGGCATGTGCACCCTGTTCAAGCCCACCGACTCTGTATTCATAGCAAATGCCACGTTGTATGCAATGTTTTAAGCTCTCCATTTATTTACTGCAATATTATACACTCTTGATATTGACTATGTATGACTTCTCGATATCTTAATAAAGAACAATATGTTAAAAAAAAAAAAAAAAATGAAACACAATATATGTCTCATATATACTACTGGACTTACTTTTATTAATAGCACCCAACACCATAAATAAGGCACCTTTACTGGTATTATTTGAAGGTATTTTCTCATAGATATTCTCAAACACACTGGTTTTAATTAAATGAAACACCGTCATTAAAGCACCTTATTTCTCATGAAGCAAGTTATTGCGAAAAATAACAAATATCACATTTGTGGATAATTTGTGGGGGAAGGTGTATTTTAAACTTGCTATATAGTGATATTAAGGAGACAAAATCGCAACACATTTTTTCTGCCCACTGCATGAATGACGATCGATATGGAATCACTTTATTGCAGGTTTGTGCATCTAATACGTATAGGACACACAAACCAGTGGTATAAAAGCAGAATTTTGGAATATCAATGAGTGCGGTAATGATTGTGGGGGTCAGCCAATAGCTACCAAGCTTCGAACAATCATTAAGGCTCCAAATGGAATAGGGTCCACTGTGTTTCGAATTATTATATAATTGCATATTATATTATTTTTCCCACAGTATTACTAGATTTTATAGTCACAGAATATTATGGTCATGCCATGGGGCACGGGATGCATACATACTCACATTGATCTCAAACCCTTATGAGGAACTTTGTTTACATTTCAAGGTTGCGTTACATAAATTTTTTATTGTTACAGTTGTAATGCGCAAGTCCGTAAATAAATTTTTTACAGTTATATTTACAACCCTCAAGTCTGTACTTTATTATTTCCACTGTTACAGTAAGACTCACATGTCCGGATTTACAGTAAGACTTGCATTTATGGGGTTTACAGTAAGGCTCGCTTTTCTGGGACTTAAGACTAAAATGTGCATGTCAAGCATTTTATTTTAAAACATACAATAAAACAGGGAAAGTGCACACGTGCACACTTATTTACACATGTTTTTTCGGGGTTTTCAACAGCCCAATATTTTTACTAATCAGGGACTTTTTTTGAGCATCCAACTCGGACGGAATTTTTTTTAACTGAACCAACTGATTTTGAAAAAAACAATAGCAGATTTTTTTTAGAAAACAAAAAATAACGGCCAATAGATTAAATCGAGTCCAAAGCTTGAATTTCTTAATGAAAGAGTTGTTTATGTTTACAACTACCAAAAAGTGTCACCATCGTTGCCAGACTTGGCCATAGTTCAAAGGACCAATGTGCTTTCCAGTTTTTAACACGTTCATGACATTTTCTCATTTCAACCAAGCATCTTGCACGCTATAGGGGTTATTCAGAGAAAGCCGACATGGCCCCAACATTTATTTTATTTTATTTATTTATTTATAAAGTGTTTTACCAGGAAGGATACATTGAGATTTCTCTCGTTTTCAAGTATGTCCTGGGTTCAAGAACATGGAAATGCCACTGAACAGGGAATTACCCCGTATGGGGACATTTCGGGGCCATTCGGCTATTCGGAGAGTAGACAGTTCGCCAAATTTTTGTGAACTGCCTGCACATACGGTGCCTGTTTGGTGCCTGTTCGAAGGCAGTGAAATCCCCCATAGAGAAGCAATGCTTCATCTATTCAGAGACACCAAACAGCAGAGAAAAGTTGCCAAAGTGCCCTGCTGTTCAGTGGTTTAATTCAGCAGGTTTATTCAGGAGAATCCCATAGGCTTCAATGTTAAACATATTCCCGTTTTAATCCAATATCTAATAAACGTTTATTATTTTTATCTGCAGTAAAAAGTCTGTTTATTTATACATTTTTTAGAATCTATTAGGCATTTTTGGGGATTTTTATAGCAAAATATTTTTTCTGTTTTTTTTTAAAAAGCATTTTTTTCTTTTTTCTGTAAGAGGCCTTTTTATCATCATTCATAGGACCTTATGTGTAAATTCCAGGCATTTTCGTTCAGCAGTTGTTTCTTTTTCAAACATCGTTTCAATTTTGACACTTTCAAGCGTATTGTGCTGTTATTTTTTTATCTCGTTCGTCAGCTTGTCGGCTTTTTCCGGCAGCTAGTCTCCGTTGTGATTGCCGGCTCGTCGACTTTTTCCGACATGTTCGGCATGTTTTTTGCAGCGGTTTCTGCTGGTTTTCGATGAGTGTGCAGTGTGGTTTTCGGCGGGTGTTCGACGGATGTTCGTTTGGGGACCCTACGGTGAATGCTGAATACACCACAGGGTATTCCTCAAAGTGCAGGGTAGCGCGGGGAACGAGAGAGCACCGAAATGTCGGCGACTGTGAATAATCCCCTATATATTTTTTTTCCAGGATTTCCCTTCTCTTTTACTGTTTTTTTTTTTCCACAGAAAATGTAACACTATGGATAGGGTCAGACTAGCGCACTTTTAACGTGCGTTCTGGCGCACTTAATTACGGCCGCACTAGCAGCAGATGACGGGCAATGACGGCCAATATACGAAGTACGGTCGCACGAAAGTCCGGCCGCGCAACGCAAGTGGCAAACGAACGCATTTTGTCGAGAACGTCAAACCGCTAGTACGGTCGTACAGAGTGCGCTGCGTCCGCATAGCGGCGTGTGTGTGTGTGATTTGGAGATGTCAGACACTGCTAATGTCCGGCCAACATAACGTCCAGATGCAAAAAGTGTTTTATTGATGATCCGTACAAAATCACGAACGCAAATGCGCATCGTATGACCACTATCGCGTACTCCGTGAAAAAATGCGTCCATTCGTTCAAACGCACTTTTTCACAGACAACGCGAAAATGCGTTCGTCTGACCCTAGCCTAAAACGGGGGGGGGGGGAATGAAAGCAGTCCGATCGGACTGAACTCGCCTTGTACCTCACTATCATGTGAATTGAAATGCCTAGGTGGCCTAAAGCGTCCCCCGAGCCCTAATATCCTGTTTATTCTCTCTGTATTTTTTCCTGCTGGATTCCCTCATAAAAAGAGCGAGAGATAATTAACTAAAAAAAAAAACACGGGTCCGCTACAATACTCCCAATGTCCTCGCCCAGTCAGAAACGAGACTCTGATTTTCTAGGTGAACTTTCCCTCATCAATCTTTCCTTTAACCTCCGAGTTATTGGAAGCAGCGGGAACGCCCCTCCACTCCCCTGAGCAAACGCTTCTTTTTTTTTTTTTTTTTCTCTGTCCAGGAAAACAAAACAAAACAAAAAAAAAAATGTAAAGAAAAGTTGAAAAAAAATAAACAAAAAGCAGCTTTCTGAGGTAAAAAAAATAAATCTGGGTGGTATAGTGCTGTCCAGCACAATGCCAGCAGTGTTTAACTGGAAATAGCCTGTGTTTTACAACAGGGGAGGGGTTGGACGTGAATAGGACGATGATGTGAAACAATGTCAAGGGATTCGGGCCTACAGACCCCATCTTCTGCCCCTCTGGAAGAAGGGGGGTAAAGATAAAAAAATAAGAAAAAAAAGGAACAGAACGACGAAAGGATAAAAGGACGGGGGCTTAAATGAGCTAATCTGGATCTTTCCTAGCAGGGAAAGCACTTCTGTCCGCGTCCACGGCCTAGCTTTGAATTATATTGCAGCAGCAGGCTTTAAGGTATTGACAGAGCTGAAGAGATGAGCGGACGGGCGAGAGAGAGCTCCTTTGTCTGAAGGACTGAGCACAATAGTTTTGACAGTCTTCGGATCGCTCAGGCTACGCTATCTTCTTGTGTTGTTTTTTTTTTGTCCTCTGAAACCCAACGCTAAGTAGTAAAAAAAAAAAGATGGCCGGTCGTGACTGGAAGAGCGTACGACAATATGTGAGCACTTCAGGTCCCCCTTAAGAGGGTATTATAGGGAGTGAAAATATTTGTGTTGCGCGGATGACACTCTCCATTTAGTTAATGGCTCTCGTCTGCCTCTAATAATCACCCCAAACGCACGACTCTCAGTTCCTGTGCTCTTCTCCAATTACCCGGGCCTGAGAGCGAACATCCCTTTTTTGATCTTTGCGACATTTCCCTCACCTAGAGAAACGGAGGAGAAGACGCCGTCACCTTGAGAGCGAGCTATGTCGAGTGCACAGCGAAAACCCACAGAGGGTTTGTGGTTTCAGGCTGAAAAATAACTTAGATATCATCCTGATTAAAAAAAAAAAAACATAATAATAACTTACATGTAAAGAAAAGCATGTATATCTTAATTTGCATTGAAATACAATGAAAACCAAAGATTTGCATACAAAGCTTCATTTGGGTACCATTTTAGTGCAGGGCAGGGTTAGTATCCACCCTGGGAAGAAACCAATTCCTCAGTGAGACCTCACTCCTACCACTATGTAGTACCGTAACAAAGCGGCAAGGAGCATCCCCTACTCTCACTGCAACTTTACTGCTGCGTTACAGCAGCCAGGGAGAGGACAGAATACAGGGAGAGCTCTGGAGTCAATCACTGCTGTACAGGGATAAGATTCAGGGAGTTATACTGACTGAAAGTCCCTGTACAGTACAGATACAAGGTGTTGCTGTAATTTCCATACACAGGCATTATGCAGCACATACAGATATTATTTTTATGTTCTACTGGTATTTTTTGGAAACTAAACAATAAGGAGCATTGCAGCAAAAGCAAAACAGATATAGGTTTGTACATTTACAGAAAACGTCATGCACAGTCACAGTTGTCCGATAAAATAATAGATAAAAATGTGGCAAAAAAGATATAAAAATTTTGGAAGAAGAGGCCTTGCCACAGAAATAGAAATGGAAGCCACTTGCACGACAGGTTAATTATTGGGTGTTAGTAATCCACCAAGGGTCATACATTCTGTGATTCAAGCTACAAGTAGAGAGGACCAGAACAGTCACTTCATCTGTAATGTGCATGTCCTTGAATCTCACGAATATCTCTTACCTCTCGTATGAAAGGTAGAGTTGGATTTAACTGATCTGCAGTCACTGAGCTTTGAGCAGCCATTGTGATCTTGGAATACTGTTTGAGCCATTGTGATCTTGGAATACTGTTTGAGCCATATTGATCTTGGAATCCTTTTTGAACCATTGTGATCTTGGAATACTGTTTGAGCCATGGTGATCTTGGAATACTTTTTGAGCCATTGTGATCTTGGTATACTTTTTGAGCCATTGTGATCTTGGAATCCTTTTTGAACCATTGTGATCTTGGAATCCTTTTTGAACCATTGTGATCTTGGAATACTTTTTGAGCCATTGGGATCTTGGAAAACTTTTTGAGCCATTGGGATCTTGGAATACTTTTTGAGCCATTGGGATCTTGGAATACTTTTTGAACTATTGGGATCTTGGAATCCTTTTTGAACCATTGTGATCTTGGAATACTTTTTGAGCCATTGGGATCTTGGAAAACGTTTTGAGCCATTGGGATCTTGGAAAACGTTTTGAGCCATTGGGATCTTGGAATCCTTTTTGAACCATTGTGATCTTGGAATACTTTTTGAGCCATTGGGATCTTGGAAAACGTTTTGAGCCATTGGGATCTTGGAATACTTTTTGACCCATTGGGATCTTGGAAGACGTTTGTTGTCTATTAATAAAATTAATAAAGCGCCCCAGAGGGCAGGACAAAAGGAGGTCCCAAGGACTCATTAAATACGAGTATAGAAAGATATATATTTACATACGTATGTAAAGGCTATAGGCCTGGAGTTGGGGGAGGGGTTCATCAACTATGAAGACCAAATTCACCGCCCATCACTTACCCTCCTTTTTCAAGCAAACATACGTATTGTTTCCATGCACATAATCAACCAAACTTCCCACCATTATCCCCGATCACAACTAGAGCTTATATACTCGTTCCTATTGGGTTATCCATAACTGCAACAGTCTACTCCGTTCAACACCTCTCCCAAATCTATTTCATGGTAACAAAGTAAGTGTGATGTAATTTCAAGATGCCACCTCTGCCCTGAAACACGCAGTCTCCAAAGGGTATTTGCTGCTAAGCATCTTATAGCATTATTTGAGGGAAACAATGCCAATGTGCTGCTTTATTGGTTTAATAGAGTTATAGAAGAACATTGTAGTTGATAGGGACAATGTAATCCAATGAACCAAAGCTGCACCTACACCCAACGTGGATAACTACAGCTACTTACCCCCCCCCTCCCCAGCAGAGACTTAGCAAATGGATATTTCAGCCTATTTTCCATAAGAAAGAAATATCTTAATCATTGAGGAAGCGCTCCTCCCCCCCACTACATCTGTTACTTTTCTGGGATCGGTAACGCGAGGAGTAGTAGAAGACAGAAGCATATGTGCAGTACATGGGTTAGATGTGTATCACAGGTATTCATTTTTGTTCTGTTTTTTTGATACTCAAAACAGAATTGTCAGAAAGACAAGAAAACATCTTGAAGCATCTCCAAGGACGTACAACAACACATGCGACGTTCATTAAAAGTCAGGCTCTATTGATTTAGACTGTGTAATACATGTTATCAGGGGTTTAGATCTTGGCTGAAACCTCGGGGCAGTTGTGTCTTGCAAGTCAACATTATCCATTAGACAGAATTAACGCTTGCCAATTTACATTAACATTTTACTTTTTAATTATCTTGCATGAATTTGTAAGTCAAAAATGTCTTAGCATCAGCGTTTAGCTTCACTTATGTATATGAGAGGTTATTGACAACATGTAATATATTGATTATTAGAGTATAACATATTTTCAACGTTCGCTGCAATTCGGTGGCAAGTTCGTCGCTTTCTGAATAACCCCTTATATATTTATAATGCCAACAATGCAAGTGGCTTCTGTTTCCAGTTTGAAGCAAAATATGATTTAGATGTAACCCAAGAAACCTTGGGATAAAGCATCTTGGATGGTAGTGGCATAGATAGAAAGGAGTGGCGCGGTAGAATTCCTGGGTGACGATTTAACCTACAGGACCAGAAACTTTGACCCTCCAGATGTTTTGGAACTACATTTTCCATGATGCTCACCTACTCATTAGGTTTGGTGAACCTAAAGGGAAATGTAGTTCCAAAACATCTGGAGGGCCAAGGTTGTCAACCCCTGTTTTTGTCATGCCTGCTGGTGCTCCTGCAGTGCGGCCTTCCCAACAGAGAGGGCGCCAGTCTCTGAATCAGGCCACTTTGAATGCCGCACCTGGTCAGGGATCTAGGCCTTTAAATATCAGTCACTGACTATGCTCTGAGCCCTGACGTGGTTATTTCTAGCCCTCAGCGCGTGTGTATAGCTTCTGCATATTGGTTTTCTGGTTTGACCTCTGGCTTGTATATTGACTGTGTTTTCTGTGATTATCCCTTGGCTTATGTTTATCTCGTGTACCGACCTCTGGCTTGTTATTACTACGATATCTCTCCTGTCCCTGATCTGTACTTCTATGTATTTTAGATTAGTACCTGGCCATTCTAAGGACCAGCTATTCAGTTTAGGGTTCTTTCTTGCCTTTCTGGGTTTTGTCTGCGTGCTGGGTGACTCTATATCCTTACAGTTTTGACCTCTATTAACCATATAAGCATAAGATAATCGGACATCTGGTGGAAATGGCTTCTTCATTCTCCCCAATATCCCAACTTGGTGTATTGTTCTTCACAATGTTGCCTAAATTTTAGGAGATGGTAAGGATCCTACATCTCCTAAAAAGGCTGGTGATGGTAGACTGGTAGATGCTAGATGATAGACTGTGAGCACTGGCCTGGATTCAGCCAATACCCATTGGGGAAAGCCATAGAAGAGGAAGCCAAGTTGTGCAGTATCTCACATTCTTTAAAAACAGTCCAAAAAGCGAGCAGAACCAAGAGAATTCCGTTAAGGCTGGGGTCAGACCAGCGCATTTTTAACGTGCGTTCTGGCGCACTTAATTACGGCCGCACTAGCAGCAAATGATGGGCAATGACAGCCAATATACAAAGTACAGTCGCACGAAAGTCCCGCTTCGCAATGCAAGTGGAAAATGAACGCATTTTTTCGAGAACGCAGAACCGCTAGTACGGACGTACAGAGTGCGCTGCGTCCACTAGCGGTGTGTGTGTGTGTGTGATTTGGAGACGTCAGACCCTGCTCGTGTCCGGCCAACATAACGTCCAGACACCCAAAGTTTCCTGGTTTGGATCCGTAAAAAATCACGCACAAAAATGCGCATCGTATGACCGTTTTCGCGTATTCCGTGAAAAAATACGTCAATGCGTTCGGACGCACTTTTTTACATTCGCGTGTAAAAATGCTTTCGTTTGACCCTAGCCTAAGATTTTCATGTACCAGAACTCTCCAACTCTGTCAATAAATACTCGTTATGTTAGAGGCAAAATTGTCCAACAGTGAAGGAGGATGAAGTCACAAGCCAAACTGATCAAATTTAATGTGATCAACTTCTACAAGTGCGTCTGGGGACGGTGGACGGTTTTGTCTGGTCAAAGACCTCCAACACTGCCTGGTAAAAGGACTCCACGTCATAGGGCTCGATTTAATTCGGCTCAATGGTCGAAATCGGGACCTTTTTTGGCCAATTTTCAGTTCAAAAAGTTTCAAACAAGAGTTTACCAGCATTTCGACTCCCGAAAAAAATTTAGATCGAATATTGGTTCTCGTGGCTATACTTTTCAATGGAATTATTGGCTTCATCTTTTCAATTTTTTTTCATCTTTTCAGATTTTTTCCAATAGTCATATTTAAAGGCACAAATCTATTTGATGCTGGCCAAAAATAAGCTTTTCCTGGCGTTTTACATTTATTTGGTGAATTGACAGCTTAGCAAATAGACGAACTGCTACGAAATTGTACCGTACGGACACTCCCCGGGCCAGCTTTGATGGGGATGCCCCATCGTGCAGGACCAAGATGGAGACCGAAGCTCTACATGTCGCTGGAGAGCACCAAGATCCGACATGCCGGGGTGGCATTGCCAGCCCGGAGCACCCGTGACCCCCAGGGCCGCTGAAGAATGCATACGCCTGATGGTTGAGCCATGGCCCGGTGTCCAGAAACCCGCAGACTGGTGGCCAGACAAGAGGAGGAGCCTCCTGCCGGGTATGCAGGTTTACTCAAACTGTACAAGCGGTAAAACTGAAGCCTTTAGACTCTACAAACTGCTACTTGACTTGACTCATGCAAAACATTTTTGAATTCCAGACATGGACAAAAAAAATTAGATAAAACCCAGAATAGAAGTACTCATTGTAGATTTTTCATCCTCAGTTTTTAAGTATTTTATTTGTTTGTTTTTTTTATAACAAAAATGCTTTAACTCATTATATTTATGTAGGCGTGTACATCGAGTGTGCCCAGGGCAGGCACACGCTAATGTTGGGTGTAGAGGTCCTCTTTCACCTCCTTCATTGACATTTTTGATATCCCTTATCTGGTTCAGGTTGAAAAACATAGACCCTGTCCTAGATTTTATCACTTGTTACTAATAAATATATTGATTTACAATTCCACATTCGCCACCTTTCTCCGACTTTTTTCCTTGGATACATGGATCAACTGCCACCGAGATAAAGAGGTTTGGGTTTCCACCTTTAAGAGAGCCCAGGGCTACATCCATTGAGCCTAACACTGTGAGGCTCCAGAATCGGTGAGTGTGATCTACTCTTCCTTTTCACATTTCTATATACACACAGTGTTATGCTATGGGAGTGCCGTCTCCCGATTCTTTTTTCTTTATCTAGTATCTATTACGGACAGAAAGAAGGGAAGTGTCACCCTATATTTGGTTGCAGGCTGTTCTTCCTTGAGCCGGGATCTTGCAGGCTCCCACAAATGTGAGTGGTCTAGACTTTGACTTCAATAATTTGACCAATTCTGCCATGACCGTCTGCACTATTATTTTTCTGTGATATGCTTTCTTTGAGGGACACTGACGAATAAAAGGATTCGACACCAGCACTTTAGAGAAGATCAGCACATCATCCTTCATCATTATTTTTGAGTATTGAACTGTTATACACTTGAGCACTTTCTTCTGCACATTTGACTTTAGACCTGGACATTATTCTATGCACTTTAAATGATGTTTTAAAGACATTTTTAACGATATTTAGCACATTCTCCTTTTTCCAACATTTTTTATGGATTTTACACTAACATTTTTTTTTGGATTTTACATGTCCATTAACTTATTAATTCATTAACTGATTTGGATGCGCCGTATGGTTTTCTGTTTTTTACCTTTGTCTTGACACATATTTTGGTTGTTTTCTATGTGTTTTACCATGCTATAGGCAGCATTTGACTATTTATTAGCACCACGCTTAGCACTTTAACTGATCACCCATTAATAGGCGCCCACACTGTATAGTGTATATATATATACACATTTTCTAATTCATCCTTCTGAAAAACATAAAACCTGATCGTATCTCTGATTACAGCCTTGTTATTTCTAATGAAAAATGTGTATTTTGTGGGAAATCTTCTAAATATAAGTTCCCAATTAATAAATGTTCCTAACGTAACGGGCTGCGCACGCTAGTGTGTATTTGTCTCTCAAAGCTGAAACAAAATGTCGTTCTTTTTATGTTCATGAAAGGGTTCGAACAAGAGGAGTATAATTCAAATTATTATTCACACGGGACCTGTTTTATTGGCAAAACGACAAAAAATTATAAAAAGCGATCATACTAGTTACCAAATATAGGGCACACTATTACACTCTTCGCGCACAATTTTGCACGTGCGCAAAAACGCATTAACGCGAGGGGAAAAACCCTTCGCGCTGAATGTCTTATTACGACGTTCGCGCACAAAATGCACATTAACGTCTAACGCGAGTGACCCTGAGCGAACCCTGCGTGAGCATAAGTTCGTGCGCGCATCCCATACTTAACATTGTGAGAGCAAATGCATTAGTGTGCTGGTACGCGCATCGTATTACCAACTTAGCGCAAATTTTAGCGAACAACGTTTGCGCGAATAATTTTAACATCTTTTAAAAGCTGCTGGTAACGGCAAATCTGAACGTCCTGGCCGAACCCAAATGCACCTGCACGAAAAAAAAAATACGCAGCAAAGTATAGTTACACATTCTACACATACCCAAACCAATAAAATGGAGAAGTTGTGCGTGTTTTTATTATTGCTGCAACATATATACTCAGATTGATTTTGACAGGCGCAAAAACTGAACGGGAGATAATTGTGGTTCTTAATTCTGATTGGCTGAATCGCGTGAAAAAACAGTCCGCCCGCCGATTTCTGATCACCGTTAATGCGCGCACGAGTTTTCACACGTATTTTTTACACGCGATATTTTCGGACGGATGAAAAGATGCACTCGGTTCGTAATACCAGCGTTAATTTACGCGCGTTAACGTTTAACGCTGCGCGCAAAACTGATTGCTTTTTTGCATATGACTGTAATAGAGCCCATAAAATTTAATATATAATACTTGTGTGTTGATCAATTAAAAGCAAAAATATGACTTTTTGTCAAAACAATCGCAGCTTAATACGCCCAGGTTTTGCGCATCCATCCTAAATCAACCATTTTTGAATTTTCTGTGTGTTGGGGGGAATACAGCTGATCTATCACACACGTACTGTAACAATTCAATGTTCTTGAACCCGGGACAAACTTGAAAACGAGAGAAATCTCAATGTATCCTTCCTGGTAAAACACTTTATAAATAAATAAATCAATATTTTTAATTTTTTTTTGTATTAGAATTATTGTATTATTTTAAAGAAAGTATAAAAAATGACACGGAATTCATGGCAGGTCCCAGCGCCAAAGGAAGGGGTAAGGGTCATTGTTTGTGCTGGGCCATATGCTGGGGGCCTGTGTTTATTTCATTGGTATATTCACCAAATGATGGACATATGCAGTCTTTTAGGAAAGAAGCTGAATGATTTCATTAGCTCTCATTTTCCCTTATGGGGAGCCTTTCTCCTCAAAGAACTACAGTCCCCGCACAAGCACACAGTCAGATGAACAATATCCCGGCTAATGAGATCAAAAAATAAAAGGGGGGGGTGGGGACAGGGGGAAGAAAAAAGGACTCAAAAAATTTCTTACGATCACTTTTTCGCGTAGGTTTAGGATACATCCTTTCTGAAGAATCCGTTGTGTCGGTAATATTTTAGAACTTTCGATCCTATTCATTCGTCACCAGGCCGGTTCGTAAAGGGTTAAAGCGTTTCAACAGCACCAAAAAAAAAAAAAAAGTTTTAAAAAAAAAAAAAATAAGGATGCAAGAAGTTTCCATTCACCATCACTAATCAGTTTCAAAGGCGTTCTGGGTCGGCTCGCCATTGTACGTTTCGGAATTGTGTGTCACAACTAATTACTGGCTAATAGTCGTTGCGAGGACAAAGCTTCCATTTTTTTTTTTTTTTTTTTTGCTTTTATTGAAGAAAAAAAAAATCTATTCCTTCTAGTATTCAGGCATAATCTGACCCTGAATGGTGGAGATTACATGAGGTAATACAGTAGTTCTTTCTACCTGCTGTAGATCGTAAGCTTCCCTCCCCAGCTGTGGCAACTAACTCTCCAAGCCCCCCTTCTAAGGGTTTATTTTTTTTTTCTTCCCCCCCCCCCCCCGAAAAAAAAAAAAGATTATTTGTCATTAAAATTCTCAGTACTTAAAAAAAAAAAAAATCGGGATCTGGTCTAGATTTTCAGAGAGGGTTTTATTCTCTTCCCTTTTTCTTTCCGAAAAAAGATTAGCAGGATTAGGAAAGTTTCACATATGTTCAGCTTCACTATTGGTATTCAAGACGTCGCAGCTTCCTCGCCACCCAGGAAGACGAAGACATCTTAGCACAGGGAAAAAAGCAGCGAGGGTAACCTAGCGATTGATGTCTGTGCAGACTGTGCCAGGAAGCAATGCCGCGCTAGATATATATATTTTTTTCCCATTTGACCATTTTTTGCTGCTCATCATATAATCAAGTTCTAGTTATGTTATATGATATAAAAATAATTTAATTACATAACAAGATAACTAATACTTGTATTGTCCTTTTTATCCATTTTTACCTTTATTCAAATAATAATATAATTAATAAGTGTATCATACGTATTTATTTATTTATTTATATCTTCATTCAAATTAAATAATTATATAATATTAGACATAAATATAATTAATGCCTGTATCACACTTTTTTTATTCATTTTACCTATCTTAAATAATCTAATTATATGTTAAGTAATAATATAATTAATGCATGCTTCATACTATTTATTCATTTTAGTTTTATTTAAATATGTAATTATATAATATTACATAATAATATAATTAATAAGTGTATACCTTTTTTCTGTTTTATTTTTACCTTTATTCAAATAATGTAATTATACGTTTTGTCCTTTTTATCCATTTTTACCTTTATTCAAATAATAATATAATTAATAAGTGTATCATACGTATTTATTTATTTATTTTTACCTTCATTCAAATTAAATAATTATATAATATTAGACATAAATATAATTAATGCCTGTATCACACTTTTTTTTTATTCATTTTACCTATCTTAAATAATCTAATTATATGTTAAGTAATAATATAATTAATGCATGCTTCATACTATTTATTCATTTTAGTTTTATTTAAATATGTAATTATATAATATTACATAATAATATAATTAATAAGTGTATACCTTTTTTCTGTTTTATTTTTACCTTTATTCAAATAATGTAATTATATGTATTGTCCTTTTTATCCATTTTTACCTTTATTCAAATAATAATATAATAATATAATTAATAAGTGTATCATACGTATTTATTTATTTATACCTTCCTTCAAATTGAATAATTATATAATATTAGACATAAATATAATTAATGCCTGTATCACACTTTTTTTATTCATTTTACCTATCTAGGTATCCCCTAATTTTTAACCTATCCTGTACATGGACTGAGGAAGGCTTTGTTTTTAGCCGAAACGCGTATCCCATATTTGTGATACCCTCTTACTATATTTTAATTCCTTTATATTTGTTCTTAATCAATAAACCCCTTTTTACTATCTGCATCCGCCTAAGAGCCATTTTTAAACAGCATATGCCCCATATGCTCCATCTCTCCTTTTCTCCTACGCTCTACATAAAAACAAGAAGACCATCTGCAGATGAAAGAGGTGAAGGTACCCACCGAATAAGCAGTACCACACGCCTACAAGTTGAGCCTGGAACCTAAGGCTCCAACATCGGTGAGTTTGTTTTGACCTCTACTTACCTTATTTTAACCATTGGCTACAAATCGCGCTATGAATATCTCTCTTTTTCTATATCTGAGACGATCGAGCAAACATTAAGGAAAGGCAGAGGCCACCCCAAAAAAACTCTAAAGAAGGGCAGAGGCTACCCTCAATTAGGCCCAAGGCGTTCCACACCAGAGCCGGTACATGAGGCTCTATAAAGTGTAAGTGTTCCCTTGTCTATGGGCACTTAACTCTGTATCAGTCAATATTGCACTATTTTTTCTTTTTCTGTTTCTCTTCTACCCCTCTCCTCTTTTCCTCCCATTTTTTGGGAATTGGGAGTCTATATAGGACTTTTTTTTAGAAAGGATTTTACCAGGAAGGATACATTGAGATTTCTCTCGTTTTCAAGTATGTCCTGGGTGGCAAGTATGTACCGTTAGGTGTCTTGCCAAGGACACTTACTGGAGAGGTTGCTCGCTGGGATCGAACCCATGACTCCACAGGCTCTCTCCATGCAGAGCAGTGACATTACCTCTACTCCACCAGCCGGTACTTAGGTGAAGACAGTGCACCAGGACCTCACGTAAGCCTCTGGACTGCCCCTGTGGAGACTCAACCAGACTACCTTTGTCTTCAATACAGAATATATGGTCGGTTGGACTGTTTTTTTTGCCTTCACAAGTGATTTGGAAAACGAGACTCTATAAGGATAACTTTTTGAAAGACCTTCAATTGCACTATATGCACTTATATATGCACTTTCTACTTGCATTTGCACTTTACATGCGATTTTTTTGAATATATCAGGACATCAACTGTCACCTTGCACTTTATATGTGATTTGAATATATCAGAACATCAACTGTCACCTTGCACTTTATATGTGATTTGAATATATCAGGACATCAACTGTCACCTTGCACTTTATATGTGATTTGAATATATCAGGACATCAACTGTCACTTTTTTGCACAGTAAAACTACTGCACTTAGCTCTATTCATAGCAGCACTTCAGTGGTCTTTTCGACCGTGCACTGTTTGGAATAGTGGGAATACCATACCCATTTATCATTTGTACTAGATTTTATATAGACCACTCTCAAAAGAGACTGCGCCACTAGGATCCTCTCTCTTTTTCCTACTGTACATTTGCACATTTCTGTCGAGGTTTTGTGTTTTAATCCCTGTCGGCTGCACAACATAAACATATCCACCAACATTAGCGCCTCCACTGTACTCCCCTTTTCCCAGTTGATCTACTAGGTCAGACTGCAGGACTCACTCGCGTTACTTTAAGCCCAGTTCTGCACATGTGCACCGGTTATATTGCATCCTCATCATGCTCCCGGTGCTCCAGCATATTAACCCTCTTCTATGTTCCTGTGTCTATTGTTCGTCCCATCAGAGCACCTTATGTCCCCATTACTCCTGCACAAGGAGCTGACATTAATCCTCCGGGAGCAGCAACGCCTTAAGCTTCTTAAAAGTGACAAACACGGCTCCTGTTCTGCATCTCCACCTCTCAGACCAGGAGGATTAACTGAGATCTGCTGGCAACAGTATTATATCTGCATTATTTGTAGCCAGGCGCATATTAGTAATATTAATTTCCTGCTACGACAAGTAGCCGACACTGAAATGAAGGGCGATGGACAAGAAATATGAGGAAATGTCACCGAACAGGGTATTTCCCCGTACGGTGACATTTCGGGGCCATTCGGCTATTCAGAGAGCAGGTAGTTCAGCAGATTTTGGAAAACTGCCAGCAAGTACGGTGCCTGTTCGGCGGCATTAAAATCCCCCATAGAGAAACAATGGTTAATCTATTCAGAGACACCAAACAGCAGAGAAAATTTGCCGAAATGCCGTGCTGTTCAGTGGTTTCATTCGACAGGTTTATTCAGGCGAATCCCATAGGCTTCAATGTTAAAAATATTCCCGTTTTAATCCAATATCTAATAAACCGTTTATTATTTTAATCTGCAGCAAAAAGTCTCTTTATTTATTGATTTTTTTAGGATCTTTTAGTCATTTTTCGGGATTTTTTAGGCCAATTTGTTTTTCGTTTTCTTTTTCTAAAGGCAGTTTTTCTATATTTTCTGCAACAAACCTTATTAATCCCTTATTTCCAGACATTTTCGTTCGGTAGTTTTTTTTGCAAACAGCATTTCAATTTTGAAACCTTGAAGCGTACCGTATTTTTTTTTTATTTATTACCCCGTTCATCAGCTTGTCTGCTTTTTCTGGGACCGGCAGTGTTTTGGAATTTTGGGGATTTTGGAATGTTTGCTTATAACAATGAGATATCTTGGGGATGAGACCCAAGTCTAAACACGAAATCGATTCACGTGTTATATACACCTTATGCACACAACCCGAAGGGCATTTTATACTATCATTTTAACCATTTTGTGCCCTGTCACATGATGTCAAAGGGTGGGATCTTCCAATCTTTCTGACATGGCGGTGCTCAAAAAAATTAAACATTTTGGAATATTTTGTATTTTGGAAATCCAGATAAGGGATACTCGCACAGTACTGGAAAGTGATTGAGCTGTGTTCACCAGGGGATGGAGGGTGAAGAGCCCTATGTAGGACAAGTTCCTGGAGCTTAAAGAGGATCATTTGTATATGTTCTATCTCAGACATTGTCTCTTCTGCCTCTATGGTTTGTTGTGAGTGAATTCAATGGGACGAGGGATCCAGCTGCTGTCCTGCTGTTTGGGGAAGACTCTCATTGACGAACCTAATCAGTGATACATTGATGTCGGCAAATTGTAAATTCTGGGTGCCCATCCCCCTCTCTGGAAGTTTAAAAATGAGCAATCTTAAATAACCACATCGTAAACATCTCTCATTATTTATATTTATTTATTTATTTATTTATAAAGGATTTTACCCAATACATTGAGATTTCTCTCGTTTTCAAGTATATCTTACATATAATTAAAATATATATATATATATATATATAATTTAAAAACTGTTTTTTTCAGGTTTGGCAACTATTTCCTATGGTACAAAAATTACATAGCAAGATATTTGCTTTATTTTTGAGGCATAAGACCCTTTATTTTATGCTGGGCCCTAAAGTGATAAGTGTGTGGCCGGCCGGGGCCTTGTCTGTGCAGGTCGGCTGGCCAGGGTCGCCACAGGGCTACATGGACGGGCAGTAGGCTTGTGCACCAATATTTTTTTCGATTCGATTCGGTTCGTTCGGATTATGTAAATTTTTGTTTCGGCTCGTTTCGGCCGATTTCCGTTTCGGTTCCTTTTTCGTATCGACTTTTTTTTGTGATTTCGGAAATTTTAGTGTTTTTCGGAACGTCTGTTCTCCTCGTTTCAAAGTGTCTATTCGTTTTGACGTAAACTAATGGTTTTTCGGATACGATAATTATACGATACGATAATTCTGCCGATACGATAATTATACGATACAATAATTCTGCCGATACGATAATTCTGCCATTGAGATTTCTCATGTTTTACAAGAAGGATACATTGAGATTTCTCATGTTTTACAAGAAGGATACATTGAGATTTCTCTGGTTTTACAAGAAGGATACATTGAGATTTCTCTGGATATCCAGGAAGGATACATTGAGATTTCTCATGTTTTACAAGAAGGATACATTGAGATTTCTCATGTTTTACAAGAAGGATACATTGAGATTTCTCTGGATATCCAGGAAGGATACATTGAGATTTCTCATGTTTTACAAGAAGGATACATTGAGATTTCTCTGGTTTTACAAGAAGGATACATTGAGATTTCTCATGTTTTACAAGAAGGATACATTGAGATTTCTCTGGTTTTACAAGAAGGATACATTGAGATTTCTCTGGATATCCAGGAAGGATACATTGAGATTTCTCATGTTTTACAAGAAGGATACATTGAGATTTCTCATGTTTTACAAGAAGGATACATTGAGATTTCTCTGGATATCCAGGAAGGATACATTGAGATTTCTCATGTTTTACAAGAAGGATACATTGAGATTTCTCTGGTTTTACAAGAAGGATACATTGAGATTTCTCTGGATATCCAGGAAGGATACATTGAGATTTCTCATGTTTTACAAGAAGGATACATTGAGATTTCTCTGGTTTTACAAGAAGGATACATTGAGATTTCTCTGGTTTTCCAGGAAGGATACATTGAGATTTCTCTGGTTTTCCAGGAAGGATACATTGAGATGGGAATGATACAAAATTTAATTACAGAATCAGCGATATAAATACGATGTCCGAAATTACTGAAATGGAACCGAAATCAGGAATGGAACGAAAATTAATTTCGATTTTACACATTTCAAGTCCATTTGAAAATTCCGAAAAGTTTTCGTTTTGGCTCGAAAATTTGTTCAGATCTGCCGTTTTCGGATCTGAAAATTTTCGGAAAATCGTCCGAATCCGAATGCACGAATCGGAAAATTTCGTGGAAATTCCGAAACCCGAAACGCACATCCCTAACAGGCAGGGCCACACCTGAGCAGCATGGACGGGCAGGGCCTCACCTGGGCAGTTCGACCACGGGGCCTCGCCTTTAGCCATTAGACGAAGCGGAATTCAGCCACATCCCTGCAAAAAAAGTTCGGAAATGTAACAGGTATATATTTTTTTATATAAATGATGTTAATATTATCATTTTTATATTAATCTTAATTGTATTTAACCCCTTCACTGCTGAGCCATTTCGCCCCTGTGTGCTGAGCTCATTTTTACCGGTTGAGGTAACACGGTTTCTAAGGAAGCACACGTACCAAGTGCTGGCAATGCTGAAGCACAGGACGCATCGAGCTCCATCCATATGTAGGGGTTCACAGGGATCATTAGTGGGAGCACCTGTGGTTGCTTGTAGGAGAACCAGAGTGATTGCAGGATCTGGAACTCAGGTCATAGCAGGAAAGGGGCTGCCAAGGTTTTCAGGACAGAGCAGCAAAAGCTTGCTGCAGCGTCGCCGTTATGTGCTGTGCCATGTACATAGAAAAAAAAGACAACCACCAGCACATGTGTAGAAAAGGTACTAATGTGACCTATAGTTTACTGGAGAGACAAACTTATACAAATGTTTTGGGGTAGAACCCCTTCTTCAGGGCACAAAAGCTCCTCCGTGGGGCTGAAACGTTACTGCTGTTGGAATTGACTCCATAAACTAAATGACACACAGGGTTATTCAAAGAGATCCGAATGGCTGCCGAAAGGTAACCGAACACTGAAAATCAGCGTTCGGTTACCTTTCTTGGCCTTTCGGCTATTCAGAGAGCAGGCAATTCGCCAAATGTTGGCGAATTGCCTGCACATACGGTGCCTGTTCGGTGCCTGTTCGAGGGCAGTGAAATCCCCATAGAGAAGCAATGCTTCGTCTATTCAGAGAACACAAAACAGCAGTGAAAAGTTGCCGAATTGCCCTGCTGTTCGGTGGCTTCATACGGCAGATTTATTCAAGCGAATCCCATAGGCTTCAATGTTAAAAATATTCCCGTTTTAAATCAATATCTAATAAACCGTTTATTATAATATTCTGCAGTAAAAAGTCTCTTTATTTATAGATTTTTTAGGATATTTTAAGCATTTTTCTGGATTTTTTTGTCAAAATTCTTTTCCGAGTTTTTTTTTTTTTTTTTATTTAACCCTTTCGCTGCTGAGGCTTTTCCCGCCCCTGTGCTGAGGTCATTTTTTACCTGTTTTGCGCATCATGTTTAAACGTGTTTTGAAGGCTTATTTTAGTATATGACACCGACATATTATATATCGTTCTTTCCGTCAGACTCGGTAGATTCATAATATGTCATTATTATATGTATACGTTATGTCATGTCTGTATATTATAACAAAAAATGCAATAAAATATGTATTTTCAATAATTTACAACGTGTAAAGTGTTTTTTTCCACATTTTAACATGCGAGCAATTGCGGTTATATTTTGTATGGGGTGCGCTTGTTAAAAAAATTAGAGATGGGGTCTCGTTACATTTTTTTTTGGGGAAAATGACACTATTTTTAACAAACGCACCGCATACAAAAATCGTTAGTGCAGCATCATTGTTCACATTATAATTGAAATGGGAACAATATTGCTGCATTAACAAACCCAAAAAAAAGAAAAAAAAGTGTTTTTTTTTTTTTTTTTTTTTTTATTTTTTTTATTTATTTATTTTTTTACAACATTTTTAACTTTCATGTTTGGTATCGTTGGAACGGCCATGCTCTGGCCGATCCAACGATATCAAAATTTAACCCCTAGCTGCCACGGATCGGGAGATAGGGAGTTCATTGGAACTCCCTATCTCCACACTTGGTGGCAGTTAGGGGTTAACTGTAGGACTGGCGTCATCGTGCTACGCACGATGACGCCAGTCCTCTGGGGGAGTTCCCGGAAGCTTGGCCGACATCCAAGATGTCGGCCAGCTCCCGGAAGGATCGCGAATCGGCGCTTTTCAGCGCCGATTTGCGATCCAGCTCCCCAGGGGTTAATGCCAGGCATCATTTGGAAGGGCAGGCTGTGCCCTTCCAAATGATGCCTGGGTTAACCCCCTGTGCGCCGCCGATCGGGAGGGAGAGAGGTCCGAAGGACCTCCCCCCCCTCCCTTTCAGGCGCCTCCTCCGCACATGCGGGGGGGGCGCCTGAATTAGGTGTCATCGCGCCCCCGCGATGACACCTAATAATGGCGGCTGCTGGTCCGGATGCCGGGCTGACATCCAGGATGTCAGCCCGCACCGGAGGGGCCAGCGATCGGCCGGAACCCGGCCGAACGCTGACCCCAATGTGAGGACGCGCTCAGCGCGTCCTCAGCACACCAGCGGTAATGCTGAGGACGCGCTGAGCGCGTCCTTAGCATTGAAGTGGTTAAACGTTTTTTTTTTCTGTAACAGCCCTTTTTATTATCATTCATTATTTCTTATATGTAAATTTCAGACCTTTTCGTTACGTAGTTTCTTTGCAAACGACTTCTCACTTTTCAAACATTCAAGCGTACTGTTTTTTTTCTTTTCACTCCATTCGTCTGCGGTGTCGGCTTTTTGCGGCGGCTGCGCTGCGCGTGATCGGCTCCTGCTAGGGTTTTTCCGGCGTTTTCGGCCGGTTAATGTTTTTGCGGGTTTTGGTGTGCCTTCGCCAGGTTTTGGAGTGAGTGTTCGGCGGGTTTCCGGTGGCTTTTCCCTGCACTACGATGGCCCTGTGGTGCTTGCTGAATACACCGCAGGGTCGCCGAAATGGGATCGCCAAATCGTGCCGAATTGAAGAGAACGAAAAGTCACCGAACGTGCAGTGACTTTTCGATTCTCTTGAATAACCCTGACAGTGTTGGACCAAACGAGTTGCCTTTTTTTATCACGAGTCAAAGGTCCGGCATCCCATAATATAGCTCGCCAACATTAACCATGACATAAGTGATAAACCCCGCCCTATTATTTACATTATCAGCCTTGGGCATTGGGGTGCGTTTTGACGCACGGCATCCGAAAAGATGTCACTCGCCAGGATCAACCGAACGCAACAAAGAAGCAACCTGTGTGAAAGACAGGGAACAGGATCTGGAAACATCTAAATACTTTGTAATCTCTCGGTTAATAGCCCCCATTCTAATGAAAGACAAGGAGCCACCCATTATCCCTCTGAATGGGAATTAGCATTAGAACACATTTCGGGATAATGCTAAACCGCGCTAAAATGAGCCTGGCAGTTCCCTTTAATTGGCCCTTTGCGCGTTAGAAAGCTTTCTGCCGGCCCGCTCTTTTTAATGCAGTTAAATCCTTCTTCAGGATAATGTTATAAATGTTGATAACAATACAAACGGGTCTTCGGGGGTCATTATAAACAAAACCGACGCGCGCAAAAACAAAAACTCATAAGGAAAATATGTAGGGTTTTTATATATAAATATATATATTTTTTATTTTGAGAATTTAGTCAAATTCTAATTAATGTGAAATTCAGCGACCGCTTCCTGAATATGAATGGGCGTATCACTTTAACAACCGCCACCTCTTCAAATAAACAATAACTTATTGTAATATTATTAGCAGCGCCATGAGAACCTGCTGGAATGTATTTTTTTATGGCTTGGAGTGTTCCCATGGAGGGAGGCAGAGTGGTCCTTCTGTTCAGCACCATGTGAGTGGAAAGCAAGGGGCGCGTCAGCCAAACGGGGGATATCTTCAGAGGGGAGAGAAAAAGTCCTCCAGCTCAGTGACTGTACCTTTTTTTTTTTTTTTACTCAAAATGTCTTGCATTTTGTTTGGTCAACTGGTAATACCTTAACCCCTTCACTGCTGCATTGGAAACATTACTAAATAAAGCAAACGTTAAACCCAATTCATGTGCCTTTATAAAAGGAGGATTGATGCTCTTAGTGTGGTGAAATAATAAACCTCACTCCTGATAGATATTTGATAGATAGATAGCTATGGATAAAGATAGATATGGGATAGATAGATAAATAGATATGGGATAGATAGATAAATAGATATGGGATAGATAGATAGATAGATAGATAGATAGATAGATAGATAGATAGATATGGGATAGATAGATAGATAGATAAATAGATATGGGATAGATAGATAGATAGATAGATAGATAGATAGATAGATAGATAGATAGATAGATAGATAGATAGATAGATAGATAGATAGATTGATATGGGATAGATAGATAGATAGATAGATAGATAGATAGATAGATAGATAGATAGATAGATAGATATGGGATAGATAGATAGATAGATAGATAGATAGATAGATAGATAGATAGATAGATAGATAGATAGATAGATAGATAGATATGGGATAGATAGATAGATATGGGATAGATAGATAGATTGATATGGGATAGATAGATAGATAGATAGATAGATAGATAGATAGATAGATAGATAGATAGATAGATAGATAGATAGATATGGGATAGATAGATAGATAGATAGATAGATGGATAGAGTTAGATATGGATAGAGATAGATAGATATGGGATATATATATGGATAGATAGAGATAAAGATATATATATACATATATATACAGATAGATAGATATGGATAAAGATAGACATGGATAAAGATAGATAGATAGATAGATAGATAGATAGATAGATAGATAGATAGATAGATAGATAGATAGATATGATTAAAGATAGATATGGATAAAGATAGATAGATAGATAGATAGATAGATAGATAGATAGATAGATAGATAGATAGATAGATATGGGATAGATAGATAGATATGGATAGATATGGGATAGATAGATATAGGATAGATAGATAGATAGATAGATAGATAGATAGATAGATAGATAGATAGATAGATAGATAGAGGATAGATAGATATGAATAGAGATAGATAATAGATAGATAGATACATAGATAGATATGGATAAAGATAGATAGATAGATAGATACATACATGCATACATAGATAGCAGAGGCGTAGTGAGATCTTGTGGCTCCCCGGGGGCAAGTCTTTCATTAGTGCCCCCCCAACCAAAAGTAACCACTAAAGCATACAAATTTTACAAATATTTAACCCCCCCAAAATATAATAACTATTTTTTTCAATAACAATTGGAAAGGTGCAACACATAAAACAGGTTAACAGGAGAGCATCATTAACCTCTTACTGACGGCAGGTTTTGCTAAGTCTAGCCGACGTGCCACTTGCCTCATTGGATGCGTATGGTGTGTATCTCAGAGCTCCACAACTATAAAACTCACAGTAAGAAGAAAATGGACGGCACCCAAACTTGTACCGCCACCAATTAACCAATGCCAAACCAGAAAATCAGTGGTTTCCCCCAAACCAGTGTAGAAAACAGTATAGTAATAGTACTTATCTGGTGGCGCGATGGTAGTCGCTTTTGGGTAAGTATCTGGTGGTTCTCTTAATTCGTTTAATCCAAATGGATCATATAAAAAGAAGCAAACAATATAATAGTGCAGAGTGTTTTATACAGAGTTGGTAAAAATTGTTATGCAATAGTTCCACTCACAAATCTAGAACCCAGGCACTAGCTCTGAGTGGATGAATGCTTTCAGGTGCTTAGCTTCTCCACTTTTAAGGTGACCCACACCTTATAATTGAAGGAATCTCTCCTCATATGGAAATATAAAGAAACAAGAAGACTTTCTTGTGTAGATCTTACAGGTCAAATGTCGTATAATAGAATATAGATTGCCAACTCACATTTGGTGGAGCTTTAAGACCATGCTCTTGAGGAAGCCACTTTACTTGGCGAAACGCGTCCTGGTCATCTGGCTGTGCCAGTTATTTTGTTTATTTGCATTTACGTTTTAATAAATTTTTTATTGCGCTTGAATCCCCGGTGTTTTGAAGTTCGAGCAGGTTTTTTGGACGTAACCTGTCAATAAGTCCATAGGCGCATATACCAAGAGCTTGGTCTTAAAGCTCCACCAAATGTGAGTTGGCAATCTATATTCTATTATATGATATTTGACCTGTAAGATCTACACAAAAAAGTCTTCTTGTTTCTTTATATTTCCATATGAGGAGAGATTCCTTCAATTATAAGGTGTGGGTCACCTTAAAAGTGGAGAAGCTAAGCACTCGAAAGCATTCATCCACTCAGAGCCAGTACCTGGGCTCTAGATTTGTGAGTGGAACTATTGCATAACAATTTTTACCAACCCTGCACTCTGCACTATTATATTGTTTGCTTCTTTTTACATGATCCATATGGATAAAACAAATTAAGAGAACCACCAGATACCCAAAAGCGACTACCATCGCGCCACCAGATACGTACTATTACTATAAAACGCACAGTAATATGCAGTGTGTATGCGCGTATCACAGAGCTCCACAACTATAAAACTCACTGTAATGTGCTGTGTGTATGAGCGTATCACAGAGCTCCACAACTATAAAACTCACAGTAATGTGCAGTGTGTATGCGCGTATCACAGAGCTCCACAACTATAAAACTCACAGTAATGTGCAGTGTGTATGCATGTATCACAGAGCTCCACAACTATAAAACACACAGAAAGGTGCAGTGTGTTGAATGTGACTTTTACAGTTGTGGAGCTGTGATATGCTCATACACACCGCGCATTACTGTATCACAGAGCTGCACAGCAATAAAACTCACAGTAATGTGCGGTGTGTATGAGCATATCACAGAGCTCCACAACAATAAAACTCACATTAATGTGCGGTATGTATGAGAGTATCACAGAGCTCCACAATAAAACTCACACTCATACACACCGCACATGGATATATTGCCCCCTGCTCACATGGATATATTTCCCCCAGCTCAAACATGGATATAGTGCCCCAATTCACACATGGATATATTGCCCATAGCTCACACATGGATATATATTGCCTCAACAGCTCACACATGGATAGATATTGCCCCCAGCAGCTCAGACATCAATACATATTGCCCCCATAGCTCACACAAGGATATATATTGCCCCAGCAGCTCACACATGGATATATATTGCCCCCAGTAGCTCACACATGGATATATATTTCCCCAGCAGTTCACACATTGATATAAATTGCCCCAGCAGCTCACACATGGATATATATTGCCCCCAACAGTTCACACATGGATACATATTGCTCCAGCAGCTCGCACATGGAAATATATTGCCCCCAGCAGCTCACACATGGATATATATTGCCCCCAGCTCACCTCTCCTCTGCCAGGCCCCTCCGAGAAAATATTGCCGTCCGCCGTGTGCTTTTCGTCCTACGAGCGGCATGAAACTCTCCCGCTCGCGTGGGTTCCACCAGCCAGCCGCGATCTCGCGAGATCGCGGAGTTCACATGAACTCCGCGATCTCGCAGCTGGCTGTTGGAACCCACGCGAGAGGCAGAGTTTCATGCCGCTCATAGGACTAAAAGCACGCGGCGGCCAGCAAAACTGCAGCAGCCCCCCAGCCCTCCGGCACTGTCCGCTCCTGCTTGCTGTGCCCCCCGGTGGCTAAAAGGCACCCAGGGGCACCTGCCCCCTCTCGCTACGCCACTGATAGATAGATACATAGATATGGATAAAGATAGATATATACAAATAGATAGATATGGATAAAGATAGACGTATACAGATAGATAGATAGATAGATAGATAGATAGATAGATAGATATGGGAAACGGGAAAATAGATAGATATGGGAAATGGTAAAGATTGATAGATAGATATGGAGAAAGATAGATACATAGATAGATATGGAGAAAGATAGATACATAGATAGATATGGAGAAAGATAGATACATAGATAGATATGGAGAAAGATAGATACATAGATAGATATGGAGAAAGATAGACATAAATGGATAGATAGATAGACAATGGACAGACAATAAGGTGGCCACTTTAGCATTTTTATACTACACATCTCTGTCTACATATAAGCACATAACGTGTAAGTAAAGTTTGTATCATTGCTGTGTAACACTCCCTCTTGTATTGAAACATTAAAAAGCCGCTGGAGTCATCCTGACCTGTGATTATTGCGGAGCTTAGGCCATGATGGTCCAGCAGATGGCCCAGCAGAACCCGCGCGCTCCGGCCTGGCAATCAGCGGAGCTCATATTAAAGAGAAGGCAATGTTCCACCGGACTAATAGCAAGTCTCATAAAGCAAAACAAACAAACAAAAAAATAAATAGAAGCCTTGCAAAGCTCAGGATAAGGAGATAAGATAAAAAGTATATAAGGTATTTACATATTTACCTTGCCAAGGCCTCATTTCCATATCTCCTCTAGCCGTCGCGTGAGCGCGGCCGCATCCCTCCTTCTGTTTGGATGTTTACTTGTGCTAAATAGCTTAGGATAATCAGGTATATAAATTCATGCAACTGTTATTATGGCATTTTAATCAGAGAGTTTACCCGCGCCGCCAGCCTTCATTAGAATTCTCCTAATCTCACTTGTTAGTGTAACAAACAGGAATAAATGCTGCAGGAACTTGGATTAAGTCTCAGACACCGAGACATTAAAGAAGGAATATGGAAATGTCTAAAAAATCTTTGCATTTTTTTATCTAAATGTCACATAAATAGTTCAGGGATATCCAGCTCATTATACGGATCGGAGCCGTGGGGGGGGGGGACCTAAAGAAAGATAATTAGATGTTTCCATCGTCTGCTCTAGCAATATGCTCCTCGCCGAAGCCAAGGCGAGGAAATTGGAGGAACGCGAAGTTACGTTTTATTATGTTGTGTGTATTAGGTTGCTTTTTTTTATTTGTTCATGTAAACAACGGTTAGAGTGGACGTGGGGAACATCGTGCCAGAAGGTTGGACGGCAGGGATCGGCAACCTCGGCCTTACAGATGTTTTGGAACTACATTTCCCATGAGGCTCAGCTAGATTAGTGAGATGTTGAGCATCATGGGAGATGTAGTGTCCAGATATCTGGAGGGCTGAGGCCGCTGAACACTGTTGTTTGGGTTTCTGATAACAAAACAAATTGTGGACTATTCCAACACATGAGCATTATGACGACCCTGGTAATGTCCTCCATGATATTCCATCCAGGCTGCATCCTCTTTTGCAGCTTGGTTGTTGCGGCAGGTCACTGTACATTACCTCTTTATATTCCCTTTATACTTGCATGGGACAGTTCCCGATAGCATGATTACATACTCAGGAAAATGACAATGCAGTTAACCAAGTGAAAACACCAAACTATACTGCCAGGAAACGGCAAACACCAAGTGAGGCTTCACAAATTAGTTCATCTGGTCCCAAGCTAGAGTTACAGTTACAAGTATTTATAAAGCGCCAACAAGTTCCGTAGCGCTGAGTGTCATACAAATAATTCAATTCCTCTGAAAGCTAAATGACCCCTAAGCCAGGCTGAGCATAGCGCTTACAGCCAGTTCCATCCGTCATTCACGATGTCTATATATAAAATATGCAAAGTTTTGTATGATTAGATTTATAATATGTCATTGTCCCCAGAATCAGGCAAAGGTGTTCCTTTAGTTGCCACAAGATGGCGCGTGATTTCAATAAAAAGTTCAATGATGCAGGCGGAGGTCTCAGTAAATGGTTTTATGACTTAATTACAGGTGGATTAACTCTTACAGTCCCAGAGGGGTCTATCATCATACTCTCAATATGTGTCTTATTGATCCTCTCCTATCGCTCTATCGACTCGCTCTACTGTCTCCAGTACATTGTTTTAAACCCTTGAAAAGTCTATTCATCTATATATATTTTTCTATACATCTATTTACCATCTATACATCTGTCTATCTACGTATCTATTTACTCTATCTATCTATCATAGGCGTGCGCAGGGGGGTGCCTGGAGTGCCCAGGAACACCCTAATGTTGGGTGAAGAGGTCCTCTTTCACCTCCTGCATTAACATTTCAGATGTCCCTTATTTGGTTTATGATTAAAAGCATAAAAACTGACTTTATCTCTGATTACAGGCTCGTTATTGCTAATGAAAAATGTGCATTGTGAGCAAAATCTTCTAAATACTAGTTTAAAATTAATAAATGTTCCATTGGTTCACACCCTAATGCAACGGGCTGCGCACGCCAGTGCTATCTATCTATCTACAGTATCTATCTATCTATCTATCTATCTATCTATCTATCAATCTCTATATCATTATGTCTTTCTACCTTCCCTCTTCTATCCATATCCAATTCTATCCATATCTAACTCTATCCATATCTAACTCTATCCATATCTATCTCTATCCATATCTATCTCTATCCATATCTAACTCTATCCATATCTAACTCTATCCATATCTGTCTCTATCCATATCTATCCATATCTATCTCTATCCATATCTATCTCTATCCATATCTAATTCTATCCGTATCTAACTCTATCCATATCTAACTCTATCCATATCTATCTCTATCCATATCTAACTCTATCCATATCTATCTCTATCCATATCTATCTCTATCCATATCTAATTCTATCCGTATCTAACTCTATCCATATCTAACTCTATCCATATCTATCTCTATCCATATCTATCCATATCTATCTCTATCCATATCTATCTCTATCCATATCTATCTCTATCCATATCTAACTCTATCCATATCTATCTCTATCCATATCTATCTCTATCCATATCTAACTCTATCCATATCTAACTCTATCCATATCTAACTCTATCCATATCTAACTCTATCCATATCTATCTCTATCCATATCTAACTCTATCCATATCTGTCTCTATCCATATGTATCCATATCTATCTCTATCCATATCTATCTCTATCCATATCTATCTCTATCCATATCTATCTCTATCCATATCTATCTCTATCCATATCTATCTCTATCCATATCTATCTCTATCCATATCTATCTCTATCCATATCTATCTCTATCCATATCTATCTCTATCCATATCTATCTCTATCCATATCTAACTCTATCCATATCTAACTCTATCCGTATCTAACTCTATCCGTATCTAACTCTATCCATATCTATCTCTATCCATATCTAACTCTATCCATATCTAACTCTATCCGTATCTAACTCTATCCGTATCTAACTCTATCCGTATCTAACTCTATCCATATCTATCTCTATCCATATCTAACTCTATCCATATCTAACTCTATCCGTATCTAACTCTATCCGTATCTAACTCTATCCGTATCTAACTCTATCCATATCTATCTCTATCCATATCTAACTCTATCCGTATCTAACTCTATCCATATCTATCTCTATCCATATCTAACTCTATCCATATCTAACTCTATCCATATCTATCTCTATCCATATCTATCTCTATCCATATCTAACTCTATCCATATCTAACTCTATCCATATCTAACTCTATCCGTATCTAACTCTATCCATATCTAACTCTATCCGTATCTAACTCTATCCATATCTATCTCTATCATATCTATCTCTATACATATCTAACTCTATCCATATCTAACTCTATCCATATCTGTCTCTATCCATATCTATCTGTATCATATCTATCTCTATCCATATCTAACTCTATCCATATCTATCTCTATCCATATCTAACTCTATCCATATCTAACTCTATCCATATCTAACTCTATCATATCTATCTCTATCCATATCTATCTATATCCATATCTAACTCTATCCATATCTATCTCTATCCATATCTATCTCTATCCATATCTATCTCTATCCATATCTATCTCTATCCATATCTATCTCTATCCATATCTATCTCTATCATATCTAACTCTATCCATATCTATCTCTATCCATATCTAACTCTATCCATATCTATCTCTATCCATATCTATCTCTATCCATATCTATCTCTATCATATCTATCTCTATCCGTATCTAACTCTATCCATATCTAACTCTATCCGTATCTAACTCTATCCATATCTATCTCTATCATATCTAACTCTATCCATATCTATCTCTATCCATATCTAACTCTATCCATATCTATCTCTATCCATATCTATCTCTATCATATCTATCTCTATCCGTATCTAACTCTATCCATATCTAACTCTATCCATATCTAACTCTATCCGTATCTAACTCTATCCATATCTATCTCTATCCATATCTAACTCTATCCATATCTAACTCTATCCATATCTAACTCTATCCATATCTAACTCTATCCATATCTAACTCTATCCATATCTAACTCTATCCATATCTATCTATCCATATCTATCTATATCCATATCTATCTATATCCATATCTATCTATATCCATATCTATCTCTATCCATATCTATCTCTATCATATCTAACTCTATCCGTATCTAACTCTATCCATATCTAACTCTATCCATATCTAACTCTATCCATATCTAACTCTATCCATATCTATCTCTATCCATATCTATCTCTATCCATATCTAACTCTATCCGTATCTAACTCTATCCATATCTAACTCTATCCATATCTAACTCTATCCATATCTAACTCTATCCATATCTATCTCTATCCATATCTAACTCTATCCATATCTGTCTCTATCCATATGTATCCATATCTATCTCTATCCATATCTATCTCTATCCATATCTAACTCTATCCATATCTATCTCTATCCATATCTACCTCTATCCATATCTATCTCTATCCATATCTATCTCTATCCATATCTAACTCTATCCATATCTAACTCTATCCATATCTAACTCTATCCATATCTAACTCTATCCATATCTATCTCTATCCATATCTATCTCTATCCATATCTAACTCTATCCATATCTATCTCTATCCATATCTATCTCTATCATATCTATCTCTATCCGTATCTAACTCTATCCATATCTAACTCTATCCGTATCTAACTCTATCCATATCTATCTCTATCATATCTAACTCTATCCATATCTAACTCTATCCATATCTATCTATATCCATATCTATCTCTATCCATATCTATCTATATCCATATCTAACTCTATCCATATCTATCTCTATCCATATCTATCTCTATCCATATCTATTTCTATCCGTATCTAACTCTATCCATATCTATCTCTATCCATATCTAACTCTATCCATATCTATCTCTATCCATATGTATCCATATCTATCTCTATCCATATCTATCTCTATCCATATCTATCTCTATCCATATCTAACTCTATCCATATCTAACTCTATCCATATCTATCTCTATCCATATCTAACTCTATCCATATCTATCTATATCCATATCTATCTCTATCCATATCTATCTATATCCATATCTAACTCTATCCATATCTATCTCTATCCATATCTATCTCTATCCATATCTATCTCTATCCATATCTATCTCTATCCATATCTAACTCTATCCATATCTATCTCTATCCATATCTAACTCTATCCATATCTAACTCTATCCATATCTATCTCTATCCATATCTAACTCTATCCATATCTAACTCTATCCATATCTATCTATATCCATATCTATCTCTATCCATATCTATCTCTATCCATATCTAACTCTATCATATCTATCTCTATCCGTATCTAACTCTATCCAAATCTAACTCTATCCGTATCTAACTCTATCCATATCTATCTATATCCATATCTAACTCTATCCATATCTATCTCTATCATATCTAACTCTATCCATATCTATCTCTATCCGTATCTAACTCTATCCATATCTAACTCTATCCATATCTAACTCTATCCATATCTAACTCTATCCATTAGGGATGTGCGTTTCGGGTTTCGGAATTTCGGAATTTTCACGAAATTTCCCGATTCGGGTCTTTCGATTCGATCGAAATTCCGAAAATATTTAGACCCGAAAATGTCCGAATCGAAAAGGTTTTCCGAGTCGAAACGAAATTTTTTCGGAATTTCGAATGAACTTGAAATGTGTCAAATCGAAATCTATTGCTTTGAAACGAGAACAGACTTTCCAAAAAACGAAAAATTGTTCCGAAATCCGAAAAGTTTTCCGAGCCAAATCGAAAAATTTTCGGAATTTTCGAATGGACTTTGAAATGTGTCAAATCGAAATTTACTTTCCCTCTATATAGTCTATTCATGATTTCAGTTCCATTCGGGATTTCGGTTCCATTTCGGTAAGTCTGGACATCGTATTATTTAACTATTATCTGTTATATCGCTGATTCTGTAAAGTTAAATTTTTCCATGATCCGATAAGAATTTTCGTATTTGGGCAGATTCGATTCGACCGCGGGTCGCGCATGCGCGCGCGAATATCGTAACTTTATTGAGCACTTTTTATTGACAACTTTTGAACAAAATATTGTTGTTGTTATTATTCAACAAAATGGCCGCTGCACACAGTAATACTACCTCGTCATCACCAGAAGTACCAGTACCCAGGAAGAAAGTGAAGCGAGCCACAAATATGTCATTTGAGGAGATGTTGGAGCTTGTCCGCATCTTTGATGGCAAGGATTATGATTGTAGTAGGGGCCCGTACCGCAGGAAGAGTAACGCGAGGAAGGATCGGATCTTGGAGAAGCTACGCACCACAATTTTGGTGAATTTTGGGAAGGAACGCTCGAAGGATCAGCTGAGGAAACGCTGGTCCGATTTGAAGGTGCGGGAACAGAAGCAGCTGAGGCACCTCCGCCGCGTCATAGCGAAACGTAAGTGTCACGTTATATTGTAAAGCGCTGCGCAAACTGTTGGCGCTATATAAATCCTGTATAATAATAATAATGTGCTTGCATGTGCTAATGTGCACAGAAATACGTTGATTTATCTAGTCCTTTTTTCATGCAATGTGATTGTGTATAGCTTTGCGTTTTCACGACTCGTCATACAAGCATTTTTGCCATAGCTCTTCTTTTTGTGATTTTACGTATTCGTGAAAATTGTGACATTTGATGTATGTAGATGAAGTTACAATGCTGGATTTCTTTTGGCACTGTGTGTATAGTCTGTAGTGTGCTGGGGGGGGTTGTTGTGATTGAGTGATGCATACGAGAGACCCGCAGCTTGCCCAATATTGGCTCCCACCTGCGCATCAATAAAAATCTCTGCGTCTCTGCTAAGTGGTAGTGTAGCACAACAAGGATGGGACATGTAGTTCTTCTGAAAGTGCATAACAGAGCTGCGTTCAATGCAGCTGCTGCAGCAGTGACACTGAATGCTTTAGATGCAAATTTCAAAACAAAATGGTGGATTTCTGTTGTTTCTGCAATATCCAGTTTTATTAGCAGAAACTGAAAGTGAAACTGAGGCTGAGGCCTTCTATAAAATAACTAAAAGCAGTCGCACAATGCGTTTTGTACGCACACAACACAAATAATAGTTTTTATTGAATAAAAACGTAATGTTTACTTCTGAAAAAAATATATAAATGAACGGTAATATATGTCTGTGTGCAATATATGTATGAGATGGGAGTAGTGGGGGGGGTCAAGCTGAGGCCTGTTCAATACCTCAGCCGCTGCAAGTGCTAAGTTAGCAACTTGCCATTGAACGCCGTTCAACCGCTCAGCATGCTAACCTAGCACTTGCAGCGACCCGAGGAGATGCTGAGTGTGACGTTTTAAAGATGGCCGCCGCCATGAAGCAGTAACAATGCCGTACAGCAAGATGGCCGCCGCCTCGAAGCAAGTAATAATTCCGTACAGCAATGTTAATTTTGCGGTTTCTGTTAACCAAAGCACAAAATATTTATTTATTATTTCCCCCTGTACATAGACATATATTACAGTTCAAATTATATATTATTGTTTCAGAAGTAAACATAACGTTTATTCATTAAAAACTATCATTTGTGGTGTGTGCCTACAAAACGGAATTGTGCTGACTGCTTCTCTTTATTATATTTTGTCCGAGTGATCCGAAAAACAATCTGAATTTTTCATTAAGAAATCATCGGCCATTTTGGATTCAAAATTCGCATCCAAAGGGTTCAACGACACTGCTGCAGCAATTCAGCAGCTGCTGAGGTACTGAACAGGCCTCTGGTAGTGGGGTAGTGGAGGGGGTGTCGCAATACTTTCGGCAATATAGTGTATAGATATACCATTTTTTCCAGTCTGCATTATTTACGTGTTATTTTTTGAATTTGGCAGAAGACAGGAAGAAGGCCGCCGAATCTGCCCCGGCGGGCACCAGTGCCCCGGAGGAGGAGGAGGAACCAGGGCGTCCACAGCGCTGGTATATACTGTTTTATTTTGCAACGACTTTTGGTCAAAAACAGAAACATTTTTTGTTTACTGTATTTTAATTAAATTTTTTATGTATAGCACAAGAGGTGCAGGAGGAGGAAGAGGAGGAGGAGGAGGAGAAGGAAGAGAGGGAGCCAGAGGCCGCCAGTCCAGGTTTGTTTTTTTTTACTGTTGTATTTTGCATCGACTTTTGTTCAAAAATAAATCAGTTTTGTTGTTTACTGTATTTTTTATTTCTTTAATTTCTTACATATAGCCCTGGATATGCTGACGGTGGTCGTGGGGGATCAGTCGGAGGAGGAGGAGGAGCCTCAGGAAGCTGCCAGCTCTGGTATATACTACTGTTATATTTTTTCAAGACTTTCAGTCAAAAATAGAAACCTGCTTTACTTACTGTATTTTCCTTCTTTCATTTATTGGATATATAGAAGGAGAAGCCAGACCTCGGGACTCGGAGGCAATTGGTCAGCAGCTTCGCCTGGCAGTCAGGACACTTGACAACATCCAGGAACTGCTGCAGGTCCTCCGTGAGCAGCTAGTCAACACCGCGGACATGCTTGAGCGGCAGTAAGAAGAGCAACAACTGCCTCAGCTGCTCCTGCTCGCCTGCTTTGGGTCGGACCAGCGTTTTCTGATCTGGTCCTTCGTACCGTCCTTCCCAAACACTCTAGGATGGTGGTGCGCGTAACTTCTCTGTTCCGATCCTTTCTCAAATTACTCTTCCTGCGTAAGGGCCCTTACTGCAGTCATATTCCTTGTTATCGAAGATGCGGACCAGCTCCAACATCTCCTCAAATGCCAGTAATTATTATCGCCTGGCTTAGACTGGAAGATGTTTGTTTGTATGTTTGTTTGTGTTGTTTGTGCCCCCGTTGGGCAGTTTGCCATCCTTCCCCATGTAAATAAATTTTCTATTTTTTATATATTTTCCTGTTGTGTGCGTTGCTTTACGTTAATAAGTTAATTATGTATTGCTTGGTTTCCAGTCCACACTGTTAAAATCATATGTACATAAATTTATTGACATTTCTATGGACCCTTTGTCATAAATTTGTCAACATATTTGTGGCCATGAATGTGACTGTGTAATTTTCACCCAAAAAAATATAACAAGTCCCCTTTTCAATTTTTTTTTAACAAACGCAACTCATAAAATATAACCGCAAACACTCGCATGATAAAATGTGAAAAAAACACTTTACACCTTGTAAAACAAACATTGAAAATTCTAATTTTATTGCATTTTTTTTTATAATATACAGACAGGACATGACGCATACATATGATAATGATATATTATGAATCATCTGCCGAGTCTGCCGGAAAGAACGATATATAACATGTCGGGGTCATATTATAAAAGAAGGCTTCAAAACGCGTTTAAACAAGAGGAGCGAAACTGTTAAAAATTAGCTCAGCAGCAGACCGCAGTGCCGCACACAGGCGTGAAGGGAAGCCGTGAAATGCCTCAGCAGCGAAACGGTTAATTTTTTTTTTGTCTGAAACCTTTAAATCATTTTTTTTTTTTTTTAATTTCAGATCATTTTGATCAACTACTTTTTCCGTTTTAAAAACTTTTTGTTCTGGTTTTTATCTTTAAAGTCAGACCATTCGGGTCAGTTTACCGTTTTTTAAATCGTTTTGTTCTTTTTTTTTTGTTCCTTGGCTTTCATACCATTTTTTTAATGTGATTAAATAAATAAAGTTGTGAAATGTATATTCATAAGAAAAAAAGGATCTTTATTTAATAAAAAAAACACGATAGAATCGCCAGAATTATCGTATCGACAGAATGAATTATCGGATCCGAAAAACAAACCAAAAATTTATTATAAAAAAATATATAAAGTATAAAAAAGTAAACCATAGTAGTTTACGCGTCAAAACGAATAGAGTTAGACAGCTTTGAAACGAGGAGAACAGACGTTCCGAAAAAAATGAAAAATTCCGAAATCACGAAAAGTTGATACAAAAAACCAGCAAACTGACCCGAAAATACGAAAAATGGTCGATATTCAAAAAAAAATTTACACGATAAACGAGCCAAACCAAACCGAATCGAAACAGAAATCGGTTGAAACGAGCCGAATCAAAAATTTTAAACATCAGAACAAATCTAATCGAACCGAAAAAAAAATCAGTGCACAAGCCTATTAATATCTGACATCCGATGTGAAACATCGGGACTTTTGCATTAGATTTCGACCTTTTTTATTTTTTTAACTTCTGGATAGTCGAAAATCGAAATCTATCCAAAAAGTCCCAATGTTTCACATCATTCTGAACTTTGTTTGGATAGAGTAAGTCCGTGGGCGTGCGGCCGTTAAATGTATATACCAGTGGCGTCGTAACATGGGGGCGGGGGTGCGGCCCGCACCAGGTGACACCCGCCTTTAGGGTGACACCGTCACCCTAAGGGCGGGTGTCTCACCCTCCGCCGTGTTTTTCACTCCCTGCGAGCGTCCGAAGCAAGCAGCTTCGACGCTCGCCTGGAGGAAACACGTCACCAGCCAATCGCAGCTGGTCACGTGGCTCCCCCTGGCGAGCGCCCAAGCTCTGCGCCGCCGGACGCTCTGAGGGAGCGAAAAAGGCAGCGGAGGTGAGCTGGGGCCATTTTCATGAGGTGCTGGGGCATTCCATGTGCTGGGGCAAATCCATGAGGAGCTGGGGCATATCCATGAGGAGCTGGGGCATTCCATGTGCTGGGGCATATCCATGAGGAGCTGGGGCATTCCATGTGCTGGGGCATATCCACGAGGAGCTGGGGCATATCCACGAGGAGCTGGGGCAAATCCATGTGTGAGCTGGGGCATATCCACGAGGAGCTGGGGCAAATCCATGTGTGAACTGGGGCATATCCACGAGGAGCTGGGGCAAATCCATGTGTGAGCTGGGGCATATCCACGAGGAGCTGGGGCATGTCCACGAGGAGCTGGGGCATGTCCACGAGGAGCTGGGGCATGTCCACGAGGAGCTGGGGCAATATCCATGAGGAGCTGGGGCATGTCCACGAGGAGCTGGGGCAATATCCATGAGGAGCTGGGGCATATCCATGAGGATGTCGGATGTCGGCCAAGCTTCCGGTAACTCCCCCTGAGGACTGGCGTCATCGTGCATAGCACGATGACGCCAGTCCTGGAGTTAACCCCAAGCTGCCACCAATGGTGGAGATAGGGGGTTCCAAAATGAACCCCCTATCTCCCGATCCATGGCAGCTAGGGGTTAAAGTTTGGTATTGTTGGATCAGCCAGAGCATGGCTATTCCAACGATACCAAACACGAATGTGAAAAACGTTTGTAAAAAAATTAAAAAAATATTTAAAAACATTTATAAAAAAATAATAAACAATTTTTTTTTCTTTTTTTTGGTTTGTTAATGCAGCAATATTGTTCCCATTTCAATTATAATGTGAACAATGATGCTGCACTAACGATTTTTGTATGCGGTGCGTTTGTTAAAAATCGCGTAATTTTCCCCAAAAGAAAATGTAACGAGACCCCATCTCTAATTTTTTTAACAAGCGCACCCCATACAAAATACAACCGCAATTGCTCGCGCGTTAAAATGTGGAAAAAAACACTTTACACATTGTAAATTATTGAAAATTCATATTTTATTGCATTTTTTGTTATAATATACAGACAGGTCATGACGTATACATATAATAATGACATATTATGAATCTGCTGAGTCTGCCGGAAAGAACGCTATATAATATGTCTGGGTCATATATTAAAATAAGCCTTCAAAACACGTTTAAACATGATGAGCAAAACGCTAAAAATGACCTCAGCACAGGGGCGGGAAAAGCCTCAGCAGCGAAAGGGTTAATTAAAAAAACACGATAGAATCGCCAGAATTATCGTATCGACATAATGAATTATTGGATCCGAAAAACAAACCAAAAATGTATTATAAAAAATATATAAAGTAGTATTAAAAAAGTAAACCATAGTAGTTTTCATCAAAACGAATAGAGTTAGACAGCTTTGAAACGAGAACAGACGTTCCGAAAAACGAAAAATTGGCGATATGCCGAAACATGTACAATTCCGAAAAACGAAAAGTTCAGAAATACGAAAAGTTCCGAAAAACGAAAAATTGGCGATATGCCGAAAGCCATGTACAATTCCGAAAAACGAAAATTTTCCGAAATAACGAAAAGTCGATACAGAAACCTAGTGAAGTTACCCGAAAATACGAAAAATGGTCGAAATTCCGAAAAATAAATGTACCCGAAAACCGAATCGAACCGAACGAATCGAAACAGAACGCAGTCGAAACGAGCCGAATCGAAAAGTTTGAAAAATCGAAAAATCGAATCGAATCGAATCGAAAAAAAAATCGGTGCACATCCCTACTATCCATATCTAACTCTATCCATATCTAACTCTATCCATATCTAACTCTATCCATATCTATCTCTATCCGTATCTAACTCTATCCATATCTATCTCTATCCATATCTAACTCTATCCATATCTGTCTCTATCCATATCTAACTCTATCCATATCTATCTCTATCCGTATCTAACTCTATCCGTATCTATCTCTATCCATATCTAACTCTATCCATATCTATCTCTATCCATATCTAACTCTATCCGTATCTAACTCTATCCATATCTATCTATATCCATATCTATCTCTATCCATATCTAACTCTATCCATATCTAACTCTATCCATATCTAACTCTATCCATATCTATCTCTATCCATATCTATCTCTATCCATATCTATCTCTATCCATATCTAACTCTATCCATATCTAACTCTATCCATATCTATCTCTATCCGTATCTAACTCTATCCATATCTATCTCTATCCATATCTATCTCTATCCATATCTAACTCTATCCATATCAATCTCTATCCATATCTAATTCTATCCGTATCTATCTCTATCCATATCTATCTCTATCCATATCTAACTCTATCCATATCTAACTCTATCCATATCTATCTCTATCCGTATCTAACTCTATCCATATCTATCTCTATCCATATCTATCTCTATCCATATCTAACTCTATCCATATCAATCTCTATCCATATCTAATTCTATCCGTATCTATCTCTATCCATATCTATCTCTATCCGTATCTATCTCTATCCATATCTATCTCTATCCATATCTATCTCTATCCATAAACAGTAGAATTATGTGCTTTACCAAAAAGCTCTATCTCGGTCTCATCTGTCCACAAGACGTTTTCCCAGAAGGATTTTGGCTTACTCAAGTACATTTTGGCAAACTGTAGTCTTGCTTTTTTATGTCTCTGTGTCATCAGTGGGGTCCTCCTGGGTCTCCTGCCATAGCGTTTAATTTCATTTAAATGTCGACAAAATATGGTGGAGGTTTTGCTGCCTCTGGCACTGGGTGCCTTGAATGTGTGCAAGGCATCATGAAATCTGAGGATTACCAAAGGATTTTAGGTCGCACTGTAGAGCCAGTGTCAGAAAGCTGGGTTTGCGTCCAAGATCTTGGGTCTTCGAACATGACAATGTCCCCAAACATACGTCAAAAAGCACCCAGAAATGGATGACAACAAAGCGCTGGAGAGTTCTGAAGTGGCCAGCAATGAGTCCAGATCTAAATCCCATTGAAGACCTTTGGAGAGATCTTAAAATTGCTGTTGGGAAAAGGCGCCCTTCCAATAAGAGAGACCTGGTGCAGTTTACAAAGGAAGTGTGATCCAAAATTCGGGGTGAGAGGTGTAAGAAGCTTATTGATGGTTATAGGAAGCGACTGATTTCAGGTAATTTTTCCAAAGAGTGTGCAACCAAATATTAAGTTAAGGGTGCCAAGAATTTTTTCCAGCCCATTTTTGGAGTTTTGTGTGACATTATGTCCAATTTGCTTTTTTTCCTCCCTTTTTTGTTTTGTTCCAATACCCACAAAGGGAATAAACATGTGTATAGCAAAACATGTGTTACTGCAATACTTTTCTGTGAGAAATACTTGATTTTCTGGACAAATGTCTGGGGTGCCAACAATTTCGGCCATGACTGTATATATATATATATATACGGTTGTGTTCAAAATTATTCAGCCCCCACTGAAATTGAGTGTTTTGGCCAGTTTGACATTGATTTTGATCATTCAGTCATCTTGCTTACAATTAAATAAAAGAGGCACGTGTAGGTCAGACAAATATAACATAACATTTATAATGAAATAACCACAAATGTCTTTTCTGTGCTCACATCATTATCAGTTTTATTCAACCCCCAAGTGACATTCAATCTTAGTACTTAGTACAACATCCTTTTACAGTTATAACAGCTTTTAAACGTGAAGCATAGCTTGACACAAGTGTCTTGCAGCGATCTACGGGTATCTTCGCCCATTCGTCATGGGCAAAAGCCTCCAGTTCAGTCACATTCTTAGGCTTGCGCACTGCAACTGCTTTCTTTAAGTCCCACCAGAGGTTCTCAATGGGATTTAAGTCAGGTGACTGCGATGGCCACTCCAAAATGTTCCAGCCTTTAATCTGCAACCATGCTCTAGTGGACTTGGAGGTATGCTTGGGATCATTGTCCTGTTGAAAGGTCCAACGTCTCCCAAGCCTCAGGTTTGTGATGGACTTACCCCCCCCAGCATTGAAATTTGTCATTGATCTTGCCCCCCAGCATTGAAATTTGACATCTCCCCCCCCCAGCATTGAAATATGGCATCTTACCCCCCCTCACCGGCATACACTATTGAAGGCAGCAATCTTTATTGAACGCAGCTCCGGTGGACCACACCCTCCCTTGTTCGTCTCCTTCTGCCGCTGCGTCACGTGAGGGGGCGGTGCCAAGGCAGCGTGCTCTGCTTGAGTTTAGAATGTGGGAGGCAGAGGCACTCTGCGGCACCGCCACCACCACAATGGTTAGAGCGCATTGCTGGGCCCATGAGCACAGTTTATAATCCGGAGGGAAATGGCAGGGCCTGCTATGCATGCAAAAACTGGGCCCCTACCAACCCATGGGCCCTTGGGCAGGGCAGTCCTCCGCCTCCCCTGCTGGGCCCCACTTGGCTGTGGGCCCCATAGCGCCCGCTTGGGTCACAATGGTGGTAGTTCCGCCAATGGTTTGCAGCCATAACAGCCAAGCCGCAACGTGGGTCTGCGCCTCAGTTTGCAAGAGGGGATGTGATACATAACGCGACTCACTCGTTAATGCACTCAGCTTAAGCAGAATCAGGTCCTACAACTCTCCACTGAGCTCTCCATAAAACAGGACATGTTGTGGTCTCAATTACAATTATTTTTTAAGTGCCAACATATTCAGCAGCGCTGTACAATGAGTGGAACAAAGCAAATATAAAATTAACAAAGAAGTCTGACATATGGAGAGTGATAGGAAAAGAGGAGCCTGATCAAGAGCTTACAGTCTAAGGCTAGGGTCAAACGAACGCATTTTTAGCATCGACCGTCAAAAAGTGCGTCCGAACGCATTGACGTATTTTTTTTACGGTGGATGCGAAAGCGGTCAAACGATGCGCATTTTCGTGCGTGTTTTTTTACGGATCGTCAATAAAACACTTTTTGCGTCTGGACGTTATGTTGGCCGGACATTAGCAGCGTCTGACGTCTCCTAATCACGCACAAACGCCGCTAGTGGACGCAGCGCATTCTGTACGTCAGTACTAGCGGTTCTACGTTCTCATAAAAGAACGTTCGTTTGACGCTTGCATTGCGCGGCCGGACTTTTGTGTGGCCGTACTTCGTATATTGGCCGTCATTGCGAGTCATTTGCTGCTACTGCGGCCGTGATTAAGTGCGCCTAAACGCACGTTAAAAATGCGTTCGTCTGACTCCAGCCTAAGAGGAGCTGGGTGACACACTTATGTGAGGTTCCTTCAAGAAGGGATGAGCTGTTCGGGTTCGGACGGTTCGGGGTTCGACCCGAACTTAGCCTGTTCGAGCAGATCGCGAACCCCGAACATTTCCGGGTGTTCACCGCATGTTCGACCGCAATGGACCACAATGCATTTTCCCACTGCCTGAAGCTCGTAATTGGCTACAGCCTTGCACCTGACCACAGGTCTGGTGCAAGACTGGTTGAACACTATGCCAATCACCGCTCAGAGTCCTGATTGGGCAAATTTTGCCCAATCATGGGCTCACAGAGCTAAGTCCCACAGCACACTATATAAGGTTTCAACGCAGCGCTTCTGCACGCATTTCAGAGGAGATTTCAAAGAAGATAGTTGTGTGTGTTGTTACTGCCGGTCTGCCACGCTTCTGGGGGGTCTCATTTCGACCAAATATCCGGGAATTTAGGTGATATGTGTCTTGTCACTCTGCCAGCAATTTTTTTTGGGGTTTACAACTTTCTTTAAAACATTTGTGAATTGAGGTGATCTTCTGGTCTCGTCACACAGCCAGCAATTAATTTTGGGGCTCACTAATTTCTTTAAAACACTTGTGAATTAAGGTGATCTGTGTCTCGTCATACAAACAGTACCACGCTGTATTTTGGGGCTCACTAATTTCTTTAAAACACTTGGAATTAAGGTGATCTGTGTTCTCGTCATACATACAGTACCACGCTGTATTTTGGGGCTCATTAATTTATTTCAAACATTTGTGAATTAAGGTGATCTGTCTCTTGTCACTGGCTGCCAGCTATCAGTGTGTCTCACTGAGTTATACCAGAGTTATTTAAATCTTTATACCAGCGTTGAATCAGAGTTCTGTATATATTAATTTATATATCACTCACCATGTCTGAAAGAACAAAAAGGACAGGCAGACGCTCCCAGCCACAGATAAGAGGGCAAGCAGCCCCTGTGTCGGGAGGCTGTGTCTCTGGTCGTGGTGGACGTGGTGCATCCTCTGCAGGGGCACGCTTGTCCTTTCTAACTGGTGCTGGCCGTCTTAAGCAGCAGCAACATACAGAGGACTTGGTGGATTGGCTAACCAGGCCATCCTCATCCTCCGAGTCCTCTGCCAGCCAGGCTTCTAGTGCTTTACAGTCCACCTCAGCTGCCAAAGCATCTAATGCAGCCTCCATGTCCACAGCTACTCCTGCCGTAGCCTCGCTATCACACACGGAGGAGTCAGCTGAATTGTTTGACTACAATGAGAGTGACATGCTGCTTGAGGATGCGCAGCAAGTACAGTGCTCTGATTCAATCTCTGAGGTTGAGCAGGGAGTATAATCAACCTAGAGGAAGGGGTGCCAGTGATGACACACAAATAACTGGCACTCATGTTGCCCCAGCAGCTGCAGCATACTGCCAAGTTGGCTCCAGTGACGAGGAGATAGGGGGTGAAGATGACATTGATGATGATGAGGTCACTGACTCCACCTGGGTGCCAGATCGAACTGAGGAATCAAGTGAGGAGGCGGGGAGGAGGAGGAGGCACAGCAAACACGAGGCACAACATCCTCTGTGACCAACCGTAGCACTAGCCAGTCCAAGGCATCACATGTCAGAGCTGCTCCGGTGCAGAGCGCTGTTGTCTCAAAGAACACATGCAGGAACTCTGCTGTCTGGGAGTTCTTTAAGAACTGTGCAGCAGACCCCACCGTTGCTATTTGTAATCTATGTCAGAGGAGGCTGAAGCGTGGGATAAACACCGGACACTTGGGTACCACGTGCTTGAGGCGACATATGAACAAGTGCCACACATCCCGTTGGGGCAAAACTTTGCGTAGGTCCTCCTCATCTGTCTCTACCCACACTGTATGTCCTGCCATGCAATTGCCTACAACCTCCACCGACAGGGATGATGCTACAGTAATGGATGTACCAGCAGGTCCTTCCTCACGTGACATCCTCATGTGACATCATCCCAGTAGCTGAAGATTTACGCAGTCAGATTACGTTGCCGCAACTGCTGCAGCGAAAGAAAAAATATAGTCCCAACCATCCCCAAGCACAGCGTCTAAATGCCAGCTTAGCAAAATTACTCGCATTGCAGCTGCTGCCTTTCCAGCTGGTGGACTCTGCTCCCTTCCGTGAATTTGCTGAATGCGCTGTACCACAGTGGCAGGTTCCAAAAGGCCATTACTTTTCACGCAAGGCCATTCCAGCACTATACCAGCACGTGGAAGATAATGTTATCCAGTCATTGGGAAAGGCAGTCAGCAGCAAGGTGCATGTGACTTTAGACACGTGGTCCAGCAAGCATGGACAGGGTCGTTACATTTCCTTCACGGCACACTGGGTAACTCTGATTGCAGCTGGGAGGGATCCAAGACGGGGCTCTGTGCTGGAGCTTGTTCATCCACCACGCCTCCAGAAAGCTGCTTATATGAGGTCTGTCTGCTCCACCACCACCACCTCTTCCTCCTCCTCCTCCTCCTCCTTCTCTGTCTCTGGCGAAGTGGCAGTTAAACCGACACCTGACAGGGTCTACGCAATGACTCAAGCAAAAAGATGCCATACTGTGCTTGAGCTGGTTTGTTTAGGGTAAATTGACGCATGTACCATGCCTAGCACACGTCCTAAATCTGGTGGTACAGCGTTTCCTAACCAAGTACCCAGGGCTGCCAGAGCTTCTCATCCAGGCCAGAAAAGTCTGCAGCCACTTCAGACGGTCATTCCCAGCAAACGTTCGCCTGGCAGAAATTCAAAGAGAGTTCCACCTTCCCACAAACCGTCTGATCTGTGACATGCCCACCAGGTGGAACTCGACATTAGCAATGCTGCAGCGTCTGCACAAGCAGCAGAGGGCCATCAACGAGTACCTGTGTGAGTATGGCACAAGGACAGGTTCAGGTCAACTTGGTTTCCCCCCCCCCGCAGTGGCTGATGATCAAGGATGCATGCACTGTACTGTCACCATTTGAGGAGGCAACGAGGATGGTGAGCAGGGACAGTGCATGCATCAGTGACACAATTCCTTTAGTGTTCCTGCTGGAGCACACTCTGCGGGTAATTATAGATGTGGCTCTAGAGCAGAGCAGCGGGAGGAAGAGGAGGCCTTCCCTAGCTCTCAAGGCCCCAGTCTTTCCGCAGACAGCATTCCAGGGAGTCCTACTCAGATCAGACAGGAGGAGGATGAGGAGGAGGAGGACTATTTAAGTAGTGGGGGCATTGAAGGTGGGGATTCCTCAAGGCAGGGTTTTGTGTGCCCAGAAACAGAAGGGCTTGTGCGTGGCTGGGAGGAGGAAGTGCACGATACGGTCATCCTCATTGACCAGGAAGACTCGGCAGCTAATGCCACCTCCAACCTACACTGCATGGGCTCCCTAATGATGCAAAGCCTGCTAAAGGACCCCAAGATTCGTGCTATCAAGGAGAGGGATCATTACTGGTTGGCAACCCTTCTTGATCCACGATACAAGGGGAAAGTTGCAGAGCTCATCCTGCCCGCACAGAGGGAGCACAGGATGACAAAACTTGAGGACGCTCTAAAGCGAAACTTGTGTAACACCTTTCCAGGCACTGTTAGATTACCAAGTGCTGACACACGTGCTTCTGAGGCTGCAGGTGATCAGAGGAATAGCGGTGAAGGCCAGGGCCACTTGACTGATGCATTTTTAAATTTTTTTAGTCCTCGACGCCCAGGGACGTCAAATGTAGGCACCCATTGCCAGCGTTTTCACCATACGGTGCAGGACTATCTAGGGGCAAGGGCAGACCTGGATACCTTTCCAGCAGATGATCCACTGGCTTACTGGGTGTTGAGATTGGATCACTGGCCAGAACTTAGCCAATATGCTATGCAGCTACTAGGTTGCCCTTCATCTAGTGTGCTTTCCGAAAGGACGTTCAGTGCCGCTGGAGGTTTTGTCACAGACAAAAGAGTGCGTCTGTCCACCGACTCTGTAGACCTGACATTTATAAAAATGAATCAGTCCTGGATCAGCAGCTATCAATCCCCTGATGCTGAAGTAATGGAATAGATAGGGGATGTCCTCTTCTGCATTCACAAAACCTCCAGCACTGAACTCTTCCACAATACCACAAAAGGGTTACGGTGTGAAGGCACTTGCTGCCATGAAAGGCACAATATCTGGCTGCACTGACGCCCATTAAAAAAAAAAACTTTTCAATATAGGACCACATGGTCCACCCCTGCACTCTTCCACAATACCACAGAGGGGTTACTGTATGATGATACTTGCTGTCCTGGCACCAAAGGCACAATATCTGGGTGCACTGATGCCTTAACCAGGTGCATATCTTTTCAATATAGGACCACATGGTCCACCCCTGCACTCTTCCACAATACCACAGAGGGGTTACTGTATGATGATACTTGATGGCCTGGCACCAAAGGCACAATATCTGGGTGCACTGACGCCCATTACCAGATCAAAAATTTTTCAATAAAGGACCACATGGTCCACCCCTGCACTCTTCCACAATACTACAGAGGGGTTACTGTATGATGATACTTGATGGCCTGGCATTAAAGGCACAATATCTGGGTGCACTGATGCCCATTAACAGATAAAAAAAAACACTTTTCAATATAGGACCACATGGTCCACCCCTGCACTCTTCCACAATACTACAGAGGGGTTACTGTATGATGATACTTGATGGCCTTGCATTAAAGGCACAATATCTGGGTGCACTGACGCCCATTAACAGATAAAAAACTTTTCAATATAGGACCACATGGTCCACCCCTGCACTCTTCCACAATACTACAGAGGGGTTACTGTATGAGGATACTTGCTGGCCTGGCACCAAAGGCACAATATCTGGGGGCAATGACGCCTTAACCAGATGCATATCTTTTCAATATAGGACCACATGGTCCACCCCTGCACTCTTCCACAATACCACAGAGGGGTTACTGTATGATGATACTTGCTGGCCTGGCACCAAAGGCACAATATCTGGGTGCACTGACGCCCATTACCAGATCAAAAACTTTTCAATAAAGGACCACATGGTCCACCCCTGCACTCTTCCACAATACTACAGAGGGGTTACTGTATGATGATACTTGATGGCCTGGCATTAAAGGCACAATATTTGGGTGCACTGCCATTGACGCCTGTATCAGATTCATATCCTCAGAGGGGTTACGGTGTGACGGCACTGTTGCCGACGCTGAAAGCCCAATTTTAAAGCACCTATTGTTACTTTCATCCAAAGCCTGCATAAGTTTCACAATAATTTAGCCAAAAAAACACTAAACTTTTCTGCTCGTCCTAAAATGTCTTTTCATACAGGCTGCCGCCCCAAGCAGTTGTTTATGGATAGATTAAAGGAAAAGCATTTACCGTCATATGAAACGTCATTTATTTGTTTTTAAGTGTTTCTATACATCCTAGAAATCCGCCACTTCACGGGCAGGTTATGGGGACCTCCTAGGCACGATATTTGAAGGAATTTTTCGTTTTTATTTTTAACCCTTATTTCATGGAAAACTCACTGTCCCTTTAAAAACATTTTTTTTAAAACTTTTTGTCCTTGTTTCCTGTCCCCCAGGGCACTACCCGGACCCCCATACACCTTTTATGGCAAATATGTAGCATATATGCCCTCTTGGAGGGCACTCTAAAAAAACCGAATTTTCAGCCCCATTGACTTGCATGGGGGTTCGGGTTCGGGTTCGGGCTCGAACCGAACTCGGGGAGTGTTCGGCTCATCCCTACCTTCAAGGAAGATCAAGGAAAACCTTAAGTTTGAGGGTGATACAGTAACTGGAAAGTGGACCTCAATCAAAACACAGCTGGAGAGGAACATATTCCCTACTTCGATTCACCCCCCCCCAATAAAAGCTCTGTGAAATGTGATGAACCAACAATAAAATAAAGAAATACTCATTATTAAATAAAAAATGTCAGAATTCATGTTATATTGAACGTATCAATACCGAATAAAAAGAGTAATGTTATTGTTATTTTGTAATGTTGACCCGAAGCAACAAATAAAGTGTATAAAAAGAAAGAGAAATGTTCTAAGACACACTAACTGCCCAACCACTGAAACTCTGATTTTCAGAGGGCACTCGCTAGCGCAGCTCGTTACATTAGAGTGAGCACACATGGAACATTTATTAACCTCCCTGGCGGCCTAATGTTTTCAAAATGTTGTGTCTAAAAGCGTTTCAATTTTTTTGGAAAGGAAATATGTTGTTTTATATAGTAAGCCTGTATTCCGTAGGAATAACTCACTGAAATCCGTGCAGGTAAGAGTCTAGTAAACACACGAAGTCATAAAAGGTTTGAAACACGAAAAAATTATTTATTATCCCACAAATAATTATCCAAAATAATATTGAATTAAATTATATTGAATAAAATAATCAAACCAAAAGCATGTCTCTTTCCTCTGGGTGCTGGGATTCCTGTGCAGATGTACACTCCTTTGCCAATGAAATATACAGGACACGGGGGGTACCAAAAAAAGAGTATTTATTCTCAAAGCAGCTTTACAGCAATAAAATGCAAAGAAAAATCATTTCTAAATTGTAATAAGGCTTTGCAACACAAGTTTGGCTGGTGCTTGCCCAGATCCACCAGCGAAACTTGTATTGCAAAGCCTTATTACATTTTAGAAATTATTTTTATTTGCCTTTTATTGCTGTAAAGCTGCTTTGAGAATAAACCCACTGCACAGCACAAAGTTTATTTTACAGTAATTTTTACTGTAATCTTTTTTTTCATTTTTGAATTTGCCGCCTGGTCCCGCCCCCCCGCGTCGTGTGACTCGCATGGAGCTGAACCAGGAAGCAAAGTCGCTGGCTGCCGAGATCACACTGCGGTGACTGCATAGACGGCGAGGGAGCGAAGGATGCGGTGAGTATATACAGCCCGAGTGTGGCTCGGGGTTACCGATCGCGGTAGTGAAATTTAACCTCGAGTCACACTCGGGAATACCGCCAGGGAGGCTAATAGAAAGCTTACGTTTATAATATTTTGCACAAAATACACATTTTTCATTAGAAATAACGAGCCTGTAATCAGAGATACAGTCATATTTTATGTTATTTATCATGAACCAGATAAGGGACGTCTAAAATGTCAATGCAGGAGGTGAGAGAGGACCTCTTCACCCAACATTAGGGTGTGCCTGGGCACACCCAGCAACCCCCTGCGCACGAATATGTCAGATGATATTATTTATTATATTCTTTTTTGACAAAATTAGTTGAACCTTTTAAACTTTTCCCAACTCCATTTTTCCTTCAGCTCAGCTGCCACGGCCTAACTTTTACAATTCCCTCTCCCTTACTGTGCCACAACACTGTTTAGTGAATACCTCCCTTTTTTTCTATCACTCTAGTTTTCCGTATGCTGACTGAGCCATGCTCCCCTCTTTGCTCCAGAACTTTTCAATATTTACTGAGGACTTAAAAGTGGTAAAATGAAGAAAAAGTGAGAATATGATTTAGCAGCAATCCAAAAGTAGAGTACAAGAAATATTCAATGTATAAAAGTCATCTGATTGCTTTTTAATCTAATTTTAATTTTAATTTTTTTCACTTTTGCTGTTATGTTCAATAATTATGTCCAGCCACCGGCTTCCCTAGAGCTCACCCTGTCATTTTTAAGCTTGCATGATTGTTCTGCAATATGTCTTTGTTGGGGACTTTCCTCTGATTTTTTATTTGTTTTTATTTTGTCTCCTCTTACTTTTAAAGTAAAACTTTGAATATTAAAAAAATAATAGTTACTTCAGCTATATATATATATATATATATATATATATTGTGATTTGATTAATTATTTAATTCATTTCATTTATATCTTTATTTCATTTTAATTACTTAATTTTATTTTCCTCACAAGAAAGTACATTTAGAAAAAAAACTTTGAATTCTAAAAAAAATAATAATCGCTTTAACTGTTTATATTCGGATTGGATTAATAAAAGTAATTATTTGATTCAATTAATTTTTTTAATTTTTCCATTTTAATTATCTAATTAATTTTTTTAAATCGAACATTTCCCCAAACGAAAATAAATTTAGAAAATAAAACGTTGAATATTTAAAATATCATAATTATTTCAACATTAAATATTGGGATTGGATGAACAAAATTAATTATTTAATTCATTTTAATTATCTAATTTATTTTTTAAATCAAACATTTCCCCACAAGAAAATACATTTATAAAATAAAACTTTGAATATTGAAGTGTAAAAATTACTTCAACTCTATATATTGGGATTGGATGAATAAAATTATTTATTTGACTTTTTTTTCATTCATTCTAATTATTTTTTTTATTTTTAAATCAAATATTTCAATATAAACAAGAAAGTAAATTTAAAAAATAAATCCCTGACTTCATGTTCCAATCAATTCGACTCTAAGAAAAAGATTCTCAATGAAGCAGCATTCTACAAAAAAAATTCCTTCATGTAAGAAAAAATCACAAGCTGACAATCCAATGCGACGTGAATTCTATATATAATATAAAATTAACCTATGAAAAAAGAAAAGAACATTTGCCTCAAACTCCACACTCAAAATGCTATTAATTTGCTGATTATTTGGAGAACCATTTTTTTACTCCTTTTTTTTGCCAAAATTAGTTGAAGCTGAAACTTTTCCCAACTCCGTTTTTTTTTTCTTCAGCTCATGTGTTAAGGCCTAGATTTCGCCATCTCTGCTGTGCTCTGTGTACTGTGCCGAATCGCCATTTAGTGAATAACCCCCTGCGTTTCTACAGAAAACCCTGTAATTGATTTATTTATTTTTATATTTAATTTATGTAATTATGTCATTTATGCAAATAAATGCAGCCCTGGCACAATTTTGAAATCTATATTTCTACAGGCTCCCTTTTTACCGACCTGTTATTTTTTTGGCAGGGGGGTTGTCGTTTTTCCATAATGTTTGCAAAAGTGTACACAGTGCATATGGGAATTTACCAGAGTGAATAATACACATTTTTTAGGTTTATTTTATCCCGCCCCAGCTTGAATTATCCTTTTTTTTTTTCATATATATATATATATAATTATTATTATTTAAAAAAAATATATATATATATTTTTTTTTTTTATTTTTTTTTAAAGATGCAGGTTTTCCCAAAATCCAACATCTCACTCTGACATCCATCCAGCCCTCTGGTAGCAGGATGTCATGGAGGTACGGCAAGCCCCCCAGCCCGCCCCGGCTCCTGATGGAGACAGATTTCACTAATTGAGCTGCCATGGATCCTGATAACCGTTAGGAAACACATTACCACGCTTCAATACTTAACGTTTTAAATACATATTTAACGGGTGATTGAGGCCTGCGCGGACAGCTGGATATCACATGGATGCAGAAATAATCCAACAAAGGAAGCAGGGCACAACACCCCCCCCCCTCCCCGACACACACGCACTCCCTCCCATCCCTCCAGCAAGGCACTCACACACAAAGTTACAACCCGCGGAAAAAACTCCCAACGCGCTTTGCAAACGGGAAATTAATCAAAAAAATTATATATATTTAAATTAAATATTAATAATATATTAGAGGGGTTATTCACTAAGCGCCGGTGTTCGCCGGTGTTTAAATTATTGGCGAAAATGACCAATGTTGCAGCGACGAAAAAAAACGCCAGCGTTTCGCAAAACTATAATCCAAAGAGCGAGACGGAAAAGCTTCTTTGAATTTCGCTTTTTGTGATGACAGCGTTTGTCGAAGCTGCAATACCGATGGTTTTTAGCCGGGGGATTTACAACGCCAGAAAATGCCGGCGCTTCCTGAAAATCCCCTTATATAAATATATAACCATTAAAATGATGGTGGGGGGAAAAGTAAGATCAAACTGCTCCCCCCCAACACAAACTGCCAGAGAATAAAAACCATTTGCGCGTCTGTGCAATTCAGACGCTCACAGAGCTCCTTTATCCACACTCCCTGTGTGCAGCAAGGAATTCTGGGTCCTGCAAATTAACTTTCAAACAGCGTACAATATATATAAACATACAATTTATATATATACAATTTAAAAATGTTATAAGGTAGAAATGTTAATTTTTGGGGATTGTACAGCACTACAGAACTTGTTGATGCTTTATAAATACTTGTAAGTGTAACTATGTGAGAGATGGATGGATGGATGGATGGATGGATGGATGGATGGATGGATGGATGGATGGATGGGTGGTTGGATGGGTGGTTGGATGGGTGGATGGATGGGTGGATGGGTGGATGGGTGGATGGGTGGATGGGTGGGTGGATGGATGGGTTCTAATTTTTTTCATTTGCTTATAAATAATATATTTTAAATCCAAATGTTAAGTCATTTTTCTAAAATCCTCAGAACACCTTTATTATCTAATAAAATATTACTTTATTGATTCATTAAAATAATAATAAAAAACAATGTATTGTAAATAAAATACAAATTACCTGTATTTATAGATGCATTATATATATATATATATTATTATGTACAAAATATATTTATAATATTTTATAGTTATATATATATATATAATTTTAAATATATATATATTAAAAAATTGTGTGTTTCCCTTTAAGATACAATGTTATATTAAAGTCATAAAATCTTCTGAAAGGAATTAAGTTAAAACAAGAATATATATATATTTAACACACAAAGGTATTTGCAATACAAAAACTTGTTCGATTAGATAAAAACTTATTATAAATAAACTTTATTTAAAACAAAAGAAAAGGAAACAATGTAAATAATAATGTTCTCTGTAAAAGGCATAAAAATTCCCTGATCTTGCATATGTATTGTCTGTTCAACCTGGACATATGTTACTTCTTTGAGCCTCTCTTCTTGTTTTATTTATTCATCCCCCCCCCCCTTTCATGAATTAATATACTAGCCTTGTGTACTTACAGGCTAATAAAATTAAAGAGAGGTAAGTGGGGAAGTGAGTGAGTATTGTGCATGGTGAGTGTTTGCTCTGGGTGGGACATAAAGCCACTCTGTACAATCTATTATCCTTTTCCAGTGGTTGGAAGCCACCACCAGCATCTCTGCCTTTTTTTTTTTTTTTTTTATTGTACTCTTTTTTTTTTTTCTTCAAAATGTTTGTTTCTTTTAAAAAAAAAAAATGTTATTGTTATACAGAAGCCTGAGGTTTTGTTTGGTCTGTCTTCTTCTCTGAACAGCTGCCATTGTGTTCTGTCATTTTCCACCAGCCTCTGTGTTCCCTCCTTGGATCAAACTGCAACATCCTATGGAGTAATGGACCACTTGGAGGTGACGTCACTCCTTCTCCGTCCTCTGATTGGCCGAGAGCAGAACCCCCTTCCAGGACAATGACATTGTTCTCATTCACTGCTGCCTATATATAATGAGAGGACATAGGGGAAGGTGCTCAACACTGTCACTGCAGGCAAAGGGAGCTGTGCCTCAGCACTGGGAGCATCCAGGGACTCCAGCACCTCCAAACAAAAACAAAACACACATAAAACAAAAGCAGCAAAACAAAAGTAAGTCCTAAAAATAATGAGAAATTACAGCTTTTTTCTTTTTTGTTTTTGTTTTAAACGTCCTTGTTTGGAGAGGACCCTTTATAGTGCATGAGGGATGATTTAAAAGGGGGTATAAAGGGATTTGTCGCTGGTTCTGGGCAGTAAGTGGTTAATAGAAACTTTTTATTTGCTATATTTGGCACTTGTTGTGTTACCTTTTTAACCACTGAGTTAATTGTTGGTGGAAGATACTTTGCTGTGTTTCCTTGCATGGATAAATAACCAGATGTTGGTGTCTCTGTGTGATGGCAGGGATTGCAGGGGGCAGGTGTGGGGCATATCTGGGTTTAGGCATTGGGGTTTTATGGTTGTTTAGGGGGTTTATTCACTAAGGAGTGCACATTGAATGACAACTGAGAACCATGTGCTATATTAAACTCACTGTTTCACAGCACTGATTCTCTACTTCAATTTATATAGTTATTTATTTTATATAGTTTGTATATTGTATATATTTATATAGTTTAGGTATTTTATATATTCAGATATTGTATGTAGGTTATATGTTTTATATTTAGTTTAAATATTTTATATATAGTTTATAGCGTTTATATAGTTTATATATAGATTTAGTTTATTTCTTGTAGCAAATAAGACGTGATATAAGATGCCAGTGAGGGTTACTAGCCACATCCAGCTGTTTGGCTATAGCCCTTTCAGTGCCTGATGTCTTATTACATGTTCTGCAATTTATACTCAGGACTCTCCAAAAATTTATAATTATTAGTGATTAATCTGATTGCTGCTGCTGGGTGTATTAGCCACTGGCGAGTGAATTAATCTGATTGCCGCTGGGTGTATTAGCCACTGGCGAGTGAATTCATCTGATAGCTGCTGCTGGGTGTATTAGCCACTGGCGAGTGAATTAACATGATTGCTGCTGGGTGTATTAGCCACTGGCGAGTGAATTAACATGATTGCCGCTGGGTGTATTAGCCACTGGCGAGTGAATTCATCTGATTGCTGCTGCTGGGTGTATTAGCCACTGGCGAGTGAATTAACATGATTGCTGCTGGGTGTATTAGCCACTGGCGAGTGAATTCATCTGATTGCTGCTGCTGGGTGCATTAGCCACTGGCGAGTGAATTAATCTGATTGCTGCTGGGTGTATTAGCCAATGGCGAGTGACTTCATCTGATAGCTGCTGCTGGGTGTATTAGTCAATGGCGAGTGACTTCATCTGATAGCTGCTGCTGGGTGTATTAGCCACTGGCGAGTGAATTAATCTGATTGCTGCTGGGTGTATTAGCCATTGGCAAGTGAATTAATCTGATTGCTGCTGCTGGGTGTATTAGCCACTGGCGAGTGAATTAATCTGATTGCTGTTGGGTGTATTAGCCACTGGCGAGTGAATTAATCTGATTGCTGCTGGGTGTATTAGCCACTGGCGAGTGAATTAATCTGATTGCTGCTGGGTGTATTAGCCATTGGCGAGTGAATTAATCTGATTGCTGCTGCTGGGTGTATTAGCCACTGGCGAGTGAAGAGCTGTATGGTTATATCTGTGCACTTTGTGCTGAGCCTAAAGATAAACTGGAATGATAGACTTTCTATGTATCTCACAATAAAACGAGGCAAGATTTTATGATGGAATCAAATTGTTTTCATTAATATATTTTAAAGGCACATGTTGAATCGTTTATAAAAAAACCAAAAACCCATTAGTGCACTGGAACTTTTATTTAATAAATTATATTTTATTTCATTAAAAGTATTTATATGGATGGATGGACAGATTGATAGACGAGATGGATGGATGGATAATGGATAATGGATATGGATGGATGGACAGACAGATTGACGGGCATATGGATGGATGGATGGATGGATGGATAGATAGATAATGGATATGGATGGATGGATGGACAGATTAATAGACGGGCAGATGGATGGATGGATAGATAGATAATGGATATGGATGGATGATGGATGGATGGATGGACAGACAGATTGATAGACGAGATGGATGGACAGATGGACGGACGGACAGACGGGTGGATATCCTGTGAAGGGTACAGGATGTAAGTCATTCCTAGTGGCCCTAACTCTGGTCGCCCCCTGTTTCCCACCAGTCGCCCCTTTCAGTTTGCCCGTGGCCCCTGTTCTCACTCGGTTGCCCTCTCTTCCCTCCAGGTCGCCCCCATGGACTCGGACGCCAGCATGGGCTCCAGCAGAGCCTCCTCTCCGGATGTGGACGACCTTTTCCTGCACTCCCGCCGAGGCGGCTTCTCCGCGGCCGCCGTCTCCTCTTCCACCATGGGCGAGTCCCCCGCGGAGCTGAGCGCCGAGCTGCGCAACGCCATGGCCATGGCAGCCGCCGCGGGCGACAAACTGGGTGCCTTCAAGGCTGCGGCGGCTGCGGCAGCGGCGGCCGCCAAGAAGGACAAGAAGCTGATGTCGGAGCCGGAGCTGCAGCAGCTGAGGCTGAAGATCAACAGCCGGGAGCGCAAGAGGATGCACGACCTGAACATCGCCATGGACGGCCTGCGGGAGGTGATGCCCTATGCCCACGGGCCCTCCGTGCGCAAACTCTCCAAGATCGCCACCCTGCTGCTGGCACGCAACTACATCCTCATGCTCACCAACTCCCTGGAGGAGATGAAGCGCCTGGTCAGCGAGATCTACGGTGGCCACCACCACCACCATGCTGCAGCTGCAGCGGCCGCAGCAGCAGCTTACCACCCCTCAGCCTGCGGGGCCATGAGCCATGGCGCCCCCTTACCAGGACACCCAGTGGGCCACCCAGTGCATCACCCATTGCTGCCACCCTCAGCAGCCTCCCTGGCAGCCTCAGGTATCAGGGCAGCTCCACCACCACCTCCACCACCCACAGTGCCAACATCCTCACACCCGGCTTCCCATGGCCTTCTGAAGTCACCCAGCCCCACTGCACCATTGGCTGGTGGCTTCCCCCACTGGAGTGGCATGCCATGCCCCTGCAGCATGTGCCAGGTGCCCCCTGCAGCCCATCACCACCACCATGTGTCCAGGCTCAGCACAGACTCCAAGTGACTATCATCCCTTTTCATGTGGTCTCCATAGGTGAAGGTGGCATCTGGCAGCACATGGCTCCTTCCTTCCACAATAAAATGCAGGGCAGGTGGGGCAAGCTGGGATGCCTTTCAGTGAACCAGCACTCCACATGTGTCCTGCACAGGCCTGAGGAGGACCTCAGAGGTCTCTTCTGTGAAGGTGACACTTGAAGAGGGAGCAGGAGCTCATGTAACACAGTAAGGTTTGCTGGTATAAGCTGTTGGTCCACTAAAAGCTATCACAGTCTGTGTATCAGGCACCTGGAAGGATGTGATGGGAGGGGGATGTGAGTGATGGGGGTTGCTCTCCTCCTTGCAGAGAGCTCTCCTGGGAAAGCCCCCCCCCCAGTGCCCTGCAGAACATCCACACACGGGTGACTCTGGGTATATGTTGGTTATCTGTATAGTTTGCCTCCCATGTCATCATTCCCAAACCAGGTCTTTAGGAGGGTGGCAGGAGGGCCTTACATGTATTTGCAGTGGACTACCATTCCCATCAGCCCCAGTAAGTGAACCCCAAGGATGATGGGAGTCGTACTCCGCAGCTGTCCCTTGTTCATGATGCATGATGGCTCAGTGTGAGGGGATGTCTGAACTCTGATACATGTTGCATCACCATAATGTTGCAAAGTTCTATCAGAGTGACGTAATCAGTGTCCCCAGCAGGTCAAGGAATGCTTTGCCAGGCAGTGCAGAGGATTATTTAAAGCCAGGGAAACTTTTCACACCCATAGAACTCGTTTGTTTATGTCTAGATACAACCTCTCCACATTCATTAAAACACAATTAACCCTGTGACCCTCAATAGATATTACATAACACTAATATAGAGTATAAAGGACAGAGAGGGAGAGATGATACATAGACAGATCGACAGACAGATCGACAGACAGATATGCATAAAGAGAGATTGTTAAATCACAACAAGCTCTTTCACAACCCAGAAATAATTTACGAATTCCACTTTGGGCATTTTATTCCCCCTCCCTCTCACCTGTTCCTGTATGGGCACTAATCAATTAAAAAAATGGGAGCTCATTGGTTAAAATATTTTGGTTAATTAGAGGTAATTTGGCAAGAACATAAATATTTTTTAAAAATCTCATTTTAAGTTTTATGTTCTCATCTTTCCCAAAGTAACTGTAAATTTACTAAATGTGTTGTTGTGGGGGGGGGGGTCCCTAAAATATCATGAACACAGCATAAATCACATTCATTATTTTCATCATTCTCCACTGCAGATCCCTGATCAATAACTGATAAGAGATAGGATCAATCCCTGATAACTGACTGGATCAATCCCTGATAACTGATATGATCAATCCCTGATAAGAGATAGGATCAATCCCTGATAAGAGATAGGATCAATCCCTGATAAGAGATAGGATCAATCCCTGATAAGAGATAGGATCAATTCCTGATAACTGTTAGGATCAATCTCTGATAATTGATAGGATCAATCCCTGATAAGAGATAGGATCAATCCCTGATAACTGATAGGATCAATCCCTGATAAGAGATAGGATCAATCCATGATAAGAGATCGAATCAATCCCTGATAATTGATAGGATCAATCCCTGATAAAAGATAGGATCAATCCCTGATAAGAGATAGGATCAATCCCTGATAACTGATTGGATCAATCCCTGATAAGAGATAGGATCAATCCCTGATAACTGATGGGATCAATCCCTGATAAGAGATAGGATCAATTCCTGATAACTGATATGATCAATCCCGGATAAGAGATTGGATCAATCTCTGATAACTGATTGGATCAATCCCTGATAACTGATTGGATCAATCCCTGATAAAAGATAGGATCAATCCCTGATAACTGATAGGATCAATCTGTGCATCTAAATAATTCATAATCTTATTTTTCAATCATAAAATCATGGCTTCCCTTTGATTAAAATGCTTTTCCAAAAAAATGTATCAAAGCAAATAATTTTTTACTATATGATGTAAAATGTTTAATTCCATATTCACTTATTTGGGGATCTTTTTGTAGTGATTTTGGTGAAGGGGCTCCAAACCTGGCAAGTGGTTAAAGCTTCTCCTGTCAGATCTATAAAAAGCCTTGATTGACAGTGCAGGGTTCATCATACACACTTTTTTTTAGTAACATAGGTGGAGGAGTTCCTTCCAGTGAAGCACTCAGACATATCATGTGGGATGGAAGAATAGCAGCATCCTTGGGACTGTAATCACTTTGATAAATGGGCCCCCTCTGTGATCCTGATTGCCCAGACCCTCAGACAATGCTCCCCCCAGAAAACAATGCAAACTGAGCAGAGTTGAGCTTCCAGTGGAGAGGTCCAAGGGACACAATGTGTCACAGACAGCTGCTGGGACCCTCTGTGCCATTTTCCAAGCAGTTTTCTAAAAATGAAATACAGACACATCAAAGGATTAAACAAAAAAAAAAGGCCCATGCAGTGAGATCATCTAAAGGGTGGCTCACAATAACTGATTCAGTGTGGCCACCCAGGTGTGTGTGGGGGGGGGGGGGGTGTGGGTGCGTGTGTGTGGAGGTCCACTGGTGGCCACCTCCAGATAAGTGAGTGCAAGCTCTGAATGAACCTTTGTCATTTGCAAATTACACCTTCCCTGGCACAAGGGCAACAGTCCCCAACCTTAGAGATTCTGATATTATCTGCCCCCCCTGATCAGAAGAACTGCCCCACTGTGATCCAATGAATTCATAGCATCTAGAACACAGTCTGAATTGTCTATCTCTATCTATCTATCTATCTATCTATCTATCTATCTATCTCATATCTATCTATCTATCCCATATCTATCTATCTATCTATCTATCTATCTATCTATCCCATATCTATCTATCTATCTATCTATCTATCTATCTATCCCATATCTATCTATCTATCTATCTATCTATCTATCTATCTATCTATCCCATATCTATCTATCTATCTATCTATCTCATATCTATCTATCTATCCATCCCATATCTATCTATCTATCTATCTTCTATCTATCTATCTATCTATCTATCCCATATCTATCTATCTATCTATCTATCTATCTAATCTATCTATCTATCTATCTATCTTCTATCTATCTATCTATCCCATATCTATCTATCTATCTATCTATCTATCTATCTATCCCATATTCTATCTATCTATATCCATATCTATCTATCTATCCATATCTATCTATCTATCTATCTATCCCATATCTATCTATCTATCTATCTATCTATCTATCTATCTATCTATCTATCTATCTATCCCATATCTATCTATCTATCTATCTATCCATATCTATCTATCTATCTATCTATCCCATATCTATCTATCTATCTATCTATCTATCCATATCTATCTATCTATCTATCTATCTATCCCATATCTATCTATCTATCTACTTATCTATCTATCCCATATCTATCTATCTATCTATCTATCTATCTATCTATCTATCTATCTATCTACCCATATCTATCTATCTATCTATCTATCTATCCCATATCTATCTATCTATCTATCCCATCTATCTATCTATCTATCTATCTATCCCATATCTATCTATCTATATCCATATCTATTCCTATTCTATCTATCTATCTATCTATCTATCCCATATCTATCTATCTATCTATCTATCTATCTATCTATCCCATATCTATCTATCTATCTATCTATCTATCCATATCTATCTATCTATCTATCTATCTATCTATCCCATATCTATCTATCTACTATCTATCTAAATTCCCATATTCTACTATCTATCTATCTATCCCATATCTATCTATCTATCTATCTATCTATCCCATATCTATCTATCTATCTATCTATCTATCTATCTATCCCATATCTATCTATCTATATCCATATCTATCTATCTATCCCATATCTATCTATCTAATCTATCCCATATCTATCTATCTATCTATCTATCTATCTATCTATCTATCTATCCATATCTATCTATCTATCTATCTATCCATATCTATCTATCTATATCCATATCTATCTATCTATCTATCCCATATTCTTCTATCTATCTACTAATCTATCTATCTATCTATCTATCTATCTATCCCATATCTATCTATCTATCTATCTATCTATCTATCTATCTATCTATCCCATATCTATCTATCTATCTATCTATCTATCTATCTATCTATCTATCTATCTATCCCATATCTATCTATCTATCTATCTATCTATCCCATATCTATCTATCTATCTATCTATCTATCTATCTATATATCTATCTATCCCATATCTATCTATCTATCCCATATCTATCTATCTATCTATCTATCATATCTATTATCTATCTATCTATCTATCTATCATCTATCTATCTATCTATCTATCTATCTATCCCATATCTATCTATCCCATATCTATCTATCTATCTATCTATATCCATATCTATCTATCTATCTATCTATCTATCTATCTATCTATCCCATATCTATCTATCTATCCCATATCTATCTATGTATCCATATCTATCTATTATCTATCTATCCCATGTCTATCTATCTATGTATCTATGTATCTATGTATCTATCTATCGTCTATCTATCTATGTATCTATCTATCTATCCCTTATCTATCTATCTATCTATCTATCTATCTATCTATCTATCCCATATCTATCTATCTATCCCATATCTATCTATCTATCTATCTATCTATCTATCTATCTATCTATCTATCTATCCCATATCTATCTATCTATCTATCTATCTATCTATCTATCTATCTATCCCATATCTATCTATATATCCCATATCTATCTATCTATGTACCTATCCCATATCTATCTATCTATCTATCTATCTATCCCATATCTATCTATGTATCTATCTATCTATCTATCTATCTATCCCATATCGATCTATCTATCCCATATCTATCTATCTATCTATCTATCTATCATCTATCTGTATTTGTCTATGAATATATACATATACACACATATCTGTGTTTTTTATATATGCATATATAAATATACAGTATATACGCACATCTATATCTATAAATGTGTGTGTTGTGTGTGTGCGTATATATATATACACACCATATATAAAAGATGTATGTTTAAAATATACGATTCTGTAAGTGTGATTATGTGTTTATCTTCAGCTTTACACGCGGTTCATTATTTTTTATTTCTTTGCTTCTGTTTTGTTCTAAACAAGGATGTTTTGTAACAGAAGAAGATGCCTCTAGGAGAGTATAATACTATGTTGTTTTTTGTATGTGGTTTTTTTAGTATGGTTGAATGAAAATCTATTAATGTAAAAAGTTGCTAGTTGTTTGTTTGTTGTCCTTAAAAGAACAGATCTGGTTTATAAAGCCGTGTAGCTGCCAGTATAATGTATGGTCAGACAGGTCTTGCTCACTTACTTATACCTCTTGCAAACCCATCACTGCCTGCCTTGTACAGAGTCAAACCTTATAAATCCCAAACTATTTTTCTTCGCTCATCGCCTGTAGCAGATATTATTGTATCGCCTGTTTATTTTTGTAAAAAAAAAGAAAAAAAAGAATGAAAAAGAAAATTACTAAAATATTTATAACTTTATTTGATTTTCACAGATAAAAAATGAAGGATATTAAATAAATGATTTTAAGTAAGAAATATATTGTTGTGGTCTGGTGTCTTTATTGCGTTTTTTTTTCTTTTCTTTCTTATCTTGAATCATTTTGTCGTGTTAAATTAAATGGAGCTCATTCATTCAATGTGTACTTATTTAACTCTTAATTAACGTGATTTATTACATGTAGTTACAATATTAGATTACTGGCATTCTCCAGATTTGCAGCAGAGTTTATTTATAAAAAGCGAAAATATTCAAAAATTACAAAAGGACTCGAATATATTCCAAAAGTTATTTAACCTGTGTTTGGTTGTATCTCCTTGGATGAGGTCTGGGGTATTTAGACTCACCCCATTACAGAATAAAATCCTCTGTGTATTGGCTCATGGTTTTAAAGGTGTATATTAACTATTGATATTTTTAAACACACAAATTCAAACAAGACTTTGAATTTTTGATTTTAGATATATACAAATTTATTAATTTTACAATTGTAGAAGATATTTACACATCCCAGCAATTCAGAGAATGCTGTACAGAGCTTATGTGCTACATCCCCCATATGCAGCAAAGGGAATATATATATATATATAAGAGCTCTGTGAAGAAGTTGTTTGGATTGCTGGGATGTGTAAATGACTTCTCCAATAATAAACTTTATTATTTGCAGTGTGGAGGTTTAAGTGTGAATATATATATACTCATTTAAGTTGTGGTGGGGGGCACACATTGCATGTTATATATATATATATATATCTCAAAAATAATCTATTTGATATTCAGTGTATTTATCAGCTACTATACATATACATTCTTAAAGTTGTGGTGGAGGGCACACATTGCATGATGATATATATATATATCAAAAATTAAATTTTTGATATTCAGTGTATTTATCAGCTACACTAATACAATATATATATATATATATATATATATATATATATATATATATATATATATATTGTATGTATATACTCCTTACAATTGTGGTGGAGTGTACAGATTGCATGTTATATATATATATTATATATAAGTATATAACAAAAAATTATTTTTGGATATTAAATGTATTCATCGGCTACACTACAAATTTATGGAAACCTACTCGATTTAGAATTTACTCTCTATATATATATAAATTTCCTATTTTAAACAAAAATTTAATTTGTTGGGTTGTATATTAAAAAATATCAGTATATTACATATCTATGAATATTTTTCATGTAATCTACAACATATTGCTTTACTATACATATAACACACACACACACATAATATATTCTTCAGTTTCATTACTATTTTATGGAAGCCTACTGTGTTTAGAATTTTCCATAACATATATTTTAAAGGGGAAAAAAAAGAAAACTTGGATTTGTTAGTTTGTGTATTAGACCCAGGACATACTTGAAAACGAGAGAAATCTCAATGTATCCTTCCTGCTAAAATCCTTTATAAATAAATAAATATATATATTCAGTATACCTTTATGTCTAATATATATATATATATATATTACATATATATCTTCTTTTTATCTATAATACTTTAAAATAATATTATAGAATATAAATGTGTGTGTTCATTAGTTCCACTTTTTCTATAAAAACCTACTGCATGTAGATTACAAAATAGCTATAGCTACAGATAGACAGACAGAGATAGATAAAGACAGACAGACAGAGACATATAGACAGAGACATACAGACAGATAAGCACTTTATAATCTATACTGATCTACTTGCAGCAGGTTTATTTAGAAGTGCAATAATTGTAATAATTATAATAAGTGTAATTATTGTATATATAGAGATTTGATAATCATCACCCATTAATTAAGCCCTGTAGGACCAGGAGGTTGAACAGTATCCAGCGTTACACTGTGACTGCAGGGTTCAGGGGGGGGGGGCTTCATCATCCCAAGAGGAATGCCCTGCAGACCTGGCACCCTCTATAAATGGTCCATGTTCCATCAGGACAGTATGTGTCAGCACAGAGGTAATACGAACATTGCAATCCTTTCTGTGTTAGACCACATTGCAGATTTTATTTTTATTTATTTTTTATTTATAAAAGGATTTTACCAGGAAGGATACATTGAGATTTCTCTCGTTTTCAAGTATGTCCTGGGTTCAAGAACATTGAAGTGTTACAGTTACAGAAATACAAAGTAATACAATGCAAGATATTAAAAAAAAAAAAAAAAAAAACACAAATATATACAGATTAACAGAAAAATATGTAGGAAATATAGTCACTAGGTTACATGTTTCATCCACCTGACTGAATCAAGGGAACCATAGCTCAGAAATGCTTACTAGCTCAGCCCTGGTTTGACTGGTGCAGTGCACTGGGTATACTGCTGGCATTGTGAGTGATGCCCATCTATCTAAACGAGGCATGTGATGGGTTAACTGAAGCAAAATCAAAGATATGTGCTTGTTTCCATTTCAGGGTTAAGACTATGTTTGAGACTATGCCCTTTGCACCCCCTCCCCATATCTACCCCCACCCCTCTAATCCTTTAAGTAGTTTATTGCAGACCCCCCCCCCCCCCTGGTCCAGCAAGAAGGATCCTCCACAGACTCAGAGATCTGGAGAAACAGAGGGGAAGGTGCAGGCCCATCTGTGCTCTGTGTGTGGACATTGAGATTCATAGTGACCAGACAGGACAAGGAAAAGGGATTCATCAAAAAATCCAAAGGCAATACACCTATTAATGTGTATACTACACCATAGCAGTCTCTTTCAGACACACAGGGTGTTTTATATCTGTAAATATTATGCATTTCATTAATAATAATAATATATGTATATATACAAATTCACACATTTTTCTACAATGCACAATATATATATATATCTCTATATATATATAACAGAAATTACATTTTTGATATTCAGTGTATTCATCAGCTACACTACAAATTTATGGAAACCTACTTAATTTAGAATTTTATATATATATATAATATATATATATATATATATATATATATATAAATTCTATTTTAAATAAAAATTTAATTTGTTGGGTTGTATATTAAAAGATATCAGTATATTATAATTACATATCTGAATATTTTTTATATAAATAAAAGTATTGTCTATCAGCATCCACCTATAAATATCTGTCCAAATCTATCACACATATATGTATTAATTCTTAAAATAACATATCATTTTCGTATAGGAAATACACAGAAAAACAATGCATTCGAAAAAATGTTTTGGTTTCAAAAACATCCCTGTACATCACGAATAACAACTATAATATACGTGTAATTATTTTATTTCCCCTTCATGCATTTAAAAAAAAATATATATATATATATATATATATAAATGTACAAAATATACACCCTGTGAAACTAGGAAATCCCCTGACCTGTTTACATGGTGTAACTGGCAGCAGGTGGTTAAAATGTGAGATTAATTTCCCTTTCAAGTGCAAACTGTACCTAATACATGTAAACACAGGGCTGTGCAATTACCCTCATTATAGCTAGATGATATATAAGCAGCCTGGGATGGGGGCTTCACTCACTGTGAGTGTTACAGACCTGGAAAAAATATCCACACATTAGAGATACAAATATGTGACATCCTTTTGGCACCAAAGAAGTGTGGCAGGAAATGTTTCATAATGTTTTCATGGTATGGAATGGTTACACAAACTCTTAGTATCTAGTCCAGTCCCTGCTAATTACTGATATCTCCCTCTGTATAGAAGAACACTTCCAGGCTCTAAAAAATACCTTACAGATATCACTCCTCTGTCTAATAATAATAATAATAATAATAAATAGGTAAAAGTAATACTAGTTTTAGTATTATTACACCATAGTTTAATCTATAATAAATATATGGTTTATATACTGATGATATCTAACAACAATAATATTACTGGAAATTGTAATACTTAAATTATTACATAAAAAACAAAAACAAAGGATCAAAATAGAAATGAAAATAAACGAAAATAATAACAATAGTGGTAATAAAATAATGATACAAATAGTGGTAATAAAATAATAATAATAATAACAATAGTAATAATCATCATCAACGTATGATAAGCATAACTATTTATATACAATGATAATAACAGTAATGTCAGCAAAAATAATGACAAGGTATCAATGATATCTGTTTATTTTCTTCTTCGCTAATACGTCTTTATATCATTAATATAATAGCAATTTTGTTATCAATGTTACCAATTCAATATTTCTCCCCCTTGTTATTTTTATTGATTTAATTATATATTATTTTATTATTATTAGAATATACTTAAATGGTTACCTGTATTATTTTCTTTTATTTCTACATTAAATTATTGTCCTAATTATCATTATTTCTTTTATTGTTATTATCTCGTTATTATTATTTTTATATGATACATTTCTTTAAAACACGCTTACAGCTTTCTCATTCCAGCTGAAAATGGCATTAAATATTATTCATTGTTGTGCTGGTTTAACCCTGTTACAAGGGACTAGATTTATTTTTAATATAATGCACCTTTGCCAGTGGAGTAGCATCTGACAGCAATGCAGATCAAAGTGAATAAATCCTCAATAAATCTCTATATTATGTTCTTTTGTTGTTGTCATCTTCTTCAAGATATGTACTGACAACTCTGTGTTCTGAATATTTTAAAACATTGATGGAGCTTTACCAAAATAAAGAAATGCATCCTTAAATAAATAAACTGCACTTTGAATATTTTCCTTGATTTAAAACTGTAATGGGATGCTTAATATAATCTTATGTTAATGTTTTTCTACGAATGATTTAATTGGTGAACTAGCATATTCATTTCAAACACCCCTTTTTCTCCCTGTTTTTATTACCCCCTTTCTCCTTTTTCTCATTAAATTATATGTTTGAAATTGTTCTTTTTCAGCTTTCCATTGTTACATTTAGAATATTTGTTGTACATACATCTATACGTTTTGTTGTTTGTAACTTTAAAACCATGAAAATATTGCAACCCCCCCCCCCAAAAAAAAAACCCAACAACAAACCAATAAAAAGCAACCCATAGAATAAAGGCAGAGGTTCTGGCTGCTTTCCACTTTCCCCTTGCTGACATGAATTACCAAGACACTGCATTAAATCCCAGATGATCACAAGCTGTTTGTGCTCTTTGTTAGTAATGTTTTCCATCACTTTATTGAATTTCAGAAACCTTTTTCTGTAACCCTGACATATTCACACCACATTTGGGTTTACACCAACACTCAGCAACATGTGTTGTGTCATTTTCTTGTGACTCCCATAATGTTACACTGCCATATCAATATTTATCCTTAATGTATCCTTAATAATTATCACAGTATATTAACACAAAGCTTGCACTTCTTGTATCTTTTCTTTTTTTTTTAAATGATTCTTATTATATGATTATATTTGTTTGGTGGGCTTTATGTGTTAATTCCCTCTGGTTCACAAAGTGTTAGTGGTGGAGAAACCTCTGCAATAAAAAAAAACCTATAAAATATGGACATTTACTATGTAACCATTGACATAGGAATACGTCCATCAAAATTTTTCGGGGCATTGATGTACATGGCACCCTACTCCTTAATAAATAAATAAATAATAATAAGAATATATATATATTTATTTATTGTTTGTTGTATTTATGGTATGTTGTGTGTGTGTGTATATATATATACATACACACACACAACATACAATATACACGTTCAGGTTTGAGTGCAGCCACCCCCAGTTTTGCATAATATATATATATATCATTTATAATATGGATGATAAAGAAAAGCCAACTAAAAATGATCATTTATTATAAATTCATTTTTATACATATATATATATATATATATATATATCTACAAGGGTTGTGGTGGAGGACAAAAAGTGAGATATAAAGCCTCCACACTATAATAAGTGTGTTTATTATTGCAGAAGTCACTTGCACATCACAGCAATTCGATGAACTGCATCCTAGAGCTCCTGTGCCACATTCCCCATATGCAGCAAGGAATTCTGGGTAGTATATGCAAATTACATCTGTCTCACTTTTATGCATCCTGGGTCTGTTATTACACAGAACTCTAAAGTCAATGCTATGCCACACTGTGGCTTTCTAGCAGAGATAAGGTTATGCAACTGGTCAAATATATATATATTGTGTGTTTAGGCTTTTTATCTCACTTTTAGTCCTTCACCACAACCATTGTAGACACTATATATATATATAATGTATTTATAATTAATGATCATTTTTAGTTGTGTTTTCTTTCGCTTTCCTGGAGGATCACACTGTGTATCATGTATGTATGAGCTTGCCCTAGTATACTAACTACACCATTCCAGCCCATATAGTGTTAATGAACAATGGACTCTGCCCTAATAACCCTTTAGATCAGTGTAAGTTTTATATTCATTTATTGTGTCACATGGCTTTCTCCTTGCATAGAAAGGGTTAGCTACCATCCTAACATATTTATATTAATTAGGTCAAGATCAGATGGTAACTAACCCTTTCACTGCCAGGATTAAGTCATTTATAGTGATTTATTGCCTGTAATGGTGCTGTTACCTTTTTTAAGATTAGTTTGCACCTAGTGGGATGCACATTTAAAGTGTCCATCACTTATTGACTTTTGTTGACAGTTTAACAGTTTGATTGCCCCATCTGCAGGGAGGAGAGGCAAGCAGAGAAGCTTCTCCTGCTGTAGGAAGACCCTGGAAGGCAGTGCTAGCAGGTGAGAATTGGGGGGGTTGCTAATTAGGAAATGTTCTTTGTCTCTATTAAAGTCAGTAATTAGCACCCTGACAGCTGCATCACATCAGCCAGAAGCTAAAAGACCCCCAGAGCTGGCTCACTGCTTGCACACTTCTGCCCACAGGGTATGGGGCTTCCATTATATTAACAGGTGGGGAGAGGGAGGGCAGCTCACCCTGTAATCCTATTGCACTGAGCCAGGATTTACAGGTACTGAGGATGCATTAGGAGGTTTCACTTCCAATCCCTTTCTCCTGATGCTTCCCTGGGGGGTAACAAAGAACTAAAGGAGATTAACTCACTGGAAATCAGAGAAGGTTATCATCCTGTTCCACCTGGGAGTGAAGGGGTTAATCTGGTCCTCATTTATTACTGCCATGAGCTGCTGCTGCTGCTGTTTGGATTCTATGTGGTTTTCTGTGAATTGGTTATGCTATGTGTGTGCACCTTTGGACCTCCACAACCACTGTGCATCAGGACCTGCAGGGATTCCAGAAGGATACAGAGTATCTCTTCCTGCATCCTCCATAATGAATGATCACTTCTGGGATGTCATGGAATTCACTGCTGCACTAGGCATATTAGGGATTCACATACCCTGATGGTATAGGCTGTAAACAAACCCTCAAATCTGATATATTTATGTAAATGCACATGTGGATATTAGCGAATATATATGAGAACTATATGTATTTTGACTTAACAGGGAAAGATATAATTCTACACCTGAATTCAAGCTTTATAGTGATTGGGACCAATGGGAACTCCGTTCCCTCTGAAAGAATAGTGGAGGAGCTGAGTTCCCACAAGTTCCCCCTGGACTTGACCATACACCATATTGCCAAAAGTATTCTCTCACCTGCCTTGACTCGCATATGAACTTAAGTGACATCCCATTCCTAATCCATAGGGTTCGATATGACGTCGGTCCACCCTTTGCAGCTATAACAGCTTCAGCTCTTCTGGGAAGGCTGTCCACAAGGTTTAGGAGTGTGTTTATGTGAATTTTTGACCATTCTTCCAGTAGCGCATTTATGAGGTCACACACTGATGTTGGATGAGAAGGCCTGGCTCTCAGTCTCCGCTCTAATTCATCCCAAAGGTGTTCTATCATGTTGAGGTCAGGACTCTGTGCAGGCCAGACAAGTTCATCCACACCAGACTGTCTTCCATGTCTTTATGGACCTTTGCTTTGTGCTCTGGTGCACAGTCATGTTGGAAGAGGAAGGGGCCAGCTCCAAACTGTTCCCACAAAGTTGGGAGCAGGGAATTGTCCAAAATGTCTTGGTATGCTGAAGCATTCAGAGTTCCTTTCACTGGAACTAAGGAGCCAAGCCCAGCTCCTGAAAAACAACTCCACACCATAATCCCCCCTCCACCAAACTTTACACTTTGCACAATGCAGTCAGACAAGTACCGTTCTCCTGGCAACCGCCAAACCCAGACTCGTCCATTGCCAGATGGAGAAGCGCGATTCGTCACTCCAGAGAACGCGTCTCCACTGCTTTAGAGTCCAGTGGCGGCGTGCTTTACACCACTGCATCCGACGCTTTGCATTGCACTTGGTGATGTATGGCTTGGATGCAGCTGCTCGGCCATGGAAACCCATTCCATGAAGCTCTCCGCGCGCTGTTCTTGAGCTAATCTGAAGGCCACATGAAGTTTGGAGGTCTGTAGCGATTGACTCTGCAGAAAGTTGGCGACCTCTTCGCACTATGCGCCTCAGCATCCGCTGTCTCCGCTCCGTCAGTTTACGTGGCCTACCACTTCGTGGCTGAGTTGCTGTCGTTCCCAAACACTTCCACGTTCTTATAATACAGCTGACAGGTGACTGTGGAATATTTAGGAGCGAGGAAATTTCACGACTGGATTTGTTGCACAGGTGGCATCCTATCACAGTTCCACGCTCGAATTCACTGAGCTCCTGAGAGCGACCCATTCTTTCACAAATGTTTGTAAAAACAGTCTGCATGCCTAGGTGCTTGATTTTATACACCTGTGGCCATGGAAGTGATTGGAACACCCGATTCTGATTATTTGGATGGGTGAGCGAATACGTTTGGCAATATAGTGTGGATTTTTGCAAAAAATACGTGATAATTCCTATCTTTACTTTGAACATACCTCAATACGAAATGCACCTGTAAACATGTAACATAATGACTTTATTTCCTCCATATTTATTTTTCTGTTAATCTGTATATTTGGTCTTGTGTTAATATCTTGCATTTTACTATTTTGTATTTCTGTAACAATTCAATGTTCTTGAACCCAGGACATACTTGAAAACGAGAGAAATCTCAATGTATCCTTCCTGGTAAAATCCTTTTATAAATAAAAATAAATAAATAAAATTTAACAGAGAAAGATATGATTGATTGACTGAATACACAATTTATTGTGTATGGGAGCTGAGCTCAGTTCCTTCTGCAAAAATAGTGGGGAACTGTGTTCGACTTGACATATATATATATATCTATCTGTAATACAATCCTCTCAGGCAAACCTAAACATATACGGGGTTATCCAAAGAGATCCGAATGGCTGGAGAAAGGTAACTGAACGCTGAAATTCAGAGTATGGTTACCTTTCTTGGCCTTTCGGCTATCCAGAGAGCAGGCAATTTGTCAAATCCTGGCGAATTGCCCGAACATACGGTGTCTGTTCGGTGCCTGTTCGAGGGCAGTGAAATCCCCATAGAGAAGCAATGCTTCGGCTATTCAGAGAACACAAACCAGCAGTGAAAGGGTCCCCTAATGCTCTGCCATTCGGTGGTTTCATTCGACAGGTTTATTCAGGCGAATCCCATAGGCTTCAATGTTAAAAATATTCCTGTTTTAATTCAATATCTAATAAACCGTTTATTATAAAATTCTGCAGTAAAAAGTCTCTTTATTTATAGATTTGTTAGGATACTTTAAGCATTTTTCTGGATATTTTTTTTGTTTAAAATCCTTTTTTTTTTAACTTATTTTTTCTGTAACAGCCTTTTTATTCTCATTCATTGGATCATATGTAAATTTCAGACATTTTCGTTCTGTAGTTTCTTTGCAAACAGCGTTTCACTTTCAAACATTCAAGCAAAATGTTTTGCTAATTTATTCACTGCATTCGTCTGCGGTGTCGGGTTTTTCCGGCGGCTGCTCTGCGTGTGATCGGCTCCTGCGTGTGATCGGCTCCTGCTCGGGTTTTTCCGGCGTCTTCGACGGGTTAATCCAGATGTTTTTGCGGGTTTTCGGCGTGCATTCGCCGGGTTTTCGCCAGGTTTTCGCCGGGTTTTCGGCAGCTTTTCCCTGCACTTCGACAGCCCTGTGATGCTTGCTGAATACACCGCAGGGTCACCGAAATGGGAAATCCGAATTGAAGAGAACGAAAAGTCACCGAACGTGCGGTGACTTTTCGAATCTCTTTGAATTACCCTGATAGAGATGATATCTAATTTTTACATTAATACTGATTATTTAAAATTACAGTAGAGCCCACTAAACACTACTTGGCTGAGATGCATATAGGATGGCCCACAGGTGGTAGTACCCCCTAACTTGTATGTCTAATACCCACAAACCCTTGAGGGGATTAGAGTTTTCATCTAAAGGTACATTGCTGCATCCCTCATTATTATGCTGTGGAGCTCTGTGATACGCTCATACACTCTGCACATTACTGTGAGTTTTATTGCTGGGGAGCTCTGTGATATGCTCATACACGCTGCACATTACTGTGAGTTTTATTGCTGTGCAGCTCTGTGATACGCTCATACACTCTGCACATTACTGTGAGTTTTATTGCTGTGGAGCTCTGTGATACGCTCATACACACAGTACATTACTGTGAGTATTATTGCTTTGGAGCTCTGTGATACGCTCAAACACACCACACATTAGTGTGAGTTTTATTGCTTGGAGCTCTGTGATACGCTCATACACAACGCACATTACTGTGAGTTTTATTGCTTGGAGCTCTGTGATACGCTCATACACACCACACTTTACTGTGAGGTTTATTGCTGTGGAGCTCTGTGATACGCTCATACACACAGTACATTACTGTGAGTATTATTGCTTTGGATCTCTGTGATGTGCTCATATACACCACACATTACTGTGAGTATTATTGGTCTGGAGCTCTGTGATACGCTCATACATACTACATATTACTGTGAGTTTTATTGCTGTGCAGCTCTGTAATACGCTCATACACATGGCACATTTCGGTGAGCTTTATTGGTGTGGATCTCTGTGACATGCTCATGCATTCTGCACATTATAGTGAGTTTTATTGATGTGGAAGCCAGCTGTCATAACTCGTACATGTGATATAAGCAGTTACTTAAAGGACATTCAAGAGGTATAATGCGCATTCTTTTTTCAACACCTAAAACACGTATTACACTATAGGATTTTGCAAAAGCAAGGCTGTATGAGAAACTGCTCTTGTCGAGTATCTGGATGGATCCCTGTTACTTGTGTTTCTTTTGCAAAACCATGGACAGCTCCCTTTCCTGGTGTATATTATTTTCTTGGCTATTATACCACTACCTTTTAGTTTTTATTTTCCTAAATATACGTTTACGGACCCAGATCTTGACATGGAATTGGCTGGAAAGCACTTTACCCCATTGCTTCTCATCTCTTTCAGGTTCTGGAGGGTGTGCGGCCCATCCCTCTGAGAGGGTTAATAGATTCTGGGTAATGGCTGGCTCTGAGGTTACCGGTGCTATGTAATGTAATGAGCCATCTGGAGCGAGGCTCCCTTGCGTTCAGCGCAGTAACGTCCAATTTGCGGCTAGAAGGGGAATTACTTGATGCTTACATTGGGGGATATCAGTTTTCGTACCTTTCACATTCCCCGGCATTCACCTTTTCCCTCCATTTTTATCCCTTTCTGAACAAGTGAAGTGAACGGATATACTGGATAAAACCTAAAGGGACACGCTACTCATCCACTTTATCTTTATACAGTGGTCAGGATATGCAGCATCCTCTCCCAGCCCAATGATCTGGTTCCATTGGGTGAAGTGGAAGAGTTTCCTCAGCGTCACCAGCAGCAGGGATTTTAAATTTCCCAGCTGCCAGTCGCCTGATCGGTCACTAGTGAGGTTGGAAAGCGCTCTGAGACCACCTGCGTTAGCGAGCGTCTGAGAGAGACAGCCAACGGATCTGTTCTGCGCATGCGCACGCAGCTCCGATCCATCGCTCTGCGCAGGCGTTATGGAACTTGCGTACGTATAGAAAGCAAGTCCCGAGCGGTGCAAGGGTTCCATATCCTACGCAACGTAATTTGTATAGCCATGCAAAGCGGAGAAAAGCTCCTGTAACCTCTGGGTTTGCGAGTCCCTGAGCCAAAGAGGAGGAGCTGTGCGCGTCGAGGGACAAAAGGTTAGTAAAATCACCAAAACTAAAAGTGGTTGGCCAGAAGCTGTCATTAGGACCTAGCCAGTTATTTAAAGGCAAAAAAGGCAATCCTATCTTTAATGGAATAACCCTAAGGACTTTTTTTGGATCATAAACTCTGGCCCCCTAGATGTTCCTAAACTACAACTCCCATGATTCTTTGGCCATCTATTGCATTCAAAGAATTCTGGGGATTGCGGGCAATCAACATCAGGGATGCCAGAGTTTGAGATCCTTCAACTATGTGCTCTTCTTTTCCTTACAATCCGACGCTCCTGGTATGAATGAAAATCTATTTTAGACACATTCATAGGTGTGGGAACCCCTAAAAATCTGGGGGTGGGATAGCATTCTCACTGTAAGGCTGCGCAAAGGCATAATATAATGAAATTAGTATTCCTGCCGACCAACAAATCCGCTTATCGGTTTACTATCCTTAAACTTTGTGCCAAATGAATTGGGGGAACTCGGCATCTCTAGGGTGGGAAACCAAAGCATTAACTAATGATGCCCTATCTCAGACGCACTGTGCACAGGTATATGAAAATAACTGGGGAAAGGGAGGGTATATGTCCTCCTCTATCCCCTCCAGTTCCTGCGTCTGTGGACCATTTAACAGATGTAACGAAGTATGTATTGTGTCAACTACCTGGGTGGAGTAGAGGTAACATCACTGCTCTGTGTGGAGAGGGCCTGTGGAGACATGGGTTCGATTTCGGCAAGAGCACCTCTCCAGTAAGTGTCCTTTAGGCTTGTGCACCGATTTTATTTATTTTTTTTTCGGTTCGATTCGGTTCGATTTTTCGGATTTTTAAACTTTTCGATTCGGCTCGTTTCGACCGATTTTTGTTTCGATTCGGTTCGGCTCGACTCGTTTTCGTGTACATTTTTTTTTCGGAATATCGACCGTTTTTCGTATTTTCGTGTCACTTTGCTCGTTTTTTTGTATCGACTTTTCGTAATTTCGGAAATTTTCGTTTTTTCGGAACGTCTGTTCTCCTCGTTTCAAAGCAATAAATTTCAATTTGACACATTTCAAGTCCATTCGAAAATTCCGAAAATATTTCGTTTCGGCTCGGAAAACTTTTCGGATCTGCCATTTTCAGATCTAAAAATTTTCGGAAATTTGGCCGCATCCGAAAACACGAATCGGGAATTTCGTGAAAATTCCGAAACCCGAAACGCACATCCCTAGTGTCCTTGGGCAAGACACCTAACGGTACATACTCACCACCCAGGACATACTTGAAACCGAGAGAAATCTCAATGTATCCTTCATGGTAATTATTATTATTATTATTTATTTATAAAGCGCCAGCATATTCCGCAGCGCTGTACAATAAGCACAGTACAGACAGGGTTACAATACATTGAACAACATTTGACAAACAGTACAGGAGGAGATGAGGCCCTATTCCCGTAGGAACTCACAATCTGGGAGGGTTGGGGTTGGAAACAGGAGGAGAGGACTGCAAGGTGAGAGTGATTGATGGTTGTGTCAGTGAGTTGGGTGGTAGGCTTCCCTAAATAGGAACGTTTTCAGGGAGCGTTTGAAGGAAGAGAAGTTAGGGGAAAGTCTGACAGTACGAGGGAGAGCGTTCCAGAGAGTGGGGGCTGCGCGTGAGAAATCCTGCAGTCTATCATGAGAAGAGGTGATGCGGGGAGAAAAAACAAAACTATACAATGCAAGAAACTATATGTAGAAACATGTTTGCTCTAAACTGCTCAGACTCCGCATCTTTGCCCTCCACCAGATGTTTTGAAACTACATCTCCCTTGATGCTCAGGTTCTCATTACATTGACTGAGCCTCGTGGGAAATGTAGTTCCAAACCATCTGGAGGGCCAAGGTTGTTGATAATATCAGTGTGTCTCTCCCAAATGTTACCGGCCGACCTGACGCCGACCCAGCCATTAAGATATGTATTTATATACTGTGTATATATATATATATATTCTTATTTATTAATATAAATATTTGGTTTCCGCTTTTTGGAAATGTATTTAAAGGGATGCTCCATTGAAAAATAGAGTACCCTTTTATTTACCCTAAAATAAATGGTCAGAAGCTGCTGACAGCCTCTGCCCAATTATTCTTTAAATTATTTTCTATTTTTAAGATCATTTTGCTCACCTTTTTGTCCCACTCCGCACGCAGCTCCTCCTCTTCAGCTTAGGGACTCCCAAACCTGGAAGTCCCTGAAGCTTTTCTGCACAATTTGTGCTCCTCCTATGCAACTTGCATACCTAGTAACCTCAAATTGTGCAACGCTACGGACTTGCACACTTTACATATGCAAGTTCTGTAGCGCCTGTGCAGAACGATTGGTCCGAGCTGCGCGCATGCACAGATCTGATACATCGGCTGCCTGCCAGAGACCTGTCGCTACAACGATTGGTCTCAGAGACGGTGACGTTAGCACACTCTCTGCGTGCCGACGTCAATGGTGATAGTTAAAATCCTGGCTTCTGAGGATGCTGGGTGGGGTGGAGGAAACTCCTCCTCTTCACCCAGCGGTTCTGCCAGATCGAGACAGGAGGGGGGGGGGGCACTGCTCACATCCTGAGTCCTGACCACTTTAAAACAATAAAATGGTCAGGATGAGTAGAGCGTCCCTTTAAAGTCATAATTTGACAAGGTGATTGACACTTTCAGGGTTATTCAAAGAGATCCGAATGGCTGGAGAAAGGTAACTGAATGCTGAAAATCAGCGTTCGGTTACCTTTCCTGGCCATTCGGCTATCCAGAGAACAGGCAATTTGCCAAATGTTGGCGAATTGCCTGCATATACGGTGCCTGTTCGAGGACAGTGAAATCCCCATGAAAAAGCACTGCTTCGGCTATTCAGAGAACACAAACCAGCAGTGAAAAGTTCCCGAAATGCCCTGTCATTCGGTGGTTTAATTCGGCAGATTTATTCAGGCGAATCCCATAGGCTTCAATGTTAAAAATATTCCCGTTTTAACGCAATATCTAATAAACCGTTTATTATAATATTCTGCAGTAAAAAGTCTATTTTTAGATTTTTTTAGGATCTTTTAGGCATTTTTTGGGGTTTTTTGCAAACATTTTTTTTCTGTTTTTTTTTTTAAATCTTTTTTTTCTTTCTGAAACAACCCTTTTTATTATCATTCATTGGATCTTTATATGTAATTTTCAAACATTTTCGTTCTGTAGTTTCTTTGCAAACAGCGTTTCGCTTTTCAAACATTCAAGCGCACTGTTTTTTTTTTCTCACTCCATTCGTCTGCGGTGTCGGGTTTTTCCGGCGGCTGATCTGCGCTGTGATCGGCTCCTGCTCGGGTTTCTCATCTTCGGTGGGGTTAATCCAGATGTTTTTGCGGGTTTCGGTGTGCGTTCGCCTGGGTTTTGCGGTGAGTTTTCGGTGGCTTTTCGGCAGCTTTTCGGTGGCTTTTCCCTGCACTTCGACGTCCCTGTGGTGCTTGCTGAATCGCACCGAATTGAAGAGAACGATAAGTCACCGAACGTGCAGTGACTTTTCAATTCTCTTTGAACAACCCTGTATATCACAGGTGTAAGACCTTCTGAACAGGGTTCTCTTCTCTTGTCTCTGTCATCATCACCCAGGACATACTTGAAAACGAGAGAAATCTTAATGTATCCTTCTTGCTAAAATACTTTATAAATAAATAAATCTCAAACCCATTGGTTTTTGCTGTTGGTGTCGGCTCCAAACACTTGATTAAAATAATGGTAGCGTAACTTTACCAGTCCATGTGTGATGGTTATTGTCATTTAACAGAAAGCCTACAATAAGTCTCCTTTTGATGTTCTGTTTTGTTAATGCAAAGGGTAGTTCTCCAGCTGATGCATTGAGACGACCGCCCCTGGTCCTGCGGAGCAGACATGGACAGAAATGCAATATGAAGCTTTACGCTTAGATAAACCGTCCCGTCCTTCAGTGATACAGTATATTTAACGCAGCTAAGTGCCCTCTTTGAACGCCAGCATTACCCGTCACTTGAAATAAGATCATGATCTGTTGTCTTAGCAATCAGAGAATGGTAGAGAGTCATCTGTAGCCGGTGGCAGATGTGCACACTTTTTCTGTCTCTTGGGACGAGGCTCAGGGGAGGAGAACGGGCTTTCTGTAAATAAGTTATTGTTAGGCCGTATACAAAAAAGCCTCACATTGACACATCGACGGCGATGAACAGCCTCTCTGTCTATAGATTCTTCTCTCCATCTTCAAAGACTCACTGTAACAGTTTTCTTTGGAGGATTATCCCGGCAAATCGAAGACACAATCTGCATATACATTCATGACCGCGGACGACAATGGAGAATAAACCAAGGACGTAAGCAAACAGAGACCTCACTGGACTAAAGACTAGTGCACACGACACGCTGAATGAAGCCCGGGCGTTTTGTTAGATCCGCCAGCGAGTTCCCATAGGCCTTCACCCTCAGATCCCAGATCCAGCACTTTCTGAAGGCAAATTAATCTCTTAATGTTATTAAAGGGAAGGAGTCTTTAACATTCTATCCCTTTTCTCTTACTTCGAGACAGATGTAAATCGAGGCTGGGTGGCGACGAGGCCTCGTACATCTCGTAGGGAAAAAAATCCGAAACAGGACAAGAATTTTTTTTGTTTTCACTTTTTTTTCCCCTTCTCCATAATTCTTGCTTTTGTCCCTTCTCTGCTCCTACAAAATACATGAATTTTATTAAAACGTACAGTTATAAACTAAACAGGGTGACCGCTACGCGCACAACACCTACTATACAACAGCAATAAACTAGATGGGTTATTCATAGAGCACCGAAATTTCAGCGCTCTCTCGTTCAGTGATTTCAATTCACTGACACCAAAGTGCGCTGAACGGGATCTGCCGAAACCCGCTGAAAAGACCGCCATCATCCGCCAGACACTGCTGAACTGACCGCCGAAGAAAGCTGACGATCCGCCGAACTGACCACCGCACGACCTGCAGAAAAAAGCCGATCAGCCACCGAACTGGTTAAAAAAAGCAAAACAAAAAAACAACGGAACTCTGTTATTTTAAAAAAGGCATATGGAAATATTATAAAACACTATAAAACATAAAAAAAAATGGGAATCAAAAATTTGACGGAAAAATAACTAAAAAAATAAAAAGGCTGTTGCTGCATTAGAAAAGAATAAACGGTTGAATAATAAAAAAAAGTTAATATTTTTTTACATTGAATCCCATGGGATTCGCCTTTTTAAACCTGTCGAACTGAAGCACAGAAAATCTGGGCATTTCGGTACGGTTCGGCATTCTCTGAATAAATTAATCATTACTTCTCTATGGGACAATTTCACTGCCCCGAAGGTCGCCGAATTGCAGCGAACTGCACCGTATTTTGCTGTCAATTCACCAGTATTTGGTGAATCTACAGCTTTCTGAATAGACGAACTGCCCCGACATTGCACTGTGAAATTCACCGTTCGGTGCAATTCGGTGGCTAGTTTGGCTCTTGTTGAATAACCCCTTAGAAGTCTCAGTCGTTCTGTAATAGCCATAACTCGCTATGTGTTCACCCTATAAATCCAGAGAAAGAGATATAGAGAAAAAGAAATGTTAGAATTCACAGATATTGAGTTTGCGAACTGCTTTAACCCCTTAATGATGGGCGGGCATCGCTCGTCGGGGGTGGCTAAATGCCGGAGAGGTGTACAGGTACTCCTCGCCGACAGGTGCCATCGTGAGTTGCAGATTGCGTCCTGCCCCGCAAACGACACGCGGTGCGCGTCATTGGCTGCAGGGGGAAGGCCTGAGTTTAGGCCGTTCCCGTCCAGTCAATGACTCGCATCGGCGCATGCAGGCTGTGGGGAGGGGCCAAGGCGACCCCATCGAAGAAAGCAGGGCGTACCTCTACGCCCTGCATCTTCAAAGCCCTCCCGCTGCCAGGACAGCATAGTATGTCCTGCGGCGGTAAGGGCTTAATTGAACAGACCCTGTATATATAATTTTTTTATTCGTGGAAATCAAGTAAAAAATTATTTATTGGAGAGATTTAACATTATTTTCATCAAATCAAGCTATGGAAAAGTTGGTTTAATAACAGAAACCATATGACTCTGACAGCCAGAGTTTTCCACAATGTAGAGTAGCACTCCCATCATGCAAGGCCAGGCAGGTGCCTCCACAGTCCATGGTGTGACCACCTCGAAGTTAGCCATAGAGTTAAAGAAGAACTGGACTGAACCCTCAACCTCCTTTTCAGACATGTTTATTGGATGACACAACTACAGCAACATTTCAGCAAAATAAGCTTTTGTCAAGATTGGCAAATGCTCTTTTTCCTGCAACATTGTGGTGTCCAATAAACGGGTCTAAAAAAAAACAAAACTGAGTTCCCGGTGCAGTACTTCTTTCACTCTAAGGCAATCGGAGCATGGGATTCCCTGACTAACCTATGTCCTGATGATCCCACATTATGGCTGATAGAAGATGAAAAATCTCTTTAATACCTGTGAGCAGTCACTGTGTTTACTGGACGTGAAGTTTTCGACCACTTGCCAGCCAATCAGAATGTATGTGTAACGGGTTTTTGCGTAGTCCCACAAATACCCCTGTGGTCTTTTACCTCAGTTACCTTCAAGCGCTCTGCAAGCCGATCCTGAGCCTCCGCTACCTGGGTTTGGGTACATGACTGCGGCAGTGCCTCCACCCAACTGGACACCCAGGCTTTGGGTGTGAGATCCAGTTGGGAACATATTTAAACAAGCAATAAATCAACACAGAGCTGTCTATTATAGAAGTTTGTATTGCACAGCAAAACTCTATGCAAAAATAAATGTAAAGGTGTAAATAAACATAATGCAGTGGAATAAGTAAATAACGCAAGAGTCAGTATGAGTTTACCCACCCACAAACAATACTGCGGCCCACCTAGTCTTTTCCCTAATGTACCATAGGTAGGTGGTGCACATTGTTGGGGCCCAGAATAATTATATCCACTTTGTTTGTAATATGCTGGGGTGTTCCAGGGATCAGAGAAGTCAGACTGCTGCTTTAGTAACCAGTGTCAGAGTGCTTGTTTGTAAAACAAGGGGAGAGGTTTCAGCTTACCCTCACGGTCCTGCATCAGATTTTGTCCAGGAAGGGGAGAAGCTGCTCCACTGAATTCCTTCTTTCTGCAGAACAATCACAAAATTTTCCTATTCCATAACGGAAAGTTTAGATTTTAATAAGGACACGGAGGCGAGTATTTGCTGTTCTCTCTTAACTGCCCCAACAGCAGCGAAGAAACTTTTATTGAAAATATAACAGAAAACAAACAAACGGTCCTCCCTTCCCCAACGTGGGGAGGGGGACCTAGCTCCCCAGATCCTCCCCTTCCAGTCCATAACCCACTCCCCCGGAAGCAGCCCCTCCTCTTTCGAAGCTGCGACATGACAACGGTGGGAGCCTCAGAAGCGAAACTGGAGTAGGAGATCAGGAGCCAAAACATCGAGGAACCATATCAGGAACTCAGAAGGCTGAAATAGACAAAGCACATGAAAGAACAGTGAGACACTGTAATCTGGTTAAACAAAGGGAGCCCTGGCAGCCGCCAAAACAGTCCATCCCAATCCAGGAGAGATGCGGAATCCAATCAAACCGGGTGGGGTAGGGCGGGAAATACTCGCCTCCGTGTCCTTATTAAAATCTAAACTTTCCGTTATGGAATAGGAAAATTTTGTGATTTTAAGGCAGGACACGGAGGCTTCGTATTTGCTAGTTCAAAGCGGAACAGAGGCCGCATCCGACCAATGGACAATGGGCTTGAAGTAGAAGGTACGAAACGTGGATTCGCTAGACCAGTCAGCCGCACGTAAGATGTCCTCCAGACGACAGCCCATCGAAGCCGCCTTTGAGGCGGAGGCACTGCGGACAGAATGGGCTCCGAAAGCCGACACATCCACCCCGGCCTGTGCCATAAGCCATCGCATCCAACGAGCCAAAGTGGGAGAGGAGACCGGTTTATGAGGAGACCGAAAAGAGACAAAAGGGGTGAAACCGGGAGAACCTGAAGGAGTGAGTACGAGACTCGTACTCCCGGAGACACGAAACCGGGCAGAGACGGGGAGAAACCCGAAAAGACGGGAAGAGTACCGAAGTCAGGGACGTCTTGGTACGACGTGAGATATCGAAGCGTACACCTTCAGGAACATAAGAACGGGCGCCGAAATCCAGCGCCCTAACATCTCCGACACGTTTACAGGCCACTAGACAGAAAAGCATAAGGAGTTTAGCCGAAAGGGCCTGCAGTGAGAGAGCTGCATTCTCAGGCCAGCGATCCAGGAAGGAGAGTACTCTGGACACGTCCCAAGTACAGGAGTATTTGGGTGCCGGAGGGCGGGAGAAGCGCATGCCTCGTAGCAGGCGACAAACCAAAGGATGGGATCCCGCGGCGACTCCCGAAAATCCAGAATGGCCAGCCGAAATAGCCGAACGAAGGACATTCACGGTGCGATAAGCCTTACCGGAGTCGAAGGCGTGGGTGAGGAAATCCAGGAGAGCTGTCACAGGGGCCGAAAAGGGATCTCTATCCCGTTCCAGACACCAGCCAGCCCACCCATCCCATGCGGACTTGTAGGCGAGTCGGGTACCCGGAGCCCAGGATTGGAGCAAGAGGTCTGTAGTGCGTTCCGAAAGGCGTGAGCCTGTAGGGGGGTGCCAGAGAGCCACCACGCCAGGAGTTGAAGACGGTGGGAGGTCATCAGTGGATGGGGTTGCCCCTCGTGGTCCAGCAGAAGGTCCGGGGAGGGAGGCAGCAGCCTCGGGATGTCTATCGCCATGCTCAGGAGCGTTGGGAACCACGGCTGGGACTTCCAAAATGGAGTTATCAGGACCACAGATGCCTCCTGAGCTCGGATCTGTGACAGAGTGCGAGCAATGAGGACGAACGGTGGGAAGGCGTAGAGGGGGCCCTTGGACCAATCCTGGAGGAACGCATCCGTGGCCATGGCGTCCGGATCCGGTCTCCAGCTGAAGAAGTCGGGCAGCTGTGTATTGAGCCTGGAGGCGAACAAGTCTATCCGGAAAGGACCCCAGAGTGCGGATAGTGAAGAGAAACTGTGCCGTGACAGTCGCCAGTCTCCCGAGTCCGCAAAGTGCCTGGAGTTCCAATCGGCCACTTCGTTCGTCAGACCGGGAATGAACTGGGCGTGGACCGAGATCCCGAGGGGAAGGCAGAATTCCCAGAGTCGTAGCGCCATGGCTGATAGGTCTGCCGAGCGAGGGCCTCCCATGCCGTTGATGTAACGGACCGCAGGTATGTTGTCCATCCGAAGTACGACTGAGTCCGGAGGGGATCGCCGTGTAAAGCAACGGAGTGCGAATAATCCCGCCAGGAGTTCCAGGCAATTGATGTGCCACAACTGTTCCAGTGGGGACCAGCGACCGCCTGTCTCCTGGGACCCACATCTCGCGCCCCAGCCCAGTCTGCTGGCATCCGAATCGATGGTCATCGTGGGAGGAGGAGGTACCAGGGACGACCGTTCCATGTGACTATGTTGTCTATCCACCATAGTAGATCCGATCTGGCGTCCTCTGTCAGCATCACGTGATCCGTATATTCGAGGCCCGCCCGGAGTGAACGGGCCTTCAATCGTTGGAGGGCCCTGTAATGTAGTGGGCCCGGATGAACCGCCATGCGGGCCGCCGCTAGGAGACCTACCGTACGGGCCAAGGAGCGGAGGGGAAGGTCTTCTTCCTGAGTAGTATCCTCGCTTCTTTCCTGATCGAGGAGATCTTTGACAGTGGAAGGCTGAGGTTCATGAGGTCGGAATCCACCACGAAGCCCAGGAATTCTATAGAGCGAGTGGGCGTGAGAATCGATTTCTCTGGATTGAGAAGGAACCCTAGTTCCTGGAATAGGGAAATAGTGTCGTGTAGATGGGTCCGAAGGGTGTGAGGTGACTGGGACATGAGAAGAACATCGTCCAGGTAGATCACCAATCGGACTCCCCGAGCGCGGAGGGAAGAAACCACGGGTCTGAGTAGCTTGGTGAAGCACCGCGGGGCGGACGACAGTCCGAAGGGGAGGCAGGTGAATCTCCATAATTTGCCGTTCCAACGGAATTGTAGGAGGTCCCGTTGGGATTCCGTTATGGGTACTGTGAGGTAGGCATCTTTGAGGTCGAGTTTGACCATCCAATCTCCCAGAAGGAGCATGTCCTTTAACGTGGGGATGCCCTCCATTTTGAAATGGTGGTAAATGACCCAATCGTTGAGGGAGCGGAGGTTGATGACCGGACGGAACCCCCCGCCTTTCTTTGACACCAGAAAGAGGGAGCTGACGAAGCCCCTTGGATGGGGTAAAGCGGGTTCTATGGCCTTTTTGCGGTTGAGGTCTGTTACCTCGGAATGAATGAGTGTCCGAAGAGCATCTGCGAACCGAGGAGGGTGGGGGAGATGGGTCTGAGTGGGAAAACCGCAGAGTTCTATCTGGTAACCCATCACGGTGGAGAGGACCCACGGGTCCGATGTGAGTGAAGCCCACCTTGGGAGGAATAGAGTGAGGCGGCCGCCCACGGCAACTAGGGACGAAGGGATAATATAAATTGGTCTTACCTTGTCCTTGTGGAACGGGAGGACCACCTCTGCCACCTCTGTATCCGCGGGCTCGCCAAGCTCGTGACCTCGATGGGTAGAAAGAGCTGGAACCACGGAAGCCACTGGAACCAACGGTGGGCTGAGTGTTAGAAGCGGAGCCTCTAGCGATGCGGGAATTATTAGCGCCCGCTCGGCCGACAGGTCGACCCCTGAACCTGCCGGCCCTGCCAAAAACGCGGTTAGGTGAGAAAATGCGTTTAAGGGATGCCTCCGACTTGTCGATTGAGTTGAATGCCTGAGTGTATTCCCCCATGTCTTTAAGAAAGGGTTTCCCGAAGAGGAAGCCCTGTGCGGAGGCACCTAGGTCATTGGTGGCTAGGTGCAGCATCTCTGTGTCAATTTTGAGCAGTATGCTCTTGCGTCTCTCGGTTGAGAGAGCTGCATTGGCGTTGCCAAGCAGGCATAGGGACCGTTGGACCCATTCTGTGACCTCGTAAGGGTCCATCAGTGATGCATTGGTTTTGGCCTCCTCTGCCAGTTGGAAGAGCTTAATCAGGGGGCCGGCTGTGTCCAGGAGACGGTCCTGGCAGCCTTTAATGGCAAATTCAATGCCTCTTTTGGGGTTCCAGCCACGCTTGGATACAATTTTTTGGAAGCTGACATCCACGTTGGGAGTCAGGCATGATTTACCGGCAGTAACCGGGCGAGGACATTCCAATTTCATTTTGGCCCTGTCCTCTTTGGTCATAGGGCGTCTGATGTGCGAGTCGACCCATTGCTCCACGTGTGGAGACGCGTACCAGATCGTGGAATTAGGACGAGCAATATCCTCAGGCTCGAAGAGGGGATTGCCCTGCGGATCGTACACCACCGTACCCCGAGATCGGGGCTGGCAAGTGGGTGCGTCCGCGTCTAGCAAATCTAAGTCCTCCGGAGCGTGGAGTTCGAGGACTTCTCCCTCAGCCATCCCTGGATCTGCTTCGTCCTGATCTGAATCTGAATAATCAGTGAGGGTGACTATGGGTTTTGCACGGCAGACTTTTTTGGTCTTTTTAACCCGAGCCCCTTGGGGTAGGGTGCGCTTTTTTGGCACAAGTGCCGTGGTGGCTGGATTAGGCAGTGATCTGGGGGTGCCGGCCCCTCTGCTGCTGGTGCTTGCAGCTGGACTACCGGTGGGAAGTCCGATCTCAGGTGCACAGAGTGCGGGGTCTAAGCCCATATTAAGGTCCTCTGTAGGGACATCAGGGATCTCTGGAGCCGGATCAACATGAATGGGGGGAAGGGTGGAGGAGATGGCCTCCGTAAGGGATTTGTGCCATGACTCAGAGAGGGAAGAGACTGCTGCAGCCACTGCCTGTGAGACGGATGTCTGCAGGGAAGCCTCCATGCGGGCAAATCTGGACTCTGTAGAAAGTCTTTTGGATTTTTTATGTTTCCTGCGGGCATATTGCTCCGGGGAGAGGGAGCTCCGATCAGATCCGGGGTCTGAGGCTGGTATGTCCTCCGAGGAGGGAGTATCAGCTTGGCCAGGCTTAGAAGCAGACATGGTTTGGGGTAAATCGATCGGTTTGCAGAGCTGAGCTGAGCGGTGGAAGCGTGCGTGTGCTGCGCTGTGTGAAAGGGGAACTCCAAGATGGCGGCCGCTACCTCCCGCGATACTGCGGAGTTTGAGGGGGCGTGGCTAAAACCGCGTGTGGAGCTCGTGCGCGCAATGCCGGGAGACAGCGCGAGAAATCAAAGCTGTGCAGAGACAGGGAGATGCCCGAACCCGGCGCCGGCTAACACTGCCGACGCCAGGAACGGACGAGTGAGCGAACCGCCGCGGTTTTGGACCGGGTCGGGAAGCTCTGAGAGTAAAAGGAGATAGAAGTAGATAAATACAGAAGAGCTAATACTTATCTGACTGCTACCGCCGGAGCAGCGAAGAAAGAGGAGGGGCTGCTTCCGGGGGAGTGGGTTATGGACTGGAAGGGGAGGATCTGGGGAGCTAGGTCCCCCTCCCCACGTTGGGGAAGGGAGGACCGTTTGTTTGTTTTCTGTTATATTTTCAATAAAAGTTTCTTCGCTGCTGTTGGGGCAGTTAAGAGAGAACAGCAAATACGAAGCCTCCGTGTCCTGCCTTAAAATCACTGCCAGGAACAGTTCTGTGCTTTGATCTGGATACAGAGTCTGCTGGGAGCTTTTATGCAGGATGCTTCAGCACTGGACACATAAAAACCAAAACTCTTAGCCACCATCATCTTCCAGCTTCCTCCCTCTTGCTTCCTCTCTACTAGCCCTGCTCCACACACAAAACCATAGAGCCACACAGTCTTGAATCTCCCCAGAGAACAGAAGGTCACCATCTGCTGGTTACTACATAGAAACTGCAGGGTAGTAGAATTACTGTACTCCAGGGGTTACATGTTCCCCTTTGAAAATAACTTGCCTTCCACTGGCAAGTCCTGCACAGGAAGCGATCAAAACCCAACCCGTATTAAACATTTATAAAAGCCTACAATAACAGTGCTAGCTAATACAATGACATCCTAGCTGGCCAACTACGCTAAAACAGAGAATGATTTTCATTTACGATTTCAGCTAGCGCATGGAGAAAGGAAGTCATTTTACATGATGCCTGTGTCACTGGAGCATAGCTAGGTTCTCCTATATGATCATAAACCAAGGCTGTAGGAGGCTGCCGTACCCTGGTGCTGTGTCTTGGAAGTCGCTGGGGAAGAGCACTTTCTGACTGTGCCTGGGAAGCTTCGGCTCCTGCCCTGTAGTTGGGGAGGTCACCAGTGGCTTGAGGCCCTGGCTCTCCCATAAATCGAGAGTCTCTGATGGTGGTCCCAGGCACAAAGCACGGGCTTTCTGGGTTCAAAGATGGAGGACTGTTTGACATAAGAGGGGTTTTAACTCTCTGAGGTGCCACAGGGGTAGGAGACAAATTCTGTGTTCTCTCAGTATGGGGAACCACCACTGATCATCAGCTGTGGGAGTCTCTGAGGTCTCCTCTGACCCATTTTCAGGACTCGCTGCTGTGCTTTCCTCCAATTCACTACTACGCTCTTCCTCATCATCTGTATAGGCTACCGGTAGTAGATGGTTCCTATGCCAAGCCTTTATCCGTCCTTCAGGCCCTTTTATGTTGTACACTGGCAGTCCTTTTAGCTTAGACACAACTTCAAACAGAGTATCCTTCCATCTGTCTGCTAATTTGTGTTTTCCAAGCACCCCTAGATTCCGCAGTAAAACCTTATCGCCTGCTTGTATTTCCCGATACTTGACTTTGGTATCGTATCTTCTCTTGTTCCGCTCCTCCATTCTTGTCGTAGCTTGAGTAGCCAACTCTTAGGCCCTGTGGAGGTTTTGCTTGAGGGTCCTCACATAATGGGAGTGTGAGCTTGAAGTTGTCCCATCAGGGGACACCCCCAATCCGGACATCTATTGGTAGTCTAGCTTCCCTTCCAAACATCAGGAAGTAGGGTGAAAATCCTGTAGACTAATTTCTTGTGCAATTATATGCGTGGACCATGGTTTCCACGTGCTTACTCCAAGACCACTTCTCCACTGTTTTCAGAGTCCCAAGCATATCTAGGAGGGTCCTATTAAAACGCTCAGGCTGAGCATCACCCTCTGGGTGGTAGGGTGTTGTTCTGGACTTCTGAACCTGCAACATATCCAGCAGCTCTTTGATCAACTTGCTCTCAAAGTCTCTACCTTAATCAGAATGTATTCGATTGGGTAGACCGTAGTGCATGAAATACTTCTGCCACAGGACTTTAGCTACGGTCACAGCCTTCTGGTCTTTAGTAGGAAAGGCCTGAGCGTATCTGGTAAAATGATCTGTAACCACTAGAACATTCCCGATTCCAGTAGTATCATTCTCAATACATAGATAGTCCATGCACAGAAGATCCAGGGGCCCTGTGCTTTTAAGGTGGCCCATAGGGGCAGCTCTCACAGGTAGGGTCTTTCTCTGAATACATCTTCTGCAGGTTTACTTTTCACATAATGTTCACCACATTCCCTCATACGAGGCCAATAGAACCGGTCTTGTATCAGTCCGTAGGTTTTGTCAACTCCAAGATGACCATGTTGATCATGGAGAGCTCTCATGACTATTCCCCGGTATCTATGAGGTAGTACCAGCTGCTTTCGACCTGGGTGGTCATGGTATTTCAAAATTCTATAAAGGATCCCATCTTCCAGATGTAGTTTACTCCACTCTCTCCGGTACACGTCTCTTTGTCCTATTGGAAGGGAGCTCAGCAATTTAGGATTCTTAACTCTCATCGCCTTGAAGACTGTCCCTATATACCAATCCTGTGATTGGGCTTTCTTTTTTTCTTCATTGGTTATTTGACACCAATGTTGATGGATGACTGGAGCACAAAATATCTCTGGTACTGCTTCTGAGGAGTAACTGATGGAATCTATTGCTCTAAGGTCAGAGAACTCCTCCTGTTTCTCGCCACTACATAGGTGTGGCAAAAAGCCCCTACCCCTGGCCCAGGAATTTCTTCCCATTCTTCCTTTTCTTCATGAGGAAGCTAGGCTTGTGCACCGATTTTTTTTTCGGTTCGATTCGGTTCGATTTTTCGGATTTTTAAACTTTTCGGCTCGTTTCGACCGATTTCTGTTTCGATTCGGTTCGGCTCGATTCGTTTTTCGTGTACATTTTTTTTTCGGAATATCGACCATTTTTCGTATTTTCGTGTCACTTTGTTCGTTTTTTGTATCGACTTTTCGTAATTTCGGAAATTTTCGTTTTTCAGAATTGTACATGTTTTCGGAATTTCTACCGTTTTTCGTATTTTCGTGTCACTTTGCTCGTTTTTTGTATCGACTCTTCGTATTTTCGGAAATTTTGGTTTTTTCGGAACGTCTGTTCTCCTTGTTTCAAAGCAATAAATTTCGATTTGACACATTTCAAGTCCATTCAAAAATTCCGAAAATATTTAGTTTCAGCTCGGAAAACTTTTCGGATCTGCCATTTTCGGATCTAAAAATTTTCGGAAATTCGGCCGCATCCGAAAACACGAATTGGGAAATTTCGTGGAAATTCCGAAACCCGAAACGCACATCCCTAGAGGAAGCAGTCCAGGTCTGCGAGACAGAGCATCTGCACTGACATTCTTGGGGCCTGGCTTGTATTTAACGCTGAAATTATAGCTTGACAACGCTGCCAGCCACCTGTGTCCTGTGGCATCTAGCTTAGCCGTAGTTTGAATATATGTAAGTGGATTATTATCTGTCCTTACTTCAAATGTTGTACCATATAAATAGTCATGCAATTTGTCTACAATTGCCCACTTAAGAGCCAAGAATTCTAGCTTGTGGACTGGATAGTTTTTCTCTGCACCAGTTAGACTTCTGCTTATGTATGCCACGGGTCTTAACCCTTCTGTGTAGCTTTGATGTACTACACCCCCTAGGGCCTCCATACTGGCATCGACATGAAGCACATACTGCTTCTTGGGGCTTCTGTAAGTCTTTCCTTCAAGGTTAAAAAGGCTTCTTCACATCCTGAAGTCCATTTGTTTCCGAAGGAGTCTTTAGGACTGGGTACCTTAGCACCTTCTATAACAGAGGTAACCTTTAACAAATTATGTAACTCTCGAGCAATCTTCGAGTAGTCCTTCACGAACCTTCGGTAATAACCACAGAACCCTAGAAATGAACGTAGCTCACTGATGGTATCTGGCCTAGGCCAATTCACCACTGCTTCAATTTTGGCTGGGTCCGTTGCTACTCCTTCTGCAGAAACGATATGACCTATATATGTGACAGAGTCCCGTGCAAATCGACATTTGTCTAATGATAATTTCAGACCCTCTGCTTGGAGTCGATCCAGCACTTTCAGTAATCGCTGTTCGTGTTCTTCCGGGGTCCTTCCGAACACTATGAGGTCATCCAGATACACTAGGCACTCCTTGGGATTCATATCCCCCACAGTCTTTTCCATTAGCCTTTGGAATGTGGCAGGAGCTCCTGTGATTCCTTGAGGCATCCTAGTAAACTCATAGAACCCCAAAGGGCAGATTAAGGCTGTCTTTTCCTGATCTTCCTCATTCAGCGGAACTTGATAATACCCAGATCTCATGTCAAGAACACTAAACCACTGGCTTCCAGAAAGGGCATTTAACAGATCTTCTATCCGTGGTAGTGTGTACTGATCTGGCACTGTTCTCTTATTCAGAGTGCGATAGTCTATGCAGAGCTAAACTGTGCCATTCTTTTTCCTAACTATCACTATGGGTGAGGCATATGGGCTTCTGGACTCTTTAATGATACCAGATTCTTCCATCCATTGTAATATATCACAGACATCCTCCAAATCTCGCGGGGGTATTCTCCTTGATCGCTCCCTGAAAGGAGTTGAGTTAGAAAGTCTAATAGCATGTGTGGCACTTCTTGCGCATCCCACATCCAATTCTTCCCTGGAGAAGACTTCCTCTCTTGTAATTAGTTTGGATCGGAGTCTATCTTTCCATTCTTGTGGTAAAGGAGAATCTTCCAGATCAAAATCTATACATCCTTCAAGGTTACTCCCCAGTTCTGCTTTCATGGACATTACTGAAGATACCTGCTCTATCAAGTGAATTACGCCAATCTTCTGGTGACGATCAATTCTGACCTCTGTAGGTGTGAAATTCTGTATCATTACGGGGAAATCTTTACACCAGTGATTCCGCCAATCTTTCACTTCAGGTATGAGGGTCCATCCATTTTTCGTATCCTCCTCAGTCAAGGACTCAACTAGGTATTGCCTGGTTCCTCCTGATATTTCATAATGCATAGAAGCTATGGCTCGTAGAGTCTTGGTTTCTCCAGGCTTCAGAAATACAGACTCTTTTCCTGAGTAATAGCATGACCCAGGTTTAGCTTGTAGGGCTAGTCGACGACACTCCTTTCCTAAAACAGGGCTGACCTCCATTAGTCGTGCTAGAGATACATCTCCCACTTCAGAAAGATAGGTCCTGAACATGTCCTGCACAATTCTTGCATTGGTACCCAGAATAATTGGAGCACATGGTTTTCTTTCCACTGGGCATATAAGAGCTTTCAATTCCATAGGACAGATCATTCCTGTGTTTAATTGTGGGATGGTTACAGTAACCCTTATGCATCCCTGTACAGATTGAGCCTGAGATCCCACTCCCCACAACTGCAACTCTCCCGCAGGCTCCAGAGGAATATGGCTTAAATGATGATCATAGAAGTCTCTATATGATGGTGACCTGAGATCCAGTATCTAGCAAGGCAGATGCGTAAATACCCTCTATTTGCAGGTGTATGATTGATTTGGGCCGATCTTGGCTCCCACAGATATATGATCTTTCTTACTTTTCTTAGAAACACTGGAAGCGGAGGCATTCTCTAGTCCAATAGCTAGCACTTCGACATCTGTCTCTGATGAATTGGTGGGACACTCCCGCTTGAAGTGCCCTAATTTTCCACATTTAAAACAGCTTCCTTGGGGGGACGAATCCTCAGGTAACAATCTTCTCATTGTCCCCCTGTGGAGTTGTCTACGAGGAGAAGAATCTCTCCTTTTTGCCGCTGGCTTGGACAATAATTCTAGTTCAGCTATCTTCTTTTTAAGAATTTCCAGATCCATATCCTCTTTCTCTGCTGCTTTAAATGTATTCCCTTTGCGTAAAGGAGAGGAGGACATTTGATCCTCCAATCTTTTTGCTTTGTTGATCAGTGTGGAATAGGACAAAACTTGATCATACAGCTTAACTCTTAACATAATCATTACTGGGTCATTGCTAAGGCCTCCCCTCTGAATTTGCTTGGATAGTCGTGTATCCAACTCAGATGCCGTGACTGCTCCTTTTTGAAATAGTTTTCCTAGTAGCAGTTGTAATCGATTAATATAGTCAGAAGAGTTTTCATGCTCCTTCTGCTTGGTGGCTAGGAACTTGACTAAAAGATCATCAGAGTCCTCCGATTTTTCATAAGCATCTTGCAAAGCTTGAATGTAATCCTGTGCGGTAGTTTGTGCATTCACTTCCTTGTAAAGCCTTATTATTTCTGTAGCTGGGGATCGGAGACTCTCCATTAACCGTTGTTTCTTTATAATATCAGTACAAGACCATTCTTCCAGTAATTGTAAAGCATTATCCTTCCAGGCTTCAAAGGTTTCTTCTCCTACAGGCACAGGCTGGTTCCCAGAAAACACCTTCAGCTTGCGGTAGCTGTGGGTGTGTGTAGCCGTTACTATGGCCTCTGAGAGTTTTTGTAGTATTTCGGCCATGTTACTTTCCCCTGAATTTATGGTACTCAAGAAGGGGCTGTCTGGCTGTGGCGATATTGGAGATGAGACCACTACAAGACCTGTGGTCTTAGGGTTGATTTCCCCTTGCTCTTTGGAAAATTGTACAGTCTGTTTTGGAAAGACTCCAACTTCGAATGGTGTAACCGGTAATCTCCAGGTAGTTTTCTCTAACATAGGGGTCCGAGGCTGGGAATGACTTGATACATCAAAATCCCTCAGGTTTATACTGAGGGGTTGCTGTGGAGTATGCCCCTCCTCTTTGTCCAAAAGAGCGTACACTAAGGGGCATCCTTCGGGTGCTGCTCCAAGAAGTTGTAGGCTTGTGGCCCTCTGGCGGCCTCTCAAATCTGTATGGGCATATATTAACATATAAGTTTGACCATTTAAATCAGGCAAGATATCCCTGATGGTAACAATCTCTATTCCCAGTAAAATCTCCAAACACTTGGTGACATGCTTCAGCTCGTTGTAGGGAGGTACTTGACATATCATCACTGCATGGTGTAATGGTATCATCTGTTGCTGTGCCCATTCTGTCGCAAATAAGAGCGTGGGCCGTGGGATTAATATATCCTTGTTGGTTGTACCCCAATTCATCTCAGCAGTGCCTCCATTTGTAATGGGTTTTTGCGTAGTCCCACAAATACCCCTGTGGTCTTTTACCTCAGTTACCTTCAAGCGCTCTGCAAGCCGATCCTGAGCCTCCGCTACCTGGGAGTTGGGGTACATAACTGCGGCAGTGCCTCCACCCAACTGGACATCCAGGCTTTGGGTGTGAGATCCAGTTGGGAACATATTTAAACAAGCAATAAATCAACACAGAGCTGTCTATTATAGAAGTTTGTATTGCACAGCAAAACTCTATGCAAAAATAAATGTAACAGTGTAAATAAACATAATGTAGTGGAATAAGTAAATAACGCAAGAGTCAGTAGTTTACCCACCACAAACAATACTGCGGCCCACCCTAGTCTTTTCCCTAATGGTACCATAGGTAGGTGGTGCACATTGTTGGGGCCCAGAATAATTGTAATCCACTTTGTTTGTAATATGCTGGGGTGTTCCAGGGATCAGAGAAGTCAGACTGCTGCTTTAGTAACCAGTGTCAGAGTGCCTTGTTGTAAAACCAAGGGGAGAGGTTTCAGCTTACCACTCCAGTCTGCAATCAGATTTTGTCCAGGAAGGGGAGAAGCTGCTCCACTGGGATTCCTTCTTTCTGCAGAACAATCACTGCCAGGAACAGTTCTGTGCTTTGATCTGGATACAGAGTCTGCTGGGAGCCTTTATGCAGGATGCTTCAGCACTGGACACAATACCACAAATCTCAGCCACCATCATCTTCCAGCTTCCTCCCTAGCAGCCCTGCCTCCACACACAAAACCATAGAGCCACACAGTCTTGAATCTCCAGAGCAAACAGAAGGCCGCCATCTGCTGGTCACTACATAGAAACTGCAGGGTAGTAGAATTACTGTACTCCAGGGGTTACATATGTCTGCAGAAATGGAGAGCGCCTTTCACTACAGGTTCTTCTGTGTCAACTGGGAGTAATGTTATGCCCTCTCAGCAGCCAGTTAAAATAGGGGTCAAAGTCTACGATGAGCATCGTTTCCTATAAAATTTTCCGTATGCGAGGTTATGGCCATGCAACAGCCAATCAGAATGTGTGTTGATGGGGATGAATAGTTTCTCTGTCTAAAGGATTTTTTCTGTCATCTGGAAGTAAGGTTATGACTTTCCGAAAGCCATTTAGATTCAGTATCAACATTTGTACTGCCATTGTGACACAGCCAATCACCAGAGGCTATGGACACTCCACGGCCAATCAGTTTGGGTGTCACCACTTCTACTGCCATCTGGTAACACAGCCAATCAGCAGAGACTATGGACACTCCACATCCAATGAATTTGGGTGTCATCACCACTTCTACTGCCATCTTGTGACACAGCCAGTTAGCAACAGGTTTTAGATATTACTCACCAAGACAACGTTAAGAGGTATATGAATCTTTTTTCACTTACTACACTTCCTTCAATTGTGCTCCTTCTACATACAAAAGTGTGAAAAGGTCTGCAGGAGACATGATCACAAATGAACACAGCGCCACACGCATGAAAAAAGTTGTGTTCTCGTACATTTTATGCCATGTTACCCATATCGTGAATTAAAAATATTAATATTGATTTAAATATAAATTATTTCTTTTAGATTTATTTATTAAATGTTAATTATTTAATTTTAAATTTATAATTAGTTTAAATAAAACAGGACAGTAATATTGTCTCTGGTGGACATTTCTGTTACATTTAATGTGAAAGTGCCAAATCGGTAATGCACCAAACGGGAGGGACTAGCAAAGGGTTTCATTGGCCAGTACAAGGGTTGGGTTTTACCTGGGGGTCTCTGGTCATTGTCAAAATGTTTGGCACAGATCGAATGGAAAGTCTGTCATGTGCCATTGTAATATAATGATAAAAATAATGAGAATAATAAAAATAATGAGCAAAAGTTGTGTTGCTTAAATCGGTTGGGCAATCCTTTAATCCGTGAAACTGAAGGATGGATTCAATCAATATTTTTTAGGATGTGAAACAAACATTAAGGCTGGTGTCAGACGAGCGCACTATGTGCGCCCGTACTGAAGTGCCTCTGGGGATCAGTCGCAGCGTTGTGACGCTTCGATGAGGCCGGCCACACGCTTTCGCGTGTGCACGCATTGTGCATGTGACAGCAGCCGTGCTGCGGCCGTGCTGAAAGCCTACCGACGAAGCGCTAGGACGCGTGTTCGATGGGGCTGCAAAGTGCGATCCTCCATAGGAGGATCGAGCCTTGCAGCGCTGAGCACACTAACTGCACTCAGTGAGGTGGCCAGACGGGCGTCAGAGTGGAAGGAACGTCCACTCTCACGGACGTTCCTTCCACTCTTACTACCACTCGTCTGACCTCAGCCTAAAATATCAAGAAACAAAGAGACGCAGTTAGGAACAAAAGCAGAACACACATCATTCAATGATATCCAAGCTGGCATGGAACAAGGAGACCTAACTGGAGCATCTTCCTTGATTTTGCCAAGGCCTTTGACACAGTAGACCATGGCATCCTATTATAAAAACTTAAAAACTCTGGTATTGGTGATCACACACTAACCTGGTTTCAATCATTTGTGTCTGATAGGTCGCAATATGTGTCCATTTCTGCAGCTCCTCCCTCCCCCTCCCAGTCACTTGCGGTGTACCCCAAGGCTCAATACTAGGCCCCCTGCTATTCACAATATTCATAAATGATCTGCCTAACATCTGCAAAGCCTCAACTGTACACATATATGCAGACGACACCGTAATCTATACCAGCAAACCAGATCTCCCGCAGCTGGAGGCCGTGCTGCAAGAACAATTCAGAGGTAGAAAAGTGGATCAAACACCACAAACTTTTTCTAAATACTGACAAAACTGTAACGATGCTCTTTGGGAAAAAACCTAAACTACACAAATTGCAAAATCCCCATCTATGTGTTGGGACAAAATCAAATGGCACGCTGACCACAGTCACTTCTCTCAAATATCTAGGTATGTGGTTAGACCCAAATCTATCTTTTGGCCCCACATTGAAAAACTTTCATCTAAACTTTACCCCAAACTAGGTGCCCTGTACAGAAACAAATCCTGCCTGAGTCCCACGGTAAGAAAGCAGATTGTACAACAAATGCTTATGTCAGCTATTGAATACGGAGATGTAGTTTATGCAGCCGCCCCGCAAACACACCTTCATAAACTTACTACATTGTATAACTCATTCTGCCGCTTTGTGCTACAATGTAACTACATGACCCACCATTGTGACATGTTAAAAGAGCTAAACTGGCCATTGCTGGAATCCAGACGCACCCTTCACCTTTCCAACCTGGTGTTTAAGAGCTTTTCTGGGAAGTTACCACCCTACCTGAATAGACTGCTTCCCCCAGCAGTTCCCTCATCCTATAACCTCCGATCCAGGACCTGCACCTTACTTGCAATACCACAATACAAAAAGAAAGTGGCTCGATGCTCATTTTCCTACAGAGCACTGCAATTATGGAATAACCTCCCAGACGCCATCAAATCTTCCCCAGCCTAAAGTCACTTAAGAGCTCCCTATTAACATACCTCAATACAGAATGCACCTGTAAACATGTAACATAGTGACTATATACAGAATGCAGCTGTAAACATGTAACATAGTGACTATATACAGAATGCACCTGTAAACATGTAACATAGTGACTATATATAGAATGCACCTGTAAACATGTAACAGTGACTATATACAGAATGCAGCTGTAAACATGTAACATACTGACTATATACAGAATGCACCTGTAAACATGTAACATACTGACTATATACAGAATGCACCTGTAAACATATAACATAGTGACTATATACAGAATGCACCTGTAAACATGTAACATAATGACTATATACAGAATGCACCTGTAAACATGTAACATACTGACTATATACAGAATGCACCTGTAAACATGTAACATAATGACTATATACAGAATGCACCTGTAAACATGTAACATACTGACTATATACAGAATGCACCTGTAAACATGTAACATACTGACTATATACAGAATGCACCCTGTAAACCTGTAACATAGCGACTTTATTTCCTACATATTTATTTTCTGTGTTAATCTGTATATTTGTGTTGTTTTTAGTTGGTTTTGTTGTTTTTGAATATCTTGCATTTTATTACTTTTTATTTCTGTAACTGTAAAAATGTCAATGCTCTTGAAACCAGGACATACGTGAAAACAAGAGAAATCTCAATGTATCTTAGCTGGTAAAATACTTTGCAAATAAATAAATAAATACTTATAAGAAAAAGTGTGTAAATAAATAATAATAATAATAAAAACAAATATATATATATAATCTCTATGTTCCACTACATGGGGACTTGCTATGAATTTTAACAAATACTTTGAGCGCCAACGTTTCAGTCCCACTAGACTTTTCTCAAGACGATCGTCTTAAGAAAAGTCCGGTGGGACTGAAACGTTGACGCTCAATAAAGTATTTGTTAAAATTCATAGCAAGTCCCCGTGTTGAGGAACACCGAGATTTTATTTGGGAAGTGTACCATGTTCCAGCACCGGAGCGAGGAGTTGATGTAAAGGGTGTGTGGGGATTGAGGTGGATATATGGAGATATATATATATATATATATAATATATATATATATATATATATATATATATAATATATATATATATATATATATATATATTATCTTCAACAACTATTTAAGTTAAGGTGGTGGATGAAAAGTGAGAATAAAACGATCTACAGTATATCGCAAATTGCAAGAACTAGTATAATTCATTGTGGAAAAACATCTCTTCTCCACGTCCAAGCAATTCAGAGAACAGCTTTACCCACAGAGCTCATTTGCTACACTCCCTGTATGCAGCAGTGAATTCTGGGTAGCACATGCAAATGAAGGCCACCACAATCTCCCATTTATTTGCGTCAAAAGACATCCCAGTAGAGTTGCCAGATCGGCCACGTTTTCCTGGACACGTATACGTTATTCATGCTGATGAGCAGTGCATGAAAAACGACACCCCGCGGGACGTAGAATCAATACTCTGCAGCTGAGAAATCAAAGAGGACTCCCGGATGACCTGCGATGATTTCCCACCTGCATCATAGGAATTATACATGTGGCAGGGCAGCACTTTTCCCTGTGACCCCCTCTGCATGAAATAGTGATATGTGTCCAGGAAACAACTCTATATTCCAGAGCAATGTGGCATATGGGGTGTCTCACTTTTTCAGCGCAGACACCCTCCTTGCCAGTGCAGTGCCATACTGGAGGCTTCAAGCATAGGAAAGGTCAGGTCATGCAAAAAGGCACGAACCACTCCTTGACAGATGTTTAAGGCTGATTAGCCCTCTGTTATGAAAAAAAATTCCTATTCATATTTACCAAGATGTAGAAAAAAATTACATTTTTTTACATGGTGTTTTTTTTTACTCTGTAACAGACCTTTTTATTATTATTCATAGGACCTTCTATATTATTTCCAGGCATTTTCATGCACTCGTTTTTTTGTTGTTTTTTTAAATGCGTTTTAAAAGTTGCATTTCTTTAACTATTCTTTTTATCCCTGTTCGGCGGCTGGTCGGCTTTTTCCGGCAGCTGGTCGGTGGGTTGGCGGCTTCTTTCAGTGGGTTTGTGGCTGCGTTCGGTGGTTTTTCGGAACGGTGCTGCGGTTTTAGAATGCAATTGGCGGGTCGAGTCAACGCACTTTGCTTTGGGGACCCTGCAGTGAATGCTGAATTCACCGCAAGGTCCCGCGAATTTAACTCGCCGAAGTGCAGCGAACAAGAGGTCACCAAAATGTCGGCGACATTTCAGTGTTCTCTTAATAACCCCTATAGTGTATCCTGTGGCAAAACGTAACGGAGAGAGGGTGAAAAGCAGGATTAAGGTTTGTCAGCCTTCAGGGCCTCGGCTGAGTCGGGTTCTTTTTAGTAAATATGTTAAAGGCCGTCTGCTAAGCCACAGACAGCATGGGAGCTAATGATATAATAAGTCCAACAAATGTTCATCGTGGAGAGAGACAAATCCAAAGCAGATACCAGAGGAGTCCCAGACTGTCAGGGTAATTCAGAGACAGGTGGAAACCAGGAGAATGACTGGAGAAGTGAAAATTCTAGATCAAAATAACCAAAACAGAAAAATTCACCCATTTATCTCACTTTCCAAATCGGCTATTTGCTCTAGATTGTTCATTCTCCTGGTTTTCACCTCTCTCTGAATAACCCTGTCTGTATACATGTGAAGCAGGGGATCAAGAAGAAACAGCTAAAACAATGGCAAAAAAAATGTGAAATGCATGGCAGAAGTGGACAAAAAGGAAGTAGAAAGTGTGGAGGGAAATATACAGGATATATATATATACAGTATTTTAATTCCAAGAGACTTCTAAGAAAAAGGATGGCAGGATCCAGCAATATAATTAGTGATATCTCAGCAGAGCCTATTACACCTCATTTTGTTTGTTCCTTTGATGATTAGACTTCACTGCATATTGTAAAACATTGTCTAAAAATATGTGTATATACTCTTTTTTTTTTTTTTATTCAACAAGCCATGTAGCGAAAATACAGAGTGTAAATAGGCAAATAGTCATGAACAAAATAAATCGGCATAGCCGAGCGTATCATATAGATTACTACAGTTTGCAACATCTCAGTCTTAACAATATACCGAATGCACTACAGCAAGAGGGTAGTATGAGCATTTCAGTAAAATAGAGGAAAGGGGAAAGGACGGGAGGGCGAGGGGTCAGGGGCAACGCTTTAGGGAATTCCTAGTATCACCGTATTCTGTCAGTAGCCATGGTTCGCACAAGCACCTGCACTCCTCCGCATGTGGTTGGGTAATGTCGGTAAGACGTTTCGTTTCGTTATTTGGGACCTGGGGAGGTATATAAAAGCAACTAGCCATGTGGAGATAGCGCAGAGGACTTGCGAAAATAAGATTTATCCAGGGCGAAGACCAGGTCAGTGGGAGAATTCTGTCCAAGGAATTCACAATAAGGGTTGGTTTGGAAAAAATGGGGTGTATAAGCAGGGGTAGGGTCCTGAGCACATATACTTAAGAAAAATAAACTTGCGTTAGGGAGGAGTAATGAGGGTGAGAGCGGGCGGAGGGAAGAGAAGAGGAGAAGGAAAAGAGAAGAGAGAAAAGAGAGAGAAGAGAAAAAGAGAAAAAAAAAGGGGGGAAAGATGGGTTGAGGGTAGGTACGAGACGGTCGGGACCGGGCACACCCTGCCAGGTCAGCGGTGTTTCAAGGTTTAAGTCTGTGTATATACAATATCTCACAGCAGTGGATACGCCCCTCACATCGCGCAGGGAGTCTATTCCAGGCACCCCCCGGCAGAGCAGGGAAAGTGCCTGGAGGGGAGGGGCAGGTCCTTTGGACCTGTCTCCCCCCCATCAGTAAGGGGCACAAAAAAAGGCAGGCACCACTTGGAAGGGCACAGCCTGCCCTTCCAAGCGGTGTGTGCTTTAACCGCTGAGTCGCCAGTATGCGATCCGGCGCCAGATCGCAGCCTAGTTCCGGTGGGGGCCGCCATCTTGGATGGCAGCTCCACCTCCGGGTCCCCCCTCGTCACCTGATGTCACACGCATGGCGCCTAAGGAAATCCCATGATGGAGATAGGGGTTCCTTTGAACCCCCATATCTCCTGAACGGTGGCAGCCAGAGCATGGCCTTCCAATGATACCAAACATGACTATGTTATATGTAAAGGAATACAAATAAATATATAAATATATATATATATTTTTTTTAAAAAAAACATTTTTTTGTTTTATTAAAGCAGCAATATTGTTCCCATTTCAATTGTAATGTGAACTATGATGCTGCACTAATGATTTTTTCATATGAGGGGGGTTTGCTAAAAATCACTTAATTTCCCCCTTAAAAAATGTGACGAGTCTCCATTCCTAATTTTTTTTAACAAGTTCAACCCATAGAAAATGCAAACGCAAAGACTCACATGACAAAAAGAGAAAAAAAAACACTTTACACACTGTAGATGATTGAAAATTCTAATTTTATTGCATTTTTTGTTATAATATACAGGCAGGACATGACGTATACATATAATAATGACATATTATGAATCTGCCGAGTCTGACGGAAAGAACGATATATAATATGTCTGGGTCGTATAATAAAATGCAGCTTCAAAACGCGTTTAAACATGATGAGCAAAACCAGTAAAAATTATCTCAGCACAGAGGTGTGAAATGGCTCAGCAGCGAAAGGGTTAAGTGTGACTAAACATCATGGGACATGTAGTCCCAAAACATCTTGGGTGCCAACATGGGCGTAACTAGAAATCACAGGGCCCCATAGCAAAATGTTGTATGCCCCCCGCAACCTAACACCCCCCATGAGTGTAACAGAGTTCCACAGCAATAATCCTCACTAATGTGCGCTGTGTATGAATGTGTCACAGAGCTCCACAGCAATAAAACTCACAGTAATGTGTGGTGTGTGTGAGCGTATAACAGAGCTCTACAGCAATGAAACTCACAGTAATGTGTGGTGTGTATGAGCGTATCACAGAGCTCCACAGCAATAAAACTCACAGTAATGTGCAGTGTGTATGAGCGTATCACAGAGCTTCACAGCAATGAAACTCACAGTAATGTGCGGTGTGTATGAGAGTAACCGAGCACCACTGCAATAAACCTCACTAATGTGCGCAGTTTATGAGGTAACCGAGCACCACTGCAATAATCCTCACTAATGTGCGCTGTGCATGAGCGTAACAGAGCACCACAGCAATAACCATACCTCTAACGTACCTCTAGTTTAGTCAAACCCCCAGCATAAAAATTTGGCATCTTACCCCCAGCATTGGAATTTGGCATCTTACCCCCAGCATTGGAATTTGGCATCTTACCCCCCAGCATTGGAATTTGGCATCTTACCCCCCCTTACCGGCATACACTTGGCAGCAATCTTTTGTGCACGCAGCTCCGGTGGACCGCACCCTCCCTTGTTCGTCTCCTCCTGCCGCTGCGTCACATGAGGAGGTGGCGCCAAGGCAGCGCACACTGCTCGAGTTTAGAATGTGGGAGGTAGAGGCACGCTGCGGCGCCGCCACCACGTGGTTAGAGCGTGCTGCTGGGCCAATGAGCACAGTTTAGAATCCGGAGGGAAAATGGCAGGGCCCGCTATGCATGTGAAAACAGGGCTCCTACCAACCCGCGGGCCCTCGGGCAGTGCCCGAGGGCCCGACGGGTCAGTCCTCCGCCTCCCCTGTCGGCCCACTCGGCTGCGGGCCCCATAGCGCCTGCGTGGGTCGCTATGGCGGTAGTTCCGCCATTGGGTGCCAAGGTCCATCATCACTGGCACAGAGTGTCCTTTTAACGTCATCCCAGTGTGTATAGAATCCCCTGCACCTTTAAGGAAGGGGGACATGACTGATGCCTGGGCCGGATGGTCAGATAAGGAAATATGGAGCCATTGGTTATGTGTGTGCAACATTGTTTCACTTACCTATATATGCATCGTGGTGGGTGTGTTCTGTCTCTTGTTCCTGGACAGCTTCAACGGTGCATCAAGAAGATTCGATTCTGTGGAGAGAAAAACACGTGGTGATCAGTTTAGATTGTTGCTGAGTTTTTCTGCTGTTATGGCTTCTAGTTCGGTGGATGCCTTGTTGGAGCAGCTGAGGGAGCATGCTGCGGCTCGTGGTGCAACTCTGCAGGATCTTCTTCAGGATGCGTTGGTGCCAGCGCGGGAGCGTTCTCCTGAGGATGCGGGGGAGCCTCGACAATGGCGGAGAGAGCGGCCTTCCAGACCTCCGGTTCGTCTGAGTCCTAGTCCCCCAGGCTTCGTGGAGCACAGCAGCTGGATGGTGGCGTGGAGGGGCCTGATGCGGATGCCCAATCCTCTGAAGGATCGATGGTCCGGGATACGCCGCCGAGGGAGCTGCGGTCTGGCCTGCGGAGGAGGGTGAGCATGGGGAGCGCTGCGATGTCTCCAACTTTACTTACAGGTGCTGGAGGTGCAGACCCGGCTTCAGGCGCGCGGAGTAGGACCCCCCTCCTTCCCGGGCAAGATGGCCGACGGCTGCAGCGCTCGAGGAGTCCGGTTGGAGCGGCTGCGCTTCCGGTGGCCAGGAGAAGACTGACGCGCAGGTCTGACTCCGCCCCCAAACCCCCTCCTGCTCGGCGCAGGGCTGTGGCGTCACGTTCAAGGGGACGGGCACGCCCACAAGATGGCGGCGCCCATGCTGGCGACGGAACTGCACGGAGTGGAGCAATTTGGCGGCAGCAGCATCGGCTTCTTCCCTTGTGGTGGCGGTGGACCGAACGGCGCAAGGAGCGGCTGGTTCCAGAGGTCGATCGATGGCTCGGGGGCCCGGGATCGGCGCTCTCCTGCCGGGAGTGGCTGGGAAACCAGGTCCGGAGTTTGTAGTGATGCAAGGAGGTCGGCTGGTCGGGGTTTTCCTGGGCGCCCATCGCCGGACCCGGTTCCTGTTGTTCCGGTGGATCCTGGACGATCATCCCTGCTGGTGGCACGTGAGTCTGATCTTGGTAGGGCGGTGTCTGGTTGGCAGGGTCGTTCGGTCCCTGCTGCGTCAGGAGGGATGGAAGGGTTAACAACGGGGTTCATGGAAACCTTGGTTGCGGCTTTCAGGCAGTGGCAGGATGGGGCGCCGGCGGGGGCGCGGCGGTGTTGCACGCAGCTGCGTCTGGATCACCGGCGGGTGTTGCGCTGGCTGGGGCGCAGCGCCGATGCTCGCTGTGGCGTCGGCCGCGTTAGGGGTTCCTGATACGGCTCCCGTGGTGAGTATTCCGCTGGTCCCGGCTCCTGTTCCAGCCCCTACGGGGTGGGGCGCTGCGTTGCCTGCTGCGGCGGTGGTTTTGGCTCCTGCGGTTTTGAGCAGTCCGGTGGCGCCGGCTGGTGTGGCTCCAGTGCCTGGGGCGGTTGGTGCGGAGGTGCGCTCTTATGGGGCGTGTGATTTGTCGCCACTGGGCTTGACGGTTGCTGCTGAAGTGCGGGAAAAAATTTGGAAAGGGGAGTACGTGGACGTGCTCACTTTGATTTCCCCGGATAAGGAGACGGTGGATCGGCCAAAGCGTATGGATCCTTTACCGGGGGAAAAGGACAAAGAGAAAGTGAAGCCGTTGCCGCAGACTTCGGCAATTGGCTTCAAGGTTTTCTGGCATATAGCGCGATTTTGTGCGAGCGTTTTCCGGAGCGCGGAATAGCTTTATTTTCGTACTTGGACCTGATTTGGGGGGCTTACAAGATTTATGGTGGGCTGTGCTGGTTTAAATATGATCAGCAGTTTCGGCAGAAGATGGCGGTGCGGCCCGGGCTCCGTTTCGATTTGCAGGATACCAATCTGTGGTTGCTGCTCATGACGCCGAACCGTCCGGTGGTGTCACCCTTTCCTGGATCCGCGGTGCCCAGAACCCCAGGAGCGCCAGCGGGTACCGGAAAGGGGTGGTGCTGGCTCTTCAATGAGTCCCAGTGCCGTTGGGCCGCTAATTGCCGTTTCAGGCATGAGTGTTCCTCCTGTGGGGGACCCCACCCGGCATTTCGATGCTTTAGAAAGGACATGGCTCGGCCTTTAGACCTGCAGGTCGGGGTAAGCCTGATAGAAGGGATCACCCCGGTGAGGGTTCGGGCTATGGTTCCTTGGCTAGACAGGTACCCCAATAGACGATGCGCTGAGGTGTTGTTGGTAGGTTTTCGTGACGGTTTCGTGATTCCGCATGTGGCGTCGGATTTTCCGCAGTTTTCGCAGAATTTAGTTTCGGCGCGTCAGAGAGACAATGTTGTGGCGGATAAGTTGGCGAAGGAGGTTGGGTTGGGTCGGATGGTGGGTCCGTTTGCGGAGCTCCCCTTTTCTAATCTTCGGGTGTCTCCGCTGGGCATTGTGCCCAAGAGGGAGGAGGGTAAGTTCCGCATGATCCACCATCTTTCCTACCCGGCCGGTCTGTCGGTTAATGACGGGATTGGGAAAGAGGGATGTCGCGTGCGATATTCCTCTTTTGACGAGGCAGTGCAGATCGTGCGGGAGGCTGGTCCGGGTTGTTTGTTGGCAAAAGCTGATATTGAGTCAGCTTTCCGTTTGCTGCCAATTCGGCCGGACTGTTACCATCTGCTGGGGTGTTCATTTCGTGGGGGTTTTACTACGACCGGTGCCTCCCGATGGGCTGCTCGATCTCGTGTTATTATTTTGAGCTATTTTCTTCATTTTTGCACTGGGTGGTGTGTCGGCGCGCTGGTCGGAATTCGGTGGTCCATTATTTGGATGATTTCCTGTTTGTGGGACCGGCGGATTCGGGCGACTGCGCCGCGCTGCTGCAGATTTTCCGTGAGGTGGCCGGAGAGTTTGGGGTGCCGTTGGCTGAGGGAAAACGGAGGGCCCGGTTCAATCGCTTGCCTTTTTGGGCATCGAAATCGATACCGTCCTCCGGGTTTTCCGTTTGCCGGACGAAAAAATCCAGACTTGTTGCGGTTGGTGGGGAGGGCGCAAGGGGTTGCGAAAATGCGGCTTTCGGAGATTCAATCGCTTTTGGGTCACCTGACATTTGCGTGCCGGGTGATGCCGATGGGCCGGGCTTTTTGTCGCAGGTTGTCCCTGGCTACTGCCGGGGTACGCGCGCCCCCACCACTTTGTGCGCATCTCTAGTGCTTTGAAGGCGGACCTGGTGGTGTGGCACTCCTTCTTGCTTCAATACAATGGGCTGACGTATTGGCAGGAGTGGACGAGGACAATCATTCCCTCGAGCTTTTTGCTGATGCGTCTGGGGCGCATGGCTTTGGTGTTTACTTTCAGGGCGCATGGTGTGCCGAAGCGTGGCCCCCGCATTGGGCGGCGTCTGAGTTAGTGAGGAACCTCACTTTTTTAGAACTCTTTCCGTTGATTGTGGCCTTGGAGCTGTGGGGGGAGCGTCTGGCTAATAGGCGGGTGGTGTTCTGGACGGACAACATGGGAGTGGTGCAAGTGGTGAATCGTTCGTCGTCCAGTTCCCCTCCCGTCTTGGCGCTTTTGCGTCACCTGGTGCTTCGCTGTTTGGAAAAGAATGTATGGTTGCGGCCCGGCATGTGCCGGGTGTACGGAACGTAATTGCTGATGCTCTCTCCGGTTCCAGTGGACCGTTTTTGGCAGGTGGCTCCGGGGGCCTCGGGCTGCGACACCTTTTCCTCTGTGGCTCTGGACCTCGCTTCGCCGGGCTGAGAATGTTGCTGGAGAACTCTTTGTCGGGGGCATCTTGGACTGCCTACTCTCAGGTCTGGCGGAGGTGGGGTTGGTGGCACGGGAGGAACGGGGGTGGCTTACGGCGGCGGATCGGAGGTGGGCCACATTGATTTATTTTAATTCCCTCCGGGAGAGAGGGGGTCGGGTTCAGGAGCAGCCAAGGTGCTGACTGCCCTTTCCTTTTTGTGCAAGGCTCTGGGGTGGGAAGATGTGGGGCGGGATTTCCTGCTTCGCAGAATTGTTGCGGGTTGGAGACGGACGTCGCTGCCGGATGTTCGGCGCCCGGTTTCTGGTGCTATGTTTTTGGATGTGATGGAGGTTCTGAGTGGGGTCTGTCGCGATCTGTTTGAAGCGCGTTTATTTCGGGTGGCATTTGCCTTTGCTTTTTATGGTGCCTTGAGGGTGGGAGAGTTGGTTGCTCCGAACTCTCGGACCCATTCGGCATTGCTTTTTTCCCATGTCTCGGTGGCTGCCGCGCAGGTACGGTTTTTTATTGCCAGATCTAAAACGGATCAGTTGGGTAGGGGTGTACTGGTTACGTTGGAGGCGGTTGGGGGACCTGGGTGCCCAGTTAGCCTCACGCGGGAGTACTTAGCGGTTCGTCCGGAGTTGGCTGACTCCTTTTTGGTTCACCTGAATGGGGTTCCTCTGACCCGGTATCAGTTTTCGGCTGTATTTAAGCAATGTGTGCGCATGTTGGGTTTCGACCCGGGATTGTTTGCATCTCATTCATTTCGCATTGGCGCGGCGACGGTGGCTGCGAGCGAGGGTGCATCGGACGGCATGATTCGGCGGTTGGGCCGGTGGCGCTCGGACCGCTTTCGCTCGTATGTTCGTCCTAATTTTTTGTAATTGCAGTACTCCCCCGCGGTTGGTCTGGATATTGGGGCATTCCTTCATACATTGGGCGGCCGTGCGGGCTGAACAACGGCCGCATGGCAGGAACCTTGGCTTTTCGAAGGAAGCGGTGGAGATTTGCTGGTTGGGTATCCGGGGTTTGCGTTGGGCTCGGGTGTCGAAGGAATGTGAGAAGTTGGCGGGGATGGTCCCCAGGGGGATTATTTTAGTGATTCATGCGGGGGGAATGATTTGGGGATTGTTAGTTCAGTGGACCTGATTCGGGCCATGAAGCTGGATTTGGCCCGCTGGTTTGCGGGATTTCGGGGTTTGTCGCTGGTATGGTCCGATATTATTTCCCGTCCTCGTTGGGAGGAGATGGCGGCTCCAAGGGCAATTGACAGGGCCAGGAGGAGGGTAAACAGGGAGGTTTCCAAGTTTGTCAGGCATTTGGGGGAGTGGCGATCCGGCACAAGGAATTGGAAGGCGACAACCGGAATGTGATTCGGGGTGATGGTGTCCATTTGACGGACATTGGTCTGGATATTTTTTTGGTTGGCTTGATGTCTGGAATCGAGGAGGCGCTGTCTGCGGTGGGGCGCAGGGGCAGCCAGTAGGAGGCCATGGTGCCCCTGGCGTTGGCATGGTTCCTGGACAGCGGTGCTTTAAATTGGCTAAGCCGCCTTCGGGTGAGGCATTTAATGAGACGACCCCCGCTTGATCTCGGTCAGGCGGGGCGATGAGCTCCTGGTTTTTGGATCGTGAACTGCCTATTACAGGAGTAATAGGGCGGATATCGGAGGATAAGCACTGGCTGGGTTTTACTTGGTGTAAATATTTAATAAAGCTGTGGCCATTGCCCTTTTCCAGTTAAGAAGTTGTTGTGTCTTCTTTATAATTAAGGGTTATGGGTCAAGGAGGTCCCAGGTTTAAGCAGTCAAGAATCCCCTGCACCTTTAAGGAGGGGGACATGACTGATGCCTGGGCCGGATGGTCAGATAAGGAAATATGGAGCCATTGGTAGGTGTGTGCAACATTGTTTCACTTACCTATATATGCATCGGTGGTGGTGGGTGTGTTCTGTCTCTTGTTCCTGGACAGCTTCAACGGTGCATCAAGAGATTCCGCCCGCCCGCCACCCGGTAGAAGTTCGTCTTCTTCGTGTCACAGCTTTGGCATGGTTCCTGGACAGCGGTGCTTTAAATTGGCTAAGCCGCCTTCGGGTGAGGCATTTAATGAGACGACCCCCGCTTGATCTCGGTCAGGCGGGGCGATGAGCTCCTGGTTTTTGGATCGTGAACTGCCTATTACAGGAGTAATAGGGCGGATATCGGAGGATAAGCACTGGCTGGGTTTTACTTGGTGTAAATATTTAATAAAGCTGTGGCCATTGCCCTTTTCCAGTTAAGAAGTTGTTGTGTCTTCTTTATAATTAAGGGTTATGGGTCAAGGAGGTCCCAGGTTTAAGCAGTCATGCAGGAGACTCTCACAGTGCAATTAAAAAGAAGGGGTGTCATTCAATGGGTGGGAAGAGAGTACTCCCCCTCTCCTAGATTGTAAGCTCTCGAGCAGGGTCCTCTCTCCTACTGTTCCGTGTGTGTGTAATGTGTATGTATATATATTGTTATATTGTTGTTGTTATTGTATATTGTTATTCTGTCTCTCCCATTGTACAGCGCTATGGAACTTGTTGTCGCTTTATAAATGTTTGTAACTGTAACTGTAACCTCCCCTTGTCCTTGCTACACACATCCTTTGGCCCTATGTAATCCTTAACCCCTTCACTGCTGAGCCATTTCACGTTTTAAAAAAAACACATTTTTCTTTTTTATTATTATTATTGTTGTTATTTCTTTACCTTAAACACGCTCTGGCCTTTCTAATGATACCAAACATGACCCTGCTAGCTGAAAACAGTCGGGAGATATCCGGGTTCAAACAAACCCCTATCTTTCCTTAGGAGTCAATAAGGACGTTCCCCACACGTCCTCAGCAGTGAAGGGTTAATAGCACCTTTATTTTGTTTTTTTCGCTTTTTTTGCAAAATGTCTATTCCAGCAATTACAGGTTTCACGCAAGCCAAGGAACGCGGAGCTCTGCGAATGCAAAAAATAATGTTTTTTTTTTTTTAAACACAAAAAAACCCTGACGTCTCACGTCTGTCTGTCTATCGAGAGCTTATGTATCTCATATGTTTTTTTTTATCTTAAGTTTTAAAAGAAAACCCACAAAAAAACCCACCTAATTGCTCTGTGGTGCGGCAAGCAGCTGGCACAGGCCTCCCTGAAACAAAACCACGATCTCGATGCCGTTAACTTTCCATCCAAATCAAATTAAAGCTATTACCGAGCTATTTCCACTCACCGCTCATATGCTTCCGAGGTGCTCGGCTACGCTCAGTCCCTTGAACCCATATGTTCTCTCAAACGACTTTCCACCGTCTGACCCCATAGGATTTCTTCTATTAAATTTGTTATACATGAGTTATGAGCTGCGATGATATAACGTTACGGAGTTAGAGTGACAGTTTCCCCCATATGTTTACGTATACGCCTGATACGTTTTATGTTACCTGTTCCTCTCACATACATACCGCGTGGTTACATTGTGCTTGTCGAGGCAGAATTGGAATTTTCAGTCATTTGTCGTCTCCCGTGCAGGAGAAAAAAATCCGGACCATATGGCGGCGTTTATTGTCTTTTGGTTTACTGATATCAATACATAAAACAATACGGAGAGGGGGTGATGGTGGGATGTAACAAAACAAAAGACTAAGGGCTAAATTACAATATTCTCGTTAAAACGCGAGAATTTGTGCGCCAAGCGTTAAATGTTTACGCGCGTAAATCACCGCTGGAATTACAATACTCGCGCGTTTTTTCATCCGTTGATCAATAACGCGCGTAAAACGGACGCGCACAAATGCTCGCGCAGTACCGTTGCGCACAGAAATCGGTGTGCGGACTGTTTTTTCACGCGATTCAACCAATCAGAATTAAGAACCACAATTATCTCCCGTTCAGTTTTTGCGCCTGTCAAAGTCAATCTGAGAATATATGCTGCAGCAATAATAAAAACACGCACAACCTCTCCGTTTTATTGTTTTGGTATGAGTTGAATGTGTAACTACACTTTGCTGTGTATTTTTTTTGGGCTGATGTATTTGGGTTCGGCCAGGTCCTTCAGATTTGCCATTAACACCAGCTTTTATGAGTTGCTAAAACTATGCGCGCAACGTCTATGCGTTCATTCCTGCGCATAGATTGTAATACCATCCGCGTACCAGCGCACAAACGCATTTGCGCGCACAATGTTAAGTATAGGACGCGCGACATACAGTAAGCACGCACAGCGTTCGCACAGGTTCACCTGCGGTAGACGATTATGCGCATTTGTCGCACTGACAATGTAATACGGCGTACGGCGCAAAGGGTTTTACCCCTCGCTTTAATGTTTTTTTGCGCCGGCGTAAACGTTTGCGCGAAGATTGTAATTTAGCCCTAAAGGGGTTATTCAAAGGGAGCTGAATCGGCCACCAGATTTTCGGTGGTTTCGTTCGACAGGATTAAACCGGCGAATCCCATAGGTTTTGATGTAAAAAAAATTCCCCGTTTTTATTAAATATTTTTTCAACTGTTTCATTTTTTTCATTTGCAGCAAAAAGTCTTTCATTAATTAATTTTTTTAGAATTTTTTTAGGGATTTTTTCGGCAAACTTTTTTGATATCGATTTTTTATTAAATGGCTGTTTTTTTAAAAATTCTGTAACAGACCTTTTTATTGTTATTCATAGGACCTTCTGTATTATTTCCATGAATTTTCATGCATTATTTTTGTTTAAAACACGTTTTAAAAATTGCAGGTTTTTAGGGGGTTTCTTTTTACCCCTGTTCAGCGGCTGGTCAACTTTTTTCTCGGAGGCGTTCAGCGGATTGTCGAATGCATTCGGCGGTTGATCGGTTGAGTCTGTTTTTCCGGTGGTTTATCAGATGCGATCGGCGGTTTTTCGGTGGTTTATCGGATACGTTCATCGATTTGAGGATGCGTTCAGCGGTTTATCATCAGATCGATTCAACGGATTTATTGGCGGATCGATTTGACGCTCTTCAGGAACCCTTCTGAAATCACCACCGGGTCGGCGAATTGAGGTCGCCGAATAAGCCGAATGAAAGAGCACCGAAATATCGATGCTGTTTGAAATAAGAGGAATAAAACACAACAGCCACGAGTTTACAAGGGACCAAATGCAAAGTTGCACATGTGCTTGTGTACATAAGTAGAGAGATGTCGACCTATATGAATATATGAAAAAAGTACAGAGTATTTTATAATCGCATCTGACAATTATAAATAATGGGCCCTATTACATTCTTCACGCAAACATTAACGCTCACTCGCGTGAGCATTAACGTTTGCTGCGATGTTTACCGCATATTACAATCCAAACGCTAATGGGTTAAGTAACCCGTTTGTGTTTGGTACCTTGGGCTTTTCAGCGCGAGGTTACTGGACCGCTGAACGCATCCTCAAATCAATGAACACATCCGAAAAACCGCCGATCACATCTGATAAACCATCGGAAAAACAACAGACGCAGCCGATCAACTGCCGAATGCATTCGACAATCCGCTGAACGCCTCCGAGAAAAGTTGACCAGCCACTGAACAGGGGTAAAAAGAAACCCCCCAAAAAAAATAAAACCTGCAATTTTTAAAAGGCGTTTTAAACAAAAATAATGCATCTTCATGGAAATAATATATAAGGTCCTATGAATAACAATAAAAAGGTCTGTTACAGAATTTAAAAAAAGACAGCCATTTAATAAAAAATCAGAATCAAAAAATTTAGCGGAAAAAAAAATCCCTAAAAAAAATTCTAAAAAAATAAATGCGGAATCCGTTAACACCAGCCTTAAAAATAAAAAAACAAATCACATACTCACCCTCTGTCCCGCGTCGAGTACCGCGGCTCTGTCTGCCCCCTCCGTCCGGCGGGAGCAGGGAAAGACTGGGGGAAAAAGTCCCCCCCAGTCTCTCCCTGCGTATCACTACGCGGACCGGCCAGATCTCGCCTCGAGATCCGGCTGGTCATGTGACCGGCAGGGGGGAACTCAATGGAGTCCTATAAACTTAGTTCTCTTTTGGTTGATATACTGGGATGCTGCAATACCTTTCTATACAGACACAATTTTATAAAACTATATATATTTAAAGGTTTTTCCTCGATTTTAAGTATGGTCGGAAGGCATGGGAATTAGGCTTGTGCACCGATTTTTTTTTTTCGGTTCGATTCGGTTCGATTTTTCGGATTTTTAAACTTTTAGATTCGGCTCGTTTCGACCGATTTCTGTTTCGATTCGGTTCGGCTCGACTCGTTTTTCGTGTACATTTTTTTTTCGGAATATCGACCATTTTCGTATTTTCGTGTCACTTTGCTCGTTTTTTGTATCGACTTTTCGTAATTTCGGAAATTTTCGTTTTTTCGGAACGTCTGTTCTCCTCGTTTCAAAGCAATAAATTTCGATTTGACACATTTCAAGTCCATTCGAAAATTCTGAAAATATTTCGTTTCGGCTCGGAAAACTTTTCGGATCTGCCATTTTCGGATCTAAAAATTTTCGGAAATTCGGCCGCATCCGAAAACACGAATCGGGAAATTTCGTGAAAATTCCGAAATTCCGAAACCCGAAACGCACATCCCTAATGGGAATGACAATTTCTCATTGTTTGCCAGAGGAATGGCATTATCCTGCATAAAGAAGCGCTGCTGCAGCTCCAGTAATCTTTGAGACCAGAACATACAGAAATTTTGGTGAGTTCTCACTTATTTTTGTAGGACTTGACCCCTGGGAACCTGTGAGGTATCCGTTGTTTGGTCACACAGGTCGTAACGCAGGCTGTGTTCGCGTGTTTATTACTTACAAACCAAAAAATAACCACAAAATGTTAATTATAATGTTTTTTAACAATAACCAGATATGAAGAAGCACATTATACAAACATAAAATATAACCTTTATTCAAATCAATAAAATAAATAAATATCTACATCAAAGACTCGCTCTCCATTAGTAAAAAAAAAACTGAAAAGATCCACAAAATTACTCACACAATAAAAAAGCATCAAAAAAAGTTCATTAGGAGTCGACAGGGCAAATAAATAACTGTCAATCAACATGAAGGATACAATATACATATACCAAAAGCAAGGGGCACTATTGTGTGCCTCTCGACAACCGGGACGCTAAGGTGAAAAATTTGCGTTTACTAATTTCCCCTTCACGTCCCGGTTTCCCAGCAGATCGCGGGGCAGGCGCCGAGTCCGGCAGTCTGCCCCTTAGCAATCGCTAGGCTCACAGATGCTGGGGGGCAGCACTACAGTGCCATCCCCAGCATCCCCTCGATTGCGTCCATAGGACTCCATGGAGGATCGTGCTGCCGGATCACATGACCGGCAGGATCTTGCCTCTCGCCAGATCCTGCTGGTAGGCGGAGTGATTGTGGAGGGAGACGGGACTTTCTTCCCCCAATCTCCCTCTTTTCCCGGTGGCCAGAAGCAGCGGATTGGGCCGTCATTCTCGCCGCGGGAGAGGAGAGTATCTGATTTTTGGGGGGTTTTGAGCTGCAGGTAACGGATTCTGCAGCAGCTCAATTCGTTACCTGTACCTCTGAGCTGGTGGTAACTTTTTCGTTAGCGCCAGCTCTTATTAACTAGCTGTAGGACCAAATGATCCCAACGCTTGTTAATCGGTGCTTTCACTTGGTGCTCCCCATGGTAGGTATAGGGAGCGCAAAGTACAGTAAACTCGCTCTACGAATCGCAAATTAATGAGCGCTAACGTTTTTTTTTAACCCGCTAACGATTTGAACGCGATGCGGGCGCAGCGCTATGACCTCTTTTAAGCCAGCGCTAATGCTGACGCTAGTCTTAGCTTGAAGGAGGTGATAGAGCCTAAGGTGTATAATAACCATAGCCTTCAAATACAAATACAATTACCGTACATATCCCATGCAGAGACCAGGTACCCCGACGTTACAGCTGAATGCCATTTTCAACGTTTACCATAATGGATTATAATGTTCTTTATCACGAACCAAATAAGAAAAATCTGAAAAGGTGTAGCTGGGAAGCGAAAAGGTCGAAAGCAGGAGCAAGAAAACTCAGCGGGCTCACCTTTCTGGGCACGCCTATGGTGGTCCGATAACAACTGGTGCTGTGTCGTTTTTCCGCAATAATCCACCTTTAATTAGGGGTTTTAACGGAACATAGGGAACAATCCTCAGCTTCATAAAAAATAAAATAATTCTACAACTGTTGAGGCTGTAACATAATCCAAGGTGTTTGCTAACTGATGATCGGCGCATGTAACTCACGTTTTCGAGCGTTTCCAAATGTAATTTATCTTATTTCCCTGTTATGTTTAGAATGCATAGGATGAAAAGGAAGCTTCTGAGTATATTGTATTCACTCGTGATGGATATGGCTGCGAAATAACTCCATGAGTAGATATTCGCAGATGTGACTAGGGATGGGCTGCCGGATCGAAGTTCGATTCGAATATCGGCTGTTCGAATGTTCACGAACTTTGTACGTTTCGGGACATTCGCGGAAAGTTTGAGGGGGGAAAAAAAAAGTTTTAAAAAAAAAGCTTAAAAGATCCTAAAAAATCTAAAGGTAAAGAGACTCTTAACTGCAGAATAAAATAATAAACGGTTTATTAGATATTGAATTAAAACGGGAATATTTTTAACATTGAAGCCTATGGAATTCATAAACATTTCCCACTCCTTGTTGGTCAAACATTTCCCACTCCTTGTTGGTCAAACATTTCCCACTCCTTGTTGGTCAAACATTTCCCACTCCCTGTTGGTCAAACATTTCTCACTCCATGTTGGTCAAACATTTCCCACTCCTTGTTGGTCAAACATTTCCCACTCATTGTTGGTCAAACATTTCCCATGGCTTCAAATTGCATTTAAACATGAGCAAAAGTGGTAAAAATTAGCTCAGCGCACAGCAGTGAAATGGCTCAGCACTCAGCAGTGAAAGGGTTAAAAACATTTTAAAAAAAATAAATCATTGTTTCCTGTCCCCCAGGGCAGTACTCAGACCCCCATACACCTTTTATGGCCAATATCTTGCATATATGCCCTCTTGGAGGGGACCTTACTTTTCAAATGTTCGAACCCCATTGACTTGCATGGTGTTCGAATTGTATTCGAGTTTGCGGTCAAACTTTTTCGGATGTTCTGAGTTCGAATGTGAACCGAGCACGAGGGTGTTCGGCCCATCACTAGATGTGATTGAAGTTATCATTTTCTAAACATTGAGTTCTGTTTGAGACTCCAGGTAACACGTTTGGCAGCTCAAACATATGACTCAGGTTATTCAGTTAGCACCGCTGCTAGACGTAGTTACAACGTCGGGATTCAAAAACAGAAATTCAAATACCGGCTGGAGAAGCTTCATTGATTAAATTTCTCCTGCCGGTGTTTGGATTTCCTTATTGGGAAATACCAAAGTTTGTCAGTATCACTATGCACAAATATACTCCTGCATTCACATACACCAGTCTGCAAAGAAAGCTGTGTTAGACCTTAATAATTACTTACAATGTATTGAGTAAATTACTGCATAACAAGCAGGGGAAACACATGAATATGTCATCTCTAAGGCCAGCACTGTGGACTGGTTAAATGGCCAGGACCATCTCGGCAGCAGCTCTTTGATCCTGTTTCAGGTTATAGATATGTTTCTTACTACTAGTGCCATGTACTCCATGAATGTGACAGTCCATGTTTGTCCAATATATAGACCTAAGGAAGTTGTGTTTCAAGGTTTATTATAGTAATGACAGCTTTAAAAGTGGCGTCAAAAAAGACCCAAAACGTCTTGTGCTCGCATCAAAAGACAGGACAGAATCTGTTGCCTAAAATAGAAGCAAACATGGAGGAGAATGTTAGGGTTTAGGTTTAAATCTAACCCTAAATGTTACCATGATCCCAAAAGAAGCACAAGATGTAACCTAACCCTAACTTCTAAATGTAATCCTCATTTCTAGCCCTAACCCTAATCCTTATTTCTATCTCTAATTTCTAATCCCAATTTCTAACCCTAGTTCTAACCTTAACCCTAAATTTGAATTTTCTAACCCTAATCCTAACATTAATTTCTAACACTAACCCTAGCTCTAACCCTAATTTCTAATCTTAACCCTGATATATAACCCTATCCCTAAAATCTACCCACCCAAACAATTTGGGGCCCTATTACATTCTTTGCGCACAATTGTGCTCGCGCGCAAAAACGTGTTAACGCAAGGGGCAAAACCCTTTGCGCTGAACGTCGTATTACGACGTTCGCCACAAAATACGCGTCAACGTCTAACGCGAGTCACCCTGCGTGAACCCTTTGCGAGCGCAATTTAGTGCGCGCATCCTATACTTAACATTGTGAGCGCAAATGCGTTTGTGCGCTGGTACGCGCATGGTATTACAATCTTAGTGAAAAATTTAATGGACAACGTTTGCGCGCATAATTTTAATGTCTTTGAACAGCTGGTGGTAACGGGAAATTGTAACAACCTGACCGTACCAAACTGCGGATTCACAATGGAGAACGTCGATGCGCACGTTTGTTTTTACTAGATCCGTCACAAATGACGGCCACTACCTTGTCTTCCGTCAGAACGTACGTCTGTTGTGTGCAGTCCGCACAAAATGACGGACTTGCGTTAAAAATTACATTGCGTTCACTGATTTCTGCGCGCAAAGTACTTTGCGCTCATTTTTGCACGTCGGTTTTACGAGCGCAATTTCCCGACGGATGAAAAAATGCGCGAGGAATGTAATTCCAACGGTGATTTTCGTGCGTTAACGTTTAACGCTTCGCGCAAAAAACTGTGCGTTTAGCGTGCGTTTTTGCGTTAAGAATGTAATAGGACCCTTGATGTTTTATGTGTTATAAATGTCAGCAAGCCAATTTATGGGAAACATTTCCCCACACAACACACAATCCCACCCGTATTATCTTTATACTTTTTCCTTGCCGGTTGTTCTGCCAGCCCATCCATCCATCTGGCGGCCAACATCTGTATGCACGTGTTATAATTTGTCTTGAATGGGAATCCTAAAGCCCTTATAGGATAAACACACGTTAGGCATAAAAAAAGCCAATAATGGGAAGAACACCGATGTCCGTCCTCAGGCAGAACGTACAGGGAAACCCACTGAAAGAACGACTCTGATCCGCTGGAAAAACCAGACAGGAAGGAAGTAATTTAGATTTAAATCATTTTTTAGCACAAACTCACTGGAGGCGAATGGATCATGTCTCCGGTGGGATAGGAAGCAGCGGCACGACCAGACTTATGGGCGCCCGGGGCAGAAATTTTTTTCACCCTCCCCTCATTATATAAACATCCACTCTGGTTATAAGCAGGCCCGGACCGGGACAAAATATAGGACCCCCAGAATTATATACACAGGTCCCCCAGAATTATATGCACAGGCACTGGACCCCCTCAGAATTATATACACGCAGGACCCCCAGAATTATATACACAGGCACTGGACCCCCAGAATTATATACACAGGCACAGGACCCCCAGAATTATATACACGGGACCCCCAAAATTATATATACAGGTACAGAACAGGGCCCCCTCAGAATTATATACGCAGGACCCCCAGAATTATATGCACAGGCACTGGACCCCCAGAATTATATACACAGGCACAGGACCCCCAGAATTATATACACAGGACCCCCAGAATTATATATACAGGTACAGAACAGGACCCCCTCAGAATTATATACGCAGGACCCCCAGAATTATATGCACAGGCACTGGACCCCCAGAATTATATACACAGGCACAGGACCCCCAGAATTATATACACAGGACCCCCAGAATTATATATACAGGTACAGAACAGGACCCCCTCAGAATTATATACGCAGGACCCCCAGAATTATATGCACAGGCACTGGACCCCCAGAATTATATACACAGGCACAGGACCCCCAGAATTATATATACAGGTTCAGGACCCCCAGAATTATATCCACAGGACCGCCAGAATTATATCCACAGGACCGCCAGAATTATATATACAAGCACAGGACCCCCACAATTATATCCACAGGACCCCCAGAATTATATCCACAGGCACTGGACCCCCAGAATTATATATACAGGCACTGGACTCCCAGAATTATATATACAGGCACAGGACCCCCAGAATTATATGCACAGGACCCCCAGAATTATATACACAGGCACTGGACCCCCAGAATTTTATATACAGGCACACTGGACCCCAAGGAATTCTATATACAGGCACTAGAGACCCATAATTTTATATACAGGCACAGGACCCCCGGAATTATATATACAGGCACAAGAGGACACCCAGAATTATATATACAGGTACAGGAGGACTCCCAGAATCACTCACAGACCCACACCGGCTGTCCCCCCGCCCCCGGTTGTTACGCCACTGATAGGAAGGGAAAATAAAACCTCTTTCTAAAGTGAAAGAAAGAAGAGAAGGCGAGGCATCCATGCAATTAGCAACATGTCCCTTAAAGCTTGTAGATATTTCTGCGGATAAAGAAAATTATAAGTCAATCGGGCAGACACGAAATATCAGATGCCATTTCAGGCTCGCTTTTGTCTTTTTTTTGTTTTTTTTTAATAATCTTCATAACTAGCTCTTTGTCTGTGAAGTACAATGGGAAATGCAGAAGTCGTGTACATGTCCACAACCTGGGCAGACTCACCTTTCGGAGGAGTGAACCGGGGGGTCACTTGTCGTTCTGCTAATGAGGAGTCTGACATTTGTGTTTGATCAGGAGCAAACTCTAGAAAGTTGTTTTTCTCCAAGCCGGCTATTCTCTGTCGGAAACATGTAAATGCGACGTTTAGAATCGCGAGACATTCACGTAACGCATTCAGACCTTGAAAAGCGTCTCAGGCCTCGGATGGCAGTTAGCGCTCCTTTCAAGTCCTCGTCTTTACTGCTTTATCAATACATTGTGGATCAGGTTAGTTTTCCTTTCAGACAGACCCCTTTTGATATTTAGGTCTCATTAAATTACGGTAGTCGTCGGTAACTCGCACACCTTGCGGCTTTGCTCTCTTAAATAGTGGTGCAATAGTTTCCTTTTTTTTTTAACCAAATTCACTGGGCCCTATTACATTCTTCGCGCGCAAAAACGCTTTAAAGCGAGGGGCAAAACCCTTTGCGCTGAACGTCGTATTACGACGTTCGCGCACAAAATGCGCGTTAACGTCTAACGCGAGTGACCCTGCGCGAACCCTTTGCGAGCGCAATTTAGTGCGCGCATCCTGTACTTAACATTGTGAGCGCAAATGCGTTTGTGCGCTGTACGCGCATGGTATTGCAATCTCAAGCGCAAAATTTTCCGGACAACGTTTGCGCGCATAATTTTAACGTCTTTGAAAAGCTGGTGGTAACGGGAAATTGTAACAACCTGACCGTACCAAACTGCGGATTCTCAACGGAAAACGTCGATGCGCACGTTATTTTAACTAGATCCGTCAAAAATGACGGCCACTACTTTCCGTCAGAACGTACGTCTGTTGTGAGCAGTCCGCACAAAAATGCGTTCGTACTCGTGTTAAAAATTACATTGCGCTCACTGATTTCTGTGCGCAAAGTAGCATTTTTGCGCGTCGGTTTTACGAGCGTAATTTCCCGACAGATGAAAAAATGTGCGAGGAATGTAATTCCAGCGTTGATTTTTGTGCGTTAACGTTTAACGCTTCGCGCAATAAACCACGCGTTTAGCGTACGTTTTTGCGTTAAGAATGTAATAGGGCCCACTATTTTTTATTATTTATTGAAATATAAGCATAAGTGAGACCTGTAACAGGGTACAGTAGTGGGTCTAGAAAACAACAAAATGTGAATCAGAATTCCAAAATTATGTACAGTCTCCACATAGGGTTGATCTGAAACAATATCCTATAGGAAAGACGCGTGTTTTTATACATGTAAAAAAAAAAAGAAGGTTCTTTCAAAATGGTCTTTGGTTTTAGGGTTAGAAATAATGGTTAGAATTTCAGGGTTATTCAAAGAGAATCGAAAAGTCATCGCACGTTCGGTGACTTTTCGTTCTCTTCAATTCGGCACGATTTGGCGATCCCATTTCGGTGACCCTGCGGTGTATTCAGCAAGCACCACAGGGCCGCCGTACAGCAGGGAAAAGTCGCCGAAAACCTGCCGAAAACTCACCGCAAAGCCAGGGTGAACCCTCACCGAAACCGGCAAAAACATCTGGATTAACCCCGCCGGACACACCCGAGAAACCAAGAGCAGGAGCCGATCACAGCGTAGAGCAGCTGCCGGAAAAAGCAGACACCGCAGACGAATGGAGTGGAAAAAAAAACAGTACGCTTGAATATTTGAAAAGTGAAACGCTGTTTGCAAAGAAACTACTGAGCGAAAATGTCTGAAATTTGCATATACAGTGGGGAAAAAAAGTATTTATTCAGCCACCAATTGTGCAGGTTCTCCCACTTAAAAAGATGAGAGAGGCCTGTAATTGTCATCATAGGTAACTTCAACTATGAGACACAAAATGAGAAAAAAAAATCCAGAAAATCACATTGTCTGATTTTTAAAGAATTTATTTGCAAATTAAAAATCAGACTGTGATTTTCTTGATTTTTTTTATCATTTTGTCTCTCATAGTTGAAGTTACCTATGATACAATTACAGGCCTCTCATCTTTTTAAGTGGGAGAACCTGCACAATTGGTGGCTGAATAAATACTTTTTTGCCCCACTGCAAGATCCAATGGCCCCTATTACATTCCTCGCGCAGCGCATTTGCGCGAGGAAAAAACCATTAGCGCATACGTGTTAACGTCCAATGCGAGTGACCCTGCGTGAACCCAGCGTGAGCGCAAGTTCCTGCGCGCATCCTATACTTAACATTGTGAGCGCCAATGCGTTACTACGCGTATGCGCGCATGGTATTACAATTAGGGATGAGCCGAACACTCCCCGAGTTCGGTTCGAGCCTGAACCGAACTTCCCATTTGTTCGGGACCGAACTCGAACCCGAACTCCCATGCAAATCAATGGGGCTGAAAATTCGGTTTTTTAGAGTGCCCTCCAAGAGGGCATATATGCTACATATTTGCCATAAAAGGTGTATGGGGGTCCGGGTGGTGCCCTGGGGGACAGGAAACAAGGACAAAAAGTTTTAAAAAAAACGTTTTTAAAGGGACAGTGAGTTTTCCATGAAATAAGGGTTAAAAGTAAAAACGAAAAATTCCTTCAAATATCGTGCCTAGGAGGTCCCCATAACCTGCCCGTGAAGTGGCGGATTTCTAGGATGTATAGAAACACTTAAAAACAAAAAAATGACGTTTCATATGACGGTAAATGCTTTTCCTTTAATCTATCCATAAACAACTGCTTGGGGCGGCAGCCTGTATGAAAAGACATTTTAGGACGCGCAGAAAAAGTTTAGTGTTTTTTTTGGCTAAATTATTGTGAAACTTATGCAGGCTTTGGATGAAAGTAACAATAGGTGCTTTAAAATTGGGCTTTTAGCGTCGGCAACAGTGCCGTCACACCGTAACCCCTCTGAGGATATGAATCTGATACAGGCGTCAATGGCAGTGCACCCAGATATTGTGCCTTTAGTGCCAGGCATGCAAGTACTATCATACAGTAACCCCTCTGTGGTATTGTGGAAGAGTGCAGGGGTGAACCATGTGGTCCTATATTGAAAAGTGTTTTTTTTTATCTGTTAATGGGCGTCAGTGCACCCAGATATTAATGCCTTTAATGCCAGGCCATCAAGTATCATCATCATACAGTAACCCCTCTGTGTTATTGTGGAAGAGTGCAGGGGTGAACCTTGCGGTCCTATATTAAAAAGATATGATTCTGGTCAAGGCGTCAGTGCACCCAGATATTCTGCCTTTGGTGCCAGGCCAGCAAGTATCATCATACAGTAAGGCTGGGGTCAGACGAACGCAGTGTTAAGGTCCGTGTTACCGCACATAAGTATGTCCGTGATGGCATACAATTGTGTTAAATGGAGCCCCACACACGAAGTACGTCCACACAGAAGTGCGGGGGCTGACGGACGCTGCCAACGGACGCAGGTTAGGCAAGAACGTAATACTGCTAGAACGGACGTGCAGAGTGCGCCACGTCCACAACGTCCGCATAGTTTTGTGTGTGAGTGATGCAACAAGGTCAGACGGACTGCATTTATACGTCCAGCTTTTTTGACGGACAGAATGTTCTTTCATTGTAATTTATTTTCCCTGCTACATCAGTCAAAAAATACCTTGTCGTCAGTCAGTAAGTACGTCCGTACTGCACGGACGCACAGTCCGTAGAAAATGCGCTCACCCCTCTGTGGTATTGTGGAAAAGTGCAGGGGTGGACCATGTGGTCCTATATTGAAAGGTTTTTGATCTGGTAATGGGCGTCAGTGCACCCAGATATTGTGCCTTTAATGCCAGGCCATCAAGTATCATCATACAGTAACCCCTCTGTAGTATTGTGGAAGAGTGCAGGGGTGGACCATGTGGTCCTATATTGAAAAGTGTTTTTTTTTTCTGTTAATGGGCGTCAGTGCACCCAGATATTGTGTTTTTAATGCCAGGCCATCAAGTATCATCATACAGTAACCCCTCTGTAGTATTGTGGAAGAGTGCAGGGGTGGACCATGTGGTCCTATATTGAAAAGTTTTTGATCTGGTAATGGGCGTCAGTGCACCCAGATATTGTGCCATTGGTGCAAGACTACCAGGCCAGCAAGTATCATCATACAGTAACCACTCTGTGGTATTGTGGAAGAGTGCAGGGTTGGACCCTGTGGTTCAAAAAAATAAAATGATATAAATCTGGCACAGGCGTCAGTGCAGCCAAATATTGTGCCTTTCATGGCAGCAAGTGCCTTCACACCGTAACCCTTTTGTGGTATTGTGGAAGAGTTCAGTGCTGGAGGTTTTGTGAATGCAGAAGAGGACATCCCCTATCTATTCCATTACTTCAGCATCAGGGGATTGATAGCTGCTGATCCAGGACTGATTCATTTTTATAAATGTCAGCAGGTATACAGAGTCAGTGGACAGACGCACTCTTTTGTCTGTGACAAAACCTCCAGCGGCACTGAACGTCCTTTCGGAAAGCACGCTAGATGAAGGGCAACCTAGTAGCTGCATAGCATATTGGCTAAGTTCTGGCCAGTGATCCAATCTCAACACCCAGTAAGCCAGTGGATCATCTGCTGGAAAGGTATCCAGGTCTGCCCTTGCCCCTAGGTAGTCCTGCACCATATGGTGAAGACGCTGGCAATGGGTGCCTACATTTGATGTCCCTGGGCGTCGAGGACTAAAAAAATTTAAAAATGCATCAGTCAAGCGGCCCTGGCCTTCACCGCTATTCCTCTGATCACATGCACCCTCAGTAGCACGTGTGTCAGCACTTGGTAATCTAACAGTGCCTGGAAAGGTGTTACACAAGTTTCGCTTTAGAGCGTCCTCAAGTTTTGTCATCCTGTGCTCCCTCTGTGCGGGCAGGATGAGCTCTGCAACTTTCCCCTTGTATCGTGGATCAAGAAGGGTTGCCAACCAGTAATGATCCCTCTCCTTGATAGCACGAATCCTGGGGTCCTTTAGCAGGCTTTGCATCATTAGAGAGCCCATGCAGCGTAGGTTGGAGGTGGCATTAGCTGCCGAGTCTTCCTGGTCAATGAGGATGACCGTATCGTGCACTTCTTCCTCCCAGCCACGCACAAGCCCTTCTGTTTCTGGGCACACAAAACCCTGCCTTGAGGAATCCCCACCTTCAATGCCCCCAATACTTAAATAGTCCTCCTCCTCCTCATCCTCCTCCTGTCTGATCTGAGGAGGACCCGCTGGAATGCTGTCTGCGGAAAGACTGGGGCCTTTAGAGCTAGGGAAGGCTTCCTCTTCCTCCCGCTGCTCTGCCTCTCGAGCCACATCTATAATTCCCCGCAGAGTGTGCTCCAGCAGGAACACTAAAGGAATTGTGTCACTGATGCATGCACTGTCCCTGCTCACCATCCTCGTTGCCTCCTCAAATGGTGACAGTACAGTGCATGCATCCTTGATCATCAGCCACTGCGGGGGGAAAAAAAACCAAGTTGACCTGAACCTGTCGTTGTGCCATACTCACACAGGTACTCGTTGATGGCCCTCTGCTGCTTGTGCAGACGCTGCAGCATTGCTAATGTTGAGTTCCACCTGGTGGGCATGTCACAGATCAGACGGTTTGTGGGAAGGTGGAACTCTCTTTGAATTTTTGCCAGGCGAACGTTTGCTGGGAATGACCGTCTGAAGTGGCTGCAGACTTTTCTGGCCTGGATGAGAAGCTCTGGCAGCCCTGGGTACTTGGTTAGGAAACGCTGTACCACCAGAATTAGGACGTGTGCTAGGCATGGTACATGCGTCAATTTACCCTTGCGTAGGGCGGAGAGAAGGTTGCTGCCATTATCGCGGACGATCATTCCCAGCTCAAGCTGGCGTGGTGTTAACCATCTCTGCACCTGCCCCTGCAGAGCTGACAAAATTTCTGACCCGGTGTGGCTCCTGTCCCCTAAACAAACCAGCTCAAGCACAGTATGGCATCTTTTTGCTTGAGCCATTGCGTAGACCCTGTCAGGCGTCGTTTAACTGCCACTTCGCCAGAGACAGAGAAGGAGGAGGAGGAGGAGGAAGAGGTGGTGGTGGTGGAGCAGACAGACCTCATACAAGCAGCTTTCTGGAGGCGTGGTGGATGAACAAGCTCCAGCACAGAGCCCTGTCTTGGATCCCTCCCAGCTGCAATCAGAGTTACCCAGTGTGCCGTGAAGGAAATGTAACAACCCTGTCCATGCTTGCTGGACCACGTGTCTAAAGTCACATGCACCTTACTGCTGACTGCCTTTCCCAATGACTCGATAACATTGTCTTCCACATGCTGGTATAGTGCTGGAATGGCCTTGCATGAAAAGTAATGGCGTTTTGGAACCTGCCACTGTGGTACAGCGCATTCAGCAAATTCACGGAAGGCAGCAGAGTCCACCAGCTGGAAAGGCAGCAGCTGCAATGCGAGTAATTTTGCTAAGCTGGCATTTAGACGCTGTGCTTGGGGATGGTTGGGACTATATTTTTTCTTTCGCTGCAGCAGCTGCGGCAATGTAATCTGCGTAAATCTTCAGCTACTGGGATGATGTCACATTGTGAGGAAAGACCTGCTGGTACATCCATTACTGTAGCATCATCCCTGTCGGTGGAGTTTGTAGGCAATTGCATGGCAGGACATACAGTGTGGGTAGAGACAGATGAGGAGGAGGAGGACCTATGCAAAGTTTTGCGCCAACAGGATGTGTGGCACTTGTTCATATGTCACCTCAAACACGTGGTACCCAAGTGTCTGGTGTTTATCCCACGCTTCAGCCTCCTCTGACATAGATTACAAATAGCAACAGTGGGGTCTGCTGCACATTTCTTAAAGAACTCCCAGGCAGCAGAGTTCCTGCATGTGTTCTTTGAGACAACAGCGCTCTGCACCGGAGCATCTCTGACATGTGATGCCTTGGACTGGCTAGTGCTACGGTTGGTCACAGAGGATGTTGTGCCTCGTGTTTGCTGTGCCTCCTCCCCCTCCTCCTCACTTGATTCCTCAGTTCGATCTGGCACCCAGGTGGAGTCAGTGACCTCATCATCAATGTCATCTTCACCCCCTATCTCCTCGTCACTGGAGCCAACTTGGCAGTATGCTGCAGCTGCTGGGGCAACATGAGTGCCAGTTATTTGTGTGTCATCACTAACACCCCCTTCCTCTAGGTTGATTATACTCCCTTGCTCAACCTCAGAGATTGAATCAGAGCACTGTACTTGCTGCGCATCCTCAAGCAGCATGTCACTCTCATTGTAGTCAAACAATTCAGCTGACTCCTCCGTGTGTGATAGCGAGGCTACGGCAGGAGTAGCTGTGGACATGGAGGCTGCATTAGATGCTTTGGCAGCTGAGGTGGACTGTAAAGCACTAGAAGCCTGGCTGGCAGAGGACTCGGAGGATGAGGATGGCCTGGTTAGCCAATCCACCAAGTCCTCTGTATGTTGCTGCTGCTTAAGACGGCCAGCACCAGTTAGAAAGGACACGCGTGCCCCTGCAGAGGATGCACCACGTCCACCACGACCAGAGACACAGCCTCCCGACACAGGGGCTGCTTGCCCTCTTATCTGTGGCTGGGAGTTTCTACCTGTCCTTTTTGTTCTTTCAGACATGGTGAGTGATATATAGATTAATATATACAGAACTCTGATTCAACTCTAGTATCAAGATTTAAATAACTCTGGTATAACTTAGTGAGACACACTGATAGCTGGCAGCCAGTGACAAGAGACAGATCACCTTAATTCCCAAGTGTTTTAAAGAAATTAGTGAGCCCCAAAATACAGCGTGGTACTGTTTGTATGACGAGACACAGATCACCTTAATTCCCAAGTGTTTTAAAGAAATTAGTGAGCCCCAAAATACAGCATTGTACTGTTTGTATGACGAGACACAGATCACCTTAATTCCCAAGTGTTTTAAAGAAATTAGTGAGCCCCAAAATACAGCGTGGTACTGTTTGTATGACGAGACACAGATCACCTTAATTCCCAAGTGTTTTAAAGAAATTAGTGAGCCCCAAAATACAGCGTGGTACTGTTTGTATGACGAGACACAGATCACCTTAATTCCAAGTGTTTTAAAGAAATTAGTGAGCCCCAAAAAAACTTGCTGGCTGTGTGACGAGACACAGAAGATCACCTTGATTCCAAGTGTTTTAAAGAAATTAGTGAGCCCCAAAATACAGCGTGGTACTGTTTGTATGACGAGACACAGATCACCTTAATTCCCAAGTGTTTTAAAGAAATTAGTGAGCCCCAAAATACAGCGTGGTACTGTTTGTATGATGAGACACAGATCACCTTAATTCCCAAGTGTTTTAAAGAAATTAGTGTGCCCCAAAAAAACTTGCTGGCTGTGTGACGAGACACAGAAGATCACCTTGATTCACAAATGTTTTAAATAAAGTTGTAAACCCCAAAAAAACTTGCTGGCACAGTGACAAGACACACATCACCTAAATTCCCTGATATTTGGTAGAAATGAGACCCCCCTAGACCCCCCCCGTAGCGTGGCAGACCGGCAGTAACAACACACACAACTATCTCCTTTGAAATCTCCTCTGAAATGCGTGCAGAAGCGCTGCATGGAAAAATTATTTAGTGTGCTGCGGGACTTAGCTCTGTGAGCCCATGATTGGGCAAAATTTTCCCAATCAGGACTCTGAGCGATGATTGGCATAGTGTTCAACCAGTCTTGCACCAGACCTGTGGTCAGGTGCAAGGCTGTAGCCAATTAGGAGCTTCAGGCAGTGGGAAAATGCATTGTGGTCCATTGTGGTCGAACATGCGGCGAACACCCGGAAATGTTCGGGGTTCGCGATCCGCTCGAAGAGGCTAAGTTCGGGTCGAACCCGAACCGTCCGAACCCGAACAGCTCATCCCTAATTACAATCTTAGCGCAAAATGTAACGCACGATGTTTGCGCGCATCATTTTAACGTCTTTGAAAACCTGGTGTTAATTTACAATCTGAATGTTCTGGCCCAAACGAAATGAACCTGCACAAAACAAATAAAATACAGCACAGTACAGGTACACATTCTACACAAACCCAAACAATAAAATTAGTAAATTGTTTAATTTTTTTATTTTTGTTGCAGCACTTATACACAGATTGACTTTGACAGGCGCCGCAACCGAAACCTAGCAAATGGTGGTTCTTAATTCTGAATGGCTGAATCCCGTGAAAAAACAGTCTGCCCACCGATTCCTGCACGCAACGGTCATTTGCACCCGGCTTTGCGCGTCGGATTTGCGCTCGAAAAAAGTTGAAGGCTGAAAAAATGCGCTCGGATCGTAATACCGCGTTAATTTGCGCATGCTGTTTTTTGGCATGCGCAAAAAAATTGCGAGCGCATTTGCGCGAAGAGTGTAATGGGGGCGAATGAATGATAATAAAAAGGGCTGTTACAGAAAAAAGAAAAAATTATTTTTAAAAAAAAAACAGAAAAAATGTTTGTAAAAAAATCCAAAAAATGCCTAAAAGATCCTAAAAAAATATCTAAAAGTAAAGAGACTTTTTACTGCAGAATATTATAATCAAGGTTTATTGGATATTGAATTAAAACTGGAATATTTTTTAACATTGACGCCTATGGGATTCGCCTGAATAAACCTGTCGAATGAAACCACCGAATGGCAGGGCAATTCGGCAACTTTTCACTGCTGGTTTTTGTTCTCTGAATAGATGAAGAATTGCTTCTCTATGGGGATTTCACTGCCCCCGAACAGGCAACGAACAGGCACCGTATGTGCAGGCAATTCGCCAGGATTTGGCGAACTGCCTGCTCTCTGAATAGCCGAATGGCCAGGAAAGGTAACCGTGCACTGAATTTCAGCGTTCGGTTACCTTTCACCAGCAATTCGGATCCCTTTGAATAACCCTGATAGTGTTAGGGCTAGAAATTAGGATTAGGGTTTGAAATTAGACTCCGAAGATACGGTTAGAAAATTCGAGTTAGGCTTTGTAATTAACGTTAGAATTTAGGACGAGATTGGAAATTAGAGTTAGGTTTAGGAATTATGGTTTGAAGTTGGGGTTAGGGCTAGAAATAGGGTTTGGTTAGAAATTAGGGTCAGAAGTTAGTTACAAATTAGCGTTAGGGTTTGACATTAGGGTTATAAATTAGAAATTAGCGTTAGAGTTTAAAATTAGGGTTAGGTGGAAATACGGGTTAAGGTTAGAAATTAGATTTAGGGCTTGACATTAGGGTTAGACGTTAGGAATAGGGCTATAAATTAGGGTCAGGTTGGAAATTAGGGTTACTCAATTGGTTAGAATTAGTGTTAGGGCTAGAATTTAGGATTAGGGTTTGAAATTAGATTTAGAAGATACAGTTATAAATTTGAGTTAGGCTTGTAATTACCGTTAGAAATTAGGACAAGGTTGGAAATTAGGTTTAGGAATAATGGTTAGACATTTAGAGTTAGGGTTTGAAATTGGGGTAAGAAATTAGGGTTAGGTTAGAAATTAGGGTCAGAAGTTAGAGTTAGAAATTAGCATTAGGGTTTGACATTAGGGTTATAAATTAGGAATAGGGCTATAAATCAGGGTTAGGTTGGAAATTAGGGTTACTCAACGTCTGAGTCCTTCAGGTCATAAGCCTATAGGTTGTCTGCAGACTTTTCCCTCGGGAACAATAACACGCTAAAAGGTAGGGATGAACTATTCGGTTTGATCAGTTCGGAGCTCGACTCGAACAGCGACAGTTCGCAAGTTCGCGAACTTTGAACTTTTTGGCGTGTTCGGTTCGAGTTCGAATTTTTTTTGAAAAAAGTATAAAAAATGCTTAAAAAATACTAAAAAAAATCGAGAAATAAAGAGACTCTTTACTGCAGAATATTATAAGCAACGGTTTATTAGATATTGAATTAAAAAACTACCCAGGGCAAGAAGGCACGCATGTGGGCGATGATTAGCAATGGACGGACTGTGTACGTCGTCAAGAAGCGGTATGTATAATAGCATAAACATGTTACATACACATAACACACATTACAAACATCTACCAACATATGTCAACACATGCTGCAGCGTAATGTATTATCTGTTTGTTATTATATTTGATTAAACCCCGCCCACTTTGCACCCCATGTTATTAAATTTTAAAAACAAACATACATATTGTCCGAACCAAACCGGCACAGACGTTCATTTTTAGCAGCACAAATCAGCACAAACGCAGCACAATTAAATGGTAGGTTTGTTTCTAAAATTTGATAACGTGGGGCGCAAAGTGGGCGGGGTTTCATCAAATATAATGCACAATATCTCGGAAACCAAACCGGCACAAACGTTGATTTCTGCGGCACAAATCAGCACAAACACAGCACTAACCAACAAGCCCGGTTTCGTGACTTTTGGGTGTTGTAGGGGGCTGCGTGACCTTTGGTGACCTTTTATTAAATGGTTAATAACTCAAAAACAAAACAAGATAGAACGGAGATTTCAACGGCACAAACCGGCACAAACCTAGCACTAACCAACAAGCCCGGTTTCGTGACTTTTGGGTGTTGTAGGGGGGCTGAGCGACCTTTCGGTGACCTTGATTCAGTCTCATTGTCTGGAAAAAACAATTGCTAATATCTCTAAAATAAAAGCAGCACAAATGTTAATATTTGCGGCACTAAACAGCACAAACGTAGCATTTTACTATTTTGTATTTCTGTAACCACTCAATGTTCTCGAACCCAGGACATACTTGAAAACGAGAGAAATCTCAATGTATCCTTCCTGGTAAAATACTTTATAAATAAATAAATAACTAACCAATCACAGTGGATTTTTTATTTGTGCCGGTTGTAGGGGGGGGCGGCCAGATTCACGCAGCTGTGTAATGCTGTAATGTGTAACTGCTGTAATGCTATCTGCAGCGGTGTTTAAGTAAATAAATAATTAGTTCTGCAATGATTAGCAGACAGGCTAATTTACCAGCAGCTAAGAACCATGATGTTCGCACAAAACCAGACGCCAACGGAGAACCTGTTGACATTTAGTAGCTGCAAAGGATCATTCAAAAGGGATTCCACACGTATTAACTTCTCAGAAATCGTATAAACTGTCCCGATCAATGTGTGGGTACGCGCGCGTGTGCATGTATTCAAGGCCTCTCTTTTATACATGTCAAGGAGAGGATCGCGTTTCACAAGTTTAACAAGGTTACAAGGTAAGACTCGCTACTTACTTATTACTTATGGGTGAATCAATAGGGATCAACATTTTCCCATTAAGGGTGTTACATGTTATCGACACTAACAGGATCAGATGTGAAAGTAATAACCTGCCCTAAGATTAAATGGACTGTGCGCTTATCCCTTTGGGAATCTGCCCACGAAGAAGTAGTTTAAGGAAGATTTGCATATTTTTGGAATATGTAACACAGAACAAAAAAAAAATATCTATATACACATACACAGCACAGCTTGTTTTAACAAGCTAAATTCACCTATTCAACGCAGAGAGCTCCAGGAGGATGTGTGTCCCAAGTAAGTGGGTTAAACTCATAAGAGCAGTCAATAGGCTAGGAAGGATAGGACCTGCCGTGATGGGGGGGGGGGGTCATTGAAGTTATAGCAATTATGATCATATTTTGTAACCAAATACCCATCGTTTCTTCCAAAATCGTGTGTCTTTAAAATTTTTGACGCTATAAGAAAGTGGAACTCTCCGACCTTGCCATGTTGTGTCAAATGGTCTCGGAAGCAAGCTTTATGAAAAATACATATTCAGGGTGAGTGGGGCCATTCTAGAGTTATATAAACAAGAATATGACTTGAGGAACTGAGGTATAAACACAATGAGTTTCTATACGACACGTAATTAAACAGAAATAAAGAATTAAAGGAACGCTCTACTCATCCTGACCACCTTATTGTTTTAAAGTGGTCAGGATGTGAGGAGCGCCCCCCCTCTCGCTCTGCTGCCCCGATCTACTGAAATCGCAGGTTGAAGTGGAGACGTTTTGAATTCCCGGCTGCCGGTCACCAGATCGGTCACTAGTAGCATCATCACACAGAGAGCATGCCGACGTCACCCTCTCTGGGACCAATCGCTGCAGCGAGCAGCCTCAGAGAGGCATCCAATGGATCGGAGCTGTGCATGCGCGTGCAACTCCAATTCATCATTCTGCACAGGCACTACACAACATGTGTGCGTAAACTGCGCAAGTCTCATAGCGCTGCGCAACCTGCGGTTGCTACGCTACGCAACACCCAGTTATTTAAGGTCTAAGAAGGGAGCTCTATTTTCAATTCGAGTGTCGATGGCAAAAATAAGACTCCTCACATACTTGCACTTTTTAGTGGAAATACAACACTCAAAAAGGTTCAAGTGAAGCATCTGTTCCTAATGCAATTTGTCTTAACACTTAGAGGGCCAGAGGGTGGAGAAAAACACATTAAACGGCTTATCCTTCTCGTACGTTTAATCTCCATTCTTACATAAGCCCTTCTAGGCATAGATAAACCCTATGTCTAATCAAAAATTTGGAGGGACGGTAAAAACAGAACTAGTTTTGTATCAAGGTTTAATGATTTTGGGTGTTTTGCATTGTCTCTTTTAGTCATGGTGGTAAATAAGAATTTATTAAATATACTGTAAGTATTGTTTGCCTGCTTGAGGACACCCAGCAAATGTACTGGGCATGACACTAGTGCTCGGGAGCTCACAAATAGTGTCTATTTTGTTTTGCCACAGTCCAGACCTCAACATTTTCTACCATAATAACTTTTTTCTAATGTGAAAATTGAGTTTTGCCTCCATTTGATTACTTGAGTGACCAATCCGCAGCAGCAGAGCTAACCAAGCAGAGTTTGTACTACAAGAACAGGCTTTAGGCACGCGTGCTAGGCCCGAACACCAATCTTAACTCAATCTTCCCCATTCATTTAACCTTTTCTGGCCAGTAATGAGCAAGACAGTCAATGTGTTTCACTCTACACGTTACCATATCATTTAATTTTATCCATATGCGCTACATCCTGGCATTAAATCTGTTTTAAGTCCAGGCCCTACTGCACCAGAGTCACAACAATGCTAGGACAATTCGACCCGCTATATGTTGACTTCTACGGTACAAGCAGCCGCAGGTTCATCATCGCACCAATACACTTTCAGGGTTATTCAAAGAGAATCGAAAAGTCACTTCACGTTCGGTGACTTTTCGTTCTCTTCAATTCGGTGCGATTTGGTGATCCCATTTCGGCGACCCTGCGGTGTATTCAGCAAGTACCACAGGGCCGCCGTAATGCAGGGAAAAGTCGCCGCAAACCCCCCGAAAACTCACCGCAATACCCGGCATAGGCCCAGCCCTTACCGGCAAAAACATCTAGATTAGCCCCGCCGAAAACGCCGGAAAAACCCGAGCAGGAGCCGATCACACACAAAACAGCCGCCGGAAAAAGCCGACACCGCAGACGAATGGAGTGAACAAAAAAAAACAGTTTGCTTGAATGTTTGAAAAGTGAAACGCTGTTTGCAAAGAAACTACTGACGAAAATGTCTGAAATTTACATATGATCCAATGAATGATAATAAAAAGGGCTGTTACAGAAAAAATAAGAAACGATTTGAAAAATAAAATTGAAAAAAAATGTTTGCAAACAAATCCCAAAAAATACCTAAAAGGTCCTAAAAAATCTATAAATAAAGAGACTTTTTATTGCAGAATATTATAATGAACGGTTTATTAGATATTGAATTAAAACGGGAATATTTTTAACATTGAAGCCTATGGGATTCGCCTGAATAAACCTGCTGAATTAAACCACCGAATGGCAGGGCAATTCAGCAACTTTTCACCGCTGGTTTGTGTTCTCTGAATAGACGAAGCATTGCTTCTCTATGGGGATTTCACTGCCCTCGAACAGGCACCGAACAGGCACCGTATGTGCAGGCAATTCGCCAGGATTTCTCTGCTCTCTGGATAGCCGAATGGCCAGGAAAGGTAACCGAACGCTGATTTTCAGCGTACGTACGGTTACCTTTCGGCAGCCATTCGGATCTTTTTGAATAACCCTGTTTGGTGTTGGCTCTTTGCTTAATGTTGCCCCCCTAGCAAGCTGCTCCCTGTGTGAAGGCGGTTTCAAGCCAGAGGAGAGAGGAGGCTGAACGCACCTCCAACAGAGCTGAGGAAGCAGTGTGGTCCACCACAAAGGTAGAGCTTCCATCTTTTCTTTAAGAGAAACACAACCACCCTACCACTGCATGGAAAAACATTTTGGCACTCAAATGGTAATATAATATTGTTCCCACATTGCATTTAATTTTTGCCCCATGGTAATTTTTTTTATTTTTACATCCATTTCATTTAATGGGATACTCTATTAAAATACAGTTCACATGTTTTGCCCTTAAGTAATTGGGGAGAGGCTGCTGACCGACTCTGCCCAATTATTTTTTAAATATTTTTTCACTTAAGGTGATTTTACTCACATTTTTGTCCCTTGGCGCACTGCTCCTCCTCTTTAGCTTAGGGGCTTCTGAATTCGCATGTCTCTGAAGCTTTACTACATAATGTGCACTTCTGTGAAGCGTAGTAACCACAAATTGCGCATCGCTGCGGACTTGCACACTTTCCGTGGCCCCTGTGCAGAATGATGGATCAGAGCTGTGTGCGCTTGCGCAGATCCGATCTGTCGGCACCCTCTCTGAGTAGGCTCACTATCGCGGGTGGGCTCAGAGGGCGACGCCAGCACTCTCTGGGCACGATCACCTCCTAAAGCTAGAGCTCACATAAATGAACGTTAGCGAAATTCAAAATCCCGGCTGCTGGTGACATTGAGGGCTCTAATACTACATTGTCCACGCAAATTCGTACGCGCAGCGCAATTTATTTTGCACGCAGCGTTTAACGTTAACGTGTGTAAGGCTAGGGTCAGACGAAAGCAGTTTTAACGTGCGTTTAGACGCACGAAATCACGGCCGTGCTAGCAGCAAATGACGTCCAATGCCGGGGAACACACGAAGTACGGCCGCACGAAAGTTCGTCCGCGCAACGCAAGTGGCAAACGAACGCATTTTTTCTAGAACGTCAAACCTCTAGTACGGACGTACAGAGTGCGCTGCGTCCGCTAGAGGCGTGTGTGCGTGATTGGGAGATGTCAGACGCTGCTAATGTCCGGCCAACATAACGTCCAGACACAAAAAGTGTTTTATTGATGATCCGTACAAAATCACGGACGAAAAGGCGCATCGTATGACCGCTATCGCGTATTCCGTGAAAAAATGCGTCCATTCGTTCGAACGCACTTTTTCACAGACAATGCGAAAAATGCGTTAGGTATTACGATCCGAGCGCATTTTTTTCATCCGTCAAAAAATGTATCGCACATGAAAAAGACGCCCAAAAACGAGCGCAAATTAACGCTGCGCGCAGAAATCGGTGGGCAATCAGAATTAAAGAACCACAATTGTCTTCCATTCAGTTTTTCCGCCTGTCAAAATCAATCTGAGTATATATGCTGCAGCAATAAAAAAACACACACAACCTCTCAATTTTATTGTTTCGGTATGTGTAGAATGTGTAACTAGAGACAGAAGGAAGGTTAGGTATACCATCTAACGAAAAGGTAATGGGAAGTACCAGTTAATACGTAACTTTTAATAGTTAATATTATAAACTCAACCTAACACACATACATATATGATTGTGGAAAACATGCGGGGTAGGGTGTAAGAAAATTAATGTTAGCCCATATATGGTCTCATATGTATCAATGATTAGTGAAGAAGGTGGCTACCATTGCCAATATTAAATATAGACAAATGATACATGTATACATACATAAAGCAGGAGCGATGTCCCATATAGACACAGGGTAAGGGAAAATTCCGAAAAGAGGTACAAAGCCAGGATGGTGATTAGAAGTTTAGGAGTAAATTCTCATACATATATATCACTTTTTCTTGAAAAAGCTGTGTCTGAACAGCGAAACGCGTTGAGCGTTATGTCTGGTTGCTTTTAACTGATTTTTCTTTACCGATCGTGGTCTGTACGGGTGCTGCCCAATCTCTCTGAGCAAATGTCTCTTAGCAATAGCTGGGTAATGTAGGCGGCAAGAACTGCCGAGGTTAGCATAGAGTGGTATGTGATATATATGTATGAGAATTTACTCCTAAACTTCTAATCACCATCCTGGCTTTGTACCTCTTTTCGGAATTTTCCCTTACCCTGTGTCTATATGGGACATCGCTCCTGCTTTATGTATGTATACATGTATCATTTGTCTATATTTAATATTGGCAATGGTAGCCACCTTCTTCACTAATCATTGATACATAGGAGACCATATATGGGCTAACAATCATTTTCTTACACCCTACCCCACACATTTTCCACAATCATATATGTATGTGTGTTAGGTTGAGTTTATAATATTAACTATTAAAAGTTACGTAATAACTGGTACTTCCCATTACCTTTTCATTAGAAAACCGCGCAAACGTGGTTCGTAAAAAGTTGCGCATCGATTGTAATACCGTCCGCGTACCAGCGCACAGACGCATTTGTGCTCACAATGTTATGTATGGGATGCGCGCATGAACGTTCGCTCGTGCAGGGTAACTCGCGTTAGACGTTAACGCGCATTTTGTGCGCGAACGTCGGAATTTGATGGTCAGCGCGAAGGGTTTTTCCCCTCGCGTTAATGCGTTTTTGCACACGCGCACATTTTTGCTCGAAGAATGTAATAGAGCCCTGAGTGGGGTGGATGAAACTCCTCCATTTCTGCCAGATGGGGCAGTGGGAGGGAAGGTGACACTACACATTCTGGCCACTTTAAAAAGCTAAAGTGGCCAGGATGTGTAGAGTGTTGCTTTAATGTATGTGCTTGTGTCATTTCATTTAATTTACATGCCATTGCAATTTTATTTAATTCGTGCTCCATTTTTTTTTTTTATATATATATATATATATATATATATATATATATATAGATATATATATATATATATATATGTACAACATATTACCATTATATTTGAACTGCGTCCTCAATAATGTGCCGCTGGGTCCAACATGCTTGTTTTATGAGAAAATGCGACAGTGCGCACCTACCTTGATTGAAGGCGTCACGTGGCTACCTAATACTCGCCCAAGAGATATAATGATAATTGTCACAACACTCCAATCAAGAAAGTAATCTGGACCCAGGACCCTGGCCCAGGCGCTTCAAACGTCTGCAATCTATGTTCTATGTACAGTGTGACCCAATTAGAAGAATAAAATGCCTAAATCTGGATATTTGCATGTCTGTAGCTAGGTGACAGCTAATCCTGAGCTCATAATTCAAAGAGGGGGTGAGATGGGGAATGGTACTTACTAGTGGGGATTGGGGAGAATGAATGGCGGTGACTGGTGGGTAAATGGAGCACAGTACTGGTGAAAGGAGGCACAAAAAAACAGCTCCCAAAACCCAATGGAAAACAACCACCAGTTGTTTTCCACATGAGGCCCGGCCTTAATGTCCATATACCCACCAAGCCACTTTGTCAGTAGCTCGAGTGGTAATACTTTTCGAGCTACATGTCAATAACACCTTGGCGTACTGTTATGAACTCCAGGAGTCCATAGGACTCCACGGTGTCTGACAGAATCTCGTGTGAGCTCTGCCCAGCCAGGGCGACACAAGGATTCACGGATAAACACTGGAAGCTATTTGTCCCCATCAGTCAGGTGCCCAAGGAGCTTATACACATTATAAAACACAAGCTGTGTTTTGCATGTAAAAAGTGGGGGGGGGGGAAAGGTTAGGTTTTTTTATCTCCTGTTTCCATTTTGTGGATTTTTTCCCACGGTGAAACATTTACCAAAATCTGTGCAAATGTTTTCCTTTATTGCTATGGTTTATCTTCGACAGTATTTAGCAGTTAATGAGGTGAAGGAGGGAATTTTAGATAAGGCAGCAAGAGGTCTATTGTGATAAAGGCTACCCGAGATAAGAGATGGCAGCTGAATGACATAAAATAGGGAGCTTAAACGGCTTCTTATCTACTCCTGGTGATGTCCTTTGAATTCATCCCACACAATACAATATTTTGGTGTTAACGTACAGTAAATAGTCGTGATAGCCGAGATGCAAGGAGATCTTGCGTCTCAGATGGAATAGGACGTGATAAGATTAAGCTGAGCGCTATACAGCTCGAGTGCTCTGCTTAACCCGAGGTGTGCAACTGTGGTTTGATCAACCTCAAGTTGAGACACATCTCCAGTCAATATTGAGGCGGGAATGGTTGTTGATGTTGGTGTCGGCTCCATAAATTAAATTGAAAGACCTGCTCTTGGACCAAACAAGTGCCTGTATATTCAATATATCTTCGGTAAAAATGGCCACCAGGCACTCACCTGTTATTTAATATCTTGTGTACCGTTGAGCAGCTTAAATGGGTTTCAAGCTGCCGAGGTAAGGCTGTTCTGCTGAGTTATTGTCTTTCGTTAGTTTTCCAGATTTCTACATGAGTTGATCCCTTACTCATTTTGCCGCTGGTGTTATCTGACATAGGTCAGACGGGCGAAGACGTGGCTCGCATGGAGTCCTTCATTAATACTTTTGCTGCAGGGAGTCAAAGGGTTAATGTAAGGCCCTTCATTAGGACCAGGAGGCTGGGTGGTTTTAAGGGAAGGATGCACAATGCTTAAACCCCCCCTGGGGCTATGATCTATCCCATTAGGAGGATAAAGGAGGAAGACACCAAGAATCCTACACAGTAACCGAAACAGCGGCCTTCTAACCATCTGTTGTGCGCTGAGCTTCCGAGCTGTATTAGAACATTAACAAAGCAATGGGCCCAGCCTCTGTGATATATAGAAGGCAATAACATGGTATATGATGCATGAAAGTGATGTACCTAGAAGGGTCCGTAGGCGGCCATTTTGATATGCCATGGGTGAGGGAGCCGGGATAAACACTGGCATGCCCACTCCATGGACTGTACCCCCACTTGATGCCCATAGGTGGGGACCTGCAAGATTAGTGAATGGTCCTTCTTTCATTATTAAGGACTGGGCAGCAATATCTGCTCAGCTGCTAACATTTAACCCCATCAGCAGGGAGTACATGATGCCTGCACCGGTTTAGGTGATCTACCCCCACCCGCACCATGTAGGGTAGTGGCATAAGATGTTAAGGGAGTCATTCTCAAGCATATGCATTTATTTTTATTTTGTACAGTGCCAGTGGCTTTCAAGCACTGGCCAGCTGCCACCAATATAACCCTCGCACTGCCAGCGGGCTTGATTCCCAAATTTGTTTTGTCTGAAACCAATTTAATGGATGAAATTTAGACAAAATGAATAATGGCAAGAATGAAATGACACATCGAATCACTGTTTTTTTTCCCTTACCGTCTCCACTTTAACGTTGTATTCCAAGGAAGGTGCTATCTCGGCACCTCATCCCCGGAACGAAGAACAAAGCTCGATGATACCGTTTTTTATTCTTTTGTTTTGTTATTGCAGCATTATTGTTCCCATTTCAATTATAATGTGAACAATGATGCTGCATTAGCGATTTTTGTATGGGGCGCGTTTGTTAAAAATCGTGTAATTTCCCCCAAACAAAATGTTTCCCATTTCTAATTTTTTGAACAAGTGCAACTCATAGAAAATATAACCGCAAACGCTCGCATGTTAAAAAAAACTTTACACGTTGTAAATTATTGAAAATTCAAATTTTATTGATTTTTTTTATAATATACAGACAGGACATGACGTATACATAGATTATAAATCTGCCGAGTCTGCTAGAAAGAACGATATACAGTCAGGTCCAGAAATATTGGGACATGGACACAATTCTAACATCTTTGGCTCTATACACCACCACAATGGAGTTGGAATGAAACAAACACAATGTGCTTTAACTGCAGACTGTCAGCTTTAATTTGGGGGTATGTACATCCAACTCCGGTGAACGGTGTAGGACTTACAGCAGTTTGCAGATGTGCCTCCCACTTGTTAAGGGACCAAAGGTAATGGGGCAATTGGCTTCTCAGCTGTTCCATGGCCAGGTGTGTGATATTCCCTCATTACCCCAATTACAATGGGCAGATAAAAGGCCCAGAGTTCATTTCAAGTGTGCTATTTGCATTTAGAATCTGTTGCTGTCAACTCTCAAGATGAGATCCAAAGAGCTGTCACTATCAGTGAAGCAAGCCATCATTAGGCTGAAGAAACAAAACAAACCCATCAGAGAGATAGCCAGAACATCAGGCGTGGCCAAAACAACTGTTTGGAACATTCTCAAAAAGAAGGAACGCACCGGTGAGCTCAGCAACACCAAAAGACCCGGGAGACCACGGAAAACTATGGTGGATGACTGAAGAATTCTTTCCCTGGTGAAGAAAACACCCTTCACAACAGTTGGCCAGATCAAGAACACTCTCCAGGAGGTAGGTGTATGTGTGTCAAAGTCAACAATCAAGAGAGGGTTCACCACAAGATGTAAACCATTGGTGAGCCTCAAAAACAGGAAGGCCAGATTAGAGTTTACCAAACAACACCTAACAAAGCCTTCACAGTTCTGGAACAAGATCCTATGGACAGATGAGACCAAGATCAACTTGTACCAGAATGATGGGACGAGAAGAGTATGGAAAAGGAAAGGAACTGCTTATGATCCTAAGCATACCACCTCATCAGTGAAGCATGGTGGTGGTAGTGTCATGGCGTGGGCATGTATGGCTGCCAATGGAACTGGTTCTCTTGTATTTATTGATGATGTGACTGCTGACAAAAGCAGCAGGAGGAATTCTGAAGTGTTTCGGGCAATAATATCTGCTCACATTCAGCCAAATGCTGCAGAATTCATTGGACGGCGCTTCACAGTGCAGATGGACAATGACCCAAAGCATACTGCAAAAGCAATCAAAGAGTTTTTGAAGGGACAGAAGTGGAATGTTATGCAATGGCCAAGTCAATCACCTGACCTGAATCCCATTGAGCACGCATTTCACTTGCTGAAGACAAAACTGAAGGAAAAATGCCCCAAAAACAAGCAGGAACTGAAGACCGTTGCAGTAGAGGCCTGGCAGAGCATCACCAGGGATGAAACCCAGCGTCTGGTGATGTCTATGCATTCCAGACTTCAGGCTGCGATTGACTGCAAAGGATTTGCAAACAAGTATTAAGAAGGGAAAGTTTGATTTATGATTATTATTCTGTCCCATTACTTTTGGTCCCTTAACAAGTGGGAGGCACATCTGCAAACTGCTGTAAGTCCTACACCGTTCACTGGAGTTGGATGTACATACCCTCAAATTAAAGCTGACAATCTGCAGTTAAAGCACATTGTGTTTGTTTCATTCCAACTCCATTGTGGTGGTGTATAGAGCCAAAGATGTTAGAATTGTGTCGATGTCCCAATATTTCTGGACCTGACTGTATAGATAGTATTAGGGATGAGCCGAACACCCCCGTGTTCGGTTCGCACTCGAACAATTTCAAAAGTTCGATTTTGAACGCGAACACGAACTGAACTCAATGCAAGTCAATGGGACTCAAAAGTTTGGCTTTTAGAGTGGCCTGCACGAGAGCATATATGCAAGATATTTGCCATAAAAAGTTGTATGGGGGTCCAGGTAGTGCCCTGGGGGACAGGAAACAAGGACAAAAAGTTAACAAAAAACATTTTCCATGAAATAAGGGTTAAAAATAAAAACGAAAAATTCCTTCAAATATCGTGCCTAGGAGGTCCCCATAACCTGCCCGTGAAGTGGCGGATTTGTAGGATGTATAGAAACATTTAAAAACAAAAAAATGACGTTTCAAATGACGCTAAACGCTTTTCCTTTAATCTATTCATAATAACTGCTTGGGGCGGCAGTCTGTATTAAAAAAGGAGACATTTTAGTACACGCAGAACAAGTTTAGTGATTTTTTAGCTAAATTATGGTGAAACTTATGCAGGCTTTGGATGAAAGTAACAATAGGTGCTTTAAAATTGGGCCTTTAGTGTCGGCAACAGTAACCCCTCTGTGGTATTGTGGAAGAGTGCAGGGTTGGACCCTGCGTTCCAAAAAATTAAAATGATATAAATCTGGTACAGGCGTCAGTGCACCCAAATATTGTGCCTTTCATGGCAGCAAGTGACTTCACATCGTAACCCTTTTGTGGTATTGTGGAAGAGTGCAGGGTTGGACCCTATGTTCCAAAAAATTAAAATGATATAAATCTAGTACAGGCATCTGTGCACCCAAATATTGTGCCTTTCATGGCAGCAAGTGACTTCACATCGTATTCGTAACCCTTTTGTGGTATTGTGGAAGAGTGCAGGGTTGGACCCTACGTTCCAAAAAATTTAAATGATATAAATCTAGTGCAGGCGTCAGTGCACCCAAATATTGTGCCTTTCATGGCAGCAAGTGCCTTCACACTGTAACCCTTTTGTGGTATTGTGGAAGAGTGCAGGGTTGGACCCTGCGTTCCAAAAAATTTAAATGATATAAATCTGGTACAGGCGTCAGTGCACCCAAATATTGTGCCTTTCATGGCAGCAAGTGCCTTCACACCGTAACCCTTTTGTGGTATTGTGGAAGAGTTCAGTGCTGGAGGTTTTGTGAATGCAGAAGAGGACATCCCCTATCTATTCCATTACGTCAGCATCAGGGGATTGATAGCTGCTGATCCAGGACTGATTCATTTTTATAAATGTCAGCCGGTCTACAGAGTCGGTGGACAGATGCACTCTTTTGTCTGTGACAAAACCTCCAGTCATACTGAACATCCTTTCAGAAAGCACGTTGGATGAAGGGCAACCTAGTAGCTGCATAGCATATTGGCTAAATTCTGGCCAGTGATCCAATCTCAACACATACAGGGTTATCCAAAGAGATTCGAATTGCTTGAGAAAGGTAACCGAACGCTGAAAATCAGCGTTCGGTTACCTTTCCTGGCCATTCGGCTATCCAGAGAGCAGGCAATTCGCCAAATCCTGGCGAATTGCCTGCACATACGGTGCCTGTTCGGTCCCTGTTCGAGGGCAGTGAAATCCCCATGAAAATGCACTGCTTCGGCTATTCAGAGAACACAAACCAGCAGTGAAAGGTTCCCCTAATGCCCTGCCATTCGGTGGTTTCATTCGGCAAATTTATTCAGGAGAATCCCATAGACTTCAATGTTAAAAATATTCCCGTTTTAATTCAATATCTAATAAACCGTTCATTATAAAATTCTGCAGCAAAAAGTCTCTTTATTTATAGATTTTTAGGATACTTTAAGCATTTTTCTGAATTTTTTAAAAAAATTTAAAAGTCCGATTTTTTTTTTTTTTTTTTCAGTTTACTTATTGTTTTTGTAACAGCCCTCTTTATTATCATTCCCTGGACCTCCTGTGAAAATTTCAGACATTTTCGCTCAGTAGTTTCTTTGCAAACAGCGTTTCTTTTTCCCAGATTCATACAAATGGTTTTTCTAATTTATTCACTGCCTCCTCTACGTCACAGCTGCTTCGGCTCTGTGTGATTCGGCTCCTGTTCGGCTCCTGTTCGGCTTCTTCGAAGGTTAATCCAGATGTTTTTGCTTGTTTTCAGCGTGCATTCGGTTAGTTTCCGTCAGGTTTGCGGCAGCTTTTCCCTGCAATTCGGGGACCCTGTGCTGTTTGGTGAATACACCGCAGGGTCACCGAAATGCAATCGGCAAAAGGAACTGAATTGAAGAGAACGAAAAGTCACCGAACGTGCGGTGACTTTTCGAATCTCTTTGGATAACCCTGCCAGTAAGCCAGTGGATCATCTGCTGGAAAGGTCTGCCCTTGCCCCTAGGTAGTCCTGCACCATACGGTGAAGACGCTGGCAATGGATGCCTACATTTGACGTCCCTGGGCATCGTGGACTAACAAAATTTAGAAGGGCATCAGTCAAGCGGCCCCGGCCTTCACCACTATTCCACTGATCATCCGCAGCCTCAGAAGCACGTGTGTCATCACTTGGTAACCTACCAGTGCCTGGAAAGGTGTTACACAAGTGTCGCTTTAGAGCGTCCTCAAGTTTTTTCATCCTGTGCTCCCTCTGTGTCGGCAGGATGAGCTCTGCAACTTTACCCTTGTATCGTGGATCAAGAAGGCTTGCCAACCGGTAATGATCCCTCTCCTTGATAGCTCGAATCCTGGGGTCCTCTACCAGGCTTTGCAGGATAAGGGAGCCCATGCAGTGCAGGTTGGAGGTGGCATTAGCTTCCGAGTCTTCCTGGTCAATGAGGAGGATGACCCCATCGTGCACTCCCTGCTCCCAGCCACATACTAGTCTTTGTGTTTCTGGGCACACAAAACCCTCCCTTGAGGAATCCCCACCTTCAATGCCCCCGCTACTTAAATATTCCTCCTCATCCTCCTCCTGTCTGATCTGAGGAGGACCCGCTGGAATGCTGTCTGCGGAAAGACTGGGGCCTTCAGAGCTAGGGAAGGCCTCCTCTTCCTCCCGCTGCTCTTCCTCTAGAGCCACATCTATAATTCACCGCAGAGTGTGCTCCAGCAGGAACACTAAAGGAATTGTGTCACTGATGCATGCACTGTCCCTGCTCACCATCCTCGTTGCCTCCTCAAATGGTGACAGTACAGTGCATGCATCCTTGATCATCAGCCATTGCGGGGGGAAAAAAAACCAAGTTGGCCTGAACCTGTCCTTGTGCCATACTCACACAGGTACTCGTTGATGGCCCTCTGCTGCTTGTGCAGACGCTGCAGCATTGCTAATGTCGAGTTACACCTGGTGGGCATGTCACAGATCAGACGGTTTGTAGGAAGGTGGAATTCTCTTTGAATTTCTGCCAGGCGAACACTTGCTGGGAATGACCATCTGAAGTGGCTGCAGACTTTTCTGGCCTGGCTGAGAAGCTCTGCCAGCCCTGGGTACCTGGTTAGGAAACGCTGTACCACCAAATTTAGGACGTGTGCTAGGCATGGTACATGCGTCAACTTACCCAGGCGTAGGGCGGAGAGAAGATTGCTGCCATTATCACAGACGACCATTCCCAGCTCAAGCTGGCGATCTCTGCACTTGCCCCTGCAGAGCTGACAGAATTTCTGGCCCGGTGTGGCTCCTGTCCCCTAAACAAACCAGCTCAAGCACAGTATGGCATATTTTTGCTTATGCCATTGTGTAGCCCCTGTCAGGCGTCGGTTTAACTGTCACTTCACCAGAGACAGAGAAGGAGGAGGAGGAGGATAGGCTTGTGCACCGATTTTTTTTTCGGTTCGATTCGATTTTTCGGATGTTTAAACTTTTCGATTCGGTTCGGCTCGACTCGTTTTCCGTGTACATTTTTTCGGAATTTCGACCATTTTTCGTATTTTCATGTCACTTAGCTCGTCTTTGTATCGACTTTTCGTATTTTCGGAAATTTTCGTTTTTCGGAATTGTAAATGGTTTCGGAATTTCGACCATTTTTCATATTTTCGTGTCACTTAGCTCGTTTTTTGTATCGACTTTTTGTATTTTCGGAAAATTTCGTTTTTTCGGAACGTCTGTTCTCCTCGTTTCAAAGCAATAAATTTTGATTTGACACATTTCAAGTACATTCGAAAATTCCAAAAATATTTCGTTTCGGCTCGGAAAACTTTTCGGATCTGCCATTTTCGGATCTAAAAATTTTCGGAAAATCGGCCGCATCCGAAAACACGAATCGGGAAATTTCGTGAAAATTCCGAAATTCCGAAACCCGAAACGCACATCCCTAGAGGAGGAAGAGGGAGAGGTGGTGGTGGAGCAGACAGACCTCATACAAGCAGCTTTCTGGAGGCATGGTGGATGAACAAGCTCCAGCACAGAGCCCCATCTTGGATCCCTCCCAGCTGCAGTCAGAGTTACCCATTTGCCATGAAGGAAATGTAACGGCCCTGTCCATGCTTGCTGGACCACGTGTCTAACGTCACATGCACCTTGCTGCTGACTGCCTTTCCCAATGACTCGATAACATTGTCTTCCACGTGCTGGTATAGTGCTAGAATGGCCTTCCATGAAAAGTAATGGCGTTTTGGAACCTGCCACTGTGGTACAGCACATTCAGCAAATTCACAGAAGGAAGCAGAGTCCACCAGCTGGAAAGGCAGCAGCTGTAATGCGAGTAATTTTGCTAAGCTGGCATTTAGACGCTGTGCTTGGGGATGGTTGGGATTATATTTTATTTTACGCTGCAGCAGCTGGGGCAACGTAATCTGACTGCGTACATCTTCAGTTGATGGGATGCTGTCACATTCTGAGGAAGGACTTGGTACATCCATTACTGTAGCATCATCCCTGTCAGTGGAGGTTGGAGTCAATGACATGGCAGGACATATAGTGGGGGTAGAGACAGGCGAGGAGGACCTACGCAAAGTTTTGCGCCAACGGGATGCATGGCAGGTGGCCATATGTCGCCTCAAGCCCGTGGTACCCAAGCGTCCGGTGTCTTTCCCACGCTTGAGCCTCATCTGACATAGATTACAAATAGCAATGGTGGGGTCTGCTGCACATTTCTTAAAGAACTCCCAGACAGCAGAGTTCCTGGATGTGTGCTTTGAGACAACGGCGCTCTGCACTTGAGCAGCTCTGACATCTGATGCCTTGGACTGGCTAGTGCAACGGTTGGTCATAGAGGATGTTGTGCCTCTCTCATGGTGGCCCCCCTCAGGAGCCAAAGGGGGGACCTGGTTGCTGTGTGTATAGTTAAGCCCTTTAGGCTGGTATGTAGTTCTCTGCATAATGCAGAACCCTGAACACAGAAATAACCAGACAAGAGAAGACTGTAACACACACAAGGAACGCCCTACTCTGGGGTAAGGTCCTTTGGATGGCCTTCTGATCTACACAGAGTACAGGGTGGGAAACATGAAATGACAAACAATGAACAATCAGGGGTTAAACAGACATGACTTGAACAATGGTGCTAACTAGAAAGAGATCCTTGATGTGGTCTCTATAAACAATAAGTAACTGTACTAGATACCAAGACACAGAACACCAGACTAGACAGGAATATAGTATACAACCTGCAGGGGAGGACTTCACTGGAAACAGATTTATGCTTCAACCAGCACAAACCACTGGATACCTTGCGATTAGGTCTAACACCAGAACAAGAAACAAACAACAGAGGCTGTAGCGTGGTACAAACAAACCAGAACCTGAAGACCATACATACAAAACACAAAAAAGGATAAAGCAAGAGAATAGTCAATATACCAGGCCAGGAGTCTTAAACCAGAAATATCAATATGCGGTACCAAGGGGTTAGAAACAAGGATGGTCAGGATACGTAGCCAGAAGTCAAGAATCCAGATCAAAAATACAATATTACACAAGCAGCAAAGAGAACCGTATACTGGATCAAGGAGCTGTAGCACTAAAGGCCATGTAAATAGGGCAGTACTACAGATCATGTGATCACAGGTCTGATCAGGCACCGAGACTCCAGGGGCGGGGAGCCAAACAGATTAACCCTATACTCAAAAGGGCTGCGAAAAACTCTCATAATCAGTGGGCATGGCTGGAGGGAACGTAACAGCCTCGTGTTTGTTGTGCCTCCTCCTCCTCCTCACTTGACTCCTCTGTTCGATCAGCCACCCAGGTGGAGTCAGTGACCTCATCATCATTGTCATCACCCCCTATCTCCTCGTTACTGGAGTCAACTTGGCAGTATGCTGCAGCTGCTGGGGCAACATGAGTGCCAGTTATTTGTGTGTCACTGGCACCCCGTTCCTCTAGGTTCATTATACTCCCTTCCTCAACCTCAGAGATTGAATCAGAGCACTGTAGTTGCTGCGCATCCTCAAGCAGCATGTCACTGTCATTGTAGTCAAACAATTCAGCTGACTCCTCCGTGTGTGATAGTGAGCCTACGGCAGGAGTAGCTGTGGACATGTAGGCTGCATTAGATGCTTTGGCAGCTGAGGTGGACTGTAAAGCACTACAAGCCTGGCTGGCAGAGGACTCGTAGGACTCAGATGGCCTGGTTAGCCAATCCACCAAATCCTCTGTATGTTGCTGCTGCTTAAGACAGCCAGCACCAGTTAGAAAGGACAAGCGTGCCCCTGCAGAGGATGCACCACGTCCACGACGACCAGAGGCACAGCCTCCCGACACAGAGGCTGCTTGCCCTTTTATCTGTGCCTGGGAGCGTCTGCCTGTCATTTTTGGTCTTTCTGACATGGTGAGTGATATATAGATTAAAGATATACAGAACTCTGATTCAACTCTGTTATAAAAATTGGAGATATGCTGCAGAACTTTGATTCAACTCAGGTATAAAGATTAAAGATTTCCAGAACTCTGGTATAACTCAGTGAGACACCCTGATAGCTGGCAGCCAGTGACAAGACACAGATTACAATTCCCAGAAACCTCCTATAAATCAGTGAGACCCCCTGATGGGTGGCAGTGACGACCAAGACACAAATTACAATTCCCAGAAACCACCTACAAGTCAGTGAGACCCCCTGATAGGACCCCCTGATAGCTGGCAACAGTGACAAGACACAGATTACAATTCGCAGAAATCTGCTAGAATTATGTGGGACCCCCTGATAGCTGGCAGTGAGAAGACATAGATTACAATTCCCAGAAACCTCCTATAAGTCAGTGAGACCCCTGATGGGTGGCAGAGAGAACACAAAGATTACAACAATTCCCAGATATTTTGTAGAAACGAGACCCCAAAAATACTTGGTGGCAGTGAGAACACACAGATTAGAACAATTCCCAGATATTTTGTAGAAATGACACCCCCCCCCAATAGCTGGTGGCAGACTGGCAGTGAGAACACACACTAACACAAGAACAATCTCCTCTCAAAAAACGCATGCAGAAGCACTGTGTTTAGCCTTATATAGTGTGCTGCGGGATTTAGCTCTGTGAGCCCATGATTGGGCAAAATTTGCCCAATCAGGACTCTGAGCCGTGATTGGCATAGTCTTGAACCTGTCTTGCACCTGACCTGTGGTCAGGTGCAAGGCTGTAGCCAATTACGAGCTTCAGGCAGTGGAAAAGTGCATTGTGGTCCATTGTGGTGCATTGTGGGCGAACATGCGGCGAACACGCGGAAATGTTCGTAGTTTGCGAACATGCGAACAGGCGATTTTTCTAATCGAACTCCGAACCGATCGAACCGAACAGCTCATCCCTTTATAATAGTATGTCTGAGTCATATAATAAAATAAGGCTTCAAAATGCGTTTAAACATGATGAGTGAAACCGGTAAAAATGAGCTCAGCACACAGGCGTGAAATGGCTCCGCAGCGAAAAGGGTTAATTTTTCTTAATTTGTGCAATACCCGTTACATTAAATATTTGTTTTATAACTTTATAAGTAAAAAAAGAAAAATGAAGACAACGAGGAAAAGGAAAAAAAGGAAGGAAAAGAAAAGAATCATAAGAAACATTGTGTGCAATGAATATTTAATCTATTTTTAAATAATATTTTAAAAGGAAGAACAATGAAACGGAACACACAGCTAAATGATGGAAAACTAGAGTTAACACTTCAAGTGCCAGAGGCTCCCGGGCGGGTCGGAATCATTTCAGTAAGATAAGTAAGCAGATGATTTCGTTACATGTTGTGTAGAGAAGTCATCTTTTTGTAGCCTTGAGGAAAAATTCAGCGCCTTGTCTGCATTAACCTTGGGGCGCATTAACCCTGGGGCGCATTAACCCTGGGGCGCATTAACCCTGGGGCGCATTCATCATATTCGTCGCTGCGGATGAAAGATATTTAGCGTGTTAGTGTGTGCGACATATGTCTTCTTACCATAACAGATCATGGAGTCCGCCACATGCTTTTTTTTCCCATTTGTTATCCTTTTTTTTTCTGCTGAAAAGAAACTTGGACCAAGTGCAGGAACTCCCAAGGACCCGTGGCCCTGGAACAGCATGAACACAGTCACACTGCCTTGACCGATTGGTCACAGTTTATTAGCAACCTATAAACCTCTCATCTGCTCCAGGCGACTGGTTGTTAATGGGGCTTGTTAGAACTGTCACCTGCAACTGTCAGAATGCAGAGGCAATAATAGCCCAGCAATGGCTAAATCTGTGTAATCTGTCCCTTTCAAGTGCAAAACAGCTATTATTTTCCGCTTAAACAATGGCAGGAGCCTTTCGCCGCATAAAAGGACAATTACGAATGTCTTCCTGCCGGGCGTCAGCAGTGGTGAGATAATGTTTCCATATTCCCGATCTCTCTCTGGGAAAATGAACACGAGGTACCGATTTAATGACATCAGAATCTGATGTCTCCTTGCAAGAGTTAACGCGCGGCTCGGGAACTGACGCGTCCCTAGTAGGTTTGCCCTCTCAGCAAGTAACGGATTGTGTTTGGTGACTGGTTAAAAAAAATAATTAACCCCTTCACTCCCAAATCAATAGTTATCTCGGTTTTGCATTGTAATACACTGGATGCATATCAAAACTCAATTTTCACACCTTTAATTAAAGCAAGGTTAGTGTGCCCCCTGTGGACACATCAAATCCACTGTCTTATCACTATTGTATAGTAAAAAAGCTACAAGAAGCAGCTCTCACACTCAATGTAACAAAAAATTCAGAAACTTTACTGCTGCATTACAGCTGCCAGGGAGAGGGGCAGAATACAGGGAGCGCTCTGGGGTCAATCACTGCTGTACAGGGATAAGATTCAGGGTATTATCATGCCTAAAAATCCCAGTACAGTACAGATATAAGGTGTTGCTGTAATTTCCATACACAGGCATTATGCAGCACATACAGATACAAGGTGTTGCTGTAATTGCCATACACAGGCATTATGAAGTACATACAGATACAAGGTGTTGCTGTAATTGCCATACACAGGCATTATGCAGCACATACAGATACAAGGTGTTGCTGTGATTGCCATACACAGGCATTATGCAGCACATACAGATACAATGTGTTACTGTAATTGCCATACACAGGCATTATGAAGCACATACAGATACAAGGTGTTGCTGTAATTGCCATACACAGGCATTATGAAGTACATACAGATACAAGGTGTTGCTGTAATTGCCATACACAGGCATTATGCAGCACATACAGATACAAGGTGTTGCTGTGATTGCCATACACAGGCATTATGCAGCACATACAGATACAATGTGTTACTGTAATTGCCATACACAGGCATTATGAAGCACATACAGATACAAGGTGTTGCTGTAATTGCCATACACAGGCATTATGCAGCACATACAGATACAAGGTGTTGCTGTACTTTCCATACACAGGCATTATGCAGCATACACAGATTCAAGGTGTTGCTGTAATTGCCATACACAGCATTATGCAGCACATACAGATACAAGGTGTTACTGTAATTCCCATACACAGGCATTATGCAGCATACACAGATTCAAGGTGTTGCTGTAATTCCATACACAGGCATTATGCAGCACATACAGATACAAGGTGTTACTGTAATTGCCATACACAGGCATTATGCAGCACATACAGATACAAGGTGTTGCTGTAATTCCATACACAGGCATTATGCAGCATACACAGATTCAAGGTGTTGCTGTAATTCCCATATACAGGCATTATGCAGCACATACAGATACAAGGTGTTACTGTAATTGCCATACACAGGCATTATGCAGCACATACAGATACAAGGTGTTGCTGTAATTCCCATACACAGGCATTATGCAGCACATACAGATTCAAGGTGTTACTGTAATTCCCATACACAGGCATTATGCAGCACATACAGATTCAAGGTGTTACTGTAATTTCCATACACAGGCATAATGTGCACATACAGATATTGCATTGCTAATAATCTCATTATGATCACTACAAACCCCATAAGCAGGAGATCTGAACATGTTATTATCTGTCTGCAGCACATTTACTGGATCTGACCCAAACGCCATTCCTGCCTGTATGCTGATAATGCAGACCCCGTGTTACATTGTGTAAGATAAGGGACACCATTTAGAGTTCAGAATCTTTCATTCCTACAATATCTCATCAACAATTTTTCTCATGAAAAATAAAAAATTAGCAAATTTACTTTGTTTAATTTTTTTGACGCTCTCACAACATCATTCTCTGCGCAAATCTTTCTATTTTATCCTATATTTAATTGTTAAGTTGGCATCCCGTGTTTCAAATAAACGTTATGATAAAGATTTTTTTCTACAATAATCGCTTGGTAGTGAAGGAGTTAAAATTTTGGTGTAATGTAGTTGTTTTAAACATAATGTGTCTTTAAATTATTTTGAAATACTCTGTACAATAACGGTGTACGTTTCTCTTAACGGTCTCAGCTTGACTAATCCATGTAAAAAAAAGTTTGTTAAGGCTAGGGTCAGACTAACGCATTTTCGCGTTGTCCGTGAAAAAGTGCGTTCGAACGAATGGACGCATTTTTTCACGGAGTACGCGATAGCGGTCATACGATGCGCATTTGCATCCGTGATTTTGTACGGATCATCAATAAAACACTTTTTGCGTCTGGACGTTATGTTGGCCGGACATTAGCAGCGTCTGGCGTCTCCAAATCACGCAGACACGCCGCTAGCGGACGCAGCGCACTCTGTACGTCAGTACTAGCAGTTTAACGTTCTCGAAAAAATGCGTTCGTTTTCCACTTGCGTTGCGCAGCCGGACTTTTGTGCGGCCGTTCTTCCTATATTGGCCGTCATTGGACGTCATTTGCTGCTAGTGCGGCCGTGATTAAGTGCGCCTGCATGCGCGTTCGCACTGCGCTCGTCTGACCCTAGCCTTAATCAGGCGCAATATCTAACATTTTCTCATGGGAACAGCCGTGACAACTACAACTCAGTGAATACAGCCGTGTTGCACTTGCCGGTGCCCAGGGCTGCCGTCTGGGTGGGGCGAGCAAGTGACCCCCACACTTGGGGGTCCTGCACCACTTCTGACACCCTCCGCATGATCAAAAGTGTCCGTGAACGCCACCCATCTTTTAAGGGCACTAACTATCAATGGGTGTGAGCTAACCCTAGCGTCAGCCTGTTTTGCGTTAGCGCCAGGTAAATCCAGTCTAGCGCCGGACCAACAGATCGTTTGGTCCCGGCGATAAGTTTAACGCCGACGCTAATCGCAAAAATTGACCTACTGCTCAACCCTGGTGTTAACTGACAGAAAAGGAAGAAAAAAGAAAAAAGAAAACGTCAAGTCCCCGCCCAAAATTAACAGGCGATTAACAGGCGATTGAAAGGAATGCAGATCAGGTGTGTCTCTCGGCTCGCTGGATGTAGTTTACGTGTAAAAGATGCATTGTATGGTTAAACCGGCGTGCTTCGAGGAAACGTGAGAAGATGCATTGTATAGGAAAACCTGCCGTGTGCGAAGCCCATAGGATTCAATGTAAGAAATATTATCGTTTTTATTCTTTATTTATTCAACCGTTAATTTTTTTAATCCTCCGCAAAAAACTTTTTCATTTATTGAATTTTTACAATTTATTAGATATTTTTTGGGCGTTTTAAAGTGAAATTTGGGGTTCCGATTTTTTTTTATTTTTTAAATCAGGCTTTTTTGCAATGAAAAGCTTTTTTTTTTTTTAAACATACAATACATCTTTTCACTGTTCCCTAAGCACGCCGGTTTAACCATACAATGCATTAGCGCTGGTTCTCAGCCCGGGTCTTAGCGTTTCCCTAGCATGCGCTAATGAATCTTGTACACGGACTACTGCGGACAAAGTGATCTGTCGGCGGGTTGACAGGCGCTACCTTTTAGCGACTCGCGCTAGATTTTTCATGTAGCGTTGTCATTTTAGCTCACACCAGCTGATAGAGCCCCATGTGTTTGTCTGGGGGTGAGAGGGGTCAGGAGTGTCTGAGGGGAGGTGGGAAGGTCGGGTGCAGGGGCGTACCTAGAACATTTGGCACCCGGGGCGGATCCTATATTTGGCATCCCCCCAACTTTAAAATGTAAAAAAAAATAATAAAAAAAAAACCACATGCACTTTTTTTTATGTTTTCAAAACTATTTTTAGTTCTAGCATTCTGGCAGGACATGACGTATACATATAATAATGATATATTATGAATTTGCCGATGGTGGATCATTCATCCGTCCTCTGTGCTGTGCAATAAGGGGCGAGTGTAGATTCTTTTTGGATAATTGCTATTTTTAAGTGATTTTGCAAACTCCCAACATATCCATCCTATAGAGGTTTTTCTTTTTTTCTGTAAGAGACCTTTTTATTATCAATCATAGGACCTTATATGTAAATTCCAGACATTTTCGTTAAGTAGGCCGACTCCCTGCACTTTGGGGACCCTGCGGTGAATGGTGAATTCACTGCAGGGTGTGGAAATTTGATTCCTCGAAGTGCAGGGAACAACAGAACACCAAAATGTTGGCGCCATTTTGGTGCTGTGTGAATATCCCCTTTAGTGGTGGGTTTTTTGCCGCCCCCTGGAAAGTGCCAGCCTAGGCCTTGCCTACCCAGGACATACTTGAAAATTACTGAAATCTCAGTGTATCCCTCCTGGTAAAATACTTTGCAAAAATAAAAAAATATATATATTTTTGTTTAGGGTGTCACCCTAGGGGATGGTGTCACCCGGTGCGGAACGCCCCGCCCCTCCCCTAGGTATGCCCCTAATTGGGGGGTCAATTTGCGTATCCGTGAGGGATAAAAGGTGGAGTATAAGGAAGTGAGGCGTCGAAAGTGTGGCGTGGGGGCAAAAAAAAAATTCTCGCCCGGGGCCCCTCAAATGCTAGAGCTGCCCCGGCCGATGCCAAAACGACGCTTAGTGAATTGCCTTTTACCCCGTCTGCAAAAAACATGAAATAAAGTGCTTATGGATGACAGACAGCCCCCATAAGGTCTATCATTAATCAATTTGGTTAATTTGTACCTCAAAATAAAATAAACAGACATACATAAAAAACCAGAGCTAGTTAGTATTAAATACTTTGTAACATGCGCAGGTAACCTTATGCATACAATACATTTGTAGTATATGTATGTAATAAGTTTAAAAGCGTTTTTTTTACTGCGCCTGTCAAAGTCAATCTGCGCATATATGCTGTATCAAAAAAAAACACGCACAACTACTCAAATTTATTGATTTGGGTATGAGTACAATGTTTAACTATACTTTGCTGCGTTTTTTTTTTTGGGCTGGTATATTTGGTTTCGGCAGGTTGATAGAATTTGCCATTAACACCAGCTTTTAGGAGTTGCTAAAATTATGCGCGCAAAGGCTGTGCGTTACAAACTGCGCATAGATTGTAATACCATCCGCATACCAGCGCACAAACGCATTTGCGCGCACAATGTTACGTATAGGACGCACGAAGTACAGTAAGCTCGCGCAGCGTTCGCGCAGGTTCACCCGCAGTAGACGTATACGCGTTGACATTGTAATATGAAGTTCAGCGCAAAGGGTTTTGCCCCTCGCGTTAATGCGTTTTGCTCAAAGAATGTAATAGGGCCCTAAATGTTATCACATGATTATATAAAATAGGTTCTATTGCTAAAATGCTTCTTTTACCAGACCATATTGATTAATGATCACTTTACCCTTTTTTACCCTTTCTGCCAAGCTGCTGGCTTGTGTTACCTGAGTTGGAATCCCTGGGTTGTCATTCTCAAAAGAAACACTGCATCTAGGTTTGTGCAGTTATTTCTATGTATCTCAATGAGGACAATGCCCGCACTCTATTTCATTCGCTCTTAGGCTAGGGTCAGACTGAGGCAGTGCGAACGCGCGTTCTGGCGCACTTAATCACGGCCGCACTAGCAGCAGATGCCGGGCAATGACAGCCAATATACGAAGTACGGTCGCACAAAAGTCCGGCTGCGCAACGCAAGTGGAAAATGAACGCATTTTTTCGAGAACGTGAAACGCAGGTACTGACGTACAGAGTGCGCTGCGTCCGCTAGAGGCGTGTGTGCGTGAATTGGAGACATCAGACGCTGCTAATGTCCGGCCAACATAACGTCCAGATGCAAGAAGTGTTTTATTGATGATCCGTACAAAATCACGGACGAAAATGCGCATAGTATGACCGCTATCACGTATTCTGTGAAAAAATGCGTCCATTCGTTCGAACGCACTTTTTCACAGACAACATAAAAATGTGTTCGTCTGACCCTAGCCTTAGATTGTAAGCTCTTGAGCAGGGTCCACTCTCCCAGTGTTCTTTGTGTGTCTAATATGTATATTCGTGGTTATGTCCTACCAGCTGTCAAGTCCAAGGGAATGTGTGGGAATGCAGTTCCTCGACTATTTTTGTAGAGGGAACTCAGTTCCCATTAGTCCCACACACTATAAAGCTTGAATTTAGCTGATCAATCGTATCTTTCCCTGGTAAGTCCCAATAAATATTTGATTTATCATGTATTTTTGCCAGAATTTACATATATATATGTATACGATTATAATTGCAAATTGAGGGAGAGAAACTCTGGTGAGTTCCCGCACTTACAGGATCATTAAGAGCGCCTAAATGTTACGGACATTTCGGTGCTCTCCTGTTCCCCTCACTACTCTGAATTCAGCATTCATCAAAGGGTCCCCAAAATGCAGGGAACAAGCTGCCGAATGCATCTGAAAAACTGTTGCAAAACCGCCGAATCAATCTGAAAAAACACTGAAACGATCTGAAAAAACACCAAATCGATTCGAATACCCGCCAAATGCATCTGACGATCCACCCCGCCACATCGATCTGGAAAAGGCTGACGACCCGCCAAACAGAGCGCCGACCAGCCAGCGAACGTGTAAAAAAACCCAAAAAAAACCACCACAACTTTCATAAAAGCATTTGCAAAAAACCTACTGCATGAAAATGTCTGGAAATAATATATAAGGTCCTATGAATAATAAAAAAAAAAGGTCTGTTACAGAAAAAAAAACAAATGCCATTTCTCAAAAAAATTATGCTGAATAAATCCTGAAAAATGCTTAAAAATCCTTAAAAAAATTCAATAAATAAAGAGACTTTTTGCTACAAGTGAAAAGAATAAACGGTTGAATAAATATTTAAGAAAAACATGGATTTTTTTTTTACATTGAAGCCTATGGGATTCGCCTTCTTAAACCTCTCGAATGAAACCAACGAAAATCAGGGCATTACTCTGACATTTCTCTGCTGTTCGGTGTCTCTGAATAGATTATCCATTACTTCTTTATAGGAATTTAACTGCTGCCGAAGTTCACCGTATTTCGCTGGCAATTCGCCAAAATTTGGCTAACTGGCAGCTTTTTGAATAGTCGAATAGGCCACAAAATTGCACCGTACGGGGAAATTCACCATTCGGTGCAATTCCGGAGCCAATTCGGGTCTCTTTGAATAGCCCTGTTAGTTTTTAGGACTGGACCCCTGTGTCCTACCCGTTATACAGCGTTACGGAACTTGTTGGTTCTTTATAAATACTTGTGACAGTAGCTGCCTGCATCCCATGCTTTAATAATATCCCATCCTTCAGGTAGAGAGGGGTGGATTGCTTTTTTATACAGAGGCCATTACACATGTATTCCACTGGGAGGTGCCACCAGTGACACATCGGATTTATTCCCCTTCCTTAAATTAAGTATAAGAGTCCCAAATATCCCAAATAAATGTCCAAATAGACACATTGTACTTGTTATTTTACAATAGTCTCGAAACCTGCAGATGTCTGAGCTTTGAAGGCCATTCAGTTGTGTGCATGGGTATCAAGCTGTAAAGCAGTGTTTCCCAAACCTGTCCTCAAGGCCCACTAACAGGCCAGGTTTGCAGGATATGTGAAGCACAGCACAGGTGATATGATTTGCTGCTCATTGATTGCAGGATTCAATCTGCATTTCCCCAAGATGATCTGCAAAATCTGGGCTGTTAGAGTGACCCGAGGCCAGATTTTGGGAACAGTGCTGTAAAGAATACGTGAGAATAAAGGAGGAAATAAAATATCTGGCTTTGCTGTGTTACCCTGGAACATGACAGTACGGAGGTTTAGGGATGTGCACGGCTGAAAAATTTGTTTAGTTTAGTTACGTTTTTAAATAAATTCCTTTTCGGAATTTCGTAACTGATTTGGTTTCGTATTTCGTTTCGTTTCGATTTGAAATTTCGAATCGATTCGACTTTCATATATCAATTCGATAGTTGATATCAATTCGAATTTTGGATCACTAGATAAAACCCCAATTAATCGAATCTTTCTGTTAAAAGAAAAGCTAGGGTTAAATTTTAAGCTGGGTCACCGATTTAGTATTGGAGTCAAATTAAACAGTGAAACGAAATTAATTTGTTTCACAATGTCCTTTGCTGACTATTACTTGTATTGTAAGTTAAGATCAATTCGATGGTTGATATCAATTTGATAGTTCATTTCAGATTCAATAGTTGATATCTGTTATTCAAATTTTTCTTTTATGATGATGACACAGTGTAAAACGAAATAAATTCGTTATATACCGTTTCGTTTAGTTTCGAATTCGTATTGTATCGATTCGTTATTTGGAAGTACTTCCGAATACGAATTATCAACTTCCGTTCCAAATTCTGAATTTTTCCGAAACAAATGCACATCTCTACGGAGGTTAACATTTGACCAATCGATGAGCTAGTAGAATCTACCTGCACACACGGGATAAGGATCCATTCATGAAGTCAGGGTAATAACTGGATGAGACTTACTGCCACAACTGGCAATTTAGTGAATCGACCCCAGAAAGAGATGTTTTTTTTTGCATTCTTTTTTTTGTGCCAACACATACCATATTTTACACTTGTACAAAAAACAAAATTACCTCCCTAATAGCGCACGCACAATCTCTATCCTCTGATCCTACAAAATAAAGAACTCTGCTGCGGCATGTCTTACAACAACACCGCCTGAAACAATCATGGGTCGTACATAGAATATCAATTGCTTAACCCTCGGAAGAAGGCTGGCAAAAGTCACCCTGGGTGGCACTTACTAGCAAACAGCCCCCATTTGCAACCCCCCCACCCAAAAAAATAACATTAAAGCACATCTCACACCTTTGTATAAGGTTTCCTGCTTTTCTTGTAGAATTTTATATATCAGGGTTATTCTATCGTTCACCGCACTTCGTAGAGTCTAATTCCCCGACCCTGGGGTGAATTCAGCATTCACCACAGGGTCCCCGAAGTGCAGGGAAACATCGCCGAACGCATCCGAAAAACCACGGATTCGAAAACCAAAAACCGCCGAAAAACTGGCAAAAAAAATTGGAGAGATCCGATACACCCTGCTGAATAAAAAGCCGAACGCACGCAACGATCCGCTGCAAAACTGCCGAACGCATCCGAAAAAAGCCAACGATCTGCCGCCAGACGAATGGGTAGAAGAAAAAAAAAACACTGCAACTTTTAAAAGCTGTTTGCAAAAAAACTACTGCACGAAAAGGCTTGGAATTAATATTTAAGGTCCTATGAATAATAATAAAATGGTCTGCTACAGAAAAAAAAAGGAAAATAATTTCGCCGAATAAATCCCGAAAAATGGCTAAAAAAATCAGAATAAATTAATAAATAAAGAGACTTTTGCTGCAAATTAAAGAGTAAATGGTTTAATAAATCTCTCTATATAAAACCGTTCCATCCGTCGCCTTAAAGGATGCGCGCGCATCCAGCAGAGCCCAATTATTTAAGGGTAAAAAAAGATGGTTCTTATACCCAATTGCCCATACAATAGTAATTATTGCAGATATGGTTTTATGGCAAAAATAAATGATTTTCTTCACCCTTGTGGGGATTGGATACATTTTAGGAGGTAATTCCACCGCTGTGGGTCTTTATATGAGAAGATTGCTCAACCATGTTCCTTGTTTAATGTGAAATGTGAGGATGGTGTGGTGAGTTGAGGAGACCATACGGTCAAGTGAAATGGTTAGATATCGGGAAGAAAGTGAACCTTTTCCCTAAATTGCAGCTAGAATTTTAATCACAGGTCAACGTGTCATCATTAATTATAAGAAAGAAACATTGCATTTACAGATATGGCACAAGTCAAGGTATTAACGTCTCCTTGCCAACACATGAAATCGGAGGGTTTCTTTACCAAATAATTTATATAGCAGTAAAAACACATTTTATTTACATTAGCTGGGTCTTCCGAACATGATTGATCACCATCTTGTTCCATTGAGGGATGGCGATTAGGTCAGTGTTCACTCCAGGGACCTGCCTAGTTATGGTGATTGACAGGTCTCTGTAGCCGAACAGACGGTGAATAATTCCCTGGAAATCTGTCTTTAACTATTCTTTTCATCACACAGGATGCATAAATAACTAAAATCTATCTTTGGGCAAGGCAGTATAATTACGTGCTACGTGCAAAGGATCAACGAATCCTTGGAGTTGACAAAGGATGACTTTGGAATTGATATTAAATTTCGTTAGATTGAAATATGGAATTTTGGGCAATAATTCTGGATACGTGGACAGGTAAACGTATCCAGAATTATTGCCCAAAATTCCATATTTCAATCTAGCCAAATTTAATATCAATTCCAATGTCATCCTTTGTCAACTCCAAGGATTCGGTGATACTTTGTCATCTTTTGGGTATTACGTTAGACCTAGCATGGTGTCAGTCTGGATCAAAGTAAAAGAATTATGGATCACTAAAGAAATTGATGCTGGACTTGGTTACAACATTTTCAACTTGCACTGGATTGGAATACGGAGTTATGACATGTCTAGGAAGAAGGTATATGTGAAGAATTCACTTATTCTACAGGATACATTTGAATATATTTTGGATTATATGGAGCTACATGAAAACCCGTTGCAAAATGTCCTAGCACCAGTTTCTGAGATCCGCCATGTTTTTACACTCCCCATAATGAGAGACTGGGTAAGGGTTTTTGTTCGGCAGGTCCCTCTACATCTGGGGTTCCTACACAAAGTGTATAAACTATAGGAAACTTAAATGTACAGTGAACGTCCATCTAATCTGAACCTCAACAATAGTTTTGGACTGATTTGGAAAAGTAGCATAGTCATTAACATTTGTGTGGCCCATAAGAAATGTTACTGGCTCACCTGCATTGAGCCCACTGTTTGAGTGAGCATTGTCTGTCTTCCTTGCTTATCAAGTCATGGGGCTTACCCCACTTGAGTTTAAAAAACCTCTTTGCTTACATTCGGAGAACACTTACAATGGGCCATTTTCCTTCTCCCATCTCTACTTGCTGCCTCTTTGTGACTTTGAGCGCTTAATGAATGGGAATACCCCATGCAAGTTTACATGCTTGTGGTATTGGGATCGTCCTTGCAATATGCCGCCATGTCATGCCATTACACCAATGACTTACAACTTAACTTTGATTGTCTTCAAGTGTCTGAAATGATCACCTCTTTCCCAATATGTATGAAGGTGTCTGTAGCGCTCACTCCCGGAGGAGCCGCTGAAAATGAACCACGGGTCAGTCTCCCCGCACTAGGGAATAAATATACTCCAACACGCTGTAAGTTTTACAAGTTAAAAGGTTTACTAAAAGGTTTGCAACTCTTGAGACACGGTATATGCAGGAAAATTTACAGTACTTTCGTAACACGATAAACGCGTAGCGGTAAAAGAAACGAAAACACGAGGGCTTCGTATTTTCGGAAAAAAAACCCCGACGAGCAGAAAATTAAAAGATACGAATTCGAGAAAAAAAACCCGTAGCGGGACACAATAAAATACACAGTTCTCGTATCACGGTAAACGCGCAGCGGGAACAAAAAGAGGAAAAATGTTCGGAATGTAACTTTAACTTTGCCCCCTTGTCCCGATTCGGAAAAGGAAAATGAGTCCTGCACAGGTTAAGTCCCAAAACATGAGGTAGTGTGTGTTCGTGTATATGTGGTACCCGGGTACTTTTCAACTGGCCAGTGAGTTTACTTAATGATGTCTTCGACTAGTCAGTTGGGGCCCTGTGGGTTTTAGAAGAAAAACAGCAGCGTACGCTCTTATTTACATACGGCCTTGGGGGCCTCTCACCCATCCAGCGCAAGCTTGAGGTTCCGCTGACCCAGGACGTCTCTCCGCTCGATATTGACTGGGGACGCCGACCACCGGACCTGTTGTCTGGCCTTCTGTCTGTCAGCCGCGACTCAGCCAGCTTACCGCCTGCTCCCCGCTTCAATCGACCGCGGTACTCCTTACTCGAGGGGTCTTCTCTCCTCAGCACTGCACTCGGATAATATAGATGGTGATGCCTGTCTCCCGCAAGGCTGAGTGACCCAATCCTAAGGCCCGATCCACTCTGTTTGCGCTCCGGCCTATCTTTTGGTCTCCCCTTCTTTGTGTGTGCATCCACTCTCCTCTGCTCCCTGGCGCGCTCTGCCTGTTCTCCACGAGGTGCAGGATGTACAGCGTCTCCACAAACCCACCCACTTCCTGTTTCTTCGCAAAGCATGCCGGGACATGTAGTTCGAGTGTCCAGAGTCTTTAATCGTGATTGTCTCCATCTTGTGGCTAAAAATGGGTACTGCCACAGTAAACTTTAACACATCGCTACACTCTCCCCCTCCTAGAACTCTTGGGTCTCTCCAAGGAGGTACAACAGTTACATTATCCTTTTACAATATGCACACAGTTTATACAGCATATACAGGTTCAGCAGCATACATGCAGTGGGTTAAGAAACACTTTCTCAAGCTGACTCATGTTCTGGGCTACCTCAGCTAACATAGCAGACACTTCGGGCAATCTCTGCACAGTGGTGATGGCCTCTTCAGTGCTATGTCCTGGCGAGTCATAGGTAAGTCGCTGGGGCGGTCGAATAGAGCGTTTTTGTTCAGGCTCCTTCCGTTCCTCTTCAGGTGGAAGTACTATAGGTATAGGCTCAGTCCTTATGTCTGCCACTGGAGCAGACACTTCCTCCGAGTACGATCCCTCCAGGGAAGGCATAGAACTATAGTCGTAAGGCTCGTCTTCAGGAGCTACAGGGTCTCCAACAGTATCCGGGACCCTTAACGGAAGTTCAAGGGTTTCAGGGAGTTCCATATTCTTGGGGAATTCCCACTGAAATTCAGGAGCTTCAGCCCTCAAGTTACTTTCCCATTGACAAGGAACTGGGACAACCTCTTCAGGTTCTGGCGAGCGCATCCAATCTAAACAGAAACTCTCTTCGTCGCTGTCTCTTTCGCTCTCTCCAACAACCCGAGTCTGTTGAGACCGAGTAACAGGAGGAACACGTGGAGCATGCGGATTCGCCGGAGGAAGTTCGTTTTCCACTGGTATCCTCACAGCCTCTCTCAAAGGTAACAAGTGATTTTGGTGCCAATCTTGAGGGACCAGCCTTTCCATCAGGGCGAATCTGATACACCGGTAGACCTGGCAGTTGTTTACAAACAATGTAAACCTGAGAACTCCATCTATCCGCCAGCTTGTGTCTCGCAGCAGCACCCAAATTCTTCAACAGAACCCTATCACCGGGTTGTAGATCCTGTATTCGAACCTTCAAATCATAGTTCTTCTTGTTCCTTTGCTCCCTGTTACCTGAAGTCAAACGGGCCTGTTCAACGCAGAAGCCAGATTCTTCCGAAGTCTATCCACGTAGTTTCTATGAGAAGCTACTGACGTCTGGTCTAGAGATAACCCAAATGCCAAATCAACCGGCAGTCGAGCTTCTCTTCCGAACATAAGACGGTACGGTGAATATCCCGTTGCATCACTCTCCGTACTGTTATATGCATGCACCAGAGTAGCTATATGACGACTCCAACTCTGCTTCTCTACATTAGACAAAGTCCCCAGCATATTTAGCAGCGTGCGATTAAACCTTTCAGGCTGAGCATCACCTTGAGGGTGGTATGGCGTAGTTCGAGTCTTTTGAATTCCCAACAACTCAGCAATTGCCCGACCAATCTACTTTCAAAGTCTCTTCCCTGATCAGAGTGTATTCTTCTTGGTAGGCCGTAATGAACAAAGAACTTTTCCATCAACACCTTCGCCACTGTCGGAGCGCGTTGGTCTTTTGTAGAAAAAGCTTGGGCATAACGGGTGAAATGATCAGTCACTATCAGAATGTTCCCTTGCCCACTAGCATCCGGCTCTAAGCACAGGAAGTCAATGCACACCAAATCCATGGGTCCCTGACTCTGTAGATGGCTCATTGGAGCAGCTCGGGTTGGTAGAGTTTTCCTCTGAATGCACCTCAGACAGGAATGGCAATAACTCTCAACTTCAGCCCTCATGCAAGGCCAATAAAACCTATCTCGCACCAACTTAAAAGTTCTCTCAGCACCCAAATGTCCATGCTCATCATGTAATGATCGCAACACACTCTCCCTGTGTTTAGTGGGGAGAAATAACTGTTGAATCTCTTCGGAATTGGTCGAGGGGCCCCTTCGGTAGACCACCCCATCCAACATCTTCAACCGCTCCCACTCTTTGTAAACCAATCTGGCCCCATCCGGGGAATTGGTTAACAGAATCTCTCGCTGGTTTGCAGTCAGGGCCTTTATGGTCAATGCAATCAAAGGGTCTCTAGCTTGATCCGCTTTCAGGTCCTGCTTGGAAAAGGGTGGGCAGATTTTCATCCCTCAATTGTGAAGGGTTACAGTAGAACTCAGGAACAGCCGCGGCCATGACTCTCTGGCCTCCGCTTCAACTCCTCCCTTGACCCGGCGTTCTGTTCCTTGACACAAAGCTTGCACCCCGTCTGGAGTCACCTGAGTCCATTCTGTAGTGTAGGGTCTTCTTGATAAAGCATCAGCATCTCGATTGTTCACCCAGGGCGATACTTCAGGCTGAACCGAAACCCTGACAGAGCGGCCAACCACCGATGTCCCGTTGCGTCCAGTTTCGCAGTAGTAAGGATATAGGTGAGAGGATTATTATCCGTCTTGATCACGAACTCAGCTCCATACAGATAGTCTTTCAACTTGTCCACCACTGCCCACTTCAAGGCTAGGAACTCCAGTTTGTGAGTAGGATAGTTCTTCTCAGAAGGCGCAAGGCTCCGGCTCACGTACGCCACAGGCCTCAGCAATCCATCATACTCCTGATATAGGACTCCTCCCAAACCTTCTCGGCTGGCATCCACATGTAGTTCATACGGCTTGTGAGGGTCTGCGTAGGCCAGAACAGGAGCTCGGGTTAGATTCTCTTTCAGCTTCACAAACGCACCTTCACATTGACTAGTCCATTCACCTTGTATGGACTCTTTAGCTTTCCTTGGTCCTGGAGCGGAGGGGTTTCGGTCAGAGACCTTACAGCCTTCTTCGGTGGTTTCTTTCTGTAGGAGTTTGTTCAGCGGCTGAGCTATCTTTGCGAATCCTCCCACAAATCTTCGATAGTATGAGCAGAATCCCAAGAAAGATCTAAGTTCAGTGACGTTTCGAGGTCTAGGCCAAGAGCTACGGCCTCCAACTTTCGAGGATCTGTCGAAACACCTTCTGCCGAGACCACGTGTCCCAGATATGTGACTGACGGTAAACAGAACTGGCATTTCTCCAGAGACAATTTCAACCCCTCTTCATGGAGCCTCTTCAAGACCTTCTCCAAACGTTGCTCATGCTCTTCCAGAGTCTTCCCGAACACAATTATGTCATCCAGGTACACTAACACTTCGATTAGATTCATATCCCCGACTGTCTTCTCCATCAACCGTTGGAACGTGGCTGGAGCTCCCGTCAGACCTTGAGGCATTCTATTGAACTCAAAGAACCCCAGTGGACAAATGAACGCAGTTTTCTCTTTGTCTTCAGGGTGCATCGGTATCTGATGATATCCGCTTCGCAGGTCTAATACACTGAACCACTTTGCTCCAGACAAACACTGTAAGGCATCTTCAATCCGAGGAGTGGCGTATTGGTCGGGGATGGTTCTTCGGTTCAGGGTGCGATAGTCTATGCACAAGCGGACAGAACCATTCTTCTTCCTGACCAGCACTATTGGAGATGCATATGGGCTTCTGGACTCTTGAATCACATTGGTTCTCTGCAACTCATTTAGCTGTTCTCGCAGATCATCCAAGTCTCCCAACGGAACTCGCCTTGACCTTTCACGAAACGGCTTGTCTTCTTGCAACCGAATGCGGTGTTCCGTACTCTTAGCCAGGCCCACATCGAACTCATCTTTCGAGAATAATTCTTTCCACTTTAGAACTTGAGACTGAAGACGTTTCTTCCACTCAGGTGAAATGGGGGCGTCTTTAGGGTAGAATCTTTCATCTGGAATCTCTTTATCCACTCCCCCTCCTAAATCGGTGGAGAGGGGTGTAGCAGACTCTACTTGCCCGATAGGCATTCGTGCTTTAAGGACTACTGGAAAATCTGTCACATTGCACACACTGACCGAGACTCTTCCTCGGGTTCTCTTCAGGGCTTTGGTGGAGATTATTTCAGGAATTACTTCGACTCCGGTTTCACCCCCATGATTGACATCGGTTCCCAGCACCACATAGGGACCTGGTTGCGATCCGTTCAACTTGACTGAAACCCGGAAGCTCGCTACTTCTCCTGCTTGCAGAACCTTCTCTGTCCCACCCAGTCTCCACAGTCTTCCCACCTCAGCAGGTGCTTTCCGCTCTTCAACCATCCTCTGATAGACCGGTCGTAACAGGGGTGCACTCCTTGAGTTGACCCTTCTTCCACTACGATGGGGGTCAGGAGACGCCGCACTAGATCCGTATTTGTCCCCACTATCAGAGAGCTTCTATTCGCACCCGAGGGTCGGGGACACACAATGGCCAATGCATCACAACCCCCAGACTGCCCGATGACTTCAGATCCGATCTCCAACCTCACTTGCAGTACCCGTCATAAGGAGTTTCTCAGTGCCGATCCCCCATATTTCCAAATCCTTCAATTCTTGCAGAGGAATGTGCTTTAAGTGTTTCTCATAGAAGTCTTTATAAATCAAAGTCACTTGAGCCCCTGAATCTAACAGGGCTTTGGTGTAGACTCCCTCCACTTGGATTGGCACAATTGGAGAAGGACCTATCAGCTGGTCAGGAAACTTAGTGGAGGTATCCGGACGCTTAGACCCTGTTTGCTGGACCCTGGCCTTTTTCTTGGCCCGTGCAGGTTTTGGGTGTGCATTGCTTCCCCATGACGTAGACCCGGATGCCAAAGGAGTGACTCTTTCCATTCTGGCAGGCTCAGCAGTTGGCTTGGCTTTGGGCCCTCTTGCCCTCTTAGTTTTAAATTGGTTCTTGGAGCGAGGTTCAACTTCTGGGCACCTAGGTTGCTCCTTTACTGGTGCTCTCTGGCGTTTCCCGCTGGTGGAGTAGATAACAGTCCCTCTAGGACTTTCAGCAGCCACTCAACTTTATCCCTCTCAGGCTTCCGGCCTTTACACTGCGCACGGAAATGGCCCATTTCTCCACAACCGAAACATCTCTTCCTCGAAAGTGGAGACACAGTTGCTTGTTGAGGTTCTAATAAGAGATTTGAACCAGACGCCACGGCAACTTCAGTCGTCTGCATCCCTGTTAGGAACTTTTGCATTTCCCCCTGCATCTCGGTCACCTTCATCAACACCCTGCACAGTTCAGCGTGCGCTTGCTGCAGTTCAGTTTGAGCTTCCTGTACCTTCTTTACAGTCTTGAACAACTCGCTTCGTTCAGAAGAGTTCGATTCTTTAGCAGCCTTTTCGATGAATTTAAAACCGACTAACTGCTCCTGTTCATCCAGGTCAGATCCATAGGTGTCTAACGAGTCGTTTTCAGGCTGCAGACCGTCGTTATATCTTGCAGGTTGTGCATAAGCCCTTTCTCCCCGCCTGAAGGATTTCTCTTCCAGCAGAGCCTCCTCCTCTCGTACAACTCGGATCAGTTCCAGGTACTTCAACTCTTGATTGACTGCTCTGCTTCTCAGCTGCATCATCACCGGATCTAACGGTGAGAGCCCCTCAGGATCTGCTTTATTCGTATCTTATCTATGTCAGCCGGTTTGGGCCCTTTCTTGAGGAGTATTTGGTGCAGAATCTTATCCAAGCGCCTCATGTAATCAATCATTCTCTCACCTCTCTTCTGATAGGTGTGTTCGTACTGATATACTAGTTCCGCTGCCTTTTCTGTTCGCCCAAACACTTCTTCAAGAACGTTCAGATAATCCAAAGCAGTACAATCTTTTCTACTCAGTTTTAGGTTTCTCACCGCTTCTGACGCAGGTCCCTTTAAACTCTCGGTGATCCTTTGCTTTTTCTGGGCCTCAGGACGTCCCACTCATCCAGTGCCTGCATCGCCTGTTCCACCCATTCCTCAAAGGTTTCTTCTCCCGCCGGAGTTGGTACATTTCCTGTAAAGTTCCTTAACCGTCGATAACCGAAATTAGTGTGAGGAGGGCTTGTTTTCTGACATTTGGCCAGCAAATCTCCAATAGCCACGATAAATTCAGGCCCGATCATGGCCAACGGACTGGGCGCGGAAACTTTTTCGGATTCACCACGTGGCGCACTTGGCTGAATTAGTTGGACTTCCACCTCATCTTCCAGCTCCACGCTCGCGCCCCGAAAACATGCTGGAATACCTTTTCTCCATTCGAGAAGGACATGCGTGTGAGAGGTATCTGGGTTTTTCTTAATGTCCAGAATTAACCCCCGATGATCTGGTGCTAGCGTGGCCACGGCCTGGCGAATCTGATCTTCGGCCCAAGTGTCTGCGGGAATATCCATGACTATGCAACATGTTAACTGACTACTGTGCTCCCCACACCATTCGGCAGCAGTGTCTGGATCCATATTTAACCCTTTAGATGCGGTTTTTCCAGAGACTGAATCCCGGAAACGAGCCCCCACGTGTAGCGCTCACTCCCGGAGGAGCCGCTGAAAATGAACCACGGGTCAGTCTCCCCGCACTAGGGAATAAATATACTCCAACACGCTGTAAGTTTTACAAGTTAAAAGGTTTACTAAAAGGTTTGCAACTCTTGAGACACGGTATATGCAGGAAAATTTACAGTACTTTCGTAACACGATAAACGCGTAGCGGTAAAAGAAACGAAAACACGAGGGCTTCGTATTTTCGGAAAAAAAACCCCGACCGAGCAGAAAATTAAAAGATACGAATTCGAGAAAAAAAACCCGTAGCGGGACACAATAAAATACACAGTTCTCGTATCACGGTAAACGCGCAGCGGGAACAAAAAGAGGAAAAATGTTCGGAATGTAACTTTAACTTTGCCCCCTTGTCCCGATTCGGAAAAGGAAAATGAGTCCTGCACAGGTTAAGTCCCAAAACATGAGGTAGTGTGTGTTCGTGTATATGTGGTACCCGGGTACTTTTCAACTGGCCAGTGAGTTTACTTTAATGATGTCTTCGACTAGTCAGTTGGGGCCCTGTGGGTTTTAGAAGAAAAACAGCAGCGTACGCTCTTATTTACATACGGCCTTGGGGGCCTCTCACCCATCCAGCGCAAGTTTGAGGTTCCGCTGACCCAGGACGTCTCTCCGCTCGATATTGACTGGGGACGCCGACCACCGGACCTGTTGTCTGGCCTTCTGTCTGTCAGCCGCGACTCAGCCAGCTTACCGCCTGCTCCCCGCTTCAATCGACCGCGGTACTCCTTACTCGAGGGGTCTTCTCTCCTCAGCACTGCACTCGGATAATATAGATGGTGATGCCTGTCTCCCGCAAGGCTGAGTGACCCAATCCTAAGGCCCGATCCACACTGTTTGCGCTCCGGCCTATCTTTTGGTCTCCCCTTCTTTGTGTGTGCATCCACTCTCCTCTGCTCCCAGGCGCGCTCTGCCTGTTCTCCACGAGGTGCAGGATGTACAGCGTCTCCACAAACCCACCCACTTCCTGTTTCTTCGCAAAGCATGCCGGGACATGTAGTTCGAGTGTCCAGAGTCTTTAATCGTGATTGTCTCCATCTTGTGGCTAAAAATGGGTACTGCCACAGTAAACTTTAACACATCGCTACATGTCCATACAACACCCAACCAGGAACTCATCTCGCTGGGCATTTCCACCATGCCACTATAGTAATCATCCACATCTGTTGAGTGTCTCCTGTTGCTCATAGATAAACCCATTACACATTGCCTGATAGGATCTCAAAGGCAGTGTAGGTAAAATATAGGAAAACTTTATTTATTGTGGGCAAGGAGACAGGAAAGACATCTAAAGGGTGTAGCTAACCAAACACAAGCCGAGTTGAGGGATACAGAAATCTGGAGGATGATTAACAAGGTCGAGGCTGAGAAGTGGAGAGCAATTGATGAACGAGTGACCACCAGCCGAGTCAAGAGCACGGTTATCGGAAAACCCAAAATACGGGCAATGATCCAAAACGTCAGGAAAGATAGACCACAAACTGGCACAGAAAAGAAGGGAGGTGGCAGCTTATTAAGGTAGCTCTCGTGACTTGATCATGGAGCATCGACGTCGGACCACGCGTCAGACTTTGACGTTTGCCATGCCCTCGTCAATAAAAAATGGCCATATGTGTATTACAGTAAAAGTGTCCAAAAAAGACGATGCAACACCGGCACCAAACTAGTCCAGAGGGTTGGGAAACGATGAGGGCCATGCATAAAAGTCCAGGAAGCACCTGGTTATGAAAGGTATGCCAGCTCAACACTCATAACCTGGGGGGGGGGTAAAAAAAAAACAATAGTTCTCTCACTTATTATTTAAATATGAAAATGGATTTTGAAAGGGTTTATAATACTCTATATTGTAACGATCACCAACCTTTCATATTATTGCAGTACCCAATAAATAAAATGAAAAAAAAACAAAAAAACAATGGGATTGATTTATGCCAACGTCATGTAATGCTTTATTCCGGAAGAATATTCCTCCTCATGGATTCAGTCAGAATGCAGCATAATTAATTTATTAATTCTGGAATAAATGAATTAAAAGATACAGCGATGTTGAATCCATCTCGCCGAAGGTTGTCTCCATTTTTCCCACTAGATATAACATCAGTAGGAAATCTGCTGGATGCTTCTTCTCAACATCCACAGTGCACTCTTCTCCGAGACCTCCGACGCACATGCGGAGGCACAAAGCACCCTCTTTTCCTTCGCAGGTGTCCTGAGGACTTGCCAGCACGGACTCAATGGGGCACATTTATTACCTTTTACACTTTGTATATTGATCATTGTCGAATTCTCTCTCTCAGGGAGCAAAAAGAAATAGAAAGCATAATGGCAAAGGCAGGACGATTCCCATCTATTTGCCCCTTTCTCTCATTCATTGCTTCATGCCAGTGCATTTGCCCTATTTGTTCCATTACGGTTCATTTTCCTGTTACACTCTACCCATTCATTTGAGATATGGGCCACCGGATGGCTTAATTCATGGCATGGAAATGACTTCAGAGGCACCTTTGTTATGCTTTCCCCTTACGTCTTTGAATGGACTTGGCCATGTGTCTGGATGAAAGGATCCATTTTATGGGTTTGGAACCAAAATGTCCACCGGCCAGAGTCCCTCACTTCTATTCAACGATGGCTGAAGCACTCGGAGAAGCTGCCAATTCTTTTTTTCTTTTCTTTTAACCTCTTGCAAAATCGTCCCATGACAGTCTGCATTGTTTTCCGAGAGGACCACGGATGACGTCCGAGCAATTATTTTTTTTGGAGAAAGTATTTTACCAGGAAGGATACATTGAGATTTCTCTGGTTTTCAAGTATGTCCTGGGTGGCGAGTATGTACCGTTAGGTGTCTTGCCCAAGGACACTTACTGGAGAGGTTGCACGCTGGGATCGAGCCCATGACTCCACGGGCTCTCTCCACGCAGAGCAGTGACGTTACCTCTACTCCAAGTTGTCCCCACCCTACCTTTTTTCCGTGCGCTGCCGAGATAAGACATGGCTTTAAAGAGTAATATAATTCATCTTTATTTAAGAATATCGAGATTTGAACAAAAATAATAATAATAAAAATAAAATTTTTACCATAATACAAATTGTTGTAAAGAAATAAAAGAAAAGTTAAAGTGACTGATAGTGTTACACTGTTTTGTAGTTTTGTTATTAATTATGTATTAATATGTATCACATCAGAAGAATTTAGCGCAAAAGAGAATTTAAAGAGTAAATTTAAAAGGATTATATTAAAAAATTCACCACGGAATGTCTCTCTTTTTTTTTTTTTACTGTGTTTTACTAAATTTCATTTTGAAATATTACTGAAAAATAAAAAACGAAAGTATATGTTATTATCATTATATATATATATAATATATACATATATATTATGCAGAAGGCTCTTCAAAGGATCAAGAAAAAATTCTTTGGAAAATCTTTATTTATGTACAGGATATTTGTCATTTTTCCCATAGTTATTCCATTTTTTTCTTCATTATTGATTAGTACAGAAAATCATTAATTTTTGAAATTTGCATATTTGCGTATTTTTTATTATTCTATACTGAGATGGAATGCACGGTTACAGATGCAGCCAGAGGATCAATCTAAGTGAAATGTATCGTAATTAATTGGAATAAAAGAGTTCCGATGAATTGTTTTAGGTTTTTCCCCCTTTTTCTCTCTTTTATGCTTTTTTTTTTTCTTTTAAGCCAATGAATCGTAGTGACTGAGATTGAGCCAGAGGTAGGCTGTCTCTTCCACGGGTTCACCAACTGCAAAATCGAAAGACAAAAAAAAAAAAAAAGGAAGCTGAGCAGATTTTGGGTTGTCCCACTTCACAAGTGGCTTGGATTCCCGGTCGCTTCTCGAGCCTTCTGCAGGACACTTATTAACATGGTCCTTCTGGATCACTGAACTCCTGCAACACCTTCCGTACGGATCCAGAATATTATGCAGATCTGCAGGTTCATACAAAACAGAGAGAAGATGATGAGGCATTGTCATGGTGATCTGCTGGGAGGTCAACGCGCCCAGGAGCACTCGTCTGGATGTAGACTTCCCAATTCTATCTCCACCACAAGCGAGTCCAAGGACAAGTACGTGTCCTCTGTGAACATGCTCGGATGTGGCCGTAGTAACGGCGACCTTAAGGATGAGCAGCATCAGTTAAGGAAGAAGATCAACAGCAGAGAGAGAAAAAGGATGCAGGATCTCAACCTAGCGATGGACTCCTTGAGGGAAGTCATCATGCCGTACTCGGCAACTCATTGCCAGAGCTCACCTGGAAGGAAACTCTCCAAGATCGCAACACTTCTCCTGGCCAGGAATTACATACTGCTGCTCGGCAGCTCTCTTCAAGAATTAAGGAGGATCATTGGGGACATGAGTGGTCCTGGGCCTAAATTGCTTCTGGCTGGCTTGCCTCTATTTGCGACACCAGGATCTATGTACTTAACCCCGGGGACTAGCAATATTACAGACCCCCATCAGCCCAACAAATACCATTCACTAGCCCTGGAAGACCAGCAGTGCTCTGCATTTAGCATACCTGGAGGTGCCAATCTTTGCCCTTGCACCATCTGCCGATTTACTCATTTCATCCCCGCTGGGCTAAACATTAAATCCATCCAGGTATCAAAATAAACCCTAATGGAAATTGCAACATCAAAAGGGCAATGTGATAGTGGACTCCGAAGAGCATCAACAAATGGCCCATTCTCTCTTTAAACCCACAGGAAAAGCCTGAACTTCTCAAATGTTCCCGTCATGAAGAACTACTTAAACTTAAGTGTCTCAACACGTACTATAAATGTATGAACAAACGCAGAGGTGGACAGTCTGCTTCCATGTATTATTCAGGACGCAGACACACTGTGAAGGACACAGGAACTTGCAGGAACGAAAAAAAGGAAAAAACAATAATGTTTATAATTTTTCAATGTGAAGATGATTTTTTTATTGAACTGTTTATATGTGTTTGTGTGTGTGTATGTATATATTGTAGTTAGGATTGATAGTTTTGACAATTCTAAAGTGATTTTAATATATATATATATATATATATCACCAGAGTATAGCAGTGCATAGTGATACCTTTTTGTTGGACTAGAGCCAAGCAGAAGGGTGAGGGGGGGGGGTTAGGATAGGTTGGGTAGGGGTTTAGGATGGGTTGGGTAGGATAGGGTAGGTTGAGTAGGAAGGGATGGGTAATGGGTTAGGATGGGTTGGGTAGGATGGATTGGGTATGGGGTTAGAATGGGTTGGGTAGGTGTTTAAGATGGGTTGGGTAGGATGGAATGGGTAGGGGAATAGGATGGGTTGGGTAGTGGGTTAGGATGGGTTGGGTGCGGGTTAGGATGGGTTGGGTAGGGGGTTGGGTTGGGTAGTGGGTTAGGATGGGTTGGGTATTGGGTTAGGATGGGTTGGATATGGGGTTAGGATGGGTTGGGTAGGGGGTTAGGATGAGTAGGGTAGAGGGTTAGGATGGGTTGGGTAGGGGGTTAGGATGGATTGGGTATGATGGGATGGGTAGGGGGTTAGAATGGGTTGGGTAGGGGGTTAGGATGGGTTGGGTAGGATGGAATGGGTAGGGAGTTTATATGGGTTGGTTAGTGGGTTAGGATGGGTTGGGTAGGGTGTTAGTATGAGTTGGGTAGGGGCTTATTATGGATTGGATGGGTAGGGGGTTGAAATGGGTTGGGTAGGGGGTTAGGCTGGGTTGGGTAGGGATTCGGATGGGTTGGGTAGGGGGTTAGGATGGGTTGGGTAGGGGATTAGGATGGGTTGGGTAGGGGTAGGATGGGTTGGGTAGGGGATTAGGATGAGTTGGGTAGGGGATTAGGATGAGTTGGGTAGGGGATTAGGATGAGTTGGGTAGGGGATTAGGATGGGTTGGGTAGGGGATTAGGATGGGATGGGTAGGGGGTTGGAATGGGTTGGGTAGGGGATTAGGATGAGTTGTCATAAATACTAATAGTGGAATTGTATGGTCAAGAAGGGTAAACAAACAGAGAGGATAGATCATAGGCCCATAAAACAATAGAGATAAGCATCATGATGTACATCTAAAGATAATATTTACGTTATGGTAGTGATATATATATATATATATATAAGAGAATCAGTATTATTAATTGCTAGATATTGCCAGTTTATGAATAATATAGCTGAACAATTAACGACGGCTGCACTTATCACCGAAGTCTGAAACAAGTGGATCCATTACTTGCATGAATGAATGTTTGCCAGGCCTATCGCCTTATTACCTATAACACGTCTCAGTGACCCCATAGAGTGCTATTAGCAGAGAGTGCATCACCGCTGGGGTAAATCACTGTACAAAAGGCAAAAAGTATTGTGTTCTATCATGGATTCGTTTTCTAAAGACAGTATTGCAGAGTAAATTACACATAGATTTACTCGTTTTCTTCTCTTAGTAAAAATTTTGAGCTTTGGTCACGAAGGGATTGGTTTCTAGTATAATAACTGGATCATTAATGAGGGATACAGATTTTTTTTAATTGTCAGATTTGTGAGACTTCAATCAGTGACAGCCAAAACGCAGACGTGAGGCCACTCTGCAATCTCAAATGGCTTGATGATCCAGCATTGGCGTGCGCCTATGTGCCACATATTTGGGCAGGGGGTAAGCAACCTCGGCCCTCCAGATGTTTTGCAATTACATGTCCCATGATGCTTAGCCACTCATTAGGTTGGCTGAGCATCATGGGAAATGTGGTTCCAAAATATCTGGAGGGCTGAGGTTGCTGACCTCTTTGTTACAGTGTGCACTCATGTGTCAGTTATTTCATACAAACTGTAAATAATCACAAACTGTTCATTGTCACCATAATCCAAATCTGAAAACCCCCAAAAAGTGTAGATCAACCTAATGGAAGGAAAGCGAGAGCAATTCGCCGAGCAAGCATGTACGTTTTGGTCACCTTTAACCTGTAGGCTTTCATGGAATCGCAAGTTGCTGTAGAACTACGACCCTTATCGGCAGATTTTTTGACATCAAGCTGGTGAGCTATAACGCAGAGAAGAACGTATATACGTATGTCGGACATACAACACGATCCTTGGAGTTATAAAAATTCTACGAATCAAACATGTGCTCTCAGAGGGCTTGATTTGGATCTACTGACACATTGACAATATGTAGAATAGGTCCTGAGATACATTTGGTACAAACATAAGAACCTTGAGAACACTTTAGAATGTTAGAATCTTGCCAACATTCCATAAATCCTTCATTTTTGTAAATCGCTCCTTCGTTTTTGTTTTTTTCACTGCTTTCTTCTGTTAATCTCTGTTGTTAAATGGTTTTGGAGCAGAATCATTATTCTACGCAGGGGTCAAGTCCAACACAAAGACGTGCGGGAATTCGTCGAGATTTGTGCTTACCCCCTCAAACAATCCTTTTCATCCCACCCTTTGCCGTCTCTGAAATTTGATAATAAAACTATAGACGGTGGGGGTTTTAGGGAAACATTAATATTATTATTATAAAAATTATAATAATTATCATAATTTACATATTTATTTTGACTCGATACTGGGATAGAACTGAAATAAAAAAAAATGCTGTTCAGTGTGTGGGCCAGACGGGAACTATGTTCCCTTTGCAGAAAAATGTGGAGGAGCCACTTTCCCACGCGTTCCTGCTCAACTTGATCCCTGCTCCTACTATTAATATGTTTCAGAGCTGTTTTCTAAGACATTAAGAACAGCAAAAAATGTTATGAACTCTTTGAGCGCTGGTAAACTATCCAATAATTCTTACAGGGTTATTCAAAGAGATCCGAATTGCTGGCGAAAGGTAACCGAAAGCTGAAATTCAGCGTACGGTTACCTTTCCTGGCCATTCGGCTATCCAGAGAACAGGCAATTCGACAAATGTTGGCGAATTGCCTGCACATACGGTGCCTGTTCGGTGTCTGTTCGAGGGCAATGAAATCCCCATAGCTTCGGCTATTCAGAGAACAAAAACCAGCAGTGAAAAGTTGCCAAATTCCCTTGCCATTCGGTGGTTTAACTCGACAGGTTTATTCAGGCGAATCCCATAGGCTTCAATGTTAAAAATATTCCCATTTTAAGCCAATATCTAATAAAACGTTTATTATAATATTCTGCAGTAAAAAGTCTCTTTATTTATAGATTTTTTAGGATCTGTTAGGTAGTTTTGGAGATTTTTTTGCAAAAAAAATTCCGTTTTTTTTTAAAATAGTTTTTTCTTTTTTCTGTAACAGCCCTTTTTATTATCATTCAATGGATCATATGTAAATTTCAGACATTTTCGCTCAGTAGTTTCTTTGCAAACAGCGTTTCACTTTTCAAACATTCAAGCGCACTGTTTTTTTGTTTTTTTCACTCCATTCGTCTGCTGTGTTAGGTTTTTCTGGCGGATGCTCTGCACTGTGATCGGCTCCTGCCCCAGTTTCTCCGGCGTGTTCGGCGGAGTTAATCCAGATGTTTTTGTGGGTTTCTGTGTGCGTTCGTCGGGTTTTGCGGTGAGTGTTCGTCCGGTTTGCAGCGGCTTTTCCCTGCACTACAACGGCCCTGTGGTGCTTGCTGAATACACCGCAGGGTCGCCGAAATGGGATCGCCAAATCGTGTCGAATTGAAGAGAACGAAAAGTCACCGAACGTGCGGTGACTTTTTGATTCTCTTTGAATAACTCTGCATGTGTTAGAATAGACTCGCAACACAGGACTTCTGGATTCCCCAACCACACATTGAGTGAGAGGGGTTGACATAAAACTGTGATTTAGTAGAATCAGACAAAGACCCTTTTTAAATTCAAAGTTTCTGACTAAATATTCCAGAACTTGTCTTCCAATACATTATAACCAGGATCATTTTTTTTAACTCTTTGAGCACTGGCGAACTATCCAACAATTCATAATTTACGAATAGATTCGCAACACAGGATTTCTGGGTTACCCAATCAAAATCGTGAAATGGGTCGACATTGAGATTGCAAAAAAAAACTGGATAGATTAGTAGATTAAACAAAAAAAAAATCCTTCCTAAATCCAATGCATCTGGCTACGTCTGGGTTCGGCAACCTCCAGATGTTTTGGAACTACATTTCCCATGACACTCAACCAATCACATGATCATGGGAGATGTAGTTCCAAAGCATTTGGAGGGTCAAGGTTGCTGACACTTGAGGGGTTATTCAGAGAGAGCCGTCCCGCCCCAAAATGTCACCGAACAGTGAATTTCCCGGTACGGTGACATTTTGGAGCCATTCGGCTATTCAGAGAGCAGGCAGTTGGCAAATTTTGGCGAACTGCCAGCATGTACGGTGCCTGTTCGGCGGCAGTGAAATCCCCCATAGAGAAGAAATGGTTAATCTATTCAGAGAACACCGAACAGCAGAGAAAAGTTGCCACAGTGCCCTGCTATTCGGTGTTTTCATTTGACAGATTTATTCAGGCGAATCCCATAGGCTTCAATGTTAAAAATATTCCCGTTTAAATTCAATATCTAATAAACCGTTTATTCTTTTAATCTGCAGCAAAAAGACTCAAAGCATTCAAGCATTTTTTGGGATTTTTTCAGCAAATTTTTTTTACATTTTTTCTTAATAGCTGTTTTTTCTTTTTTCCATAACAGCCCTTTTTATTAGCATTCATTGGATCTTAAATGTAAATTCCAGTGTTTCAATTTTGACACTTTCAAACGTATTGTTTTTTTTTTTTTTTTTTACCCCGTTCGTCAGCTTGTCGGCTTTTTCCAGCGGCTGCTCTGCGCTGTGATCGGCGGCTCACTGACTTTTTCTGGCGATACCCCAAAGTGCAGGGAAGAGCGGGGAACGACATGTCGGCGACATTTCGGTGCTCTCTGAATAACCCCCTAGATCTACATATTACAGACAGCTCTCCGCATCACACCTGGCATGTAGATACTAAAACTCAGCGCACAGTTTTGCTATATTCTCTAAGAAATTGGCCTTTAAGTTGCTATGCTTGTGTTTGTTTGTTTTGTCCCACCCCGTTGTACAACGCTGCAGAACATGTTGGCGCTTTATAAATAATTGTACTTTTGGTTTCTGCGTCATTAGGTCTCAGTAAACGTATTGGGTATCCGCTAGAATAATGATAAGTTAGAACCTGGTTATTTTGTGTCTGCGTTAAAGATTACAGCTATTTTTCTAGTTTTCTAGAATAAAATTATTTTTCTATTTGTTTTTGATGTACAAAGGCATCGCAGTGTCAGCAGCAGCACCGTGACCACAGGGTCCTAATACTCTAACCACCTAGAATTGGTAGTGCAAAACTTATACGCTGCTGTTGTGTCAGAGAAATAAAATTTTAATTTAAAATTTTAAATTTAAATTTTAAAAAATGCTAATGTGTCTTGTTTTCTTGATTTTGATATACGTGGTTATTCAGAGAGAAACATAGAAACATAGAAAAATGTCGGCAGATAAGAACCTTTCGGCCCATCTAGTCTGCCCAATTACATGGATACTTTACCTGGATTTATCTTTTGTTTAGGATAGCCTTATGCCTATCCCATGCCTGCTTAAATTCAATCACTGTTTTGGCCTCTACCACTTCTACTGGAAGACTGTTCCATGTATCCACCACCCTCTCAGTAAAATAATGCTTCCTGATGTTACTTTTAAACCTTTGCCCCTCTAATCTAAGACTATGTCCTCTTGTTTTGCTACTTTGTTTCCTTTTAAATATACTCCCTTCCTCTACCTTGTGGATTCCCTTTACGTATTTAAATGTTTCTATCATATCTCCTCTGTCTCGTCTTTTTTCCAAGCTGTACATGTTAAGATCATTAAGCCTTTCCTGGTAACTTTTCTCCTTCAAGCCGTACACCATTTTAGTAGCCCTTCTCTGAACTCTCTCTAAGATGTCTATATCCTTCTGGAGATACGGTCTCCAGTACTGCACACAGTACGTACTCCAGGTGAGGTCTCACCAGCAGAGCACTGGAATTTTGCTGCTCTCTCGTTCGGCGTACTTCGGCGAGATAAAGTCACCGACCCTGCGGTGAATTCAGCAATCACCGCAGGGTCCCCAAAGTGCGTGGAAGGGATCTGCTGAATGCCGCAGATCACCCTGCCGAACGCAGCCACCGCCTGCCAAACAGACCTCTCGCAGCCGCCGATTTGCTGAACGGTGCCAAACAGACCGACGAATGCAACCGCATTCTTCCGAACGCAGCCTACGATCCGCCAAACAGACCCACCAACGCAGCCGCAAATCGTCGAACGCAGACGACGATCCGCTGAACGTCACCGACAGACCGCAGACAAAAGCCGATATGCCACCGAACTGGGGGTGGGGGGAAAAAAAACAGCAAATTTTTAAAAGGAGTTTAAAACAATAAAAATGCATGAAAATGCAAGGGAATAATAAAAGAGGTCCTATAAATAATAATAAAAAGGTCTGATACAGAATGAAAAAAAACGCCATTTAAAAAAAAATGGGAATCAAAACTTATACCTAAAAAATCCCCAAAAATGCTTAAAAATTCTAATAAATAAATAAATAGACTTTTTTTGCTGCAAATGAAAATAATAAACAGTTGAAATAAAAAAAAATTAATAAAAATGGTATTTATATTTTACATTGAATCCTATGGGATTTGCCTGTTTAAACCTGTCGAACTGAAGCGCCAAAAAGTGGGCATTACACCAACATTTCGGTGCAGTTCGGCGTTCTCTGACCAGATTAACCATTACTTCTCAATGAGGAATTTCGCTGCAACAATAACAAGAGACCTCTTGATAAAGCCGCAGTTGGTTTGCGGTAAAACGCGTCGAGATCAGAGGCTTTTAACAGTTGTTATAGTTATTTATGACCATTGCCGGTTTGAGCACTTTATGCCCCTAGTCCAGGGGTCAGCAACCTTGGCTCCCTGATGTTTTGGGAACTACATCTCCCATGATGCTGAGTCACCCATTAGGCTAACTGAGCCACATGGGAAATGTAGTTCCCAAAACATCAGGGAGCCAAGGTTGCTGACCCCTGTAGCTAGTCAATGAGGGCGTTGTTTGATATTAGGTTATTGCATGGCGGCTGATTGCTTGTTTTGATTGACTAGACCTCACTCTGTCTATAATCTGAGGAGTCGTGATATGATATTTTCTCCGGTGGTAATTGTGGTCACCAAATCCCCATTATGAAGCATTGGCTGGGGGACTGAACTCCTCATTTCCTTATCAGGGAGGGGCATTAATGTGTAACAGAAGGAGGGAGGCTTGATTTTTGACTATTTTAGTCACATGATGATCTATTCGACAGGGTTATTCAGAGAGATCCGAAAAGTCACCGCACGTTCGGTGACTTTTCATTCCCCGCACTTCAGGGCAATTCGGCGATTCCTAGTTTGCCGACCCTGCAGTGTATTCGGCAAGCACCGCAGGGCCCCTGTAGTGCAGGGAAAACCCACCTGCAGAACACTCACCGAATACTCACCGAACACTCACTGAAAACCAGCCAAAACCAAGTCGAACACGCCGGAAAAATCCGAGCAGCCGCCGATCACAGCGCAGAGCAGCCGCCGGTAAAAGCCGACATGCAGACGAACGGGGTGAAAAAAAACAAACAGTTTGGTTGAAAGTTTGACATTTGAAACGCTGTTTGCAGAAAAAACTACTGAACGAAAACGTCTGGAATTTACACATGAGATCCAATGAATGATAATAAGAAGGGCTGTTACAGAAAAAAGAAAAAACGATTTAAAAAAAAAGACGGAAAAATATTTTTGACAACAAAATCCCCAAAAATGACTAAAAGATCCTAAAAAAATCTAAAAAAATAAAGAGACCTTTTACAGCAGAATAAAATAATAAACGGTTTATTAGATATTGAATTAAAACGGAGAATATTTTTAACATTGAAGCCTATCGGATTCTCCTACATAAACCTGCCGAATTAAACCACAGAACGGCAGGGCACTTCACTGACATTCCTCAGCTGTTCGGTGTTCTCTGAATAGACGAACCATTGCTTCTCTAGTCGAATGGCACCATACACTGAATTTCCATTCCGGGGCCAGATCGTCTCTCTCTGAATAACCCCTATAGAGTGCCTCTCATATGAATGACATGGTATCCTATCTTCCTTTGGTAGGAATTATTCTTGTACATGTGTTTTAAATGTTCGATTTGTGTGTACAGTGTTCATTTTCAATAAAATTGATACAGGTAGCTGGTATCTACCCAGATTTCATACCCCCAAAGTTTTAGCCCCGTGGGCATAATGCCCAAAGAGTTACCAGTTGATCCTGCACATAGACCTGATCTGCAGTAACTCCATTTGGCCAGCAGATGGCGAGATCTGCCTGCCAAATACGTTATTATAGTTAAGGAATACATTGGGAATATTCACAAATATGTCTGGCTTTATAAATAATTAAACATGATTTTCAAGAAAAAAAAACACTGGTGGTTGGCAGTGGTTTTAAGATAAATCCCTTGGTATTGAAGGGGTTAAAGTGACACTTTTGGCCGCCATGAAATGAATTCATTTAAATTGGTCATGGGTGGCTTTGCGCACTCTCCTCTGAGCAGTGGGGAACGCCACCTACCCAGAGAGATGTCAGTCTGCTCGCATCGACCAAACTTCCAGGATTTAGGTCTGGAATGTACAGCTCTGTACGTTCCTGATCAGGCAAAGGCTCTCAGTGCATTACTATTTAGGTCTCTACCAGAACTCTCGCAACCGCATCTTCAACAGACCAGCAGTGGAGGACCCTGGTGCTGAATTAAAGGGTGAGTATGCTGCTGATATTCTAGAGATAAAATGTGAAAGGGGGTGTCAAGAGGTGTTAATACTTAACCATTTAAACCCTCCAGCTCTTATTAATATATCTTATTATATCATGGCTCCTTCCCCTCTGTGCCCCTAAACCTGCATCAAGGTATTCGGATCCATCACGACGTCTCAGCTGTTCTCAACCCTATTTTCCTGACTGCCATATTTATGCAATTGTATTTTATGTTTGCCTTTATTTTAAAATCTCCCTCCATTTCTGTTAGGAAAAATCCTATGTTCCTCCTCCCCTCCCCCATGCTTTGTCACACAGTGTGCTTTTCTCATAACCTTATTCACTCTATTCACATAATACACACAAGACAGACTGCATGGCTCCTTCCCCTCTTCTGTCCCATCCAACCCTCCCCATCCACACTCCCTCCCAGGGCAGGTCCATAACTTAAGGTCTCTCTTCCAGCTGTCTCCACTTCTCTCTCTAATTACTCTCACTAAGCCCAGGCTTCTGGTTTCTTCCTATGCTGCCCTGCTAACCATGTTTACATTCCCTCTGCTCCTATCTGTTTCACCTACCCCAGTCCCTTAGATTGTAAACTCACGGGATGTCTGACTGAGCACTTGGTTAAGTGCTGCACTACTTGGACAGTCATCCTATGGCAGGGTCATCTTTTCATTATGTATCATGTACGTATCCTGTTTGTGCTCCCCTATTGTAAAGCGCTGCAGAATATGTTGGCGCTGTATAAATGACTGTAATAATAATAATAATAATAATTATTAACCATAGATTGTCTCTTTAAAAATGAACAGTGAAGAAGGGGTTAATTGAAACCCAAAATCTGATCCTAACGACAATACCTTTGTCGCTAACGTCTCCTGGCGCCTGGCAGTCAGCACATAATCTTTTACAGGTCTCCATTGTGCGGTGTTACATTGTGGGTAGAATTTTATGGTATAGTAAAACGAATAAAAGAAGAATAGTGATCAATGGGGACTTTATCAATGGCCGTATATACGCAGCGTCCACTAGCAACAGCACAGGGGCAATACATTCTCTGTTTCAATAAATTCGTCCACAGTTGTTGTTATCCTATTGAGCATTAAATGACAAATGCTGTCTGCAAGGTGGGCATAGGCTGGAGTGAGCGTTTATCCCCAACAGGGGGGGTGGGGGGGGCTGGAATAATTTGCAGAACTGCAGTACGATATGTCATTTTTATCCATTCTTCCATTCTGATCAAAGGTTTACATGGTTATTGTCACACACGTATCTCAATATGCAGCAAATAAATCCCTCGTATACTTTAGAGATGTCTATGCTAATTCTGGGTCAATTCGTGGAGCAAATGGTGCTTGAATTATATGTGAAAAATGAAGTGTGGGACCTCATCAATAATTCAGCTCCCAAACATACTGCTACATGGGGAAATCAGGTCACTACATATTAATACGGTTTTAAAAAGTATGAAAAACAATTGATTTAGGAATAAACAATAGGGATTTAGTTACAAAATCTGGTCATACATAAGCGGCTGCCACAACATCTATGTACTCCACCTCGGCAGCTCCTATCCATCATAACCTTTTTGACTGCTCTTATGAAGTTAGCCTGCTTGCTTGGAACATACATCCATATATCTGCAATATATGATCATATTTGTTAACCAAATCTCCAGTGCTTACTCCTAAGTCATGTGTTTTTAACCTCTTCACTCCCAAAGTTGAGTTAACTCAATTTTCCATTGTAATGCATTGGAAAGCAATAATTAGCATATCAAAACCCCATTGTCAAACCTTTTTAAAGGAAGACTTGTGTGCCCCCTGTGGAGACCTGAAATTCACTGTCTTATCTTTCTCCTTTTCACTCTATCTTACTGTAAACATGTTACAAGGAGCAACTCTCACACTCATTGCACCAAGCAAACTTTACAGCTGCATTACAGCAGCCAGGGAGAGGGCAGAATACAGGGAGAGTTCTGGGGTCACTCACTGCTGTACAGGGATAAGATTCAGGGGGTTATAACACTCTGTACAGTACAGATACAAGGTGTTGCTGTAATTGCCATACACGGGCATTATGCAGCACATACAGATACATGGTGTTGCTGTAATTGCCATACACAGGCATTATGCAGCACATACAGATACAAGGTGTTACTGTAATTTCCATACACAGGCATTATGCAGCACATACAGATACAAGGTGTTACTGTAATTGCCATACACAGGCAATATGCAGCACATACAGATACAAGGTGTTACTGTAATTCCCATACACAGGCATTATGCAGCACATACAGATACAAGGTGTTGCTGTAATTGCCATACACAGGCAATATGCAGCACATACAGATACAAGCAGGGTTATCCAAAGAGATCCGAATTGCTTGAGAAAGGTAACCGAACGCTGAAAATCAGCGTTCGGTTACCTTTCCTGGCCATTCGGCTATCCAGAGAGCAGGCAATTCGCCAAATCCTGGCGAATTGCCTGCACATACGGTGCCTGTTCGGTGCCTGTTCGAGGGCAGTGAAATCCCCATGAAAAAGCACTGCTTCGGCTATTCAGAGAACACAAACCAGCAGTGAAAGTTCCCCTAATGCCCTGCCATTCGGTGGTTTAATTCGGCAAAATTTATTCAGGAGAATCCCATAGGCTTCAATGTTAAAAATATTCCCGTTTTAATTCAATATCTAATAAACCGTTCATTATAAAATTCTGCAGCAAAAAGTCTCTTTATTTATAGATTTTTTAGGATACTTTAAGCATTTTTCTGAATTTTTAAAAAAAAAATTAAAAGTCCGATTTTTTTTTTATTTTTTTTCAGTTTACTTATTTTTTTTGTAACAGCCCTCTTTATTATCATTCCCTGGACCTCCTGTGAAAATTTCAGACATTTTCGCTCAGTAGTTTCTTTGCAAACAGCGTTTCTTTTTCCCAGATTCATACAAATGGTTTTTCTAATTTATTCACTGCCTCCTCTGCGTCACAGCTGCTTCGGCTCTGTGTGATTCGGCTCCTGTTCGGCTCTCTCTTCGAAGGTTAATCCAGATGTTTTTGCTTGTTTTCATAGTGCATTCGGTTAGTTTTTCGTCAGGTTTTCGGCAGCTTTTCCCTGCAATTCGGGGACCCTGTGTGTTTGCTGAATACACCGCAGGGTCACCGAAAATGGGATCGGCAAAAGGAACCGAATTGAAGAGAACGAAAAGTCACCGAACGTGCGGTGACTTTTCGAATCTCTTTGGATAACCCTGATGGTGTTGCTGTAATTGCCATACACGGGCATTATGCAGCACATACAGATACAAGGTGTTACTGTAATTGCCATACACAGGCATTATGCAGCACATACAGATACAAGGTGTTACTGTAATTGCCATACACAGGCAATATGCAGTACATACAGATACAAGGTGTTACTCAGTGGTGTATTTAGGTTTTGTGCTGCCCTAGGCCTGACTAAACTCGTGCACCCCTAATTTAAATTTGACGCACCCCTTCCTGTCAAGGGCAGACCTCTTCCTGGTTAATCCCCACCCTTCCTCTTTAAGCTCCACCTTTTCCTCTTAGAGCTCCGCCTTTTCCTCTCTTTATATTAAAAGTGGATACAAGTGCCTACTTGTATATTTTGTATATCATTTCAAATGTATCTGTTGAGATAAAGAAAATTATGAAATGTTTAAATTCAAGTATTTTTACAAAGAACAGCCACGCATGTCAAGTAAACGGATCACAGCCGCTCTAATTGGTGGAACAATAAAATCCACAGAAAACATGCACTGCATATGAGCGTATCACAGAGCTGCATAGCAATAAAACCCACAGAAATGGGCACTGTGTATGAGCATATCAGAGCTGCAAAGCAATAAAACCCACAAAATGTGCAGTGTGTATGAGCATATCACAGAACTGCACAGCAATAAAACTCACAGTAATGTGCAGTGTGTATGAGCGTATCCCAGAGCTCCAGGGCAATAAAACTCACAGTAATATGCAGTGTGTATCACAGAATCCACAGCAATAAAACTCCCAGCAATGCAATGTGCGGTGTGTATGAGTGCATCAGAATTCACAGCAATAAAACTCCCAGCAATGCAATGTGCGTGTGTATGAGTGCATCAGAATCCACTGCAATAAAACTCCCAGCAATGCAATGTGTGGTTGTGTCAGCGTATCAGAATCCACAGCAATAAAACTCCCAGCAATGCAATGTGCGGTGTGTATGATTGCATCAGAATCCACTGCAATAAAACTCCCAGCAATGCAATGTGTGTTGTGTGTCAGCATATCAGAATCCACAGCAATAAAACTCCCAGCAATGCAATGTGCGGTGTGTATGAGTGCATCAGAATCCACTGCAATAAAACTCCCAGCAATGCAATGTGTGGTTGTGTGTCAGCGTATCAGAATCCACAGCAATAAAACTCCCAGCAATGCAATGTGCGGTGTGTATGAGTGCATCAGAATCCACTGCAATAAAACTCCCAGCAGTGCAATGTTGTGTTGTATGAGTGCATCAGAATCCACTGCAATAAAACTCCCAGCAAACCGAGTGTATATGAGCACACAGCAATGATTTATTCTATATTTACCGGCCTCTGTCCGCGGTAGGGCTGTGTGCAGAGTCAGCAGGTACTGTGTACAGACTCAGCAGGAGGTCCTCCAGGCCACGTTAGGATCACGGCTGTGCCTGTGCGTGGAGCCATCTTGTCAGCAGTGGGGTGCCACTGCCAGAGGGTGCACCGTGGCTTGATTCCCTTCCCGATGGGTGTTCAGTCCAGAATAGAGTGACAGTCCATGTTAAAAGGGCGGGCAGCTGCGTGCATGCGTGTCACGTGGTTCAGCCAGTCAGGTGGTACTGAGACTCAGTACCACCTGACTGGCCGGACCGAGTGTGACCTGCACGCAAGCAGCCTCACCAGGAGCCAGGCAGCTCAATGACAAAATTTCTATCACTGCAGTGCTGGTAAGGAAAGGTCCACTTTAAAACAGCAGTAAGCAGACAGGGCTTCATATTCTGCTGAAACCCCCCCCCCTTTACCTGCCGTTTACTGTCATCTTCTCTCTCTGGACACAATCACATCCCCCCCCTCTCCTAGAGCTGCTGCGGGGCAGGGGAGGAGCTATGGAGGGAGGAGAGGGGATTTTATTCTATTCGATTTTATTCCGTATGCAAACGCCATGCTCCGCTGCTCGTTGTTTGAGAACACAGCTCAAAGCTGACACACAGTGACAGTGGCACCTCCTAGTACCCCCTAATGACACCCCAATAATCACTGGTACCTGGGGCGCCCGCCCTCCGCCACTCCTCTAAGTACACCACTGCTCTGGTGATATGCTCACACACAAGTTTGGCGAACTGCCAGCAAGTACGGTGCTGTTTGAAGGCAGTGCAAATCCCCATAGAAAAGTAATGATGGTTAATCTATTCAGAGAACACCAAACAGCAGAGAAATGTCAGTGAAATGCCCTGATGTTCAGTGGTTTCAATCAGCAGGTTTATTCAGGCGAACCCCATAGGTTTCAATGTTAAAAATATTCCCGTTTTTATGCAATATCTAATAAACCATTTATTATTTTAGGCTAGGGTCAGACGAACGCATTTTCACGTTGTCTGTGAAAAAGTGCGTTCGAATGAATGGACGTATTTTTTCACGGAATACGCGATAGCGGTCATACTATGCGCATTTTTCGTCCGTGATTTTGTACGGATCATCAATAAAACACTTTGTGCATCTGGACGTTATGTTGGCCGGACATTAGCAGCGTCTGACGTCTCCAAATCACACACACACACCGCTAGCGGACGCAGCGCACTCTGTACGTCTGTACTAGCGGTTTTACGTTCTCGAAAAAATGTGTTCATTTTCCACTTGCGTTGAGCAGCCGGACTTTCGTGCGACCGTACTTCGTATATTGGCCGTCATTGCCCGTCATTTGCTGCTAGTGCGGCCGTGATTAAGTGCGCCTGCACGCGCGTTCGCACTGCCTCAGTCTGACCCTAGCCTTAATCTGCAGTAAAAAGTCTTTATTTATTTATTGATTTTTTTTTGTACCTTTTAGTGATTTTTCAGAATTTTTTGGGCTAAATTCCCCCCCTTTTTTTTAATAGCGGTTCTCCTTTTTCTGTAACAGAACTTTTTATTATCAATCATAGGATCTTATATGTAAATTCCAGACATTTTCGTTCAGTAGTTCTTTTGAAAACAGCAGGCCATGGGTTTGCGGTGGCAGCATACAGCGGCCGACTCCATGCACTTTGGGTACCCTGCGGTGAATGGTGAATTCACTGCAGGGCTGGGAAATTTTATTCCCCGAAGTGCAGGGAACTACAGAACACCAAAATGTTGGCGTCATTTCGGTGCTCTGTGAGTAACCCAATTAGTGGTTAGGTTTTTTGTTGCCCCCTGGAAAGTGAAAGCCTAGGCCTTGCCTACCCAGGACATACTTGAAAATTAGTGACATCTCAATGTTTCCTTCCTGGTAAAATAGTTTGCAAAAGTAAAAAAAAAAAAAAAGTTTTTTTGTTTTTTTTTAGGGGTGGGGCCACCCAGCGGGCCGCCGCCCCCTGGAAAGTGCCGCCCTAGGCCTGGGCCTTGTTGGCCTAGGCCAAGATACACCAGTGGTGTTACTGTAATTCCCATACACAGGCATTATGCAGCACATACAGATACAAGGTGTTACTGTGATTCCCATACACAGGCATTATGCATATGCAGCACATACAGATACAAGGTGTTGCTGTAATTGCCATACACAGGCAATATGCAGCACATACAGATACAAGGTGTTACTGTAATTCCCATACACAGGCATTATGCAGCACATACAGATACAAGGTGTTACTGTAATTTCCATACACAGGCATTATGCAGCACATACAGATACAACGTGTTACTGTAATTGCCATACACAGGCATTATGCAGCACATACAGATATTGGTATTTTATGGAAGCTGCATTGCTAATAATCTCATTATGATCCCTATGCATTCCCATAAGCAGGAGATCTCACTAACAAATATACACTAGGGATGAGCCGAACACCCCCGAGTTCGGTTCGCATTCGAACTCGAACTTTCCAAATGTTCGAATTCGAACTCGAACTCAATACAAGTCAATGGGACTCAAAATTCGATTTTTAGAGTGCCCTCCAAGAGGGCATACAGTATATGCTACATATTTGCCATAAAAAGGTGTATGGGGGTCCGGGTAGTGCCCTGGGGGACAGGAAACAAGGACAAAAAGTAAAAAAAAAACTTTTTAAAGGGACAGTGAGTTTTCCATGAAATAAGGGTTAAAAATAAAAACGAAAAATTCCTTCAAATATCGTGCCTAGGAGGTCCCCATAACCTGCCCGTGAAGTGGCGGATTTGTAGGATGTATAGAAACATTTAAAAACCCAAAAAATGACATTTCAAATGACGGTAAATGCTTTTCCTTTAATCTATTCATAAACAACTGCTTGGGGCGGCAGCCGGTATGAAAAGACATTTTAGGACGCGCAGAAAAAGTTTAGTGATTTTTTGGCTAAATTATGGTGAAACTTATGCAGGCTTTGGATGAAAGTAACAATAGGTGCTTTAAAATTGGTCTTTTAGCGTCGGCAACAGTGCCGTCACACCGTAACCCCTCTGAGGATATGAATCTGGTACAGGCGTCAGTGTCAGTGCACCCAGATATTGTGCCTTTAGTGCCAGGCCAGCAAGTGCCATCATACAGTAACCCCTCTGTGGTATTGTGGAAGAGTGCACGGGTGGACCATGCGATCAGGGCCGGTGCTAGACTATTTTGCGCCCTAGGCAAGACCAGCTACTTGCACCCCCCAAAAAAAAAAAAAAAACGACACAACATGAAACTGCTAAATTTCTTTTTATTTAAGAATAAAGTTTGAAAAGCACCAATAGTAAAGGTAAAATAAATATAAATAAACTGTATTAAACCATTTTAAATTAACTCTATTAAACAAATTAAAATTAACTGTATTGAACAAATATAAATTAACGGAAAAAAAAAAATAAGAGTTGTCACGTAAGTTTCAATTTCAGACACATCAAAATTTCACTTTGCGTGCCTTATCCTTTGCAAATTTTCATCATGCGTATATATATATTGCCCAGGCCAGCTCACATTATGCGTATATATATATATTGCCCAGGCCAGCTCATATCATGCGAATATATATTGCCCAGGCCCAGGCCAGCTCACATCATGCGTATATATATATTGCCCAGGCCCAGGCCAGCTCACATCATGCGTATATATATATTGCCCAGGTTAGCTCACATCATGCATATATATATATATATTGCCCAGGCCAGCCCACATCATGCTCACAGACAGTCACAGATGCGCCATCGAGCGTATATACATTGCCCAGGCCAGCTCACATCATGCGTCTATATATTGCCCAGGCCCAGGCCAGCTCACATCATGCATATATATATATATATATTGCCCAGGCCAGCTCACATCATGCGTATATGTATTGCCCAGGCACAGGCCAGCTCACATCATGCGTATATATATTGCCCAGGCCAATCCCCTGGTGGAGATAGGGGGTTCATTTGAACCCCGATATCTCCAGGCAGCTAGGGGGTCATGGAGGGTGTCAATCGAAAGGCCTAAGCATGGCCTTTCGAATGATGCCCAACATGACCAGGTATAAAGTAAAAAAAAAGAAAAGAAAAACATGTATTTTTTTTGTGTGTTATTTTTATTAATGCAGCAATATTGTTCACATTTCAATTATAATGTGAACGATGCTGCACTAATGATTTTTTTCTATGGGGTGCGTTTGCTATAAATCACGTAATTCCCCCCACAAAATGTAACAAGTCCCCATTTCTAATTTTTGTACAAGCGCACCCCATAGAAAACATAACCGCAATCGCTCATGTGCTAAAATGTGAAAAAAAAACACTTTACACACTGCAGATGATTAAAAATTCAATTTTTATTGCATTTTTTGTCATAATATACAGCCAGGACATGATGTATACATATAGAAATTATATATTATGAATCTGCGGAGTCTGACGGAAAGAACGATATCTAATATGTCTGGGTCATTTAATAAAATGTGGCTTTAAATCGCGTTTAAACATGATGAGCGAAAGCGGTAAAAATGAGCTGAGCACACAGCAGTGAAATGCAGCATATTAGAGGAAGATAAAGTAGAGAAATTAACACTTCTCAGAAGCACAGGTGTTGTTTGATATATCTGGAGACACCACACCCTCAGTATAGTCTACAACATACATACAATGTATCAAATTGATTAGACCAGACTAAAAACACCTGTTGTTTATGCCATTTGAAAGCACAGGTCATTTAGGCTAGGGTCAGACGAACGCATTTTTATGTTGTCTGTGAAAAAGTGCGTTCGAACGAATGGACGCATTTTTTCACAGAATACGTGATAGTGGTCATACTATGCGCATTTTCGTCCGTGATTTTGTACGGATCATCAATAAAACACTTTTTGTGTCTGGACGTTATGTTGGCCGGACATTAGCAGCGTCTGACGTCTCCTAATCACGCACACACGCCGCTAGCGGACGCAGCGCACTCTGTACGTCAGTACTAGTGGTTTAACGTTCTCGAAAAAATGCGTTCATTTTCCACTTGCGTTGCGCAGCCGGACTTTTGTGCGACCGTACTTCGTATATTGGCCGTCATTGCCCGGCATCTGCTGCTAGTGCGGCCGTGATTAAGTGCGGCTGCACGCGCGTTCGCACTGCCTCAGTCTGACCCTAGCCTTAGAGGTAAGAATCTTTGCACGTACACATTAGTTTTTAATTCAATATCTAATAAACCGTTGCTTATAATATTCTGCAGTAAAGAGTCTCTTTATTTCTAGATTTTTTAGTATTTTTTAAGCATTTTTTATACTTTTTTCAAAAAAAATTTTTTAGCTCATCCCTAATATACATACAAGTTAAGCACACAGAACAGTAGAAGAGAGGACCCTGATCGAGAGCTTACAACAATCTAAGACGCTTGCTGTGTCACAAGAAGCTGAATCAGGTTTTTTGAAGCAGGCTTCTATTAGATGTCACAGTTATAATAAACCAGTTTATTTATACCCTGCACCAAACAACACCCATTTCGAGGGAGGGGGGGACGGTGGTGTGGACCGCAGCAAATATGACCTGGCTGCAAAATACTGAAAAGAGTTTAAAACACATAAAATCAGCTCTACTCCCATTGCTCCTGGACCAGCGTCGGCCGACCGTAGAGCGGTTTGGTTCAACTCCTCCAAGCGGTAAATTCTGGGGGACAGCAAATTTTGCCACCGAGCCCCTGCACTATTTTTTTATCAGAATCTTTTGGATCTCTGACCTGTCAGCTGGCTGCCGGCGCTCACTGACTGTGAGACCCACAACCACCCAGACTACCAGGGATTTATCGGGCCTGGGCTGCAGATAAAGTGGCCCGGACTGGACACCCCCTCCCCTGCCACTGGACCACCAGATATACATGTTCAACCCCCTCCCTACAACAACAAAAAAGGTATGCAGGACTCTGGAGTATTTTTATACTTTTTAATAATTTTGCATTTTTAAAATTTTCAATTGAATAAATATTTTTAGTATATTTTTAAAATTAATTTAAATTCTTTTATATAGAACTTAAATAATAAATTTAATGCTTTTGCATTTTATTGCAGTGGATTCTGTGATACGTTCATGCACATAGCACATTACTGTGAGCTTTATTGCAGTGGATTCTGTGATATGCTCATACACACTGCACATTACTGTGAGTTTTATTGCAGTGGATTCTGTGATACGCTCATACACACCGCACATTACTTTGTGTTTTATTGCAGTGGATTCTGTGATACGCTCATACACACCACACATTACTGTGAGTTTTATTGCTGTGGATTCTGTGATACGTTCATACACAACACACATTACTGTGAGTTTTATTGCTGTGGATTCTGTGATACGCTCATACACACCGTACATTACTGTGGATTCTATGAGACGCTCATACACACCACACATTACTGTGAGTTTTATTGCAGTGGATTCTGTGATACGCTCATAAACACCACACATTACTGTGAGTTTTATTGCAGTGGATTCTGTGATACGCTCATACACACCGCACATTACTGTGAGTTTTATTGCAGTGGATTCTGTGATACGCTCATACACACCGCACATTACTGAGAGTTTTATTGCAGCGGATTCTGTGATATGCTCATACACACGCCGCACATTACTGTGAGTTTTATTGCTGTGGATTCTGTGAGACGCTCATACACACCACACATTACTGTGAGTTTTATTGCTGTGGAGCTCTGTGATACGCACATACACACTGCACATTACTGTGAGTTTTATTGCTGTGGAGCTCCTTGATACGCTCATACACACTACACATTACTGTGTGTTTTATTACTGTGGAGCTCTGTGATGCGCTCATACACACTGCACATTATTGTGAGTTTTATTACTGTGGAGCTCTGTGATATGCTCATACACATTGCACATTACTGTGAGTTTTATTGCTGTGGAGCTCTGTGATATGGTCATACACATTGCACATTACTGTGAGTTTTATTACTGTGGAGCTCTGTGATACGCTCATACACATTGCACATTACTGTGAGTTTTATTGCTGTGGAGCTCTGTGATATGGTCATACACATTGCACATTACTGTGAGTTTTATTACTGTGGAGCTCTGTGATACGCTCATACACACTGCGCGTTACTGTGTGTTTTATTACTGTGGAGCTCTGTGATACGCTCATACACACTGCACATTATTGTGAGTTTTATTGCTGTGAAGCTCTGTGATACGCTCATACACACTGCACATTACTGTGAGTTTTATTTCTGTGGAGCTCTGTGATACGATCATACATGTCACGTGTTTTTTTTGGGAGTGGGCAGCATTTCATCCACCGCTCCAGTCAGCACAGTGGCTTGGGCCGGCACTGTCCTGGACTCCATTGTAAGGTTCATATATAATGTCCTGGTCTATTTTATTGTACAGATATAATAATGTAACAAGGGTCTGCTCACTAAATAGCATTTTATATCGCATTCATAACTTTTTCTTGAAAGAAAAGCTGCTCTGTCGCAGATAAAAAAAACATTAAAAAAGTGAAGAATAAGAGAACTTTTTTTTTTTAGCCGGCGTGATTTTGGAAAATTGCTGCTTAGCGAATAGATCCCAAGCAAGATAAAATGGTGCGAGTGCCTAAAACAAAACGAGATTATTTTCAGCGTGAAAAAAAACCAAAAACGACTCTCCCCTTTGGTCTCACCATAGCCACGAACATCTGTGTAGAGACAATAAGAGCAGAAGACCTCACACCTCTCACTTGAGATGAAATATTCAGCCTTATTTAGCAGCATTCTAATTTCAGGTTGTTTGAGTGGTAAAAGCAGGCTCCTTAATCATCTAACTCGCAGGGCTAATAGATTTTTGTGTTTAGGGGGTCAGAAAGGAATTTAATTTACCGCCGTACAATGCATCCACATGGTTGGAAAATGCAGACAGCTTGATAGGGTTCACTGAGCCAAAGGCGGAGGGGCAATACGGGGCGTTAATGTATAGCGTAAGAATGGCAGCAATCAGTTCTCTTGTGAATCTCCGAGATGAAGCAATTACCAAGCATTGCGGATTAATAGTAAAGTTTGAATGCCAAGCTGTATATGTTAGGGCCAGAATATGTTGCCTATAGAACTCAACAAAGGGTGATCCGTACTATTAAGTGAGATTAAACGTAATGGCCTGATTTAATCACAAAGGGAGAATTAAATTCAGATGCAACTTCAAAGTGGACACGGCCACATAGCCCATTGCGTGCATTTACATATAGCTGGGATGGATTGACCGCGGCCACAATGGGATAAAGTTTCACTGGCCACTTAAACAGTTTTGTGATCTTGGACTTTCTTTCTATTTTTTAACTGTATCTCCACATCGTTACATGTCGGGATAAAATAAAAAAGGCAACACTTGAGAATTCGATTTATTCATTGGAACTGTACTTTTTTATTTCCTTTTTTTTTTTTACATTTTTTCCAGTGGAGAAACAACAGTAAAGGGTCCGGCAGGGAAGGATTTCGGTAATTATATAGCCATTGGAAATTCGGCGTGCTGGCTTCAGGGGAAGAAAGAGTAACTTAGATTCAAATCATCACCTTTTTCTTGGCTCGGAGTTTCGGGGGATGGAAGAAAGTGGTTGCTATCCTTAGAGATACCTAGAATTTTTTGTTTTTAGAAAGTATTTTACCAGGAAGGATACATTGAGATTTCTCTGGCTTTCCAGTATGTCCTGGGTGGCGAGTATGTACCGTTAGGTGTCTCGCCCAAGGACACTTACTGGAGAGGTGCTCTTGCCGGGATCGCCTCATCTGATCGCCTGCATACTTTTGCTGGTAGGACATTATCACCCATTATTCAGACACCCACATCTCAACTGATCTCCTGCATACTTTTGCTGGTAGGACCCCCAGTATTCGCAGGCACCCACATTATAACGTTTCCTTGGTTTTTTTCTGTTTATTTATTTTTGTTTTTCTCCACCATGTGCTTTGCTAATTAGCATGTGAATCTCCTGCCCTATTGACACAGCCCATCCAGCTTCAGGTGTTTGCATTTAGGCAGTTAAAAAGTAAACAGTCCGCCCTTTATAACATTTAAGACCAGCTCCACTGAGCCTTGGGTCCTGTGACATCCTCAAGCGGCATCTTAAGTGGACGCTCAGAGTTGATTCCTGGAGTTGCGGATGGAGGAAGGAACTGCAAGGCACACTTTTACTCTGGGTAAACGCACGTCTATATCATGCTTTCTCTCACGCTTCTGCTCTTACTTTCTACCTTTCTCCTTAAATGGAACTCCTGCCCCTCTACCACCGACCCCTACACTATCTGCATCTCTCCCTCCCTCCTCTCGTCACACATGATGGCCTCACATGAGCTCCTCTGTTTCCTCAGAACATGGTCTCCCTCTAACTCTCGTGCTGCCAATCACTCCCACTCCCACAAATCCCATTCCCACCTTCTCTTTCTCACCTTCCTGCTGTTACTCTATTCAGGTGACATATCCCCTAACCCTGGCCCCACAACACATCCAATACTTCCATCTCATCCTATCTCCATCGCACATAAATCACCTCCCTGCAAGCCCAGCAACCTCATTCCCATAATCCCTCAGCGCCTGTCCTCTTTCTCCTGCGCCCTCTGGAACGCTCGCTCTGTGTGCAACAAACTCACAGCAATCCATGACCTCTTCCTTTCAAACTCCTTCAACCTCCTAGCTTTAACTGAAACCTGGCTAACTCCCTCTGACACGGCCTCCGTTGCTGCTCTCTCACATGGCGGTCTACACTTGAGCCATACCCCCAGACCGGGTGAGAGAAATGGTGGCGGGGTCGGAATCCTGCTCTCTCCCACCTGCACCTACCAGCATCTCCCTCCACCCCCATCCCTCTCCTTCTCCTCCTTCGAGACACACTGCATCCGCCTGTTCTCTCCTCTGGCTCTCAGGGTGGCAGTCATCTACCGTCCACCGGGACCAACTTCCCAGTTCTTTGACCACTTTGCTACCTGGCTTTCTCACTTCCTGTCTTCTAATCTTCCATGCCTAATTCTCGGCGACTTCAACATTCCCATTGACGATCCTTCCGCCCCTGCTGCCTCCAAACTTCTTTCACTCACATCCTCCCTTGGACTCACACAATCCTCCCTCCTCCCTACCCACCGCGATGGTCACGCTATTGACCTTGTCTTTTCCAACCTCTGCTCCATTTCTGAGTTCAACTGTCGCCCTTTCCCCATCTCTGACCACCACCTTCTCTCTTTCAACCTATCTGGACTTCCTAAACACCCTGCTCCCCCACCCCGCACACACACTCGCAGAAATCTACATGCTGTGGACCCCCATCAATTCTCCAACCTACTTCACCACCTCCCTCATACCTCATCCTTCACCTGCCCTGATGCTGCCACTAATCACTACAACACTACTCTTATCTCTGCTCTAGACACTCTTGCTCCTCTTCGACTCTGTAAGGCCCCACGCCGCCAGCTTCAGCCCTGGCACACCCTCCAGACTCGCTACCTGCAAAGATGCTCCCGCACTGCAGAGCGTGCCTGGAGGAAATTCCCGCTCTGAAGCTGATTTTGTTCACTTCAAGTTTATTCTCCGGTCATACACCTCTGCCCTCCACTTGGCCAAACAATCCTTCTTCTCATCTCTTATATCTACGCTGTCCTCCAACCCTAAACGGCTCTGGTCCACCTTCAACACCCTCCTCTACCCACCTGCACCTCCCCCCACAGCTGCCTTCAGCGCTCAAGACCTGGCAGACTACTTCCTCAGTAAAACTCTAAATATCAGACGCAACATCCCAACACAAGATAGTTATCTGCCACCTCCACTCCCACAGGTCCCCTCTGCCACCTCTGCCGCTTCCTCCCAGCCACTGAGGAGGAAGTCAATTCCTTGTGTCCTCCTCACATCTCACCACATGCCCGCTCGACCCCATTCCCTCACATCTAATTCCTCCCCTCTCCTCCTCCCTCACCCCTGCTCTCACACACATCTTCAACCTATCTCTCTCCACTGGCTCTCTTTCCATCCGCCTTCAAACACGCGCTAGTTACCCCTTTACTAAAGAAACCATCCCTAGATCCCAACTCTCCATCCAACTACCGCCCTGTATCCCTGCTTCCCTTGGCTTCAATTACCACCTCTACGCTGATGACACTCAGATCTACCTCTCTACCCCTGATCTCTCTCCCCCTGTCCTTTCAAAAGTCAGTGACTGTTTATCTGGCATCTCCTCCTGGATGGCCTCCCACCACCTAAAGATCAACATGTCGAAGACTGAACTCCTACTTATTCCTCCCTCCAATGCCTCCCCACCTCCTGACTTCTCTATCACGGTGGAGGGTATCACCATTTCTCCCATCAAACCAAGTTCGCTGTCTTGGAGTTACACTTGACTCTGCTCTTTCCTTCATCCCCCACATCAAGTCTCTTTCCTCCTCCTGCCGATACCAACTGCGTAATATTTCCAGAATTCGGCCATTTCTTACCGCTGTCGCCACAAAACAACTCATACACGCCCTGGTAATCTCCCGACTCGACTATTGCAATAATCTCTTATCTGGCCTCCCTCTGTCCCGCCTCTCCCCCTACAATCCATCCTGAACGCCTCCGCCAGACTAATTCACCTCACCCGCCGCTCTGTCTCTGCGCTCCCCTCTGCGAGTCCCTTCACTGGCTCCCCATCCACTGCAGAATTAAGTTCAAAATCCTTATCCTTACCTACAAAACCCTCACTAACTCAGCTCCCCACTACCTGTCCTCACTAATCACCAAATACACCCCAGCCCGCTCCCTAAGGTCAAACAGTGACCTGCGCCTAGCTTCTCACTGCATCACCTCTTCCCATGATAGACTGCAGGATTTCTCACGCGCAGCCCCCACTCTCTGGAACGCTCTCCCTCGTACTGTCAGACTTTCCCCTAACTTCTCTTCCTTCAAACGCTCCCTTAAAACGTTCCTATTTAGGGAAGCCTACCACCCAACTCACTGACGCAACCATCAATCACTCTCACCTTACAGTCCTCTCCTCCTGTTTCCAACCCCAACCCTCCCAGATTGTGAGTTCCTACGGGAATAGGGCCCTCATCTCCTCCTGTACTGTTTGTCAAATGTTGTTCAATGTATTGTAACCCTGTCTATACTGTGCTTATTGTACAGCGCTGCGGAATATGCTGGCGCTTTATAAATAAAGAATAATAAAATCGAACCTGTGTCTCCACGGTTATAGAGTAGTGATTTTACCTCTACTCCACCCAGCCGGTACAATATGTTACAGTAATGCGATTGTAGCTTAATACGGTCTGTGGATTTCCGTATCTTCCTATTTCATGGCGAGGTTTATACATTTAGGGCTCTATTCAATAGCCGGTGCTAATGTAGCGCCTCGAGTCGATATGTAAGCGTTAGCGCTGGGATAAGTGAGTTTAATGCATGGCATACAGATTACATTCATGACGCTGAAATCAGTTAGCGCTTCGCAGCCTGCGCAGCTTACTGTACTTTGCGCATCCTATGCCTAACATGGGGAGCGCCCTCATTAATTAGCGTTTCGATAAGTAAGGTTTTACAAAGTGCTAGCGCTAATTACCGTCGGGATTCGGAGAGCCAAATGTTAGCACCTCCTAAAACCTGCCGTTAAATGATTCTGCAAATACAAAATCATTTAACATCCTCTGTAAACCCCCCCCCCCTTAAATCCCATATTCACCTCTCATTCCACGGAGAGAAGGGTGTCCCAATCCGCCACTTCTCCTGGCCGCGAGCAGATTGAGAAAGACTGGGAAGAAATAGGTCCCAGTCTCCCTCTGCGGCACAACCTTGCGAGAGTAAGGATGAGCAGGACTCGTGGCCCGGAAGCGCAACCCTCCATGGAGCCCTATGGACTCCAGGAGGTGATTTTGGTGGTGGCGCAGAAGCGCTGCCATGAGTATCACTGTGGTTAGCGCTGCGTTCCAGGCGAGGCGCTCAGCTAGCGCCTTCCCCCCGAATACCACGTTAACATGGGGACGCTACAGGAAAATCTGCAGGGGCTGATTATCCATAGTATCGCCCCAATGTACAGTGGCAAGAAAAAGTATGTGAACCCTTTGGGATTACGTGGAGTTTTGTATGAATTGGTCATAAAATGTGATCTGATCTTCATCTAAGTCACAACAATTTGAAAAACACAGTCTGCTTAAAATAATACAACACAAACATTATATGTTTTCATGTGTTTATTGAACATAACATGTAAACATTCACAGTGCAGGGAGGAAAAAGTATGTGAACCCCTAGCCTGATGACTTCTCCAAGAGCTAATTGGAGCCAGCAGTGAGCCAACCTTGAGTCCAATCAGTGTGATATTATTGGATGTGTTGTTGAAAGCTGTCCTGCCCTTTAAAAACACACACCAGTTTTGGGTTTACTGGTTTCAAGAAGCACTGCCTGATGTGAACCATGCCTCACAGAAAAGAGCTCTCAGAAGACCTACGACCAAGAATTGTTGACTTGCCTGAAGCTGGAAAGGGTTACTAAAGTATCTCCAAAGCCTTGATGTTCATGTGTCCACGGTAAAACAGACTGTCTACAAATGTAGAAAGTTCAGCACTGTTGCTACTCTCCCTAGAAGTGGTCGTCCTGCAAAGATGACTGCAGGAGCACAGCGCAGAATGCTTAATGAGGTAAAGAAGAATCCTAGAGTGTCAGCTAAAGACTTACAGAAATCTCTGGCACATGCTAATAGTTTTGTTGACACATCTACAATAAGGAAAACATTAAACAAGAATGGAGTACATGGGAGGACACCACGGAGGAAGCCATTGCTGTCCAAAAAGAATATTGCAGCACGTTTGAAGTTTGCAAAAGAGCACCTGGATGCTCCACAGCACTACTGGCAAAATATTCTGTGGACAGATGAAACCGAAATTGAGTTGTTTGGAAAAAACACACAACACTATGTGTGGAGAAAAAAAGGCACAGCACACCAACATCAAAAACTCATCCCACTGTAAAACATGGCGGGGGGAGCATCATGGTTGGGGCTGCTTTGCTGCCTCAGGGCCTGGACAGATTGTTGTCATTGATGGAAAAATGAATTCCAGAGTTTATCAAGACATTTTGCAGGAAAATGTAAGACCATCTGTCCGCCAACTGAAGCACCGCAGGGATGGGTGATGCAACAGGACAATGACCCAAAGCATACAAGTAATTCAACAAAAGAATGGCTTCAACAAAACAAAATACGCCTTCTGGAGTGGCCCAGTCAGAGTCCTGACCTCAACCCGATTGAAATGCGTGGCATGACCTTAAGAGAGCGATTCACACCAGACATCCCAAGAATATTGCTACACTGAAACAGTTTTGTGAAGAGGAGTGGTCCAAAATTACTCCAGATCGTTGTGCAGGTCTGATCTGCAACTACAGGAAACGTTTGGTTGAGGTTATTGCTGCCAAAGGAGGGTCAACCAGTTATTAAGTCCAAAGGTTCACATACCTTTTCCACCCTGCACTGTGAATGTTTACATGTTCTGTTCAATAAAAACATGAAAACATATAATGTTGTTCCTGTATTATTTTAAGCAGACTGTGTTTTTCAAATTGTTGTGACTTATATGAAATCAGAGCACATTTTATGACCAATTCATGCAAAACTCCACGTAATCCCAAAGGGTTCACATACTTTTTCTTGCCACTGTAAGTGTGAATATTTGAATAGGGCCCTTGGTTCGCTTCACATTTATGTCATGGCGCATATGCACTACTTACAATACTCTTACAGAATTATCTGTACGGGTCAGGGGTCAGCGACTTTGGACATCCAGATGTTTTGGTACTGCATTTCCCATGATACTCGGCCACTCATTAAGTTGAGCCTCAGTGGAAATCTAGTAACAAAACATCTGGAGGGCCAAGGTTCCTGACCGTGACCACTGGTATACTGTAGATCAGGGGTCAGCAGCCTTGGCTCCCTGATGTTTTTGGAACTACATTTCCCATGTGGCTCAGTCACCCATTAGGCTGACTGAGCCACATGGGAAATGTAGTTCCAAAAACATCAGGGAGCCGAGGCTGCTGACCCCTGCTGTAGATGAACAGACAAATGCTTCCTCCATTTAATGGAATATTGATCCTTGTTTATTGTGCGCCTGTCATGCCCACCAGATGTTGAGCTCATTTAATAGAGAATTTCTACCTTTATGTGTCAGCACATGTTTTTAAAAAAGTGAGCAATTCTCTGTCAAAGTTAAGCTGTCGCTCACTGTGGCATGCCGCAAGGGGGAGTGACAGCTGTGAGTGGAGAGACATCCTACAGAAAAGCCCTCCGCTCAATGGGTGCCCGGTCTTGATTGTCGGCACTTTGACCGACAAGTCAGCATTCCTACATCACCACTGATGCCTGTGGCGCAGAACTGCACTGTGGCCACCTGCAAGTTGTGCACGTGGTAGGAGAAGCATGGTGGCACCCATCGCTGGCACCAGACAAGTACCGGCTGCAATATCTCATCAAGGTCTCATCGATATTTATGACCAAAGCAATATTGCTGACTTGATGGGACATAACATTAAGTGCTCGGCTTATACTGTAGCTCAGCATATTGTCCCAATTTGCAGCAATAAGATACAGGTTCAGATTGTAACGTGTATAAAAGGCGAGTCTCCTCCAAAAAGAGAGGCTTATTCAGTAGTGTAAAAAAAAAATCTTTGCCACAAAAACTGGCAGAAAACAGGCGGAGAAATAAATTCAGTAGACAAGTAAGTTCCAAGAACCAACCTGTGTAAATAGTTGTATTACATAGGTACATAGTGACATTCAGGTCTATTCAGAGAAAGGTAAACCTCATGAGAATGACTGGAGAAGTGAAAATTCTAGGTCAAAATAGTCAAACCAGAAAAATTCTCCCATTTATCTCACTTTTCCAAATCGGCTATTTGGTCTAGATTGTTCATTCTCCTGCCAATTCTTCTGGTTTTCACCTCTCTCTGAATAACTCTGATAGTTGCCTAGGCTGAAAAAAAGACATGCGTCCATTGAGTTCAGCCTTTCACACATCACCTACTGCTGTTGATCCAAAAGAAGACAGAAAAACCCAGTCTGAAATGCTTGCCAATATGCAACATACTGGGAAACAATTCCTTCTTGACCCCAGAATGGCAGTCAGATTTCTCCTTGGATCAAGCAGCTTTTACCCACATATTAAATATTATAACCCTTAATATTCTGTGTCTGCAGGAAGTCATCCAGTCGTTTTTTAAAAGTCTGTGCAGACTCTGACCCAACCACCTCAACAGGCAGAGAATTCCACAGCTTTATTGTTCTCACCGTAAAATAACCCTTCCTATGCTTTAGGCTGAATTTCCTTTGGTAAAGTCTAAATGGGTGACCTCGCCCCTGTGTATAGTTCTGTTAATGAATAGGTTTCCAGACAATTGTTTATAATGGCCCCAAAATTTATATATAAACCCCCTATATCCTTTAATTTCAGGCCGGTGTCTATGCTGGTTGATAGTGACAAGATTTTGTTGGGCTTGTTCAAAAGAAGGTCATCCTCTATTAAAGGGACACGCCACTCATCCTGACCACTTTATTGGTTTAAAGTTGTCAGGATGTGAGGAGTGCCCCCTTCCCCGCACCGGTGAAATCGCATGGTGAAGTGGAGGAGTTTCCTCTACCCCACCCAGCATCACGAGCAGCAGGATTTTGAATTTCCTGGCTGCCAGTCACCAGACCAGTCAGCAGTGTTGTCAGTACGCAGAGAGCATGCCAACATCACGCTATCTGAGACCACCCCCTGTGGCAAATGAGAGGCAGCCGATGGATCGGATCTTCGCATGTGTATGCAGCTTAGATCCATCGCCCTGCGCAGGCACTACGGAACTTCCGTAAAATGAGCTTGTCCCATAGCGGCGAGCAATTTGCGGTTTCTATGTTTCCCAAGCTGCGTAGGAGCGCAATATGAGCAGAAAAACTATAGGGACTTCTGGGTTCGAGTCGAGAGTCCCTGAGCTAAAGAGGAGAAAAGGTGAGTAAGATCACCAAAAAAAAAAAATGTATTAAAAAATAATTGGGCAAAAGCTATCAGCAGCCCCTACCCAATCATTTAAGGGCAAAAAAAAAGGAACTCTATCCTTCAGTTGTGAATCCCTTTAAATTTAGGCGTATAGAAAAAGCACAAACTCGTGAGACAGAACTAGCTGCCCTGTTATCAGTCGTTATCCCACACGAGTTTTAGCAGATTCGGTTGAATATGATCTTCCATGTCTCACTAGGAGTTTGGGTATCTTCTTAATTACGGAAAAACATGGGAAGTTCACACCTCACAATAATATTTACTATTTTGTCATGCCAGTTTTGTCCTCGTATCGTGTCTTTGTTGTGGACCCTGAACCCTCTAATTGAGATTTTAAATTATAATTTAAGATTCGTTACATTGCTAGTGATCTTGAAGATAAATCAAGGGACAAAAGAAGACCAAGAAAAGGTTTGTGGCCCTATGCAAATTAACGAGTAATCCATCCTGGTACCACGATGAGAATCAAGTTCTTGAAGAGGCTGCTTAAGGTCGATAGCGCAAATAGAATTTAAACTACACCGGTCAATAGAGATGTCCTATTATCTTGAGAATGGCAAATGCAAGGGACAAAGTCGGGTTAAATCTTGCACCAGATCAAAACATTTCCAGAATGAAGAACGCAACTTGTTTTGCTCCCAATAATGGTGGTAAGAAGACACTTGAGAACCAAAGTGAGATTGGTAGGTGGAGCTCGAAATTGGACCCATCTAATCTGTCTGCTCGTACTTTCATCTTGCACTTACTCTCAAGTGGAAAGGATTCCCTCCGTGACATCTTCTACTATGTGGTTCATGGAAAGAGGACAGCTCCAGAGTCACAATCGAAATCCCCTCACTTCAAGAAGAGCAAGACCAATTTCCCAGAACAAAAGCATGAAGAGCCGGTGTGAAAGGTCAGTAAACAATATCAGCCATGGCTTGGGGCAGCATCTCTCAAAGAGGTCCAAGCCTCGGAGAAGCATTTATTGTCTCGGAGCGCAAACATCTTTGTGTTAAGTTCTGTCCTGCTAACATTTCACATACAAGGTGGGGAGTATACGGGGGCACCAACACTAGCGTATTACATCATACCATTGCAATGCAAGCCACTCTTCCAACTTTGGGCCAACAATATTAAAATAGGCGACATCATTGAAATAAATACTTCAAAGTGTCCGATTTAATATTTTGTCAAAGATTTTATGGTGGTCGAAGGATACATTGCATGTTCTAATCTTTTTACTCTTATCTTGGGTTACTGATCTCACATTACCCAACCCATTCCAATGTTGCCGGTAAAATGGAGACAGTAAGCAAGAGAGTCTTCACTTGCAGATTTTCCTTACTGTCTCCATTGTATCGAGCATATTGCAGGAATAGGGTAGGCGCTTTGCTAGCTCCTGGCCCCGGGACGAAACTCAAGGCTGCCAGATACCAACACCGGCACTGCAAGTATTGGATCTTGAAGTCCATAAGACTCCATGGAGACCTTCGAGTCCCGGCCATGTCTCTGCATGAGCTCACTCTCGCGAGATCGCACTGCACCGCAGAGGAATCAGACTAGGAACTATTTGCTCCCTGTCTCACTCTGCTCACGATGAGAGGAAGCAGCGGATAGCGCCACCCTCTCCATCGTGGGATGAGAGGTGAGTATGGGATTTTTGGAGTGGGTTTTCACAGGGTATTAAGTGATTTTGCAAACGTAAACAAACACCAGCTTTGAGGAGATGGTAGAGACGGTAGGAGAGGAAGTGCAAGCTACAATGGAATAGCTTGCGCTTCCATCTGGAGGTATAAATTAACATCTACAGGATAGAGCGGATACCTGCGCATGCACTATCGATCAACTTCCTCTAGTTTTATTGTAGTTATTCCGTACGCAGTCAAAAGTGGAGCATGGCCTCTTCTTCGTCAGGGGACCCTCGGTAAAAACTAATTATGCAATTGCAGACTGTTTGGGATGTAAGTCATATATAATGTGGTATAGAAAACTACCTTTTTGATGCCTTTTAATCCAAGAGGCACCAAATACAAGACAGACGGTGGATCAGAGGGGCACTGGACCCCCTTTCTTTCTGGATGGTCCTCAGAAGCGATGTTCGTGGTAGTGGCTTCACCAAAGTAGGACAGGCAGCCGTTGGCGATATTTTAAAACTAATTTATTAAAATTCAAACAGTAAATTAAAACAAATTGTAAACCAATAAAATGCAAATAGTTAAACACTGAAGACGCGTTTCGCTATATGCAGCTTCATCAGTGGGTGTGAAATAATCAATGAGGTGGTCTCTTTAAATAACCGCATCCTATTGATACTTTCTATCAGTTGGCATCGTGACTGTGCATGCGTGTGATGTCACGCTTCCAATATGGCCAAACTCGTTTTTCATTTACGCATGCGCGGGGTTTCATTATCGCTTCTTTACCACGAACATCGCCAAACCGGGGCCATACATGGATACGTTCAAATTTTAAATAGAAACTAGAAAATAAAGGGTTTTCGGATCACGATTCCCTAATGTGTAAGGGAGCCGATGGATTTTTAAAATAATTAGGTTATATGGAGAGAACACATGATGCGTTTTAATGAACTTAATCCAGGGTTGCAAAATGTTAACCCCTAGGCTGGGGTCAGATGAGCGTTTTTGAGAGCGGAAGGAGCGGAAGTGTGTCCAATGGTTCCGCTGAACACATCCGAGAAACTGCCGCACGTTGCCAAGTGCCGCCAAACAGACAGCCGTACGCCGTTGATCAGCCGCCGAAAATAGCCGTTCAGCTGCAGAACAGAGGTAAAAACAAAACAAAAATGCAATTTTTTTTAAAAGTCGTTTAAAGCAAAAAAAATGCATGTAAATAATATATAATGTTTTATGAATAATAATAAATAATAATAATAAAAAATCCATTTAAAAAAATCTGAATCCTTCTGGATGCCCTCAAAAACCGAAAAATGGGACACGGGTTTATGACTGTCTATTTTTATCATAGTGCATTTTGAGTGCCTGCCTGCAACCTGCAACAGTTTGTCATTTTTCATGATTCACCCTAGAGTTGCCTGCGTGCACGCTCTGTCACTTATGCTTGGTGTCTAGATAAATAAAGATATTTTAAAAAATCAGAATCAAAGATTTCTACGAAAAAATCCACAAAAACACGTAAAAAATTCTAAAAAATAAATTAATAAAAATACTTTTTGCTGCAAATGAAAAGAATTTGAATAAAATAAATAATAAAATGGGGATTTTTTTTTACATTGAAACCTATGGGATTTGCCTGTTTAAACCTGTCACCAACTTTACGGTGCTGTTCAGTGTTCTCTGAAAAGATTATCCATTACTTCTCTATGGGGATTTCACTGCCGCCGAATTACACTGTATGTCGCAGTCAATTTGACAGTATTTGGCGAATTGCCAGCTTTCTGAATAGCCAAATTGCCATGAAATTGCACCATTCGGTGCAATACGGTGACAAATTCGACACTCTTTGAATAAACCCTTTTGACTTCTGGGAGAGGCCAGAGGATTTTGTGAAAAAAGATATCTTGATATATTCAGAGTGATTCATGATCTCATCTACTGTATCTTGACAAGAGCCTCTGTCCCAACTGGAGAGAAGCAACCCTGAAGCATGATGCTACCACCACAACTATGCTTAAAACTGGTTATGATATCTCTTAAATGATGAGCTTTATTGGCTTTACGGCAAACATATCTTTGAGCTTGGATTCCAATATTGTCGAACAGATTAGGCAGTGGCTGAGTGACAGACAACAGAGGTTTGTGGTCAATGGAGTTTATTCGGCGCAAGGTCTTGTTACCAGTGGGGTACCTCAGGGGTCAGTACTTGGACCCATTCTCTTTAATATTTTTATTAGTGATATTGCAGAAGGTATTAATGGAAAAGTATGTCTTTTTGCTGATGACACAAAGATTTGCAACAGGGTTGACGTTCCTGGAGGGATCAGCCAAATGACAAATGATTTAGGTAAACTAAAAAAAAGTGATCAGAGCTGCGGCGATTTATTTTTAATGTGGATATAAGTGCAAGATAATGCACCTGGGACGTAAAAACCCAAGTGATGAATAGAGGCTATTTGATACAGTCCTAACCTCAACATCTGAGGGTTGGGATTTAGGGGTTATTATTGCAGAGGATCTAAGGGTAAGTAGACAATATTATAGAGCAGTAGGAAATGCTGGCAGAATGCTTGGAAATGCTGGCAGAATGCTTTTTATTTTATTTATTTTATTTATTTTATAAAGGATTTTACCAGGAAGGATACATTGAGATTTCTCTCATTTTCAAGTATGTCCTTGGTTGTGTAAGGAGAGGTATTAGCAGTAGAGAGAGGGAAGTACTCATGAAGTACAGAGCACTGGTGAGACCTCACTTGGAGTATTGCGTGCAGTACTGGAGACCGTATCTCCAGAAGGATAAAGATACGTTGGAGAGAGTTCAGGAAAGGGCTACTAAAATGGTGTACGGCTTGAAGGAGAAAAGTTACCACGAAAGGCTTAATGATCTTAACATGTATAGCTTGGAAAAAAGACGAGACAGAGGAGATATGATAGAAACATTTAAATACGTAAAGGGAATCCACAAGGTAGAGGAAGGGAGTATATTTAAAAGGAAACAAAGTAGCAAAACAAGAAGATGTACAGGGTAATTCAAAGAGATTTGAAAAGTCACCGCACGTTCGGTGACTTTTCGTTCTCTTCAATTCGGTTCCTTTTGCCGATCCCATTTCGGTGACCCTGCGGTGTATTCAGTAAACACCACAGGGTCCCCGAATTGCAGGGAAAAGTCAATGCAAACCCACCGAAAACTAACCGCAAAACCCACCGAATGCACGCTGAAAACCCGCAAAAACATCTGGATTAACCAGTCGAAGACGCCGGAAAAACCCGAGCAGGAGCCAATCACAGGCAGCGAAGCCTCCAGAGAAAACCGAGACCGCAGACGAGTGAAGTGAATAAATTAGGAAAACAGTTTGCATGAATGTTTGAAAAGTGAAACGCTGTTTGCAAAGAAACTACTGAGCGAAAATGTCTGAAATTTACATATGATCCAATGAATGATAATAAAAAGGGCTGTTACAGGAAAAATAAAGTTAAAAAAATAAAAAACAATCGGACTTTTAAAAAAAAAATGCTTAAAATATCCTAAAAAATCTATAAATAAAGAGACTCTTTACTGCAGAATTTTATAATGAACGGTTTATTAGATATTTAATTAAACCGGGAATATTTTTAACATTGAAGCCTATGGGATTCTCCTAAATAAACTTGCCTTGCCGAATGAAACCACCGAATGGCAGGACATTAGGGGAACCTTTCACTGCTGGTTTGTGTTCTCTGAATAGCCGAAGCAGTGCTTTTTCATGGGGATTTCACTGCCCTCGAACAGGCACCGAACAGGCACCGTATGTGCAGGCAATTCGCCAGGATTTGGCAAATTGCCTGCTCTCTGGAAAGCCGAATGGCCAAGAAAGGCAACCGAACGCTGATTTTCAGCGTTCGGTTACCTTTCTCAAGCAATTCGGATCTCTTTGAATTACACTGGTAGTCTTAGATTAGAGGCGCAAAGGTTTAAAAGTAACATCAGTTTGTATTATTTTACATAGAGGTTGGTGGGTACATGGAACAGCCTTCCAGTAGGGATGAGCCAAACACCCCCGTGTGCATTTGAACTCGAACAATTTCAAAAGTTTGAGTTCGAACTCGAACACGAACCGAACTCAATGCAAGTCAATGGGACTCAAAAGTTTGATTTTTAGAGTGCCCTCCAAGAGGGCTTATATGCAAGATATTTGCCATAAAAGGTGTATGGGGGTCCGGGTAGTGCCCTGGGGGACAGGAAACAAGGACAAAAAGTTTTAAAAAATACGTTTTTAAAGGAACAGTGAGTTTTCCATAAAATAAGGGTTAAAAATAAAATCAAAAAATTCCTTCAAATATCATGCCTAGGAGGTCCCCATAACCTGCCCGTGAAGTGGCGGATTTCTAGGATGTATAGAAACATCGCCATCAGAGACCCACACACGACACCTAGCCACCCTTAAGGGGTTAAAATGCACAGGGACTGGCTACTATCCTGTTAGATGAGGGAATGTATTATATGTATAAAGCAAGGTATATATGACAATGGATAGTCAGAGACTCTAGGGACTCAGCTTGTACGCTTTATGATAGGCATTTTCACGTTGTGTTGTGTTACTAATGCAGAAGCAGCAAGACCTTCCACCACGCTTGCACCAAAACTATAGATCTAAGACAATAATAATTGTCGAGGGGTTACTAAGGGATAATATTCAGGAATTTATTGGGAGGTATAATGTAATTGGCAAAAATCAGCATGGTTTCATGAAACACAGATCATGTCAGACTAACCTAATTACGTTCTATGAGGAAGTAAGTAGAAGTATAGATCAGGGGGTCGCAGTGGATGTGATTTACTTAGATTTTGCCAAAGCTTTCGACACAGTTCCACACAAAAGGTTACTACTTAAATTAAGAAAAAATGGTCTAGATGAAAATACTTGTTCTTGGATAGAAAACTGGCTAAAAGATAGGGTACAGAGAGTGGTCATAAATGGTACATTTTCAAGATGGACACCAGTGGTAAGTGGTGTCCCTCAGGGGTCTGTTATAGGACCAATACTATTCAATTTATTTATAAATGACCTTGATATAGGCATTGAAAGTCATGTATCAGTGTTTGCAGATGACACAAAGCTAGGAAAAGTAATACAATGTGAGCAGGATGTTACTTCGCTGCAGAGGGATTTAGATAAATTGGGGGACTGGGCACTTAAATGGCAGATGAAATTTAATCTAGATAAATGTAAAGTTATGCACTTTGGAGTGAAGAACACACAAGCAATTTATACCCTAAATGGTACGGAGTTAGGGAAATCCAAGCAGGAGAAGGATTTGGGAATAATCATAGACTTCAAACTAAGTAACAATGTGCAATGTCAAACAGCAGCCGCCAAGGCCAGCAAAGTACTGGCATGCATTAAAAGGGGAGTTCACTCACGGGATGAAAACATAATTTTGCCTCTGTATAAATCAATGGTCAGGCCGCACCTTGAATATGCCGTGCAATTTTGGGCACCTGTCTTAAAAAAGATATTATATCGTTAGAAAAAGTGCAGAGACGGGCAACTAAATTAATAAGGGGGATGGAAGGGTTAAGTTATGAGGAAAGACTAACAAGCTTAAACCTGTTTAGTTTAGAGAAAAGGCGCCTTAGAGGGGATCTGATAACCTTATATAAATATATACGGGGCCATTATCAACCATTGTCTGATAACCTATTCATTAACAGGACTATACATAGGACAAGGGGTCATCCATTTAGACTGGAAGAAAGAAAATTTAGCTTAAAGCATAGGAAGGGTTATTTTACAGTGAGAACAATAAAGCTGTGGAATTCTCTGCCTGTTGAGGTGGTTGGGTCAGAGACTGTACAGACTTTTAAAAAGCGACTGGATGACTTCCTGCAGACACAGAATATTAAGGGTTATAATATTTAATATGTGGGTAAAAGCTTCTTGATCCAAGGAGAAATCTGACTGCCATTCTGGGGTCAAGAAGGAATTTTTTCCCAGTATGTTGCATATTGGCGAGCGCTTCAGACTGGGTTTTTTGCCTTCTTTTGGATCAACAGCAGTAGGTTATGTGGGAGAGGCTGAACCCGATGGACGCATGTCTTTTTTCAGCCTATATAACTATGTAACTATGTAACTATGTAACTATGTATGCTCACATAGGCCCTTCGGGAGAGGTAAATGACATACAAATACTGGAATATTATGTTTAAATCTAAGGAGTGTGATAAAGATTTTATTAAGCCCTTGATGACAAATGACGTAACATCTACATCATTAATGATTGGCTTTACAGAGCTCTGGTCCTTAAGGGGTTAAACAGCGTATCAGAGGAAAATGTAGTAGAAATGAACACTTCTTAGAATTCAGATGCACAGTGTTCATACATGTGCAGGAGCCACACCCAGTCTGCAGGCAATGTATCAAATTCATGAGACCAGACTAATTAGAAGCACATGTTATTTCCAAACACTAATTAACACCTGTTGTTTACACCGTTTGAGAGCCCTGCTGCGAGCACATGTCATTTAGAGGTGAGAATCTTTGCACCTAGACATTAGGCAGACTGTAAAGCATGCTTTCCTTGTAAGCTCGAAAATCCACATCACCCATTGCAGCATTTTAAAGATGAAACACACAGGCGGCGCAAAAAATCCTATGCAAGCCTCATGCACTCTAAGCACATGTAATTTTGAGGTGTCAAAGTTTCAGAAAAATGTACAAGTGTGCAAATATTTTAAATAAAGCCAGAATAATTTTATGACAGTCACATTTGTCTGACAAACAGATAATACATTACGCTGCAGCATGTGTTGACATATGTTGGTAGATGTATGTAATGTGTGTTATGTGTATGTAACATGTTTATGCTATTATACATACCGCTTCTTGACGACATACACAGTCCGTCCATTGCTAATCATCGCCCACATGCATGCCTTCTTGCCCTGGGTAGTTTTTTAATTCAATATCTAATAAACCGTTGCTTATAATATTCTGTAGTAAAGAGTCTCTTTATTTCTAGATTTTTTTGTATTTTTAAAGCCTTTTTTATCCTTTTTTTTAAAAAAAAAATTTTAGAACTCGAACCGAACAGCTCATCCCTACCTTCCAGTAGAAGTGGTAGAGGGTAAAATAGTGATGGAGTTTAAGCAGGCATGGGATAGGCACATAGGCGTGCGCTAGCCTATTGCATTAGGGTGTGCACCCAAAAGCTCAAACACCTATATATAAAAAACAGTATATATACACACACACGCACCCTTATGCATACACAGACACACGCTCACGCATTCAGACAAAATATATCATTACTATCAGGGTAATTCAAAGAGATTCGAAAAGTCACCGCACGTTCGGTGACTTTTCGTTCTCTTCAATTCGGTTCCTTTTGCCGATCCCATTTCGGTGACCCTGCGGTGTATTCAGCAAGTACCACAGGGCCCCCGAATTGCAGGGAAAAGCTGCCGCAAACCCGACGAAATCAAACCGCAAAACCCAGCGAATGCACGCCGAAAACCCCCAAAAACATCTGGATTAACCTGCCGAAAACCACGGAAAAACCCGAGCAGGAGCCGATTACACGCAGCGAAGCCGCCGGAAAAAGCAGAGAAAGCCAAGACCAGACAGAGCGAAGTGAATAAATTAGGAAAACAGTTTGCATGAATGTTTGAAAGTGAAAAGCTGTTTGCAAAGAAACTACTGAGCGAAAATGGCTGAAATTTGCATATGAGGTCTAGGGAATGATAATAAAGAGGGCTGTTACAGAAAAAATAAGTAAAGTTAAAACAAAAATCGGACTTTTAACCCTTTCAATGCGGAGGACGCGCTCAGCGCGTCCTCCGCATTACCGCTGCTGTGCGGAGGACGCGCTGAGCGCGTCCTCCCATTGGGGTCAGCGTTCAGCCGGGTTCCGGCCGATCGCTGGCCCCCCCGGTGCGGGCTGACATCCTCGATGTCAGCCGCGCATCCGGGACCGCAGCCGCCAGAATTAGGTGTCATCGCGGCAGCGCGATGACACCTAATTCAGGCGCCCCCCCCGCATGTGCGGAGGAGGCGCCTGAAAGGGAGGGGGGAGGTCCTTCGGACCTCTCTCCCTCCCGATCGGCGGCTCTGCTGGGGTTAACCCAGGCATCATTTGGAAGGGCACAGCCTGCCCTTCCAAATGGTGCCTGGCATTAACCCCTGGGGAGCTGGATCGCGAATCGGCGCTGAAAAGCGCCGGTTCGCGATCCTTTCCCGGAGCTGGCCGACATCTTGGATGTCGGCCAAGCCTCCGGGAACTCCCCCTGAGGACTGGCGTCATCGTGCGTAGCACGATGAAGCCAGTCCTAGAGTTAACCCCTAACTGCCACCAATGGTGGAGATAGGGAGTTCCAATGAACTCCCTATCTCCCGATCGTGGCAGTTAGGGGTTAATGTTTGGTATGGTTGGATCGGCCAGAGCATGGCCGTTCCAACAATACCAAACTTGAATGTGAAAAAAGTTTTTAAAAAAAAAAAAAAAAAAAAAAAAAAAAAAATATATTTTAAAAAAAAATTATAAAAAAAAAATAAACATTTTTTTTTTTTTTTTTGGTTTGTTAGTGTAGCAATATTGTTCCCATTGCAATTATAATGTGAACAATGATGCTGCACTAACGATTTTTGTATGCGGTGCGTTTGTTAAAAATCGCGTAATTTTCCCCCAACAAAAATGTAACGAGACCCCATCTCTAATTTTTTTAACAAGCGCACCCCATAAAAAATATAACCGCAATTGCTCGCATGTTAAAATGTGAAAAAAAACACTTTACACGTTGTAAATTATTGAAAATACATATTTTATTGCATTTTTTGTTATAATATACAGACATGACATAACGTATACATATAATAATGACATATTATGAATCTACTGAGTCTGACGGAAAGAACGATATATAATATGTCTGGGTCATATACTAAAATAAGCCTTAAAAACACGTTTAAACATGATGAGCAAAACCGGTAAAAATGACCTCAGCACAGAGGCGGGAAAAGCCTCAGCAGCGAAAGGGTTAAAGAAAAAAAATAAATTAAGAAAAATGCTTAAAATATCCTAACAAATCTATAAATAAAGAGACTCTTTACTGCAGAATTTAATAATGAACGGTTTATTAGATATTGAATTAAAACGGGAATATTTTTAACATTGAAGCCTATGGGATTCTCCTGAATAAACCTGCCGAAATTAAACCACCGAATGGCAGGGCATTTTGGGAACCTTTCACTGCTGGTTTGTGTTCTCTGAATAGCCGAAGCAGTTCTTCTCTATGGGGATTTCACTGCCCTCGAACAGGCACCGAACAGGCACCGTATGTGCAGGCAATTCGCCAGGATTTGGCGAATTGCCTGCTCTCTTGATAGCCGAATGGCCAAGAAAGGTAACCGAACGCTGATTTTCAGCGTTCGGTTATCTTTCTCAAGTAATTCGGATCTCTTTGAATTACCCTGTATGTGTATGCTTCAGGGGTTTAGCAACCTTGGATACCCAGAAGTTTTGGAACTACAGTTCCAATGAGTCTCAACTAACTTAATTAGTGGCCGAGCAACATATGAGATATGGTTCCAAACAGCTAGAGGACCAATGACCTCGGTATACATCATGTCACGTCAAAATGCTATATCAAAAAATAAAAATTTCCATTTGGATTTCGATCACATGCAGCGTGTAAATTAATTTTACCAAATTTTTTCATACAAAAGATTGTTAGTTATATATTCTACGGGGCCATATTATACTTCTAACGCTAACGTTAGTGCTCACCTGAGTGAGCGTTAATGTTAGCTCTGGTGGTCCTAGCGCGGGTGCACCGTATTACGATCCAAACGATAACGGGTTAAAAAACCTGTTACCGTTTGGAATCTTGCGCTTTTCAGCGTGAGGTTACTGTACTTTGCATTACGATATACTAGCACTGATTACTGTCCGGCTGTGGTTACTAAACATTTACTCACAGCCAGGACCTGGTGCTAACGGATTCAACTTCTGCAGAATCAGTCAGCAACAGCTGTAACCCCCCAAAAATCAGATACTCACCTCTCATCCCGCGGCAAGAAAGGCGGCTCCATCCGCCTCTTCTGGCCGCCAGGAGCAGAGGGAGACTGGGAGAAAAAGTCCCTCAGTCTCACTCTGGGAATCACCTTGCCGACCTGCTGCATCTTGCAAGGACTTCAACGACGTGCCGAGTACATCCTCTACACACAAACATGAAACCAGAGGATGCGCTCAGCACGTCATCAGCAGCAAAGTGGTTAAATGTTAAAAAGGGAGTGAAATTTGAGTAAAGTGGCCCATTTAACCTCTTGCTGACCTGCACCAATACAGTCTCCTACCTGTACCTCACGATGCTGCCAAGACGCTCGCTGTAATTCTTTTTGTGGAGTGCAGCCAGTAGATATTGTGACGATTTCTGTGCGCAATACAATCCTTTAGGGTGCAAGACAAGGGGACAACACCGGACTGCAACAAGGAAACAGGTGCAGAATTTTACGCACAGAAACCTGTTTAATGACACATACATGCATTTATACACACAGCCATACGTTCACATACAAAACTATATATCCTCCCCTCTACAACCGGGGGCATGTAGCAATAAAACCCACAGTAATGTGCAGTGTGTATGAGCGTTTCCCAGAATCACAGCAATAAAACCCCAGGGCCCAGACCCCAAGGCCCAGACCCCAGACCCAGGGCCCAGTCCCCAGACCCCAAGGCCCAGGGCCCAGACCCCAAGGCCCAGACCCAAGGCCCAGACCCAGGGTCCAGACCCCAAGGCCCAGACCCAGGGCCCAGACCCCAAGGCCCAGACCCCAAGGCCCAGACCCAGGGCCCAGACCCCAAGGCCCAGGGCCAAAGCCCAGGGCCCAGACCCCAAGGCCCAGACCCAGGGCCCAGACCCAGGGCCCAGTCCCCAGGCCCCAGGGCCCAGACCCAGGGCCCAGACCCCAAGGCCCAGACCCAGGGCCCAGACTCAAAGGCCCAGACCCCAAGACCCAGGGACCAGACCCCAAGGCCCAGCCTAGACCAAGGGCTCAGACCCCAGGGACCAGGCCCCAAGGCCCAGACCCAGGGACCAGAGCCCAGACCCAGGGACCAGACCCCAGGACCCAGACCCCAGGTCAGACTCAGACCGCAGACCCCAGGGACCAGACCCCAGGCCAGACTCAGGGCCCAGACCCCAGGGCCCAGACCACAGGGACCAGAGCCTAGACCCAGACCAGACCCCAAGGCCCAGGAACCAGGCACAGCCCAGACCCCAATGTCCAGAGCACAGACCCCATGGACCAAACCCAAGGCCCAAACCAGACCCAAGGACCAGGCCCAGACCCAAAGACCATCATATACAGCCCGTTACTGTGAGATTTACTGCTGTGGATTCTGTGATACGTTCATACACACCGCACATACTGTGAGTTTTATTGCTGTGGATTCTGTGATACGCTCATACACACTGCACATTACTGGGAGTTTTATTGCTGTGGTGCTATGTTATGTCCTTTTTTTTTTTTGAATGGGGAGAAAAGCTGTTAGAGGTTGAGGGAGTGCCGGGGGGCCCCCATTGTGAGGTTTAGTAAGGGGGCCCCATCATTTCTGATGGCTGCCCTGGGCATAAGGCTATACTAAATAAAAGATAAATTCAGGTAAAATATCCATATAATTGGGCAGACTAGCTGGGCCAAAAGGTTCTTATCTGCCTACATTTTCTATATTTCTATGTATCTTTTAATATGTAGTGTGAAAGTTCAACCTTTCTTGTCAGACTATAGTATGGTTTCCCACATGGTTTGGGGTGACTGAAGGAATCTTTTGGCGTAATTTAGACAGGACAACATATTGATTTTTGTAAGTAAGGGTCTCCATCTTGCCACCGTACCACATAGCCCAGACATGTGCAAAATACAAGAGATGGTGAGCTGTAAGGAGTGACCTGTATCTGACAGAATTTCTTTAGTGTTGCTGTTGGCCTCTTGTAGCCCCCCCATTTGTTTTCCTCTTGTCTTGTCGCCAACTTTGGAAGATCATCATGATCTTTGCAATGTCTCTGACGGTGCCATGTCATGTCGGTGCCATGTTTTCTCTACATTTTGATGATGGTTCTGAAAGTGTTCCACGATACATCCAATGTCATCCATCTTCTAGTACATTACCCTACTTGGGGCCAAATTACAATCTTCACGCAAATGTTTGCGCCGGTGCAAAAACGCATTAATGCGAGGGGTAAAACCCTTTGCGCCGAAATCCGTATTACATTGTCAGCGCAACAAACGCGCATAATTGTCTACCGCAGGTGAAGCTGCGCGAGCTTACTGTACTTCGCGCGTCCTTTTCCTAACATTGTGAGCGCAAATGCATATGTGCGCTGGTACGCAGATGGTATTACAATCTAAGCGCAGGAATGAACGCACGTGCGCATAATTTTAGCAACTCCTAAAAAGCTGGTGTTAATGGCAAATCTGAACAACCTGGCCGAACCCAAATACACCAGCCCAAAAAAAAATACGCAGCAAAGTATAGTTACATTCTACTCATACCAAACCAATAAAATGGAGAAGTTGTGTGCGCATTTTTTTATTGCTGAAGCATATATACTCAGATTGACTTTGACAGGCGCAAAAACCTAACGTGAGATAATTGTGGTTCTTAATTCTGATTGGCTGAATCGCGTGTAAAAAACAGTCCGCACACTCATTTCTGCGCGCAACGTTACTGCGCGAGCATTTGTGCGCGTCCGTTTTATACGCGATAATGCTCGACGGATGAAAACATGCAGGAGGATTGTTATTCCAGCGGTGATTTACGCGTTTAACGCTTGACGCACAAATTCACGCGTTGCGCGTACTTTTTTTGCGTGAAGAATGTAATTTGGCCCTGGGGCTTTAATCCAACCTTGGTGTAAATGTAACCAGAGATGTTGTAAACTTACCAGCGCCCTTATAGTCTATAGAAGTGCTACGTTTTCAACTGCTTTGGTTACGTTTTGTCACACATGTGACCGACAGACTCTAATGGTCGGCAAAGTCAGTGGTGCCGTGAGATGACCTCTGGCAGCACCTTTCATGCTGCATACTAAGTAGTACTGTCTTGGGTTTCCATCTGCTCCACCTGGCCTTAGGGAGACCATCGGCACTTACTAGTTAATTGTGGACTTCCTATTTAAGGGAGCCATTTCTTACATTAAAACCTGTGGGATTTGCCTCTTTAAACCCGTTGAATTGAAGCACCAAAAATCAGGGCATTCTGCTGTAATTTCGGTGTAATTCGGCATTCTGTGAATAGAAGACGCGATAGTCTTTTATGGGGCAATTTCAGTGCCTACGAATTCGCCTGTATTTGCAGAACTGACAGCTCTGAATAATCAGATTGCCCCGAAATTACACCTAATGGTGGAATTCCCCATTCGATGCAATTCAGGGCCAATTCGGAGGTTAGTGAATAACCCCTTATGTATATCAGAAGACGTTGTACGTCATTGACTTAGATCGACTATTCATCTGTGATGGATGCAAGAGCAGGATGCGAGATCTTCTGAGGAGATCGCAGGTCAAAACGCAAGATTTTCACTAAAGCCAGAGTTTCATACAGTCGACTTTATGAACCTATTCATGAATAGTCCTTTAATGTTGACCTATGCTACTTTGCAAAATGGGATCACATACCCAAGTGACAAAAAAAGGTCGAAAAACAGAACACCGTTTCCAGAGCAAACAAAGTGCTGTCGTATTGATAAAGAAATGCCCCTACTAGAGCCTAAAGTTACCCTAGTAGAGGAACGTTATGTTAACCCATTGTGTTTGGCATGATTTAAAGGTCGATTGTGATTTTTAACCTTGATTCCCTCATTACGCAGCGCACTGCAAGACCAATAATTATGCCAGTAACACCGCTCATTGCGTTTTCAAACTCAGAGGCGAAATCCTTACAGATGCATCTTAAAAGTCAATATAAAACATCAGATATGACATCATGGTGCAAATAAATTTCATATAAGATATAAGGGGAAGAAAGCAGATTGTATCCTTTGGAAATTAAAACCTATGCTACTGCTGTCTCGTTTTGGCCACATGGCACGCCTCGGCCACATGTTCTCCTCCATAAACGTCCTCAACAAAGCCTGTTGTTGAGTGGTCTCCTGCTCTCCTCCATATGCCTGAAGAAGGGCCATCTGGGTTTTAGAAGGTTCTGGATTTCCCAGGACTTAGAGACCCATATGTTCAAGGGCCCTCTCCGTCCCGAGCTCCTCAGCCTTTTCTGGGAATTAGCCTCATTGTTATTCGGGTGGGATGGCCTGGTCATGAACTGCACTAATCAAAAAACAAACTGCACCCGAACACTGAGCTCCGAACACTAGCCTAGTCCTCCCACTGACCCCTGCTCACTAGCAACTTCCAATAGATGGGATGTAGGTTGTTTTTCTGGACCTGTGCACCTTCCACGGTTACCGCAGACATCTGTGTTAGGGCCCGTCCTCCTTGTGTTGGGTATCAGGGTCAGTGACGTTAAACAATACAACGTGGGAAGTCTTCCAGAGGATGTACAAGGCCATAAATTTGGTAGAACAAGAGTCATCTATCAAGACTGGTGTTGTTAACATGCCTTCTTACCTTTTGACTCTGTCGGTGCCAGAATAATGCGCTGTGTGTTTAACATTGGCGGTTAAACGGTGTACAGCGCGCTCCGGCTAATTACAGGAAGTGTCACTTGTCTTCTTAGAGAACCTCTCCGCGTTTCTAAGAAATCTCCAAATTCCATATATAAAACTAAACGTATCAAACCTGAAAGAAATAAAGGAAACGGACGAAAAAACAAGGTTATTTGCAAATATGATAAAATGTTTTATTTGTGTTACTCTTTTGTGATACATTTGTAATCTTTAATCATTTAATTTTATTTTTTTTAATCAGTATGATTAATAATTGATGTTCGGGTGAAAAGTAGATATTTGTCAAATGTTATAAAGTTGACGTCAATTAAATTCACCCAGATGAATCGCAACTTTGAAAAGAATTGTAAATTCAGTATATGTCATGTGGCGATATGTAAATTCATTATCAGGGTTATTCAAAGAGAATCGAAAAGCTACAGCACGTACCGTGACTTTTCGTTCTCTTCAATTCAGTGCGATTTGGCGATCCCATTTCAGCGACCCTGCGGTGTATTCAGCAAGCACCAGAGGGCCATCGTAGCGCAGGGAAAAGATGCCGAAAACTCGCCGAAAACTTACCGCAAAACCCAGGCGAATGCACACCGAAACCAGCAAAAACATCTGGATTAACCCGCCGAAGACGCCGGAGAAACCCGAGCAGGAGCCGGTCACAGCGCAGAGCAGCCGCCGGAGAAACCCGACACCGCAGACGAATGGAGTGAAATAAAAAAAAACAGTACGCTTGAATGTTTGAAAAGTGAAACGCTGTTTGCAAAGAAACTACTGAGCGAAAATATCTAAAATTTACATAATGAGGTCCAATGAATGATAATAAAAAGGGCTGTTACAGAAAAAAGAAAAAACTTTAAAAAAAATTCAAAAACAAACTGAATTTTTTTTGCAAAAGAATCACGAAAAATGCTTAAGGCTGCTGTCAGACGAGCGTAGTGTTCACGTCCGTGATTGCGCCTAAAAGTACGTCCGTGATAGCATGACAGAAAGCCCATTGGAGCCCGACACACGAAGTACATCCGCACTGAACTGCGGACGCACAACGGCCGCGGCCCACGTACGCAAGGCAGGCAAGAACGTACAACCGCTAGAACGGCCGCACAAAGTGCGCTGCGTCCGCAACGTCCGCATAGCTTTGTGTGTGAGTGATGGAACGTGGTCAGACGGACTGCATTTATACGTCCATCATTTTTCACGGACAAAATGGTTTTGCTTTTTATTTTATTTTCCCTCCTACATCCGTCAAAATATACGTCAGTGAATAAACGGACTGTGTGGCCACTACTGCGTCTTCCGTACTGACGTACGTCCGTGTACACGAACGTACAGTCCGTAGAAATCACGCTCGTCTGACCCTAGCCTAAAAGATCCTAAAAATCTATAAATAAAGAGACTTTTTACTGCAGAATATTATAATGAACAGTTTATTAGATATTGAGTTAAAACGGGAATATTTTTAACATTGAAGCCTATGGGATTCACCTGAATAAACCTGTCGAATGAAACCACCGAATGGCAGGGCATTTCGGCAACTTTTCACTGCTGGTTTTTGTTCTCTGAATAGACAAAGCATTGCTTCTCTATGGGGATTTCACTGCCCTCGAACACGCACCGTATGTGCAGGCAATTCGCCAAAATTTGGCGAACTACCTGCTCTCTAAATAGCCGAAATGGCCAGGAAAGGTAACCGAACGCTGAATTTTAGTGTTCGATTAACTTTCGCCACAAGTCGGATCTCTTTGAATAACCCTGTATGTTAGCTTGACACAGGTAGCAGAATGCTTCGCGTTCCATGGATTTTCCATGTTGCTCTGAGCAAAAACAAGGTTTGTGGGGGTCCTGAAAACGAGCAACAGCACTAGTGACCTGCCCTATGGTGGCCCAGCACTAATGGCCTCCCACAGGGTTTCCGCTATGCCCTCCTGACGAAGCCTAACAAGGCCGAAACAATCATGGCTGCTGTTCCTCTCGCACAGAGGAGGCTGCCTTGGCATTTCGATAAAGTCACCCTTTCTGGGCGATAGCAGACGGATTTGCATATGGAATAATTGTCTCTGTTATGGCACCATTGAGCTAAAACCTTGTGAGACCTGAGCGGGGGCACCATAGGGCAAGACGCTAATGCTGTCGCCTGTTCTCAGGACCCTTACAGACCTTGTATCTTTGCCTGTTCTCAGGGCCTTCACATACTTTTGCTCTTCCATGTTGCTGCGGTTCATTCATATTGACGTCCAGTGAATGTAATTCCCAATTTTTGCGGGTCATCTCTCCCTACTTTTAGAATGTTTATTTTTCTCCCTTCGTAGGATTTTTATTGAGCCCGTCCAACCCTAAACTCCACTCCTCCTATTGGCTTAAATTGCGAGGATCACGGGTCCTTCCTTAAAAACTCTTAAAATCCCGGTTCCATATCTGTTTTACTGTAAAATATCATACTTTATATTTTCGGGAAACCTGTTTCAATGGATGATCGTTTGCTGGTTACACAGTCCTGTTAATGCACAGGTCGCGAGAGCGCTGATTAGACTTGTCCTGCCCATATTTCTATCATTTGTGTAGAATTTCACTTCCGAAAAGACGTTTCCCTTCCCAACGTACTGTCCCCAATGAGACTAAGGTTTTTTTTCTAGGGATGTGCATTTCGGGTTTTGGAATTTCAGAACTTTCACGAAATTTCCCGATTCGTGCATTCGGATTCGGCCGATTTTCCGAAAATTTTCAGATCCGAAAACAGCAGATCCGAACAAATTCTCGTGCCAAAACGAAAACTTTTTGGAATTTTCGAATGGACTAGAAATGTGTAAAATCGAAATTCATTTTCGTTCCATTCCTGATTTCGGTTCCATTTCAGTAATTTCGGACATCGTATTTATATCGCTGATTCTGTAATTAAATTTTGTATCATTCTCATCTCAATGTATCCTTCCTGGAAAACCAGAGAAATCTCAATGTATCCTTCTTGTAATACATGAGAAATCTCAATGTATCCTTCTTGTAAAAAATGAGAAATCTCAATGGCAGAATTATCGTATCGGCAGAATTATCGTATCGTATAATTATCGTATCCGAAAAAACATTAGTTTACGTCAAAACGAATAGACACTTTGAAACGAGGAGAACAGACGTTCCGAAAAACACGAAAATTTCCGAAATCACAAAAAAAGTCGATCCGAAAAACGAAAACGAAACGAACCGAACCGAAACAAAAATCGGCCGAAACGAGTCGAAACGAACATTTACAAAATCCGAACGAACCAAACCGAATCGAACCGAAAAAAAAATCGGTGCACAAGCCTAATTTTTTCAGAGAACACCAAAATTTCGGTGTTCTCTCTCCTTCGGTGAGCTCAATTCGCCGACTATGTGGTGAATTCATCATTCACCACAGGGTCCCCGAAGTGCACCGAATGCCACCGATAAATCTGCCGAACGCATCTGATATATCCGCCGAATACATCCGATAAACCACCGGACGCATCCGATAAACCTCCGAACGCAGCCGCGATCCACCGAACACTTCCGATCAGCTGCCGAACAGGGGTAAAAAAATTTAAAAGAGCACTTTTTAAAAGCCATTAAAATAAAAAAAAATGCATGGAAATAATATATAAGATTCTGTGAATAATAATAAAAAGGTCCGTTACAGAATATAGGAAAAAAAACACCATTTAAAAAAAAAATCGGAAATAAAAATTTTGCCGAAATAATCCAGAAAAACGGCTAAAAAAAATTCTAAGAAATAAATTAACAAAGAGACTTTTAGCTGCAAATGAAAAGAATAAATGGTTGAATACCAAATAAAAATGGGGAATTTGTTTTTTTACATAGAAACCTATGTGATTCACCTGTTTATTTATTTATTTATAAAGTGTTTTAGCAGGAAAGATACATTGAGATTTCTCTTGTTTTCAAGTATGTCCTGGGTTCAAGAACATTTAATTGTTACAGAAATACAAAATAGTAAAATGCAAGATATTAACACAAAACAAATATACAGATTAACAGAAAAATAAATACAGTATGTAGGAAATAAAGTCATTATGTTACATGTTTACAGGTGCATTCTGTATATAGTCACTATGTTACATGTTTACAGGTGCATTAGTCACTATGTTACATGTTTACAGGTGCATTCTGTATATAGTCACTATGTTACATGTTTACAGGTGCATTCTGTATATAGTCACTATGTTACATGTTTACAGGTGCATTCTGTATATAGTCACTATGTTACATGTTTACAGGTGCATTAGTCACTATGTTACATGTTTACAGGTGCATTCTGTATATAGTCACTATGTTACATGTTTACAGGTACATTCTGTATATAGTCATTATGTTACATGTTTACAGGTGCATTCTGTATATAGTCACTATGTTACAGGTTTACAGGTGCATTCTGTATATAGTCACTATGTTACATGTTTACAGGCGCATTCTGTATATAGCCACTGTGTTACATGTTTACAGGTGCATTCTGTATATAGTCACTATGTTACATGTTTACAGGTTGTTTACAGGTGCATTCTGTATATAGTCATTATGTTACATGTTTACAGGTGCATTCTGTATAGTCACTATGTTACATGTTTACAGGTGCATTCTGTATATAGCTTCTCCCCGCATCACCTCTTCCCATGATAGACTGCAGGATTTCTCACGCGCAGCCCCCACTCTCTGGAACGCTCTCCCTCGTGCTGTCAGACTTTCCCCTAACTTCTCTTCCTTCAAACGCTCCCTGAAAACATTGCTATTTAGGGAAGCCTACCACCCAACTCACTGACGCAACCATCAATCACTCTCACCTTACAGTCCTCTCCTCCTGTTTCCAACCCCAACCCTCCTAGATTGTGAGTTCCTACGGGAATAGGGCCCTCATCTCCTCCTGTACTGTTTGTCAAATGTTGTTCAATGTATTGTAACCCTGTCTGTACTGTGCTTATTGTACAGCGCTGCGGAATATGCTGGCGCTTTATAAATTAATAATAATAATAATAATAATATAGTCACTATGTTACATGTTTACAGGTGCATTCTGTATATAGCCACTGTGTTACATGTTTACAGGTGCATTCTGTATATAGTCACTATGTTACTTGTTTACAGGTTGTTTACAGGTGCATTCTGTATATAGTCATTATGTTACATGTTTACAGGTGCATTCTGTATATAGTCACTATGTTACATGTTTACAGGTGCATTCTGTATATAGTCACTATGTTACATGTTTACAGGTGCATTCCGTATTGAGGTATGTTAATAGAGATCCCTTAAGTGACTTTAGACTGGGGAAGATTTTATGGCGTCTGGGAGGTTATTCCATATTTGCGGTGTTCTGTAGGAAAATGAGGATCGAGCCATTGTCTTTTTGTATTGTGGTATTGCAAGTAAGGTGCAGGTCCTGGATCGGAGGTTATAGGATGAGGGAACTGCTGGGGGAAGCATCCTATTCAGGTAGGGTGGTAGATTCCCAGAAAAGCTCTTAAACACCATGGGCTATATTACATTCTCTGCACAAGTGGTTTTGCGTGCGCAAATGCGCATTTGCGTGAGGGGATAAACCATTTGCGCGCAACGTCGTATTCCTATTTATGAGCAACGAACGCGAGGTTAACATCTACCGCGGGTGAACCTGCGCGAACGAAAACTCGTACGCGCATCCAATACTTAACATTGTCAGCGCAAATGCGTTTGTGTGCTGGTACGCGGATGGTATTACAATCTGCGCGCAACGAAAGTTTGCGCGAATTTTTGTAACGTCTTTGAAAAGCAGGTGGTAACTGTAAATTTGATCGTCCTGGCGGAAACTAAATACACCAGCACAAAATAAAAAATACAGCACAGTACAGTTACACATTCTACACATACCCAAACAATAAAATTAATAAATTGCTTTATTTTTTTTCCTTGCAGCATATATACTCAGATTGCGTTTGACAGGCGCAACAACCTAACGTTAGAAAATTGTGGTTCTTAATTCTGATTGGCTGAATCCCGTGAAAAAAACAGTCCGAACACAGATTTCTGCGCGCAACGTACTTTGCGCACAGTTTTGTGTTTCATTTTTACGCACGAAAATTTTTGACGGGCGAAAAAATACGCTCGGATCGGAATACCACGTAAATTTCAGCGCGATCACGTTTTTTTTGTGTGCAAACGCAATTGCGCTGCGCAAACGCAATTGCGCAGGGAATGTAATATAGCCCTAGGTTGGAAAGGTGAAGGGTGCGTCTAGATTCCAGCGATGGCCAGTTTAGATTCTTTTAACATGCCACAATGGTGGGTCATGTGGTTACATTGTAGCACAAAGCGGCAGAATGAGTTATACAATGTAGTAAGTTTATGAAGGTGTGTTTGCGGGGCTCAGACAGGATTTGTTTCTGTACAGGGCACCTAGTTTGGGGTAAAGTTTAGATGAGAGTTTTACGATGTTTGAACATGTAGAACGAAAGCGCCGAAAATCGGGGCATTTCGCCAACTTATCTCTGCTGTTCGGCGTTCTCTGACTAGATTAACCGTTGCTTCTGTATGTGGAATCTCACTGACGCTGAATCGCACCGTATTTCGCTGGCAGGTCTCCAATAATTGGCGAATTACCAGATTTTTGAATAGCTGAATGGCCACGAAAGTGCACCGTACGGGGAAATTCACCGTTCGGCGCAATTCGGTAGCAAGTTCTGCTCTCTTTGAATAATCTCTTAAATAAAGCTGCGTTTTCCTGTTTGCACTGAGCAGTTAATTATTTACTGTATTTAACTCTCTGGGTGTCATCTCGCGAGCCGTGCTTCAAACGGAAAATCCTCTTGCATGCAAATTAGCTAATTAACCGCGTTTACGCGACTTTTGCACAAACATGCCTGGAAACCGTAATTATATGATAAATGTTTATATTATTCAGGGAAAGCCCAGGGAAGCCATCGTCCCACACCCCCGTTAACCAGTCCAAGAATGTGCGTTAATGCAGCATACACTTTTTACCCACACAGCTCTGTTTTTGTGAAGTTAGCAGAATCTGTCACTTTTTTTTCCCCCTTAATTAAGTTGTTCGCGGGGAGGCTGGTCAAACAGTTGGATCTACGTGGGGAGTCTCGCAATGAACAGAAAGCAGTGGGCGTAGAGAACATAAAAAGGGGGATTCTGTTATTGTTTAGGGGTAGACGGCTCATTTTTTCAACGTTACTGCTGCCTGAGTGACCCGCAACCCTGGCCGCAGCAAGAGAAAGGATGTGAAAGCTGCTTAGGGTATTGCTACCTCTAGGTCTTAAAAGTATTCCAGAAAGAGAAAATAGGCCATCTCATTTAGGAAGCAAATTGCCAGCTCCGTTGAATGGTTCCTACGAAGGGTTGCAGCTGGAGATTCTGTCCTGAACAGAGTTGCCAGCTGGACCCCGAGTGCAATTTAAACCCGGGACATTCTTCTTCTTCGTTTGGCCATTAGCTCTTTTTTTTTGAACCACCTACGCTACCTTCAAGGCGGTGATAAATTGTTGTCGGAATTAAAGAATTATTTCTTCAATATTCATGACTTCTCTATTTTAACCCATTATATCAAACACCGGTAGGCAAGTCACTGAGGTGTTGCCGTACCTCGCAATCTCCAAAAATATAATTTTGCGAGTGTAAATCCAATCAAATGTCCTACGTTCAATAGTGATCTTATATTTATTTATTTATAAAGTATTTTAGCAGAAGGATACATTGAGATTTCTCTCGTTTTCAAGTATATATACAGTGAGAGGGCAGATTATTATGACCACTTGACTTTTTTCGGTAAATTAGCTATAATTTGGCGCTGAAGTTGCTCGAGGGCCAGACCATTATAAATAGGGAAGCAGGTTGTTAACCACGACAGTATAAGTGATTTTTTTTTTCTGAAGATTTGGGTAAACAATGCGATTTAACAGCCTTTGAACGTGGGATGATTGTTGGCGTTCGGAGCCATGGAACGAGTATCAGCAAAACGGCAGAATTTGTTAAATGTTCAAGAGCAGCTGTTGTTAAAGTGTTTAAAGACTGGACTGTCAGCCGAAAATCTGGGTCTGAACGTGCGAATTGTGGCCGTCAGCGACTAGTCAATGATAGAGCAGAATGGAGAGTGGCAAGACAGGTACAAGACAACAGAAGGGCAACAGTGCATCAAATTACTGCAGATCTTAATCAGGGATCCTCTGAAATGTTTTCTGAAAGCACTGTTCGCCGTACACTGCATCGTATGGGATATGTAAGCCGAAGGCCTGTTCGAACACCTTTGCTGTCTGCATTTAACAAGATAAAACGTCTCCATTTCGCACAGGAACACAAGTATTGGACAGTAGAGCATTGGAAAAAAGTCATGTGGTCCGATTAATCACATTTCCAGTTGTATCATGCAGATGTCAGAGTGAGAATTTGGCGGAAACAGCATGAAAACAGCACCCCACGTGCATGAGTACAACCCTTCAAGCTGGTGGGGGCAGTGTTATGGTTTGGGGACCTTTTTATTCGTGTGGAACAACGCCTGAATTGCACAACATACCAAAGCATCGTTGCTGATCAAGTACATCCTATCGTGTTGATGGCGAATCCCAATGGAGATGACTTCTTCCAACAAGACAATGCGCCCTCATGCCACGGTGCTCGTATTGTGCAGGAGTGGTTTCTGTACTGCTGGATTACTGTAATTGCCATACACAGGCATTATGCAGCACATACAGATACAAGGTGTTACTGTAATTCCCATACACAGGCATTATGCAGCACATACAGATACAAGTTGTTGCTGTAATTCCCATACACAGGCATTATGCAGCACATACAGATACAAGGTGTTACTGTAATTTCCATACACAGGCATTAAGCAGCACATACAGATACAAGGTGTTGCTGTAATTCCCATACACAGGCATTATGCAGCACATACAGATACAAGGTGTTACTGTAATTGCCATACACAGGCATCATGCAGCACATACAGATACAAGGTGTTACTGTAATTGCCATACACAGGCATCATGCAGCACATACAGATACAAGGTGTTGCTGTAATTCCCATACACAGGCATTATGCAGCACATACAGATACAAGGTGTTACTGTAATTCCCATACACAGGGATTATGCAGCACATACAGATACAAGGTGTTACTGTAATTTCCATACACAGGCATTATGCAGCACATACAGATACAAGGTGTTGCTGTAATTCCCATACACAGGCATTATGCAGCACATACAGATACAAGGTGTTACTGTAATTACCATACACAGGGATTATGCAGCACATACAGATACAAGGTGTTACTGTAATTTCCATACACAGGCATTATGCAGCACATACAGATACAAGGTGTTACTGTAATTACCATACACAGGGATTATGCAGCACATACAGATACAAGGTGTTACTGTAATTTCCATACACAGGCATTATGCAGCACATACAGATACAAGGTGTTACTGTATTTGCCATACACAGGGATTATGCAGCACATACAGATACAAGATCTTACTGTAATTGCCATACACAGGCATTATGCAGCACAAACAGATACAAGGTGTTACTGTAATTGCCATACACTGGTATTATGCAGCACATACAGATACAAGGTGTTACTGTAATTGCCATACACAGACATTATGCAGCACATACAGATACAAGGTGATGCTGTAATTCCCATACACAGACATCATGCAGCACATACAGATATTGGTATTTTTTGGAAGCTGCATTGCTAATAATCTCATTATGATTGATACAAACCACCATAAGCAGGAGATCTGACCATTTTATTATCTATCTTTAGTAGAGTTACTGGATTTGGCACAGAGGCCAATTCTGTCTGTATGCTGATAATGCAGACCCCATGTGAAATTGTGCAACATATGGGCACCATCTAGAATTTAGAACCTTTCATCCCAACAGAATTTCTGTAAAGAATAATCAAAGACTTGAAAAATTAAAAATGAGATTTATTTAAATGGTTCTATCAATCTCTGCTCGGAATTTCTATTTTACCCCAAGTTTAATTGTTATCTTCGTATCCCATGGTTCAAATAAATGGTATAAGGGGAAAAAAAATTAAACAAAAATTGCTTGTTAGTGAAGGGTTGTTAAACAACGCTAGTGGAAATTTGACTCTTTGCAACTGTGGAGTTCGGCCACTTGGGATCAGAAGTGGAGAGTATCTTTTCAGCCTGTCTAGTACCTTAGGAAATAAATTATGAACCCAGTGTGTGTAAATATATATATTTCACTACATATAAATTAGGGATGCACCAATACAGATACTAGTATTTGCACGAATATATGCACGAGTATTACCAATACAGATACTAGTATTTGCACGAATATATGCACGAGTATTACCAATACAGATACTAGTATTTGCACGAATATATGCACGAGTATTACCAATACAGATACTAGTATTTGCACGAATATATGCACGAGTATTACCAATACAGATACTAGTATTTGCACGAATATATGCACGAGTATTACCAATACAGATACTAGTATTTGCAGAGTATATGCACGAGTATTACCAATACAGATACTAGTATTTGCAGAGTATATGTACGAGTATTACCAATACAGATACTAGTATTTGCAGAGTATTTGCATGAGTATTACCAATACAGATACTAGTATTTGCATGAGTATATGCACGAGTATTACCAATACAGATAATAGTATATGCACGAGTATTTCCAATACAGATACTAGTATTTGCAGTGTATTTGCATGAGTATTACCAATACAGATACTAGTATTTGCAGAGTATTTGCACGAGTATTACCAATACAGTACTAGTATTTGCAGAGTATTTGCATGAGTATTACCAATACAGATACTAGTATTTGCACGAGTATATGCACGAGTATTACCAATACAGATACTAGTATCTGCAGAGTATTTGCATGAGTATTACCAATACAGATACTAGTATTTGCAGAGTATTTGCATGAGTATTACCAATACAGATACTAGTATTTGCACGAGTATATGCACGAGTATTACCAATACAGATACTAGTATTTGCACGAGTATATGCACGAGTATTACCAATACAGATACTAGTATCTGCAGAGTATTTGCATGAGTATTACCAATACAGATACTAGTATTTGCAGAGTATTTGCATGAGTATTACCAATACAGATACTAGTATTTGCACGAGTATATGCACGAGTATTACCAATACAGATACTAGTATCTGCACGAGTATATGCACGAGTATTACAATACAGATACTAGTATTTGCACGAGTATTACCAATACAGATACTAGTATTTGCACGAGTATTACCAATACAGATACTAGTATTTGCACGAGTATTACCAATACAGATACTAGTATTTGCACGAGTATTACCAATACAGATACTAGTATTTGCACGAGTACTTGCTACTATTGCAAATGCCCTGATACCCCCCCCCCCGATACCAGAAGCCAGTACTGAGCTGGCTTGCAGGAATCAGAGGGACTGGGGCGACTGGTAGAATGCTCTAGCAGCTTAATACCAGGCCCCTGCAGAGGGCCACGTTCCATCAAGCGGCCACCGGCAAAGGTTTAGAGTGGCCCCTCGGTGGGAACCCCCAGCCACGATCTCGCGAGATCTCAAACTGTGCAAGATCTCACGACATTGCGGCTGGAGGTTTCCACCAAACGGCCTCTCTAAACCTTTGCTGGTGGCCTCTCGATGGAATGCAGCTAGCCGCAGGGGCCTGGTAGGAAGCCGTTAGAGCATTCTGCCAGCCGCACCAGTGACCAGTGTCTGTATCTGAGGTTTGCTAAGTTTGCGTGTGTGTGTATATAAATATATATATATATACACACACACACACACACACTCTGGTCAGGTGTCTGTTGGGTATACATGTATCTGAGGTCTATTGGGTATACATGTATATGAGGTCTGACTGAGTATGCATGCATCTGAGGTCAGAGTGGGTATGCATGTATCTGAGGTCTATTGGGTATATATGTATCTGAGGTCTGACTGAGTATGCATGTATCTGTATCTGAGGCCTGTTGGGTATACATGTATCTGAGGTCTGGTGTGTGTGTGGGAATATGTATTTATATATTTATATATATATTAGTGTGTGATCTGTGTGTGAGGTCATTTTGTGTGCAGGCTGTGCAGTGAGTAAATGGGGTGTCTGGCCATACATTTCAATGTTAACATAAATTGGACAGGCTTTCAGCAAAATCCTAAATTATTTATTGGAAAGCGGTCACATGACCTTAAATAAAAGTATCGGTACTTAAAAAAATGGTATTGGCGCATCCTTAATATAAATAATTTGGGATAATATTTATTATGGGTTCCTAACCAAAAGGCGGCCATCGACTGGCACTGCACGGCTAAAACATTGTCTGTTGGGTGCCATCATGGTATACAAAGATAAAACAAACCCTCTCACTCTGAATACTGATTAAAAAGAAATTGTAGGGCGGTCATTGTGGATTAATTCCATTACCACTGGCTATAGGACTTGTGGACGACGTTGCCCATTGCGCTCACTATATTTACATTTTTCTGCCAGAATTAGGACATGGTGTCTGTGATTTAAACTGCCGGCATGGGCAGCAGAATTCCACGGTGGGCTTAATTCAGATACCCAAAAAAAAAATGCGCATCGGATGTTAAATCTCCATTGTCAGTTTCCTGAGATCAAACGAGAATGCTCGGCGGGGAACATGAAATAAGTAGCGGCTGCTGGCAGCTTGCGCTGTGCCTTTTTTTTTTCTCCTATGGGTTTTCACTGATAGTTTGGAATTAGTCAGGGAGATGAATAGTAAAAGGTATTGTACATGGAGCCAGCACAGGGGTCTGCTATAGTGCTCACCCCATGTGCTGAGTGAATAATGACACTAAGGGAATTACACCAGCAGCAGGAATTATTTTATCGTTATTATACACCTCACTTACTGCCTTACACAAATTCTATGATAAAAATGCAGAAAAATCATGATATTTTTTAATCAAGGTTGTCCAAGGTGCACATATACAGGGTTATCCAAAGAGATCCGAATTGCTGCCGAAAGGTAAACGAACGCTGAAAATCAGCATTCGGTTCCCTTTCTTGGCCATTCGGCTATCCGGAGAGCAGGCAATTCGCCAAATGTTGGCGAATTGCCTGCACATACGGTGCCTGTTCGGTGCCTGTTCGAGGGCAGTGAAATCCCCATAGCTTCGTCTATTCAGAGAACAAACCAGCAGTGAAAAGTTGCCGAATTGCCCTGCCATTCGGTGGTTTCATGCGGTGGATTCAGGCGAATCCCATAGGCTTCAATGTTAAAAATATTCCCGTTTTAATTCAATATCTAATAAACCGTTCATTATAATATTCTGCAGTAAAGAGTCTCTTTATTTATAGATTTTTTTTGGGATATTTTAAGCATTTTTTGGGGGTTTTTTGCCCAAAAATTTGTTCTGATTTTTTTAAAAAAAATTTTTTAATCGTTTTTCTTTTTTCTGTAACAGCCCTTTTTATTATCATTCATTGGATCACATGTCAATTTCAGACATTTTCGCTCAGTAGTTTCTTTGCAAACAGAGTTTCACTTTTCAAACATTCAAGCAAACTTTTTTTTTTTTACTTCACTCGTCTGCGGTGTCGGGTTTTTCCGGCGGCTGCGCTGCGTGTGATCAGCTCCTGCTCGGGTTTTTCAGCGGGTTAATCCAATTGTTTTTCGGGTTTTCTGTGTGCGTTCGCCGGGTTTAACGGTGAATTTTCGGTGGGTTTGCGGCGACTTTTCTCTGCATTACGACGGCCCTGTGGTTCTTGCTGAATATACTGCAGGGTCGCCGAAATGGCATCACCAAATCGTGACGAATTGAAGAGAACGAAAACTCACTGAACATGCAGTGACTTTTCGATTCTCTTTGAATAACCCTGTAAGACTCCTAATCTTATCCAGGGTGCCTCGGTCAATACAGTGGGACATTAAGGGTTATTCACGAAGCACCGAACTTGGCACCGAAGGGCACCAAAAGGAGAATTTCCAAGTGTGGTGAAATTTCGTGGCAGTTCATCTATTTAGAAAGCTGTCAATTCGCCAAATACTGACGAATTGACAGCGAAATACAGTGCAGTTTGCCACAGATTGCCGCAATTCGACGATATGAAAATTATAGAGAGTAATGGTTAATCTAATCAGAGAATGCCGAACTGCATCAAAGTGTCAGCGAAATGCCCTGATTTTCGGTCCTTCAGTTCGACAGGTTTAAACAGGCGAATCCCACAGGATTCAATGCAAATAAATATTACTGTTTTAATTATTTTTTTTATTCAACTGTTTATTCTTTTCAGTTTCAGCAAAAAAGCCTTTTTTTTTATGAATTCTTTAGATAATTTTCTGGATTTTTTCAGGTGAAATCTTTGATTCCATTTTTTTTTAATGGTGTTTTTTTTTTTTTTATTCCGTAACAGACCTTTTTATGATTTTTTTATCGAACCTTTTTTTGAATTTATTTACACACATTTTCATGCATTTTTATTGTTTTAAACACCTTTTCAAAAATAGTAGAGTTCCATCTTTTTATTCTGCAGCTCAGCAGTCGGTTTGGCTATCTTCGGGGCGTTCGGCAGGCTGATCGAAGGTTGTCATCAGCATTCGGCGGTGTTTGGTAGCGGCTCCACATTCGGCGCTGATCAGAGGTCTTCGGCAGCGTTCGGCGGTGGCTCCACATTTGGCGCACTTCAGGCACCCTGCAGTGAATAGTGAATTCACCGCAGGGTCGGCGAACTGGAATCACCGAATCGCATCGAGGTGCGCCGAACATAAGAGCACCGTATTTTCACTGAAATTTTGGTGCTCTTTGAATAACCCCTACAGTTTTTCTCAAGACACTCGATACAGCTGGACCTATGTAATATGTTGGGTTGAGCTTGTTTTGACCATTTTTAGCTCATCATGTGTAATACGCTATTTGAAGTCACATTTTATTACAGAACCCCCACTTATTACATACTGTTCCTTTCAGTGGACTCAGCAGATTCAAAATATATAATTTATATATGAGTAATAAATGGCTAGGCAGGGGTTAAGCAAACAACTTGAAGAGACATGGGTCTATTCCATTGGAGCCAGTAATATGGAGCCCTTATTCTTGTTCTATGTACTGGGCCAATGCAAACTAATGTATGGATGGAGATATATTTTCAGAACTGTACTAAGGGCAAAGAAAAAGTAGTCAAAATCTCAGCCTTGCACAAAGGAAATTTCACATACAGCAGTTGAAATGTGGTTTTGTATTATGCACAGAAAAAAAAAAAATCAAATATACAGGGTTATTCAGAGAGAGACAATCTGGCCCCGAAATGCCACCAACCAGTGAATTTCCCCATACGGTGCCATTTCGGGGCCATTCAGCTATTCAGAGAGCAGGCAGTTCGCCAAATTTTGGCGAACTGCCAGCAAGTACAGTGCCTGTTCGACAGCAGTGAAATCTCCCATAGAGAAGCAATGGTTAATCTATTCAGAGACACCGAACAGCTGAGAAAAGTTGCCGAAGTGCCCTGCTGTTCGGCAGATTTAAGCAGGCGAATCCAATAGGCTTCAATGTTACAAATATTCTTGTTTTTATCCAATATCTAATAAACTGTTTAATTTATTTTTTAGGATCTTTTAGGCATTTTTCGAGATTTTTCCGGGAATTTTTTTTTTCCGTTTCCTTTTCTTATAGCGTTTTTTCTTTTTTCTGTAACAGACCTTTTTATTATCATTCATAGGATCTTATATGTAAATTCCAGGCATTTTCGTTGAGTAGTTTTCAATTTTTTACACTTTCAAACTTTTTTTTTCCCTTTTTACCCCATTCGTCAGCTTGTTGGCTTTTTCCGGCGGCTGGTCTCCGCTGTGTTTGGCGTCTTTTTCTGGACGTGTTCGGCATGTTTTTTTGCGCTGTGTTCGGCATGTTTTTTTGCACTGTGTTGAGCGGCTCGGCGGCTTTTCCTGGATGTGTTCGGCGTGTTTTTCGAGTGATCCGATACTTTTGATCGTATCGGATGCGTTTTTTCGGCGGCTTTGCGGTGGATTTTCAGGTCCATTCCCTGTACTCCGGGGACTGAATTCACTGCAGGGTGGGGAAATTTGTTTCCCCGAAGTACAGAGAACAAGCGAGTAGCGAAATGTCGGCGACATTTACACCAACATGGCATATGACATATCAATATTCAGCTTCATCACTAAGAGAAACAGAAGGCTTTCACTCTCGCCGACAATCGCAGAAGTTCTTATTCCTGAAGCAAAAGTCCGAATGGCAGCGAGATGGACTCACAAGGGCTGGAATTGAGCCATCACACTATCCCTGGCATTACCAGTTCCGCACGGAGCTTTCACAGTTCATCTTGAGGACAAAGAGAAGCGTTTTGAGGAGTCCAGCGATTTGCTGACAAATGCACAATAAACTGACAGAAAAGAGACCAAAACAGCCTTTCAAAAGCCCTCATCACATCGGAGGTAGAGCACAATCGGGGATGGTCACTTTCTGCAGGTGTTCGTCCAGTGTCCGTAAATTTGCATGCATTTGCATACTGTCAGGCGTTTTGGCAGACAGGATCCCTGAGAAGGTCTGGAACAGCCCCAAACTGTCACTGGCTTTCTCCTTGCCCGTCAAGGTTGGCCTCAATAGCATCTACTGTAGGAAGAAAGAAAAAAAGATAATTCTTACAGAACCCAGCTGGGTATATGTTTCAAGGATAAAAAGTTTGTTATATGTGATAATGATGCGCAAATTCCGGGAGCGGATTAACCACGTCTAGGTTTATTCATCACATAGTAAATGTTATGACTCTTAAAACCCACTGGCATATAAACAGAAAAAAATAATGAGTCTGGCAAAATCTTCAAATATGACTGAATTAGGATTTTTTTCCCCCCATACTTAACCCTTTAACCCCTTCACTGCTGAGCCATTTCACGTCTTTAAGAAAAACAAAACACGTTTTTCTATTTTTTTATTATTTTTATAATTTTTATTCTTTACTTTAAACATGGTCATGTTTGGTATCATTGGAAAGGCCATGCTCTGGCCTTTCTAATGATACCAAATATGACCCTGCTAACTGCCAACAGTCGGGAGAAACCGGGGTTCAAAGGAACCCCTATCTTTCCTTAGGAGTCAATGAGGACGTTCCAAACACGTCCTCAGCAGTGAAAGGGTTAAGGACCAAGGGTCTTTCTTTAACCCTTTCGCTGCGGCAGATGCACTCAGTGCGTCCAGCTGCGCGAGGACTTGGCTCCGGAGGACGCGCTGATCGCGTCTTCCCATTACAGCCTCGTTCGGCCGAGATCGCTGCGGCCTCCCGGTGTGGGCTGACATCTTGGATGTAGGCCAAGCTACCGGGATCTCCCCCTGCCTACTGGCATTATTGCGCATGGACGCGATGACATTAGTTCGGGAGTTAACCCCTAGCTGCCACCTATGGTGGAGATAGGGGGGTCATTGGATCCCCCTATCTCCCAAACTGTGGCAGCTAGGGGTTAATGTTTGATATCATTGGCACAGCCAGAGAATTTGCCTGTTTAAACCTGTCGAACTGAATCACCGAAAATCAGGGCATTTTGCCAACATTTCGGTGCGGTTCGAAGTTCTCTGAATAGAATAACCTTTACTACTTTCTATGGGACAATTTCACGGTTGCCGAAGTCACTGAATTGCGGCGATCTGAGGTGTATTTCGCTGGCAATTTGCCAATATTTGATGAATTGTCCGCTTTCTGAATATCCAAAATGCCCCTGAAATTGTACTGTACGGTGAAATCCACCGTTTGGGGGAATTCGTTTGCAAGTTTTTGAATAATCCTGTTAATTGATTAATGAAAGAATACACCCCGGGTTAAAACTGAGATTACAGAGAATGTTTTCTACGGCATTACTTTGTATCCATTCTGTTGCTCCATGTGCATCTATCACTGAGCAGAGCATCAATTCTATAAAATTCTATAAAAAATTGACATATATTAAAACCCCTTCCCGACCGCGGATGTACCATGTACGTCACGCCCACGGGTCTCCCTTACATGGTACGTCAGCGGGCTCCTAACCTGGGCGCCTGCAGTAAAATTCAGGAAGGGGACGGTGGGCTCATTTGGAACCCTCTATCTCCCCAACCGTTAAAGCCACAGCAATGCAAGTTGCACCACTGGAAAGGGGGGAGTCTCCCCTTTTCAGCGGTGGACAGCATTAACTGTTACGCTGCCGAATCACAATTCAAACCTGGAGGTGGCTGACATCACCCTCCACCTACTGACATCCTCACCCTATCAGGGTTATTCAGAGAGCGGTGAAAAGCAGGAGAATGACTGGAGAATGAAAAATTCTAGGTCAAAATAGCCAAACCAGAAAAATTCTCCCTTTCATCTCACTTTTCAAATCGGCTATTTTAACCTAGAATTTTTCATTCTCCAGTAATTCTCCTGCTTTACACGCTCTCTGAATAACCCTGTAAGTGGGAGGATGTCAGTGGGAGAGGTAACCCCCTAGCTGCCAAGTGGAGATAGGGGGATCGTTTGGATCCCCTTTATCTCCTGATCCTGCTCATGGCCTTTCCACTGATACCAAACATGACCAGGTTTGGTGTAAAACTAAAATAAAATAAATTAATTTTTTTATTTTTTATTTTTTTAAATTGTCTAGGGGGGTTTAGTTAAATAGGACCTAGGCTGTCATTTAAAAATAATGAGTATAAAACGGTCATAATGAGCTCAGCGGACATAGGTGTTCTGGCTCAGCAGTGAGGGGGTTAAAAAGCAAAAACATACAAAAAATCGGTATTTCTATTCTCGGGACAAAATTTTGAGACAAATTAACTATTTTTTATAGTAAATTATAAGATATGATGGAAATAATGGTATTTTTAGAAAGTCCATTTAATGGCAGGAAAAACGGTATATAATATGTGCGGGTTGCATAAACGAGTAAGAGGAAAATTTGACCTAAAGACAAACAGCGCAGAAATGTAAAAACAGCAGCGGGCACTAAAGGACGGATTTGCGTAAAACCGCCCGGTCACTATGGGGTTAAACAAGTAAATACAAATATCTGGATCTCATCAGCATTTATATGGTGATCCCTGCAGAGAGTTCTGTGCACAGGGGCTCGCTGTGTTTGCGTTTAAAAGATGGTGGCGAGACGATGAGAAAAGGCCTTTTATCACTTTTAATTTCTGATTCAATTTCAATCACAAATGTAAACCTGGAATCAAACGCGATCTTCTGCCCGTCCGCTGATAATAAGTTAGGCTTGAGTCCCCGACAAAAACACTTTTATTACAGAACATAGATAGTTATGGTAAAATTGTGCTGTCATTTTTTTTTTTTATGCCCAACATCCCTCAATCAAAGAGGGTTTATGAAGGGCTTCCTGAAGCCTGAAAGTGTCAGGTCAGGTCCAAGCAAGAAAGAGTTTGAGTTGGTCATGTCACACGGGGACTCTTAAGGGTAGTATCCTATACGAAAGACGAAGGATTTTAGATGTCTAAAAAAAGATAACAAAGAAAAAAATGTCATCTGCGCTTATTCCCATTATACCGTGTGAAACTAAACACAATTAGAGGTTTGGTTTCTTATTAATGGCCATTATAAGACTGAGCTCGCCCGCCAGCGTCAAGGCACCTCTAATGAGGGCGAGTCCTCTCCAAAAATGAAACCAGGCTGCTGTATAGCAAACCATACCTGCTCATGCTGCTTGTCAGACATGAGGTAGACTGGTGGGCCTTTATTTATGCTCCCCCAGAAACAAAATCCACATTGGGATCAAAAACAAAGACACGGAGCGGGATCTTGCTGCAGGGATGACCTGGCTGGAAGTGCATTAAAACATACATAGTACAGGAGGGGTGGGTATAAAAAAAAATGCTTCTTTAAAAATGATGCTTCAAATCAATCACGGTCTAATTGGCCACCTTGTAATTTTGGCATGGGAGATTTTGGATGCTCCCCACCCAGCTCCCAATATCTGGTGAAATTACTGGGTGAAGTGGAGGAGTTTCCTCCACCCCAACCAGTTTCACAGGCAGCGGGGATTTTGAATTTCCCAGCTGCCGGTCACCAGATCGGTCACTAGTGACGTCGACACGCAGAGAGCATGTCGGCATCACCCTCTCTGAGACTAATCGTGGTAGTGAGATGGATATGCGCATGCACCCAGCTCCCACCCATCATTCTGCGCAGGCACTACGGAACTATGGTTCCTAGGTTCCTATGCTATGCAAGTTGTGTAGGAGCCGCAAATTGGGCAGAACATTTTCAGGGACTTCTGGATTCAGGAGTCCCTGAGTTGAAAAGGAGGAGCAGCGCATGAAAGGTGAGTAAAATCACCCAAAAAAATAAATCTAAATTAAATTAAAACATAATCGAGCAGAGACTGTCAGCAGCATCTACCCAATAATTTAAAGGAAAAGAAATCGTGTATATCCACCGAACTAAAATAAAATAAAAAAGGAAGTCTCCTATTCTCAGAATAGAAGCATAAAGCAACAAATATGTAATAGAAAAGGTGTCGAAATAATTAAAAAAAAGGTCCTTTTAAACATAATAAAAAGGTCTGTTACAAAATTTTAAAAAAATCTTTAAAAAAAATTCTTTTTTTAAAAAATTAAAGAGCCTAATAAAGAAAATTTTAAAATAATAATAAACGGTCTTTAAAAAAAGAATAATTAAAAAAGATATTGCATTTATTACATTGAAACCTATGGGATTCGCCTTCTTAAACCTGTCGAATGGAAACAGCGCAAATCAATTAAAAAAATTGGGAAACAAAAATTTCGTCTAAAAAATACAAAAAGGTCTTTTAAAAAATAAATAAATAAAAAAGTTTTTTTTGCTGAAAATGAAGAGAATAAACTTTTTTAAAGCTACAAAAGGTAATATTATTTTTACATTGTAACCTATGGGATTCGTCTTTTTAAACCTGTCGAATTGAAACAGCGCAAATCAGGTCATTCCGCTAAAATATCGGTGCAATTCAGAGTTCTGTGAAGAGACCAATCGAGTTTCCAATGGGATGATTTCGGTGTGGCAGAATAGCGGTGAATTGCACAGTATTTTGCTGTCAATTTTCCTGTATTTGGCAGCTATGTGAATAGAATAGGATACTTTGTTCATGTTCTAAATTACATTTTGTTTACATAATTGGCGGTGATGGAGAGTGCAGCAGAATTTGGATCATCTATAGCAACCTCAAGCCTAAAAACGCCTCTTATAACACAGTTTGGGCACTATTACATTCTTTGCGCACAAATGTGCGCAAAAATGCATTATCGCGAGGGGAAAAACCTTTTGCGCTGAACGTCAAATTACGACATTCGCTCATACAATGCGCGTTAACGTCTAACGCGAGTGACCACTGCGCGAACCCTGCGCGAACGCAAGTTCGTGCGCGCATCCCATACTTAACATTGTGAGCGCAAATGTGTTCGTGCGCTGCTACCCGGATGGTATTACAATCTATGCGCAACTTTTTAACGAACGACGTTTGCGCACATAATTTTAACGTCTTTGAAAAGCTGGTGGTAACTGCAAATCTGAACGTCCTGGCCGAACCCAAAAACACCAGCACGAAAAAAAAAATACAGCAACGTATAGTTACACATTCTACACATACCCAAACAATAAAATTGAGCGGTTGTGCGTGTTTTTATTATTGCTGCAGCATATATACTCAGATTGATTTTGACAGGTGCAAAAACTGAACGGGAGACAATTGTGGTTCTTAATTCTGATTGGCTGAATCGCGTGAAATAACAGTCTGCCCACCGATTTCTGTGCGCAACGTTAATGCGCGTGCGTTTTTGCGTGTGTTTTTTACGCACAATATTTTTTGACGGATGAAAAAATGCACTCGGATCGTAACACCTGCGTTAATTTACGCGCGTTAACGTTTAACGCTTCGCGCAAAAAAAATTCCGCTGCGCGAAACGGATTTGCTCGTTGAATGTACTAGACCCCTTTCTGTTTCCACTTATAAATGCCTCTTCCTTTGGGAAAATCCAATATCTATCATTGCCCGAGACTTGGTGATTTAGATTGCGAGATCAATGGGACACAGATTCCCGTTGTACAAGAGAGCGCCTTCAATCCGTCCCAGAAACAAAACAAAACCAGACAAAAAAAAGGAGCAGCGAAACAAAACTACGACCCACAGAAACTCCTTTAAAACAAACCAGTTTAAAACCTCACAAGGCCCTTATTCTTCATTAAAAAAAAAAGGGGGCATCGCTTTGCATATCTCACCAAGCTGTGAAAATTGTATCCTTAATCTTTAGAAAGTGATGTAGGCCGAAGTTTCAGAGTAAACACAATGAAATCTGTTTATTAGGTCACAAAGAAAGCCCTGTGTGCCTCTGGATGGCAAAACGCTCCAGCCATCTGGCCCATAGCATCACAGTAAAACATTGTCAGGGGGTAAAAAAAAAATAATAATAATAATTACACCCACAGAAGAAACGAGCGCGACCCCTACATAAAGCATCCCTCTAAGGCAATGATATCATGCGGCACAGGGATCACTCGCACAATTGAATCTGGTCACAGGGAGCACAAGTGAGACAGGCTTATTTAAATGAGATTTTACAGCAGGCTTTTTGTCTTTTTCGGTGAACCGTCCAAAATCTGACTGCAACACTGAACCATCTTTTTATTTAGTCGTATTGCAACAGTGGCGTTCTGTCTTGTATTGGCAGTGGTCTATGGCTTCTCCGAGGTCCCAGGAAGCGAACGGTCATTTTTAGAGGCAGCACCTGCAACGGCCCTTTTAAAAAAAAACAAGGTTTTTACTGACGGACCGGCACCTGCAGCAGGCTTTTTATACACCCTCCTCCCTCGATATGTCAATGACAAAGTGGCCCTTTCTCCTCGCTGCCAGTTCCGATCTCCGTGCCTCTGTTTCACTCTCGCAAATTGTTTCTTCGGTCGACAAGTTACTCGTGACACCGGCAACCATCGGCCTAAAAACGGAGGGGGGGGGGGATAGAGAATTGATGGGAATAAATTGAACGTGAGAAATAACTTTACTCTGTTACTCAACTAAATCTTTGAAACATAATAATTATTAAAAACCAATCAGCAAAGAAATAAATAAATAAACTTTTGTCAGCGGTGAAATTAGTGTATCCTTGCGGCAAAGGCGTAAAATAAAATTATTTTTCTACTCATTTTTTGCAGGGTAATTTAACAAAATAAAATGCAAAATCTGAAACAGAACAGATATAGTTTTACGTGGAAAAATTAAGTATTTTTATCGGATTTCACACCAAAATCAAAAGTTACTAAAGGTACAATGAAAAGGAATGGGCAACAGCAAAACAAAGTAATAATATTACATAATCGCTTATCTAATCATATTAACAGGAAACTCAATGGCATAAAATCAGCCCAAAGTCGTTCTTATTGCTGCAGTTCAAAAATAAGAAAATTGCTTGTTCAAATTAGTGTTAAGAAGAAGACATTTTATCTCAAAAATTACAACAGTTTTTTAGATTAGCAAAAATAATAATATTTCTGTATTTAGTTTCTGCAATCCATTAAAGGGATACTCTATGCACTGTGACCACTCAATGTAAATGAGCACTAATCTCAGGTTCCCAGATCTCTGGACTATCGGAACGCAGCTCCTGCCATTGGATCTTAATGCACTCGATGCTGAGAGTCATTGGATTGGCTGGAAACTCGCTCAAGCATCCAGGCTCCCTGCTGTCTTGTGACCAGGGGCGGACTGACCCATCAGGAACTCGGACACTGCCCAAGGATCCGGATGGGTGAGGGGCCCAGATTGGGGCCCCATCAGCCTACCCTGCAGTGCTGGAACATCCGTGGAGCATTATGGAGATTCCCTCCCCAGCTCGTAGGATGCTCCACAAACGTCCTGTGTCCCTGCATTGCTCAGTGCCAGGCTGGCACCGAGCAGGGGCTGCAGTCACACCGGGCTGACATCTTGGTTGGCAGGATTGCTGTGGGACTGCCCCCCGTGTGTGATGACTTCACAAACTCGTATTTCCCCTGCTGGGCAGAGAAAATCCATTATGGGAGATGCAGGGGTCATTAAGACCCCTGTATCTCCGGACCCGTGTGTCCTATAAAAGTCTGGCCTTTCCAATGATACCCAACATGATTATCTTTTATTATTTATTTTTGTGTAAAAAAATAATAAATAAAAATTAAATTTTAAAAAATGCCTTTTTTTTCTCTTCTAAAAGCAGCGGCATTGTTTTTTTCCCCCTTATAAGGTTAACAATGCCACTGCACTAAACTATGTATTTTTTCATATACATTTTAATATAGTTAAATTGATTGAAATAGCTCTTTTAATAATATATTTTTATATTTTATTTAACAATAGCGCCTGCACAAAATGATGGATCGGAGCTGCGTGCATGCACAGATCCCATCCTTCGCTGCCTCTTGCAGATGGTGCTCTAACAAGGGCGCGTCTCAGAGTGACGTCGGCATGCTCTCTGCGTGCTGATGTCACTGGTGATCAACCTGGTGACTGACCGTCAGCTGGGAAATTAAACAATCCCAGCTACTGGCGACGCTGGGTGGGGGTGGAGGACACTCCTCTACTTCACCCAGCTTTTTTGCCAGAACGGGGGAGCTGGGAAGGGTGGGGGGGGAAGGGGGGGCACTCCTCACATTCTGACCACTTTAAAACAATAAAGAGGTCGTGACGAGTAGGGAGTCCCTTTTAAGTTTGTTTTTAAAATAAAAAATAACTGACAAGTAGGGTGACCTTTGACCTCCGTATGGCCTGTGGCACAGATATTACTAAAGGCTGGGCACGAAATATGGTGGAGACTTCTTCACAGGGACATTTAGGACAGGGTTCCACTGACGTTTTGGCCAATAAACAGAGAAATAAAAATGCCATTCTGCTACTAGTGTTTTTTAGGGATGTGAATGGCTGAAAATTTTGTTTTGTTTAGTTTCGTTTCGTTAAATTTTTAAATAATTTCGTTTTCGGAATTTCGTAACTAATTTCGTTTCGTATTTCATTTTGTTTTGGTTTTCGGATCGATTCGAATTTCATATATCAAATCGATAGTTGATATGTATTTGATAGTTCATTTCAAATTCAATAGTTGATATCAATTATTCAAATTTTTCTTTTATGATGATGACACAGTGTAAAACGAAATAAATTCATTATATACCGTTTCGTTTCGAATTCGTATCGCATCGCATCGTTATTCGGAAGTACTTCCGAACTACGAATTATCAAATTTCGTTACAAATTCCGAATTTTTCCAAAACGAATGCACATCTCTAGTATTTTTATAATTACTATATTATCAATAGCATTATCGTCTACTCTAGTTTGATCTTGCAGAGTGTTTGATGTGGACCCAACACAAACAGTTATTGCACAAATATATAAGATTATCAACTCACTGAATAAAATGGCACAATAAAAAAAATATATATATGTCACGAGCCTGGCCTAGCATATGTGCAGAAGTGTGGGTGTGAGTCCAAGATGCAGTAGTTATAGCAGAAGGCAGGATACAGGGTAACAGGGTTTATTTGTGAATACAAATAGACAACAGACTAGGAATATAAACAATGGATACAGATAACATATAATCAGGCGCAGGTACAAAATAGGAATAGGCAATAGAGTAGTCAAGATTTAGCAGAGATCTGGTACACGGGTATATCAATCATGGAATAGCAGAGGGTACAGGGGGCAATGGAGGATACCGGTAAAGAATGTCCAGAAGTAGCAGAGGGTGTGCAGGAAGGTCTATGGATCAAGAGCAGGAGGGGTTCCAGGCAAGGATCTATGGAAGGCAGGTCTGCACTAGCTAAGCTAGGAACTTCAATGAGGAAGCGTGGGATCAGGGGTGTAGCTTCCTCATAAGCAGGTTTAATTAGGGAGAATGAAGGGCAGGTGTGGTTCCATGTGCATTATACAAAGTATAGTCCAGGAAAGCATAAGGAGGAAAAAGTCCTGGAACCTGCATATCAATGCAAAACAAGGCAAAAGGAGAACAAAAGAGGGCGCCAGGGGGTCTGGTGGTTCGGACCGTGACAATATATGAAAGAAAGGTCATCAACGAATGGCCACCATATTGATTTTAGCATCGACTTGGATTGCGCAAACATGGTACAGGAGCTAGGTTTGCGCACTTGTACATAACTTAATAAACAGTCCCAAACGGGACCAGAAGAAGGTTGAAAATTTTAATTCAATCTGACGTGGCTGAAGCATGTCATTGATCAACCATTATTTATGACCTGAATATTATCTATTTATTTATAAAGTATTTTAGCAGGAAGGATACATCGTTATTTCTCTCGTTTTCAAGTATGTCCTGGCTCTTATGTAGGATATAGCACAATATATGTCAGTGGAATTAATTTCTTTCCGTAACTTTTGCCATTTTTAGTTATGACACGGAAAAAGGACAACCTCGGTCTAAGAAGCAGCAGATCTTCATCTGGTATCAGGATATTTCATGCTAACAAACTGCCGAGAATAACTCGCTTTCCCTGCCTGACATAATCTCTGGAGGATCAGACACGTTCAATGGAAAAAAAAAAAAAAGGAGGTGGATTTGTGTAAGGCTCTGGGAGTAAACCGAACGTGTATTCTTTCCGACAACATGCTTAATTGCCCATGAATGTCATTAAGTCAAGGCATTTTTTACACCAAATTAACTTTGATTCACCATGTCTAATTAGCTAAGTAAACCCAGAGCCTCGGTTTATAGATTTCCGTGTTACACGCGGACGGACGAGGGCCTTTATGTCAGGCTGTGCGACATAATGCAAAGGTCCCAGGTGGGACGTAAGACATATTGACCCGTCGTCATTAAAAAATCTTTAAGGTTACGCGCGTGCAATATAAATAATAAAACATCATAAACAGATCGGCCTGTTCCAAGACAGATGAATTCTAATCCATTCTGCAGCATAACTTCACATGCACTTAAAGAGAGATAGAACGTCAACTGGCTAAGGTGGGGCTTGAAGGAACCCAAAGAACAAGCGGGAATTAATTAGCAAATCATGTTGGATTTTTTTATTTTAAGCCATGTGTACCGCCATGAAGAATAGAAAAAAAAAAAAAACATCCAATTCCATCCTGGTTACTTATCACTGTGATGCAGTGTTTTTCGACCGACCGTTGCTCAACCCTGGAAGAACCCTGGAAGAACCCTGGAAGGCATTTTCACATCTCAGGGAAACAATTCATCAACATTATTACAATTGCTACTGATCACTGTATTAGCAATGAATAAAGGCCAAAAATACATGTTTTTTTATGGTTTTCCCTAGGCTTGTGCACCGATTTTTTTTTTCGGTTCGATTCGGTTCGATTTGTTCGGATGTTTAAAAATTTCGATTCGGCGCGTTTCGACCGATTTCTGTTTCGATTCGGTTCGGTTCGGCTCGTTTTTCGTGTACATTTTTTTTCGGACTATCGACCATTTTTCGTGTTTTCGGGTCACTTTGCTAGTTTTTTGTATCGACTTTTCGTGATTTCGTAAATTTTCGTTTTTTCGGAACGTCTGTTCTCCTCGTTTCAAAGTGTCTACGATAATTCTGGCGATTCTATCGTGGTTTTTTTTACTAAGTAAAGATCCTTTTTTTCTTATGAATAATTGAATATACATTTCACAACTTTATTTAATCATATTAAAATGGTATGAAAGCCAAGGAACAAAAAAAATGAACAAAACGAATTAAAAAACGCTAAACTGACCCGAATGCCTCAAGAAACAAGTGATACGCATTTACAAATACAAAATTTACAGAATCAGCGATATAACCGATAATAGTTAAATATACGATGTCCAGAATTACCGAAATGGAACCGAAATCACGAATGGAACCGTAATCATGAATAGAGCAAAAATAAATTTCGATTTGACACATTTCAAGTCCATTTGAAAAAAAAATCGTTTCGGCTCGGAAAACTTTTCGGATCTGTCGGTTTTCGGGTCCGACCCGATTCAGAAATTCGGCCGAATCCGAAGACACGAATCGGGAAATTTCGTGAAAATTCTGAAATTCCGAAACCCGAAACGCACATCCCTAGTTTTCCCCAGCCTTTGGAACCATTAGAGACTTATATTGTAGAACCCAAGGGTTCTATGGAACCATGGGTGAGAATCTGGGACTTACATGATAACAAACTAGCAGGGTTATTCAAAGAGATTCGAAAAGTCACCGCACGTTCGGTGACTTTTCGTTCTCTTCAATTCGGTTCCTTTTGCCGATCCCATTTCGGTGACCCTGCGGTGTATTCAGCAAACACCACAGGGTCCCCGAATTGCAGGGAAAAGCTGCCGCAAACCCGACGAAAACTAACCGCAAAACCCAGCGAATGCACGCAGAAAAGCCACAAAAACATCTGGATTAACCTGCCGAAAACCAAGCCCGAGCAGGAGCCGAACACAGCCGAAGCAGCCGAGACCACAGACGAGGGAGGTGAATAAATTAGCAAAATAGTTTGTGTGAATCTGTGAAAATGAAACGTGTTTGCAAAGAAACTACTGAGCGAAAATGTCTGAAATTTACATATGAGGTCCAGGGAATGATAGTAAAGAGGGCTGTTACAGAAAAAAGAAGTAAACTTAAAAAAAAACAAAAAAACTGACTTTTAAAAAACAAAATCAGAAAAATGCTTAAAATATCTATAAATAAAGAGACTCTTTGCTGCAGAATATTATAATGAACGGTTTACTAGATATTGAATTAAAACGGGAATATTTTTAACATTGAAGCCTATGGGATTCTCCTGAATAAACCTGCCGAATGAAACCACCAAATGGCAGGGCATTAGGGGAACCTTTCACTGCTGGTTTGTGTTCTCTGAATAGCCGAAGCATTGCTTCTCTCTGGGGATTCACTGCCCTCGAACAGGCACCGAACAGGCACCGTATGTGCAGGCAATTCGCCAGGATTTGGCGAATTGCCTGCTCTCTGGATAGCCGAATGGCCAGGAAAGGTAACCGAACGCTGATTTTCAGCGTTCGGTTACCTTTCTCAAGCAATTCGGATCTCTTTGAATAACCCTGTATAAGTTCTAGTTCTCTTTATCAAAAAGTAGAACATCCAAAACGTGTAGATGGAGAGCTAAGGCCAGGCTCAGAAGAGAGCATTCTGTGCGTCCGTGCACAACGGCGTACTTTCTGACTGACGACAAGGTAGTGGCCACACGGTCCGTTTTTCTGACTGACATTTTTTTTGACTGATGTAGAAGGGAAATAAAATTAATATGAAAAACCATTTTCTCCGTCAAAAATGCAGTCTGTCCGATCACGTTCCATCACTCACACACAAAGCTATGCGGACGTTGTGGATGCAGCGCACTCCGTGCGTCCGTTCTAGCGGATTTATGTTCTTCCCTAACTTGTGACTGTTTGCCGCGTCCGTTGTGCGTCCGCACTTCTGTGCGCACGTACTACGTGTGTGGTCTCTATTGATCATAATTCTATGCTACCACGGACGTTAAAATGTGCGGCAACACGGACGTGATCACTGCGCTCATCTGACCCGAGCCTAAAAGGTGGACAAGCAGGACCAATTCCTACAGACGTCACTTCACTCCTCTCTCCACCACTCAGAACTAACCCTTAGAGATGAAATATATATTTTATTACTACTTCTAGGTTATACTGTTGCCAGGAATGATGCATATTGAGGAAGAGTGTTGAACACGTAATAGAAATAGCACATGGTGGAACGAATGCCAGTCTGCATCCATCCATTGGGGTGCTACAACCCAAGCTAGACTGGTTGAGCAATGTGTGGACGGCCTTGGTTTTCTTATATGTTAGCCTCCATCGCTATAAACTCACACACCCCACCATTACAGTTACCCACATTTTCCTCCGCATAGGGATCTGACATCTTTACGTTTGGCATATATAGGCCCCTATTACAAATGTGCTCGCGCAGCGCAATTTTTAACAAAACGTTAGCGTGCACAAATTAACGCAGTAGTACGCTCCGAGCGCAGTTTTTCAACCTTCAACTTTTTACGTGTTCAAATCCGACCCGCAAATTCGTGCGCAAATGAACGTTGCATGCAGGAATCGGTGGGCAGACTGTTTTTTCACGGGATTCAGCCAATCAGAATTAAGAACCACCATTTTCTAAAGTTAGGTTGTTGCGCCTGTCAAAGTCAATCTGCGTATATGTGCTGCAGCAAAAAAAATTTGGACAAATTATTAATTTTTGATGTCTGGGTATGTGTAGAATGTGTAGCTGTACTGTGCTGTATTTTTTTTTATTGCTGAGTTATTTAGTTTTGGCCCTAACTATCATATTTGCAGTTAACACCAAGTTTTCAAAGACGTTACGAAAATTCGCGCAAACGTCGCTCGTACGACTTTGCGCGAAGATTGTAATACCATCCGCACTAACGCATTTGCGCTCACAATGTTATGTATAGGATGTGTGCAGGACGTTGCGCTCCCGCTGTGTTCGCGCAGGGTCACTCGCGTTGGACGTTAACGCGGATCATTTGCGCGAACGTCATACTACAACGTTCCGCGCAAATGGTTTTGTCCTCGCGCAAAAGCACTGTGCGAAGCATGTAATAGGGGCCATGGTGTACTATAAGTGGCAACAAACCAAGAGATACCTAATGCAGGGTGCAAATGCCATACCAGGACCAGGAATTTTAACGGTTTCCATGCTACGCTTTTCAAATAGCATTAACAGATATAATGGAAATGAGAGTATTTACAGTCATGGCCGAAATTGTTAGCACCCCAGACATTTTTCCAGAAAATCAAGTATTTCTCACAGAAAAGTATTGCAGTAAGACATGTTTTGCTATACACATGTTTATTCCCTTTGTGTGTATTGGAACAAAACAAAAAAAGGGAGGAAAAAAAGCAAATTGGACATAATGTCACACAAAACTCCAAAAATGGTCTGGACAAAATTCTTGGCACCCTTTCAAAATTGTTTATAAATAAGATTGTTTCAAGCATGTGATGCTCCTGTAAACTCACCTGGGGCAAGTAACAGGTGTGGGCAATATAAAAATCACACCTGAAAGCAGATTAAAAGGAGAGAAGTTCACTTAGTCTTTGCATTGTGTGTCTGTGTGTGCCACACTACGCATGGACAACAGAAAGAGGTGAAGAGAACTGTCTGAGGACTTGAGAACCAAAATTGTGGAAAAATATCAACAATCTCAAGGTTACAAGTCCATCTCCAGAGATCTAGATTTTCCTTTGTCCACAGTGCGCAACATTATCAAGAAGTTTGCAACCCATGGCATTGTAGCTAATCTCTCTGGGTGTGGACGGAAGAGAAAAATTGATGAAAGGTTGCAACGCAGGATAGTCCGGATGGTGGATAAGCGCCCCCAAACAAGTTCCAAAGAAATTCAAGCTGTCCTGCAGGCTCAGGGAGCATCAGTGTCAGCGCGAACTATCCGTCGACATTTAAATGAAATGAAACGCTATGGCAGGAGACCCAGGAGGACCCCACTGCTGACACAGAGACCTAAAAAAGCAAGACTACAGTTTGCCAAAATGTATTTGAGTAAGCCAAAATCCTTCTGGGAAAACGTCTTGTGGACAGATGAGACCGAGATAGAGCTTTTTGGCAAAGCACATCATTCTACTGTTTACCGAAAATGGAATGAGGCCTACAAAGAAAAGAACACAGTACCTACAGTGAAATATGGTGGAAGTTCAATGATGTTTTGGGGTTGTTTTGCTGCCTCTGGCACTGGGTGCCTTGAATGTGTGCAAGGCATCATGAAATCTGAGGATTACCAAAGGATTTTGGGTCACACTGTAGAGCCCAGTGTCAGAAAGCTGGGTTTGCATCCGAGATCTTGGGTCTTCCAGCAGGACAATGACCACAAACATACATCAAAAAGCACCCAGAAATGGATGGCAACAAAGCGCTGGAGAGTTCTGAAGTGGCCAGCAATGAGTCTAGATCTAAATCCCATTGAACACCTGTGGAGAGATCTTAAAATTGCTGTTGGGAAAAGGCGCCCTTCCAATAAGAGAGACCTGGAGCAGTTTGCAAAGGAAGAGTGGTCCAAAATTCTGGGTGAGAGGTGTAAGAAGCTGATTGATGGTTATAGGAAGCGACTGATTTCAGTTATTTTTTCCAAAGGGTGTGCAACCAAATATTAAGTTAAGGGTGCCAATAATTTTGTCCAGCCCATTTGTGGAGTTTTGTGTGACATTATGTCCAATTTGCTTTTTTTCCTCCCTTTTTTTGTTTTGTTCCAATACACACAAAGGGAATAAACATGTGTATAGCAAAACATGTGTTACTGCAATACTTTCAGTGAGAAATACTTGATTTTCTGGAAAAATGTCTGGGGTGCCAACAATTTCGGCCATGACTGTAATTGCTATTTTGTTCCATAGATGTATACCTCACATCTTGCACCTCACGTGACCTTCTCACGGATGTTTTTGGCACAGAGATAATTGTTCGGTAAGACATTGAATAACCTTCTAAGAGTCCAAAACTTGTCATCGAATTGTACTGTACGGTGCGATTTCATGGTAATTCGGCTATTCAGAAAGCTGGCAATTCGCCAAATATTGGCGAATTGCCTGCGAAATACGGTGGAATTCCCAACCATTCTACGGCAGTGAAAATCCACATAGAGAAGTAATGGTTAATCTATTCAGAGAACGCCGAACTGCACCGTAATGTTGGCCAAATGCCCAGATTTTCGGTGGTTCAGTTCAACAGGTTTAAGGCTAGGGTCAGACTGAGGCAGTGCGAACGCGCGTGCAGCCGCACTTAATCACGGCCGCACTAGCAGCAAGTGCCGGGCAATGACGGCCAATATACGAAGTACGGTCGCACAAAAGTGCGGCAGCGCAACGCAAGTGGAAAATGAACGCATTTTTTCGAGAACATGAAACCGCAGGTACTGACGTACAGAGTGCGCTGTGTCCGCTAGCGGCGTGTGTGTGTGATTAGGAGACGTCAGACGCTGCTAACGTCCGGCCAACATAACGTCCAGACGCAAAAAGTGTTTTATTGATGATCCGTACAAAATCACGGACGAAAATGCGCATAGTATGACCACTATCACGTATTCTGTGAAAAAATGCGTCCATTCGTTCGAATTTTTTGTTTTAAATGCCTTGTTTAAACTGGCCGTTTTTTTTTTTCCTTATCCTCAGCTCGGCGACATTCGGCGGCTGATCGGCTTTTTTCGGGCAGCCGATTGTTGATGTTTGGCGGTCTGTTCGGTGGATCGTCTGCTGTGTTTAGCGGTTTGTGACTGAGTTCGGCGGTGTTCAGTGGATCTTCAGCTCCACTCGACTGTCGGTGGCTGTGTTCGCCGTGTTGATCGGCGCACTCAGCGGATCCCTTTGACGCACTTCGGGGACCCTGCGGTGAATGCTAAATTTACTACAGGGTCGGTGAATTGAACTCACCGAATTCGTCCAACAAGACAGTGCTGAAATTTTGGTGCTCTCTGAGTAACCCCTTCAGACACTGCCATTCGCAGCCCCTATGTTAGGTCTTGCCCACATGTTAAACGTATTACATACAAACTGCAAATATACATTAACTGTCCATTTTCATGTTCTTTTTCACGAACCAAATGAAAAAAAAATGTAGCTCGAAGCCTAAAAGAATAAAAACAGTAGCATCCAGCCACAGGGCACAAAAGTCTGCACACGCTTTATGGACATAGATGAATGCATGAATTTCCCACGGCATCTTCTTCCATCTCCAGTGTTCCTTTAGCTTGTCTATTTTGGTGTAAAATGTGCAATTTCTCCATTTCGCTGGTCAGTGATTTACCCCTCCTTCATCATGATTAAATGAATAATTTATGCAAATTATATGATTGCACTGTTTATCATTGAGTTTTTTTTATTTTTTATTCTACAGTCTATTCCAAAATAAAAATAAATAAAAATACAAATGACATTAAAGTTATTATTATTCTTTATTTATATAGCGCAAACATATGCCGAAGATCTGAGTTGTACATAACCTACTCGAATATAACATTATGTTGCCCCCAGCCTGCAAATTAAAATTTCTTCCATCGCATTATACTCGGACATAAAAAATAGGAAATGAGAGAGAATTAAATATTTTGCAGAGATGCTGTTTTCTTCCATGTATCATATCATTTAACTGCATTTATGCCGAAGATCTGAGTTGTACGTAACCTACTCGAATATAACATTATGTTGCCCCCAGCCTGCAAATTAAAATTTCTTCCATCGCATTATACTCGGACATAAAAAATAGGAAATGAGAGAGAATTAAATATTTTGCAGAGATGCTGTTTTCTTCCATGTATCATATCATTTAACTGCATTTATGCCGAAGATCTGAGTTGTACGTAACCTACTCGAATATAACATTATGTTGCCCCCAGCCTGCAAATTAAAATTTCTTCCATCGCATTATACTCGGACATAAAAAATAGGAAATGAGAGAGAATTAAATATTTTGCAGAGATGCTGTTTTCTTCCATGTATCATATCATTTAACTGCATTTATGCCGAAGATCTGAGTTGTACGTAACCTACTCGAATATAACATTATGTTGCCCCCAGCCTGCAAATTAAAATTTCTTCCATCGCATTATACTCGGACATAAAAAATAGGAAATAAGAGAGAATTAAATATTTTGCAGAGATGCTATTTTCTTCCGTGTATCATATCATTTAACCCCTTAAGGAGCCAGAGCTTAATAAGTCCCTTCGTATCAAACTTGACATGTCGTTGACTCCTTAGAGAATAACTGGCTACATTGTTAATCTCCGAGATAAGAAATCCCCTTCCTCCCCATCCTAAGATTGTCGTATCATTGTATCTGATAAATTAAGTATTGATTGGACGACGCGGCGCAATGTGTTAGCTTGTTGTGCATTTTATTAGTTTTTATTAACCTTCCAGCGATATCATTTCTGCACGTACTCCGTAGGTCTCGGATGAGCCGTCAACTTGTTGATTTTTTGTTTTGCAATGCTCTCGGTGTTAGGCGCTGGTGGCACTCGCTTCCCCCTTGCTCGTTCAAGGTGGCCCAGCCTCATTAGCGACGGATTTGGTTCATGCCAGCTAATTGACTGCCATCCTCAACACCTGCCGCTCGCGCGCCTCATCTGCACACTAACTGCTCCTAATTGCCATCATACGACAAGCTCGCTGCAGCAACTTAAGAACAGACCCCGAACAGCATGTGCGGAGCAGAGCTCACAATGTCCTAGGGAACGGGCGGGAGGAGAGAGGTGGAAACTGTAACAACCCATCCTGGGACCAGATGTTTGGAGCGGAAAGACACCTTGTGCTAATATTATGCGATAATACCTTTGTGTTTGCCATAATGCCATCTATTACTCTGGAAACTCAAAAGAATGTTTTGTCTTATTTGTCACCACAGATACGCGGAGTCAGCAGCGCGAGACCACATTAGCGTCACATTAGGGTGCGACGAGGGGCGAGCGCAGCTCGGAGATCGACAGACGTAGTATTGACGCTATTAAAGCTATTGACTGCCGACGGGCTCGTTCAGGCTCCGGCGGGAGCCACGCACGATGCTGGAATGCTTATTTATAGTGATTTTATATATATCAAACAGTAACAAAAGATAAAACTGCGCCCACCCCCTCTACGTATGCCTTTGATTGTATCACCCTAACTTTATTATTTTCATGAGGAATTAAAACGCCGGGGACGCTATTCTGTCTAAGGAGCTGCCGAAAACCAAAATATGACCCAAATCCTTTAAGGAACACTCTAGTAAAACATCAGAGGGGTTATTCAGAGAGCACCGAAATGTCGCCGACATTTCGGTGCTTTTTCATTCCCTGCACTTCGGGGAATCAAAGTTCCGCACCCTGAGGTGTATTCAGCATTCACCGCAGGGTCCCCGGAGTGCAGGGAAAACCCGCCGGACGCCCGTCGAACACCCACCGAAAACTCACCGAACACATATCGAAAACTCATCGAACACTCACCGAAAACCCACAGAAACCGCTGCAAAAACCCGCCGAACAAGTCAGAAAAAGCCGACGAGCCGCCAATCACAGCGCAGACCATCCACCGGGAAAGGCCGACGAACGGGGTAAAAAGAAAACAAAAAACAGTACGCTTTAAAGTATCAACATTTAATCGCTGCAATTGAATGTCTGGAATTTACATATAAGATCCTATGAATGATAATAAAAAGGTCTGTTACAGAAAAAAGAAAAAATGCTTTAAATAAAAAAAACGGAAAAAATATTTTGTGAAAAAATCCTGAAAAATGCCTAAAAGATCCTAAAAGATCAATAAATAAAGAGACTTTTTACTGCAGAATAAAATAATAAACGGTTTATTAGATATTGATTTAAAACGGGAATATTTTTAACATTGAAGCCTATGGGATTCGCCTGAATAAACCTGTCGAATGAAACCACTGAACAGCAGGGCACTTTGGCAACTTTTCTCTGCTGTTCGGTGTCTCTGAATGGATTAACCATTGCTTCTCTATGTGGGATTTCACTGCCTTCGAACAGGCACCGTACGTGCAGGCAATTCGCCAACATTTGGTGAACTGCCTGCTCTCTGAATAGCCGAATGACCCCGAAATGCCACCGTACGGGGAAACTCCCTGTTTAGTGACATTTCGGGGTCCAGATCGACTCTCTCTGTATAACCCCTCAAGTTTCCTTTTTTTCCCATAAATAATTAGGCAGAGGCTCCTGACATCCTCTGTCCAATTATATATTTAGTGATTTTACTCACCCATTGTCGTTCCCCCCCCCCCCCCGCTGCGAGCTGCTCTTTCTCTACGGCTCATTGACTCCCAAATGCAATCTGACGTCAGCATGCTCTCTCCCTGCCTGTGCCACTAGTGACCGATCTGGTGACCAGCAGCCGGGAAATTCAAAATTCCAGTTGCTGGTGATGCTGGGTGGGAGTGGAGGAAACTCCTCCACTTCACACAGTGTTTCGGTCAGATCGGGGCAGCTAAAAAAATCTAACAAGCAGAACTCTCCTATTCTTCTAATTCTAGTGTATAAACCAATAGAAATGTATTAAAATGTGTCTAAATAATAAAAAAAAAGTAATAATAATTAGGTCTGTTACTGAATTTTTAAAAAAACGGCTTTTAAAAAAATTGGGAGCCAGAAATTTCGTCTAAAAAAAATACGAACAAATACAAAAAGGTCATTTAAAAAATAAATTAATAAAAAAAAAGTCTTTTTGCTGAAATTAAATGAATAAACTTTTTTTAAACTAAAAAAGCTAATTTTTTTTTTACATCGAAACCTATGGGATTCGCCTGTTTAAACCTGTCGAACTCAAACACTGAAAATCAGGGCATTTCACTGAAACTTCGGTGCAGTTTGGTGTCCTCTGGATAGATTAACCATTACTTCTCCATGGGACAATTTCCCTGCCGACAAAGATCTCCGAATTGTGCCGAACTGCACTATTTGCATTGTCAGTTTGCCAGTATTTGGAGAATTGACAGCTTTGTGAATAGACGAACTGCCAAGAAATTGCACCATAGGGTAAACTTCATCGGCGGGTTCAATTCGGTGGCGTGTGAATAACCCCTTCAGCTTAATCATGCAGTACATTTTATAAGGTGTGCACCCATGGAGCATTTATAAAGTGCAGAAGGTAACAACTTTATAAGCAGTACAAGAGATTTTTAATTATTAGCTTAAAGATTGGGTTTAAAACACTGCGGGCTCTATTATCTTCTTTGCGCAAAAACGCTTGCGTAGCGCGTTAATTTGTGCGCGAAGCGATAAACTTTAATGCGCGTAAATTAAAGCTGGTATTAGAAATCCGAGCGCATTTTTTCATCCGTCAAAAAATAGCGCGTGTAAAAAAGACGCGCAAAAACGTGCGCGCATTAACGCTGCATGCAGAAATCGGTGGGCGGACTGTTTTTTCACGCGATTCAGCCAATCAGAATTAAGAACCACAATTGTCTCCCGTTAAGTTTTTGCGCCTGTCAAAGTCAATCTGAGTATATATGCTGCAGCAATAATAAAAACATGCACAACTTCTCCATTTTATTGTTTGGGTATGTGTAGAATGTGTAACTATACTGGGCTGTATTTTTTTTTCGTGCTGGTGTATTTGGGTTCGGCCACGACGTTCAGATTTGCCGTTAACACCAGCTTTTAAAAGACGTTAAAATGATGCGGGCAAACGTTGTCCGTTAAAATTTGCGCATAGATTGTAATACCATCCGCGTACCAGCGCACAAACGCATTTGTGCTCACAATGTTAAGTATAGGACGTGCAAAGTACGGTAAGCTCGCAAAGGGTTCACGCAGGTTCACCCACATTAGACGTTAACGCGCATTATATGCTGATATCGTTACTAATGTCAGATGAACGCAGTCTGAGCGCACTCTGCGTGTGTACATAACGGACGGACGTACTGACGGAAGATACTGTAGACACCAACATGATCTGTTTTTCTTGACGGACGTAGAAAAAAAAAGGGAATTTTAGGAAACAAAATTAAAATGAAACATGATAAAATATTGGAAAATGATATGAAAAGCCGTTTTGTGCGTCAAGGTGCTGGACGTCGCAAATGCGCTCCGTCTGACTTTGTGTCATCACACACACAGAACGCTATGCGGATGTGGCGCACTCTGCGCATCCATCCTAGAGGTTTTACGTTGTTGCCTAAATTGCGTCTGTTGCCATCTGCATGGTGCGTGCGCTGTTCGGTGCGCACATACTTTGTGTGTGGGTTTCTATTGATCATGATTCTATGCTACGATCACTGGTGTATTTTGGCCTAGGCCAACAAGGCCCAGGCCTAGGGCGGCACTTTCCAGGGGGCGGCGGCCCGCTGTGTGGCCCCACCCCTAAAAAAAAAAATATTTTTTTTTTTTTACTTTTGAAAACTATTTTACCAGGAAGGAAACATTGAGATGTCACTAATTTTCAAGTATGTCCTGGGTAGGCAAGGCCTAGGCTTTCATTTTCCAGGGGGCAACAAAAAACCTCACCACTAATTGGGTTACTCACAGAGCACCGAAATGACGCCAACATTTTGGTGTTCTGTAGTTCCCTGCACTTCGGGGAATAAAATTTCCCCACCCTGCAGTGAATTCACCATTCACCGCAGGGTCCCTAAAGTGCATGGAGTCGGCCGCTGTATGCTGCCACCGCAAACCCGTGGCCTGCTGTTTTCAAAAGAACTACTGAACGAAAATGTCTGGAATTTACATATAAGATCCTATGATTGATAATAAAAAGTTCTGTTACAGAAAAAGAAGAACCGCTATTTAAAAAAAGGGGGGGAATTTAGCCCAAAAAATTCTGAAAAATCACTAAAAGGTACAAAAATAAATAAATAAATAAATAAAGACTTTTTACTGAAGATTAAAATAATAAATGGTTTATTAGATATTGCATAAAAAACGGGAATATTTTTAACATTGAAACCTATGGGGTTCGCCTGAATAAACCTGCTTATTTAAACCACCGAACATCAGGGCATTTCACTGACATTTCTCTGCTGTTTGGTGTTCTCTGAATAGATTAACCATTACTTCTCTATGGGGATTGGCACTGCCTTCAAACAGCACCGTACTTGCTGGCAGTTCGCCAAACTTGTGTGTGAGCATATCACCAGAGCAGTGGTGTACTTAGAGGAGTGGCGGAGGGCGGGCCGCCCTAGGTACCAGTGATTATTGGGGTGTCATTAGGGGTACTAGGAGGTGCCACTGTCACTGTGTGTCAGCTTTGAGCTGTGTTCTCAAACAACGAGCAGCGGAGCATGGCGTTTGCATACGGAATAAAATCGAATAGAATAAAAATCCCCCTCTCCTCCCTCCATAGCTCCTTCCCTGCCCCGCAGCAGCTCTAGGAGAGGGGAGGGGGATGTGATTTGTGTCCAGAGAGAGAAGATGACAGTAAACGGCAGGTAAAGGGGGGGTTATCAGCAGAATATGAAGCCCTGTCTGCTTACTGCTGTTTAAAGGGGACCTTTCCTTAACCAGCACTGCAGTGATAGAAATTTGTCATTGAGCTGCCTGGCTCCTGGTGAGGCTGCTTGCGTGCAGGTCACACTCGGTCCAGCCAGTCAGGTGGTACTGAGTCTCAGTACCACCTGACTGGCTGAACCACGTGACACGCATGCACGCAGCTGCCCGCCCTTTCATTAACATGGACTGTCACTCTATTCTGGACTGAACACCAACTGGGAAGGGAATCAAAGCGACGGTGCACCCTCTGGCAGTGGCACCCCACTGCTGACAAGATGGCTCCACGCACAGGCACAGCCGTGATTCTAACGTGGCCTGGAGGGACCTCCTGCTGAGTCTGTACCCAGTCCCTGCTGACTCTGCACACAGCCCTACCACGGACAGAGGCCGGTAAATGTAGAATAAATAATTGCTGTGTGCTCATATACACTCGGTTTGCTGGGAGTTTTATTGCAGTGGATTCTGATGCACTCATACACACCGCACATTGCATTGCTGGGAGTTTTATTGCTGTGGATTCTGATACGCTGACACACACCAAACATTGCATTGCTGGGAGTTTTATTGCTGTGGGTTCTGTGATACACACTGCATAGTACTGTGAGTTTTATTGCCCTGGAGCTCTGGGATACACTCATACACACTGCACATTACTGTGAGTTTTATTGCTGTACAGCTCTGTGATACGTTCATATGCAGTGCACGTTTCTGTGGATTTTATTGTTCAACCAATTAGAGAGGCTGTGTTCCAGTATACTTGACATGCGTGGCTGTTCTTTGTAAAAATGCTTGAATTTAAACATTTCATAATTTTATTTATCTCAATAGATACATTTGAAATGGTATACAAAATATACAAGTAGGCACTTGGTATCCACTTTTAATATAAAGAGAGGAAAAGGCGGAGCTCTAAGAGGAAAAGGTGGAGCTTAAAGAGGAAGGGTGGGGATTAACCAGGAAGAGGTGTGCCCTTGACAGGAGGGGGTGCCTCAAATTTAAATTAGGGGGTGCACAAGTTTAGTCAGGCCTAGGGCAGCACAAAACCTAAATACACCACTGGCTACGATGGACGTTAAACGGTGCGGCAACACGGACGTGGTCACTGCGTTCGTCTGACACGGGCCTAATTGTGATCTTAAATGGTTTTCATCCGTACTGACGGAAACCGTTTTTCTTCTGCACGTTTGATCCAATTTGCTTGGAGATCAAGAAGGCTTGTTTCATCCAGCAGTGGCTTTCTAAGGTTGTGCCGCCACCATCTATAAACAACCCGCAGGCGTTCACATCCAGGTCTGATTGAGGCCACATAAAGGATGAGTAGGTCTTCCTTCTGCACCTATGAAGATCCTGATGCTGTGCAGGATAATCTAATAAGCAGGGCAGGTGCTAGACTATTTTGCGGCCTAGGCAAGACCAGCTAATTGCACCCCCCCCAAAAAAAACACTGCACATTATCTTGGAGCTCTGTGACCCCCCTCATAAACAATGCACATTACTGTGGAGCTTTGTGACCCCCTCCTAAACACTGCACATTACTGTGGAGCTCTGTGACCCCCTCATAAACACTGCACATTACTGTGGAGCTCTGTGATACCCTCATACTCACCATACATTACTGTGGAGCTGTGGCCCTGCTGATTTGGCCCCCTCTGATTTTGGCTGCAGGGTGCGCCGCGTGATGTCTGCCGCCAGTGCATAGTGTCCTCATTGTTTGAGGCTTGGGGAGAGGTTTTGGGGCCTTTACAGTTGGTGGAAGGGGGTTAATAGGGCCACTCATTTTGGGGGAGGGATGAGGGAGGGAGAGTGACGGTGGGGTATTTTACTGTGAGGGAGGGAGAGTGACGGTGGGGTATTTTTCTGTGGGGGGAGGGTAGGTGATGGTGGGGTATTTTTCTGGGGCAGAAGGGAAGAGTGATGGTGGGGTATTTTTCTGGGGCGGGAGGGAGAGTGATGGTGGGGTATTTTTCTGGGGTGGGAAGGAAAGTGATGGTGGGGTATTATTTCTGGGGTGGGAGGGAGTGATGGTGGGGTATTTTTTGTGGGGGGAGGGAGACTGGTGGGGTATATTACTGTGGGGATGGAGAGTGATGGTGGGGTATTCTTCTGGGGGATGGAGAGTGATGGTGGGGTATTCTTCTGGGGGAGGGAGAGTGATGATGGGGTATTCTTCTGGGGGAGGGAGAGTGATGGTGGGATATTTTTCTGGGGTTGGAGGGAGAGTGATGGTGGGGTATTGTTTGTGGGGGGAGCGATGGTGGGGTATTTTTCTGGGGCAGGAGGGAGAGTGATGGGGTATTTTTCTGGGGTGGAAGGAAGAGTAATGGTGGGGTATATTACTGTGGGGGGTAATGGATGAATGGGGTATATTACAGAGGGGGGTGCTTATACTGGGAGGGTGTGTCAGCCAGTGGGTGTTTATAATTGGGGAATGGGTGATGGTGGTCAGGGGTGTTTTCCAGGGGAGGTTGACCTGGCATGGGGATGTGTACTGCAGTGTGCTTGTGCGAGCGAGCAGCCAGTGAGAGGAGCCGCCCCTCCCTCCTCCTGATCAGGCTACCTCCAGGGCATAGGGGTAGGATGGTACATGTCATGTGGCACGCCATGTGACCCTGGCCGGCCGGCTCCCTCTGATTAGGTCATAGGGAGCGCCAGATGGCCAGGGTATCACAGGCACCAGGCCCAGAACAGCACCGGCGGTGGATAGTGCAACTGTAAGGGCCGCCCCTGCACCTTGCTGACACCTGGCTCAGGGCCGGCTGGGTCCCTAGGTGGCACTGCGCTCTAGGCGGCCACCTAGCTCACCTAGCGGCGCACCGGCCCTGCTAATAAGAGCTGTAGAAGCTCTCCACGTTGTGAGTGCATTTTCATATATGTACCACGTCTTTTAACCTTGACTCTCTGGTATTATGCTATAAATTGTTTGTATATCATTCTCTTTGAGGGCATCTGACCCCCCCGATTCAAGGGATGCTTGGTGTGGAACAAATTGCATTATATCAATGTGATTGTGTCATTGCATGCGAACCGTTACACATATTTCTTGCATGCTTACATCCACGTGTGTGCTCCACTCCGCTTCCTGCTTTTCTCAAAGTCACCTCACATGTCTGGCGCGCAGTGGCGTCACTAGGGTTGGTGTCACCCGGTGCGGTAATTTATGGTGTCACCCCACCCCCGAGTTTTACAGATTTTTTTTAACTACTCTTACTCCTAAATCAGTACTCCCATATAACACTGAATGCTCATACACGCAGCGCACATTACTGTGAGGTTTGTTGCTGTGGAGCTCTCTCATATGCTCACTCAAATTTTTGCCAACTGCCAGCAAGTACGTTGCCTGTTCGAAGGCAGTGAAAGCACACATGGATATATATTGCCCCCAGCAGCTCTGGATATATTGCCCCCAGCAGCTCTGGATATATATTGCCCCCAGCAGCTCACCCAAGGATATATATTGCCCCAGCTCACATATGGATATATTGCCCCAGTTCACAGTTATATATTGCCCCAGTTCACCGTTATATATTGCCCCCAGCAGCTCACCCATGGATATATATTGCCCCAGCTCACATATGGATATATTGCGCCTCAGCTCACATATGGATATATTGCGCCTCAGCTCATATATGGATATATTGCACCTCAGCTCACACATGGATATATTGCCCCAGACCAGCTCACACATGGATATATATTGCCCCAGCTCCTCTCATGGATATACTGCCCCAGCTCATGGATACTGCCCCAGCTCATGGATATACTGCCCCAGCTGCTCTCATTGATAATGCCCCAGCTGCTCTCATGGATATACTGCCCCAGCTGCTCTCATGGATATACTGCCCCAGCTGCTCTCATTGATAATGCCCCAGCTCCTCTCATGGATTTTGCCCCAGCTCCTCTCATGGATTTTGCCCCAGCTCATGGGTATGCCCCAGCTCATGGATACTGCCCCAGCTCATGGATATACTGCCCCAGCTCAAGGATATACTGCCCCAGCTGCTCTCATTGATAATGCCCCAGCTGCTCTCATGGATTTTGCCCCAGCTCCTCTCATGGATTTTTCCCCAGCTCATGGATATGCCCCAGCACATGGATATGCCCCAGCTCATGGATATACTGCCCCATCTCATGGATATACTGCCCCAGCTCATGGATATACTGCCCCAGCTCATGGATATACTGCCCCAGCTCATGGATAATGCCCCAGCTCATGGATACTGCCCCAGCACATGGATACTGCCCCAGCACATGGAATGCCCCAGCAGCTCATGGATATGCCTCAGCACCTCATGGATATGCCCCAGCACCTCATGGATATGCCCCAGCAGCTCATGGATATGCCCCAGCAGCTCATGGATATGCCCCAGCAGCTCTATGATATGCCAGCACACTCGTGGATTTGCCCCAGCAGCTCCTGGATTTGCCCCAGCAGCTCATGGATTTGCCCCAGCACCTCATGTATATGCCCCAGCAGCTCATGGATATTCCCCAGCACCTCATGGATTGCCCCAGCACCTCATGGATATGCCCCAGCAAGCTCATGGATATGCCCCAGCACCTCATGGATATGCCAGCAGCAATGGAATGCCCCAGCAGATGGATACTGCCCCAGCACCTTCATGGATATGCCCCAGCAGCTCATATATATGCCCCAGCACTCATGTAGGTTATGCCCCAGCACCTCATGGATATGCCCCAGCACTCATGGATATGCCCCAGCTCCTTATGGATATGCCCCAGCTCATGGATTTGCCCCAGCACCTCATGGATATGCCCCAGCAGCTCATGGATATGCCCCAGCTCCTCATGTATAGGCCCAGCAGCTCATGGATATGCCCCAGCAGCTCATGGATATGCCCCAGCTCATGGATTTGCCCCAGCACCTCATGGATTTTGCCCCAGCACCTCATGGATTTGCCTCAGCACCTCATGGATATGCCCCAGCACCTCATGGATATGCCCCAGCACCTCATGGATATGCCCCAGCACCTCCTGGATTTGCCCCAGCATCTCATGGATATGCCCCAGCAGCTCATGGATATGCCCCAGCTCCTCATGGATATGCCCCAACAGCTCATGGATATGCCCCAGCAGCTCATGGATATGCCCCAGCTCATGGATTTGCCCCAGCACCTCATGGATTTTGCCCCAGCACCTCATGGATATGCCCCAGCACCTCATGGATATGCCCAAGCAGCTCATGTAGATGCCCTAGCAGCTCATGTATATGCCCCAGCACCTCATGGATATGCCCCAGCAGCTCATCTATATGCCCCAGCACCTCATGTATATGCCCCAGCACCTCATGGATATGCCCCAGCACCTCATGGATTTGCCCCAGCAGCTCATGGATTTTCCCCAGCAGCTCATGGATTTGCCCCAGCACCTCATGGATATGCCCCAGCAGCTCATGGATATGCCCCAGCACCTCGTGGATTTGCCCCAGCAGCTCCTGGATTTGCCCCAGCAGCTCATGGATTTGCCCCAGCACCTCATGTATATGCCCCAGCAGCTCATGGATATGCCCCAGCACCTCATGGATTTTCCCCAGCACCTCATGGATATGCCCCAGCAGCTCATGGATATGCCCCAGCACCTCATGGATATGCCCCAGCACATGGAATGCCCAGCAAATGGATACTGCCCCAGCACCTCATGGATATGCCCCAGCAGCTCATATATATGCCCCAGCACCTCTTGTATATGCCCCAGCACCTCATGATATGCCCCAGCACCTCATGGATATGCCCCAGCTCCTTATGGATATGCCCCAGCTCATGGATTTGCCCCAGCACCTCAGTATGCCCCAGCAGCTCATGGATATGCCCCAGCAGCTCATGGATATGCCCCAGCACATGGAATGCCCCAGCAGATGGATACTGCCCCAGCACCTCATGGATATGCCCCAGCAGCTCATATATATGCCCCAGCACCTCTTGTATATGCCCCAGCACCTCATGGATATGCCCCAGCTCCTTATGGATATGCCCCAGCTCATGGATTTGCCCCAGCTCCTCATGTATATGCCCCAGCAGCTCATGGATATGCCCCAGCAGCTCATGGATATGCCCCAGCTCATGGATTTGCCCCAGCACCTCATGGATTTTGCCCCAGCACCTCATGGATTTGCCCCAGCACCTCATGGATATGCCCCAGCACCTCATGGATATGCCCCAGCTCCTCATGGATATGCCCCAGCTCCTCATGGATTTGCCCCAGCACCTCATGGATATGCCCCAGCAGCTCATGGATATGCCCCAGCACCTCATGGATATGCCCCAGCACATGGAATGCCCCAGCAGATGGATACTGCCCCATCACCTCATGGATATGCCCCAGCAGCTCATATATATGCCCCAGCACCTCTTGTATATGCCCCAGCACCTCATGGATATGCCCCAGCACCTCATGGATATGCCCCAGCTCCTTATGGATATGCCCCAGCTCATGGATTTGCCCCAGCACCTCATGGATATGCCCCAGCAGCTCATGGATATGCCCCAGCACCTCATGGATATGCCCCAGCACATGGAATGCCCCAGCAGATGGATACTGCCCCAGCACCTCATGGATATGCCCCAGCAGCTCATATATATGCCCCAGCACCTCTTGTATATGCCCCAGCACCTCATGGATATGCCCCAGCACCTCATGGATATGCCCCAGCTCCTTATGGATATGCCCCAGCTCATGGATTTGCCCCAGCTCCTCATGTATATGCCCCAGCAGCTCATGGATATGCCCCAGCAGCTCATGGATGTGCCCCAGCTCATGGATTTGCCCCAGCACCTCATGGATTTTGCCCCAGCACCTCATGGATTTGCCCCAGCACCTCATGGATATGCCCCAGCACCTCATGGATATGCCCCAGCACCTCATGGATATGCCCCAGCTCCTCATGGATTATGCCCCAGCAGCTCATGGATATGCCCCAGCAGCTCATGGATTTGCCCCAGCACCTCATGGATATGCCCCAGCACCTCATGGATATGCCCCAGCACCTCATGGATATGCCCCAGCAGCTCATGGATATGCCCCAGCTCATGGATATGCCCCAGCACACAGGGGCAGATCCAGAGACTAGTCTCGGGAGGGGCACTGACAGAAAATAAGGTGTTTTAGCAGAGAGTCCGACTCACGAGAATTTACAGAGGGCCCGACTCACAGGAGCTTACAATCTAGAGGAGCAGAGGCCCGGCTCATAGGAGCTTACAATCTAGAGGAGCAGAGGGCCGGCTCACAGGAGTTTACAATCTAGAAAAGCAGAGGGCACCCAGGAGCTTACAATCTAGAGGAGCAGAGGGCACCCAGGAGTTTACAATCTAGAGGAGCAGAGGGCACCAGGAGCTTACAATCTAGAGGAGCAGAGGGCACCCAGGAGTTTACAATCTAGAGGAGCAGAGGGCACCCAGGAGCTTACAATCTAGAGGAGCAGAGGGCACCCAGGAGTTTACAATCTAGAGGAGCAGAGGGCACCCAGGAGCTTACAATCTAGAGGAGCAGAGGGCACCCAGGAGTTTACAATCTAGAGGAGCAGAGGGCACCCAGGAGTTTACAATCTAGAGGAGCAGAGAGCCCCCAGCTCACACATGGATTTGCCCCCAGCTCATGGATTTGCCCCAGCTCATGGATTTAACCCCAGCTCATGGATTTGCCCCAGGTCATGGATTTGCCCCAGGTCATGGATTTGCCCAGCTCATGGATTTGCCCCCAGCTCATGGATTTGCCCAGCTCATGGATTTGCCCCCAGGTCATGGATTTGCCCCCAGGTCATGGATTTGCCCAGCTCATGGATTTGCCCCCAGGTCATGGATTTGCCCCAGGTCATGGATTTGCCCCCAGCTCATGGATTTGCCACCAGCTCATGGATTTGCCCAGCTCATGGATTTGCCCCAGGTCATGGATTTGCCCCCAGGTCATGGATTTGCCCAGCTCATGGATTTGCCCCCTGCTCATGGATTTGCCCCCAACTCATGGATTTGCCCCCTGCTCATGGATTTGCCCTCAGGTCATGGATTGCCCCCAGGTCATGGATTTGCCCCTGCTCATGGATTTGCCCCAGGTCATGGATTTGCCCCCTGCTCATGGATTTGCCCCCAGCTCATGGATTTGCCCCCAGCTCATGGATTTACCCCCAGCTCATGGATTTGCCCCTGCTCATGGATTTGCCCCAGCTCATGGATTTGCCCCCAGCTCATGGATTTGCCCAGCTCATGGATTTACCCCCAGCTCATGGATTTGCCCAGCTCATGGATTTACCCCCAGCTCATGGATTTGCCCAGCTCATGGATTTACCCCCAGCTCATGGATTTACCCCCCAGCTCATGGATTTACCCCCAGCTCATGGATTTGCCCCCAGCTCATGGATTTGCCCCCAGCTCATGGATTTGCCCAGCTCATGGATTTGCCAGCTCATGGATTTACCCCCAGGTCATGGATTTGCCCAGCTCTCACCTGGATATTGCTCCAGGCCTCCAGCTCCGGTGTTCAGGGGACCCAGATGCCGCCGGGCAGCGCAGGAGCGCCTGCCCGGTCCTGAAGAGTGCGTCCTTGTAAAGGGGAGGGGCTGCGTGCGTGCGCAGGTCACGCGGTCCGGCCAGTCAGGTGGTACAGAGACTCAGTACCACCTGATTAGCCGGACCACGTGACCGGCTGCGCCTGCACGCAGCCGCATCCCCTTTACAAGGACGCACTCTTCAGGACCGGCAGGCGCTCCTGCGCTGCCCGGCGGCATCTGGGTCCCCGGCTCAAATCTCGGGGGGGCAATTGCCCCGTTGCCCCCCCCCCTGGATCCGCCCCTGCCAGCACATGGAATGCCCCAGCAGATGGATACTGCCCCAGCACCTCATGGATAATGGCCCCAGCTCACCTCCGCCGCGTGTACGCTCCCTCTGAGCGTCCGGCGGCGCGCAGCTTGGGTGCTCGTCTGGGGGAGAACGTGACCAGCCGCGATTGGCTGGTGGCGTGTTTCCCCCAGGCGAGCGCCGAAGCTGCATGCTTCGGACTCTCGCAGGGAGAGAATACGCGGCGGAGGGTGAGACACCCGCCCTTAGGGTGACGGTGTCACCCTAAAGGCAGGTGTCACCTGGTGCGGGCCACACCCCCCGCCCCCACGTTACGACGCCACTGCTGGCGTGTCAGGCGTCTGCTGCTTCTCCTGACTTGCTGATAGGGAAGAAAATAACAAACAGGATTTTAGGAGGGAGAAACCTAGAGGGGCAGAGAGTCCTGATTAGATGAGCTTCCAATCTAAAGTCAGTGATGGCGAACCTTGGCAGTTGGCACCCCAGATGTTTCAGCACTACATGTCCCATGATGCTCAGTGACACCTAAGCCTTGCAGAGCATCATGGGATCTGTATAGGGAAACATCTTTGGTGCCAAGGTTCGCCATCACGGATCTAGATACAAGGCTAATTTACATAATTAGCATTGTTATCACAAAATTTACCATTTTAATACAATATTAAAAGAGTATAAAGCGAAAAGATATATATATATATTGATATTATTTACATCCTGCTTCAATGTAGTAACATTAATTTTTCACTTTGTTGTTAAACTCTCACTGTCAATTTGCTTCCCCATCCCCTCTCCATGTCGTAAATGCCTTTCATACACAGAACGCTCTCCTTAACTCTGTGTCTCTTTCTTCCTACAGCTCACCATCCAAAGCCATCACCATTTCCAGCTCCTGCATTTTCACTCTGCAGTCCCCATCCATCCTCCCACCCAGTCCCAAGCCTAAACTCACAGCTCTCCCTTCCAGCTGCTTGTGCTTTTCTTTCTAATTACCCTTTTCAAGCCCAAGCTTCTGGTCCTTCCCCATTCATTCCCTGCTATTTTATTTCTGGCCACCAGCTCCACAGTCTGTCTCTTAGATTGTAAGCTCACCGGATGTCTGGCTGAGCACTTGTATAAAGTGCTGTTTTAGCAGGACAATTATCTTACGGGCAGGGCCGTCTGTTCCTCATGTATCATTATCAGGGCCGGTGCAAGCATTTTTGTCTACTCAGGCGAAGGTGCGTTTTGGTGCCCCCCCCCCATGCCATGTCAATCAGCATTGAGATGCATAATAATCTCTAAAACATACCAAGAAAATAAGTTGTCATTTGCGCTCACCCCCAGGCATGTACTGGCCATAGGGACTACAGGGAGATTCCCGGTGGGCCGATGGCTCTGTGGGCCAGTGTGAATGCTGGTTCACCGCGTGGCTCGCGCTGCCCTTAATGGGTGAGGTGAGAACTTCCACACTGCAAAACAGACGCAGTCTCATATTGCGGCCACCGTGCCGGTGAGACCCTCTGCGCATCCGCCTCACCTTAAGGCATGGTGCACACTTGACCTCAGTGCCACTGCGGTGCTTTACCCAATCGCTCTGCAGCAACTCCAGTATCTGTAGAGCGATTGGTTGAGCGATCCAGTTGGATTATATACTATATTTGTGCGTATTTGCATAATTAAATTGGGCCGGTCTGGATGACATCCAGGGCTGATTTTCTGTCCCAGTCCAGCCCTGCTCACCCCTGTAGCTCCATGTTAAACAAAACACAGAGGTTTTGGTTTATTTGAATGGTCATTAAAGTGTAAGCTCTTCTGCCGCATCACGACACCTCTGGGTCAGGCTAGTCCTTCCTAATGAAACCAAAAGCTACTTTCTAAGCAACCACATGTCCTCATGCGGCTTCTCAGCCATGAGAGAAACTGGTGGGTTTTATTTATACCCTCACCAGGAGCAATTCAGGTTTATAAGATACGTCTACCTTATTGATGTACTTATACACACTGCAAATTACAGAGCTCACTTCAATAAACCTTCCAGTAATGTGCAGTGTGTAAAAGCGTATCACAGAGCTCCACAGTAATAAAACTCACAGTAATGTGCAGTGTGAATGAGTGTATAACAGAGCTCCACAGCAATAAAAAAAGGTAATGTACCAATATCAGTTTATTCAAACCCCCTGCATATCATTTTACACCCCCAGTACATGATTTTACACCCACCAGCATAGCAATTTACACCCCAGTAAATCAGTTTACAGCCCCAGACCCCAGTATATCAATTTACAGCCCCCCCAGTATATCTATTTACGGCCCCCAGACCCAGTATATCAATTTACAGCCCCCCAGTATATCTATTTACGGCCCCCAGACCCAGTATATCTATTTACAGCCCCCAGACCCAGTATATCAATTTACAGCCCCCAGTATATCTATTTACAGCCCCCCAGTAAATCTATTTACAGCCCCCAGACCCAGTATTTCAATTTACAGCCCCCCAGTATATCTATTTACAGCCCCCAGACCCAGTATATCCATTTACAGCCCCCAGACCCAGTATAGCAATTTACAGCCCCCCCAGTATATTTATTTACAGCCCCCAGACCCAGTATATCCATTTACAGCCCCCAGACCCAGTATATCCATTTACAGCCCCAGACCCAGTATAAGCAATTTACAGCCCCCCCAGTATATCTATTTACAGCCCCCAGACCCAGTATATCCATTTACAGCCCCCAGACCCAGTATATCCATTTACAGCCCCCAGACCCAGTATAGCAATTTACAGCCCCCCCAGTATATCTATTTACAGCCCCCAGACCCAGTATATCCATTTACAGCCCCCAGTATATCTATTTACAGCCCCCAGACCCAGTATATCCATTTACAGCCCCCCCAGTATATCTATTTACAGCCCCAGACCCAGTATAGCAACTTACAGCCCCCCCAGTATATCTATTTACAGCCCCCAGACCCAGTATATCCATTTACAGCCCCCCCCAGTATATCTATTTACAGCCCCCAGACCCAGTATATCCATTTACAGCCCCCAGACCCAGTATAGCCATTTACAGCCCCCAGTATATCTATTTACAGCCCCAGACCCAGTATATCCATTTACAGCCCCCCAGTATATCTATTTACAGCCCCCAGACCCAGTATATCCATTTACAGCCCCACCAGTATCTCTATAGCCCCCAGACCCAGTATATCCATTTACAGCCCCCCCAGTATATCTATTTACAGCCCCCAGACCCAGTATATCCATTTACAGCCCCAAGACCCAGTATATCAATTTACAGCCCCCAGACCCAGTATAGCAATTTACAGCCCCCCAGTATATCTATTTACAGCCCCCAGACCCAGTATATCCATTTACAGCCCCCAGACCCAGTATAGCAATTTACAGCCCCCCCAGTATATCTATTTACAGCCCCAGACCCAGTATATCCATTTTCAGCCCCCCAGTATATCTATTTACAGCCCCCAGACCCAGTATATCCATTTACAGCCCCCCAGTATATCTATTTACAGCCCCCAGACCCAGTATTTCAATTTACAGCCCCCCAGTATATCTATTTACAGCCCCCAGACCCAGTATTTCAATTTACAGCCCCCCAGTATATCTATTTACAGCCCCCAGACCCAGTAATATCTATTTACAGCCCCCTAGTATATCCATTTACAGCCCCCAGACCCAGTATATCTATTTACAGCCCCCCAGTATATCCATTTACAGCCCCCAGACCCAGTATACCATTTACAGCCCCCAGACCGTATATCCATTTACAGCCCCCCCAGTATATCTATTTACAGCCCCCAGACCCAGTATAGCAATTTACAGCCCCCCAGTATAGCAATTTACAGCCCCCAGACCCAGTGCAGCAATTTAAAGCCCCCCCAGTATATTAATCTACACCCCCTCCCATTAGTTTATTCACACCTGGTAATAAATCTCCTCTCTGCCTCGGTCCTCCATCGCAGCAGAGTGAAAGCACGCGGGCTGGTGGCTCCTCCTGCAGTTGTTTTCCTGGGCTATGTGGATCACGTGTGCGGGCGGCGCCAAATTACACAGTGTGCCTGCTCGTGTTAAGAACATGGGATGGGACTGAGACAGGCACACACACTGCAGCGCCGCCGCAAATCTGATTTTTCCGCCCGTCAAACTGGCAGCAGGCCAGGACAGTAAGGCGGCCGCCTGTGCCGCCTTACATTAGCGCCGGCCCTGATCATTATTATGTCTCACGTTTGTGCTTCCCTGTTGTAAAGCGCTATAGAATCTGCAACTGTAATTTTGAGTTAAGAAACAAAAAAAGAGTAAAGCTTTATCGTCGTTTAACCTAGCTGCAAGGTGTCAGGTTTATATTTATTTATTTTTGGGTGGTAACTGTATCAATGCAGGGTTCAGGGAGGGGGGGAAAAATATCAGTTTGGCATGGAACATTCTAGCCGCTTAGTACAGGAGGGGTGGGGTCGCGCCTATTTCCCGATGGGGAGGCTGCAACCACCAAATGTACCCAGCCCAGCAACATGTACAAAACATAACAAGGAGAAAAATGTCATCTGCATGTATCCAGCCCAGCAATGAGATTCTAGCAGCTTAGCCTAGTGTGAAAGTCACACGTAGTTAACTTTTGGACAAAAAAAAACAAATCTGTCGCGACTAATGACTCGTAACTAATTGCTTGATTCAGTCCAAGCCAAGGACTCTCTGGAGCGAAACCTCAGAAGCCAAAACTGCTCTTGGTGCAGCTACCTCAATCCGAGTATATTTATTTAACATTTCTCGATACAGAATGCACCTGTAAACATGTAACACAGTGACTATATACAGAATGCAACAAGGAAAAAGAGTGTCATCTGCGCTCGTTTCTATGTGTTCCATGTACAACAAAAACCTCATTTTTGTTGTACATGGAACACATAGAAACGAGCGCAGATGACACACTTTTTCCTTGTTGTGTTTTATACATTGACTGGGCTGTTACTCCTGGCAGTTGCAGCCGCTCCGGTGAGTATGGGCGCGACGCCATTTTTTCTGTATCTATGTATATACAGAATGCACCTGTAAACATGTAACACAGTGACTATATACAGAATGCACCTGTAAACATGTAACACAGTGACTATATACAGAATGCACCTGTAAACATGTAACAAAGTAACTATATACAGAATGCACCTGTAAACATGTAACAAAGTGACTATATACAGAATGCACCTGTAAACATGTAACACAGTGACTATATACAGAATGCACCTGTAAACATGTAACAAAGTAACTATATACAGAATGCACCTGTAAACATGTAACAAAGTGACTATATACAGAATGCACCTGTAAACATGTAACACAGTGACTATATACAGAATGCACCTGTAAACATGTAACAAAGTAACTATATACAGAATGCACCTGTAAACATGTAACAAAGTGACTATATACAGAATGCACCTGTAAACATGTAACAAAGTGACTATATACAGAATGCACCTGTAAACATGTAACATAATGACTATATACAGAATGAACCTGTAAACATGTTACATAGTGACTATATACAGAATGCACCTGTAAACATGTAACATAGTGACTATATACAGAATGCGCCTGTAAACATGTAACACAGTGACTATATACAGAATGCACCTGTGAACATGTAACATAATGACTTTATTTCCTACATATTTATTTTTCTGTAAATCTGTATATTTGGTTTTGTGTTAATATCTTGCATTTATTACTTTGTATTTCTGTAACAATTCAATGTTCTTGAACCCAGGACATACTTGAAAACAAGAGAAATCTCAATGTATCCTTCCTGGTAAAATCCTTTATAAATAAATAAATAAATACAGAATGCACCTGAAAACATGTAACATAGTGACTATATACAGAATGCACCTGTAAACATGTAACATAGTGACTATATACAGAATGTACCTGTAAACATGTAACATAGTGACTATATACAGAATGCACCTGTAAACATGTAACATAGTGACTATATACAGAATGTACCTGTAAACATGTAACACAGTGACTATATACAGAATGCACCTGTAAACATGTAACACAGTGACTATATACAGAATGCACCTGTAAACATGTAACAAAGTAACTATATACAGAATGCACCTGTAAACATGTAACAAAGTGACTATATACAGAATGCACCTGTAAACATGTAACACAGTGACTATATACAGAATGCACCTGTAAACATGTAACAAAGTAACTATATACAGAATGCACCTGTAAACATGTAACAAAGTGACTATATACAGAATGCACCTGTAAACATGTAACAAAGTGACTATATACAGAATGCACCTGTAAACATGTAACATAATGACTATATACAGAATGAACCTGTAAACATGTTACATAGTGACTATATACAGAATGCACCTGTAAACATGTAACATAGTGACTATATACAGAATGCGCCTGTAAACATGTAACAAGTGACTATATACAGAATGCACCTGTGAACATGTAACATAATGACTTTATTTCCTACATATTTATTTTTCTGTAAATCTGTATATTTGGTTTTGTGTTAATATCTTGCATTTATTACTTTGTATTTCTGTAACAATTCAATGTTCTTGAACCCAGGACATACTTGAAAACAAGAGAAATCTCAATGTATCCTTCCTGGTAAAATCCTTTATAAATAAATAAAAAATACAGAATGCACCTGAAAACATGTAACATAGTGACTATATACAGAATGCACCTGTAAACATGTAACATAGTGACTATATACAGAATGTACCTGTAAACATGTAACATAGTGACTATATACAGAATGCACCTGTAAACATGTAACATAGTGACTATATACAGAATGTACCTGTAAACATGTAACATAGTGACTATATACAGAATGCTCCTGTAAACATGTAACATAGTGACTATATACAGAATGCGCCTGTAAACATGTAACATAGTGACTATATACAGAATGCACCTGTAAACATGTAACACAGTGACTATATACGGAATGCACCTGTAAACATGTAACATAGTGACTATATACAGAATGCACCTGTAAACATGTAACACAGTGACTATATACAGAATGCTCCTGTAAACATGTAACATAGTGACTATATACAGAATGCACCTGTAAACATGTAACACAGTGACTATATACAGAATGCACCTGTAAACATGTTAAACAGTGACTATATACGGAATGCACCTGTAAACACGTAACATAGTGACTATATACAGAATGCACCTGTAAACATGTAACACAGTGACTATATACGGAATGCACCTGTAAACATGTAACACAGTGACTATATACAGAATGTACCTGTAAACATGTAACATAGTGACTATATACAGAATGCACCTGTAAACATGTAACATAGTGACTATATACAGAATGCTCCTGTAAACATGTAACATAGTGACTATATACAGAATGCACCTGTAAACATGTAACATAGTGACTATATACAGAATGCACCTGTAAACATGTAACATAGTGACTATATACAGAATGCTCCTGTAAACATGTAACATAGTGACTGTTTCCTACATATTTATTTTCTGTTAATCTGTATATTTGTGTTGTTTTTAATATCTTGCATTTATTACTTTTTATTTCTGTAACGACTGTAACAATTCAATGTTCTTGAACCCAGGACATACTTGATAACGAGAGAAATCTCAATGTATCCTTCCTGGTAAAATACTTTATAAATAAATTAATAAATTTATGTGTTTGTTTATGTTGAAAGAAATGACAAAATTGAGCCTTTTTTTTCCCGAAAAAAACGAAAAATGTTATTTGAACTGTAAAATTATTTTTTTTTCAAAAGGAATGTGCATCGAGAGGGTGGGGAGATGGGGGGTGGTTAAATTCAGCGGGGGGGCTTAAGCGAACGCCTCCTTATAACGAAGCAACTGTACATCTGTAATCCTCTAAATGATTAGGTCTGCGTGTTGTCCCTCTGGCCTGTAAACTGGAGGCTGGAGGTGGTTTCTTTATTTCGTTTTTTGTGGCAACGGAAAATCTGGCAGACTTGGGAAAGAGAATGGCAGTTTGACACTGTACTGTCACAGTTGAAATGGGTCCGCGTGTGACCTAGGGCTTGGAGGCTGATGCTCCGAACCCAATAACAGCTGAAGCTGCATCTGCCATGTTTCATAGGGCGGCCGCTCCATGCTGTGGGACCAGCTGCCTCTGTTTATGCTAAAAACCCATCGCAGCCTTCTGTCCAGACCGTGGCAAGCCAGACCCTAATATTCCATCACTGGGTTTCATATGGCATCTCGCATAAGACCTTGCAATTTCAATATTTTAGACGAGATAAATAGAAAAAAAAAAAAGGAGTAGGAGAGGGACACCGTGAAACCTGTTCTTTTTTTCCAGGTTGATGGAAAAAAAAAAATTCTCTATAGAAAATACAATGTATCTCCTATACAAAAAATTATATTCGAGCTACACTTTAATTTTATAAAATGGGTTAATTGACTCTCCTGCTATTTCAACTCCCAGCATGCACAGCCAGTGATTGACTGGTGGAGTGTCAACAAGCGTATCAATGACTGCAATTTACCTCTGACAGTACAATGTTACTCCCCGAAGACTGTGCGCTCTAATGAGGAGCAACTTTATTACCTTTCGGTTATCGTTCCCTGTAGATCTGCTTGTTTGTTAAATGTGATATATTGTATGGTGCAGCAGAACGTAATACACTTTATAAACAATAATTAGAATCCGGCAAATAAATCAGGAAAGAACATGATCTGTTAGGGTAGATAGCTATTAAATCCGTATACACAGGACGAGAACCCCTTAATCAAAATGCCGAGGACCATAAGGTCATACTTGAAAACGAGAGAAATCTCAATGTATCCTTCCTGGTAAAATCCTTTATAAATAAATAAATAAATAAAAATATTACATTCTTCGCGTATTTGTTTTGCACGCGCGCAAATGCGCATTCGCGCGAGTGCAAAACCATTTGCGCAGAACATCATTTTAGGAGGTTCGCGCAAACGATGCGCGGAATCGTCTACCGCGATTGACCCTGCGCAAACGAATTTTCCTGCGCGCATCCTATACTTAACATTGTCAGCGCAAATGCGTTCGTGCGCTTGTACGCGGATGGTATTCCAATCTTCGCGCAGCGAAAGTTTGCGCGCATTTTCGTAACGTCTTTGAAAAGCAGGCGGTAACTGTAAATGTGATCGTCCTGGGCGAAACGAAATACACAAGCACGAAAAAAAAAAATACAGCACAGTATAGTTACACATTCTACACATACCCAAACTTTAAAATTAATAAATTGGGTCATTGTTAATTTTTTCTTTTTTTGGCTGGTGGTTGTTAATTCTTTTTTTTTAGTTTGTAAATATTTTATTGGAAATGGGTGATTGTTGGCTGAATCCCGCGACAAATCCCGTGACAAAACACTCTGCCCACCGATTCCTGCGCGCAACGTTCATTGTCGAACGGCTTTGCGCGTCGGATTTGCGCACGAAAAATCTTGAAGGAAGAAAGAATGCGCTCGGATCGTAATACCACGTTAATTTTTGCGCGATCACGTTTTTTTTCGTGCGCTAAAAAAATTGCACTGCGCGAGTGCAATTGCGCATAGAATGTAATAGAGCCCTAAGTGTTTTTGGATATGTTTTTTTTTTTTTTTAATATTTGCATATACTAAATGATATATCTTGGGGAAGGACTCAAGTCTAAGGCTAGGGTCAGACGAACGCATTTTCGCGTTGTCTGTGAAAAAGTGCGTTCGAACGAATGGACGCATTTTTTCACGGAGTACGCGATAGCGGTCATACGATGCGCCTTTTCGTCCGTGATTTTGTACGGATCATCAATAAAACACTTTTTGTGTCTGGACGTTATGTTGGCCGGACATTAGCAGCATCTGACATCTCCCAATCACGCACACACGCCTCTAGCGGACGCAGCACACTCTGTACGTCCGTACTAGAGGTTTGACGTTCTAGAAAAAATGCGTTCGTTTGCCACTTGCGTTGCGCGGACGAATTTTCGTGCGGCCGTACTTCGTGTGTTCCCCGGCATTGGACGTCATTTGCTGCGCACGGCCGTGATTTCGTGCGTCTAAACGCACGTTAAAACTGCTTTCGTCTGACCCTAGCCTTAACAGGAAATTCATTTGTTTCATAAAAGCCTTATACACAGACAGCCTGAAGTCTGTTTTACACAATATTTTTTTATTAATTTAATACACGCCACAAATTTTGTATACATTGTGAAATAGAGGCGTGCACGGCTGAAACATTTGTTTTGTTTTGTTTCGTTTTAAAATAATTATGTTTTCAGAATTTCGTTTCTTATTTCAGAGCTTCATTTCGTATTTGGTTTTCGATCGATTTGAAATTTGATATCGATTCGATATTTGATATATCAATTCGAATTTTGGATCCCAAAATTAAACCCCCAATTAATCATATTTTGCTGTTAAAAGACAAACTAGGGTTAAAGATTAAGCTGTCTCCCAGATTTAGCACCAGAGACAAATTAACAGGGACAGGCTGCTTAACTAACAGGGTTATTCAAAGAGAATCGAAAAGTCACCGCACGGTCAGTGACTTTTCGTTCTCTTCAATTCGGTGCGATTTGGCGATCCTATTTCGGCGACCCTGCGGTGTATTCAGCAAGCACCACAGGGTCGCCGTAGTGCAGGGAAAACACGACGAACACTCGCCGCAAAACCCGGCGAACGCTCACCGAAACCCGCAAAAACATCTGGATTAACCCCGCCGAACACGCCGGAGAAACCAGAGCAGACGCCGATCACAGCGCAGAGCAGCCGCCGGAAAAACCCAACACCGCAGACGAATGGAGTGGAAAAAAAAACAGTACACTTGAATGTTTGAAAAGTGAAACGCTGTTTGCAAAGAAACCACTGAACGAAAATGTCTGAAATTTACATAATGAGGTCCAATGAATGATAATAAAAAGGGCTGTTACAGAAAAAAGAAAAAACGGTTTTAAAAAAAACGAAAACAAAGTTGATAAAAAATCATGAAAAATGTCTAAAAGATCCTAAAAAATCTATAAATAAAGAGACTTTTTACTGCAGAATATTATAATCAATGATTTATTAGATATCGAATTAAAACGGGAATATTTTTAACATTGAAGCCTATGGGATTCGCCTGAATGAACATGTCGAATGAAACCACCGAATAGCAGGGCAATTCGGCAACTTTTCACTGCTGGTTTGTGTTCTCTGAATAGATGAAGCATTGCTTCTCTATGAGGATTTCACTGCCCTCGAACAGGCACCGAACAGGCACCGTATGTGCAGGCAATTCGCCAACATTTAGCGAAGTGCCTGTTCTCTGAATAGCCGAATGGCCAGGAAAGGTAACCGTACGCTGAATTTCACTGTTCGGTTACCTTTCGCCAGCAATTTGGATCTCTTTGAATAAGCCTGTAAATGAATTTGTTTCATAAAGTCGTTTGCTGACTGTAGCACTTGTATTGTAAGTTAAGATCAATTTGATAGTTGATATCAATTCGAATTTCGGATTACTAAATAAAAAATTTTCTTTTATGATGAAACAGTGTAGTGAATTAAATTTGTTAGATACCATTCTGTTTCGTTTCGTTTCGAATTCGGATCAAATCGGTTCATTATTTCAGAAGTACTTCACGAAATACGAATTACCGTAATTTGTTACGAAATGAATGCACACCTCCAGTGTGAAAGATTCAGGTTAGGTGTGGAATTTTACTCTTGGTTTGGCGGCTTGAAAAGTTTTGGGTTTTGGAGCAGTTCAGATTTTTTTATGATTTTTTATAGCTTGTAATTAATTTATTACCGAGTAATTTTTGTTTTTTAAAAAAAGTATTATGATTCCATTTAATTAGAACATGTTAAAATCACCCTCCCCCCTGTTTGTTTATCCTAATCTATCCCTATTCCCTTAATAAAAAGTTATTGAGTATTTTTTTTCTTGTAACTGTAATACTTACCCTAAAATCCACTTGTTTCCAGCGGCATCTTTTTTTTAATTTTTATACTCACCTCCCTCCTCTTCCGCTCCCGTCCTTCTTGCTTCTTCTTGCCTTCTGGTTTACGTGAGAAGCGCGCATGCGCGCCTCTAAAAAAAGCCAGCCAATCGACAGGCTTCCTCCCGGCTCCCTCTGAGGATTAGTATTGCGCGCAAGAGGATGTGCGCAACACTAACCCTCAGAGGGAGCCGCCAGCTACTGCGGCGAGTTGGAGACGTCATTGTGCTGAAAGCGCGATGACGTCTCCTACTCGGCAAAAGTCGGCAGAAGTGGGAAATATTATTCCCGCTCTGCTGACTGACAGCTGGGAGGGCGGAGTAAAGTCCTCCCTCTCTCTCAGCTGTTTTCAGCTTTTTCTGCTGAACTGCCGAGCGGAGGGAGGGGGGACAGAGGGCGGCATACTCCGGGCATCATGACCACCTAAAATAGCTTAGGTGTTCATGTTGCCTAGAGTATCCCTTTAACAGTAGGATAACATGATAGTTTGGCGTAAAGATTGTGATTTCTAAACAGTTAAAATATTAAAGTTATGTAAATTTTCCAAATCTGAAATTTTTATGTATTCATTTATCCTTTACAGAAATATTGGTTGGATAAAAGGTTCTAAACTCTAGACGGCATTCCTTATCTTACATAATGTCACTCGGGTCCACATTATTAGCAACCGGGAGGAATGGCCTTTGTGTGAAATGCACTAAATGCGATACAGATAATAAAATAGTGAGATCTCCTGCTTATGGGGGTTTGTATTGATCATAATGAGATTATAAGCAATGCAATATTTGTATGTGCTGCATGATGCCTGTGTATGACAATTACAGCAACACCTTGTATCTGTATGTGCTGTATAATACCTGTGTATGGCAATTACAGCAACACCTTGTAACTGTATGTGCTGCATAATGCCTGTGTATGGCAATTACAGCAACACCTTGTATCTGTATGTGCTGTATAATACCTGTGTATGGTAATTGCAGTAACATCTTGTATCTGTATATGCTGCATAATGCCTGTGTATGGAAATTCCTGTAACACCTTGTATCTGTATGTGCTGCATAATGCCTGTGTATGGCAATTACAGCAACACCTTGTATCTGTATGTGCTGTATAATACCTGTGTATGGCAATTGCAGTAACATCTTGTATCTGTATATGCTGCATTATGCCTGTGTATGGGAATTAAAGCAACACCTTATATCTGTATGTGCTGCATAATGCCTGTGTATGGCAATTACTGCTGCATAATGCCTGTGTACGGCAATTACAACAAAACCTTGTATCTGTATGTGCTGCATAATGCCTGTGTATGGCAATTGCAGCAACACCTTGTATCTGTATGTGCTGCATAATGCCTGTGTATGGAAATTACAGCAACACCTTGTATCTGTATGTGCAGCATAATGCCTGTGTATGGGAATTACAGCAACACCTTGTATCTGTATGTGCTGCATAATGCCTGTGTATAACAATTACAGCAACACATGGTATCTGTATGTGCTGTATAATACCTGTGTATGGTAATTGCAGTAACATCTTGTATCTGTATATGCTGCATAATGCCTGTGTATGGAAATTCCTGTAACACCTTGTATCTGTATGTGCTGCATAATGCCTGTGTATGGCAATTACAGCAACACCTTGTATCTGTATGTGCTGTATAATACCTGTGTATGGCAATTGCAGTAACATCTTGTATCTGTATATGCTGCATTATGCCTGTGTATGGGAATTAAGCAACACCTTATATCTGTATGTGCTGCATAATGCCTGTGTATGGCAATTACTGCTGCATAATGCCTGTGTACGGCAATTACAACAAAACCTTGTATCTGTATGTGCTGCATAATGCCTGTGTATGGCAATTGCAGCAACACCTTGTATCTGTATGTGCTGCATAATGCCTGTGTATGGAAATTACAGCAACACCTTGTATCTGTATGTGCAGCATAATGCCTGTGTATGGCAATTACAGAAACACCTTGTATCTGTATGTGCTGCATAATGCCTGTGTATGGGAATTACAGCAACATCTTGTATCTGTATGTGCTGCATAATGCATGTGTATGGCAATTACAGCAACACCTTGTATCTGTATGTGCTGCATAATGCCTGTGTATGGGAATTACAGCAACACCTTGTATCTGTATGTGCTGCATAATGCCTGTATATGGGAATTACAGCAACACCTTGTATCTGTATGTGCTGCATAATGTTTGTCGAAGACAATTACAGTAACACCTTGTATCTGTATGTGCTGCATAATGTTTGTCGAAGACAATTACAGTAACACCTTGTATCTGTATGTGCTGCATAATGCCTGTGTATGGCAATTATAGCAACACCTTGTATCTGTATGTGCTGCATAGAAACATAGAAAATGTCGGCAGATAAGAACCTTTTGGCCCATCTAGTCTGCCCAATTACATGGATACTTTACCTGGATTTATCTTTTGTTTAGGATAGCCTTATGCCTATCCCATGCCTGCTTAAATTCAATTACAATAACACCTTGTATCTGTATGTGCTGCATAATGCCTGTGTATGGCAATTACAGCAACACTTTGTATCTGTATGTGCTGCATAATACCTGTGTATGGCAATTACAGCAACACCTTGTATCTGTATGTGCTGCATAATGCCTGTGTATGGCAATTACAGCAACACCTTGTATCTGTATGTGCTGCATAATGCCTGTGTATGGGAATTACACACAATGCCTTGTATCTGTATGTGCTGCATAATGCCTGTGTATGGAAATTACAGCAACACCTTGTATCTGTATGTGCTGCATAATGCCTGTGTATGGCAATTACAGCAACACCTTGTATCTGTATGTGCTGCATAATGCCTGTGTATGGGAATTACAACAATGCCTTGTATCTGTACTGTACAGGGATATTCACTCACCCCCTGAATCTTATCCCTGTACAGCAGTGAATGACCCCAGAGCTCTCCCTGTATTCTGACCTCTCTCTGGCTGTTGTAATCCTGCAGTAAAGTTTGTTATGCTTCTTGTTCTTTGCAGCTCCTTTACTGTAATATAGGCAAGAAAATAATTAAATGTAAATTGAATAGTCAAATTGACAACTTGTAGATACTGTAACTATTGTAGGAGCCATTGGTCATGTCCCCATGGTTTACAATGTCTAATAATTATGGTATTATTTGCCAAATGAAGGATGAGCTGTGATAATCCTTGGATACAAGCATGATGATAATCAAACCAGTGAAACCCCAGACCACCTCATGGGTGAGGTTTATATGGGGTTGCTATCACCTGAAACACCTTGGTGGTGTAAATGGTATATACATTGCATTATAACCACCTATACACCTCCCTTAGGTAGAGTCATGCTTCTTTATTCAGGAGTTTTATCTTTTTCAATAAGGTTGTAAAAAATAGAATATATAGGAAAATTGCAAATTAGAGGCCAAAAAAATGCCTGTTCGGAATTTATGGAAATTGGAGAATGCCTCAAGTCATGTCATTATTATTATAATATTTTATTTATATAGCGCAAACATTTTCTACAGCGCTGTACAAGATACGTGAATAATGGGGTGATACATTAGAACAACTGGCATAGCCTAACACGTATGACACAGTATGACTGGAGACACTGATCCCAAGGGAACTTACACTCTAGAAGGGATAGATACACACTTTGTGGTAGACACATACATATCGGTAGGTGTCTTTCCCAAGAACACTTGCTGGTGAGGTGTTATGACTGGCATCCGAACCTGCATTCTACATTTTGCAGAGCTGCGACATGGTGGTGGGGTTGAACCTGTTTCTTCACGGTCGTAAGGCGGCGACCTACTTCTCCATGGTTGTAGTGAAGAGACATGCTGGTCGGGTGTTCTGATTGGGATTCAAATCTACTTTCGACAGTGGCAGAGCTTAGTCTGATGGTGAGGTTGAACCTGCTTCTCCGTGGTTGATGTAGAGGAGAGACGTGCTGGTCGGGTGATCTGATCGGGATTCATATCTGCTTTTCACGGTTGCAAAGCTGAGAGATGGTGATGAGGCTGAGAGGCTGACCCTGCTTCTCCATTTGTTATAACGAGAGCAACCTGCTTCTCCAGGATTGCAGAGAAGAGAGGTGCTGGTGAGGTGCTCTGATCCTGATTCAAATCTGCTTTCCACAGTTGCAGGGCTGAGACAGGATGGTGGGGTTGAACCTGTTCCTCCATGGTTGTTGAAGAGTGACGTGCTGGTCAGGTGTTCTGACCGGGTTTTGATTCTGCTTTCCATGGTTGCAGAGCTGAGACATGGTGGTGAGGTTGAACCTGTTTCTCCATGGTTGTAATTTCGGTGACCTACCTCTCCATGATTGTAGGGAAGAGACATGCTGGTAGGGTGTTCTGATTGGGATTCAAATCTGCTTTCCACAGATACAGAGCTTAGTCATGATAGTGAGGTTGAACCTGCTCCTCCATGTTTGTAGAGGAAAGACGTGCTGGTTGGGTGATCTGATTGGGATTCGTGTCTACCTTTCACAGTTGCAGAGCTGAGAGATGGTGGTGAGGTTGAACCTGCTTCTCCATTTGTTATAAGATAGCAACCTGCTTCTCTAGGAATGTAGACAAGAGTTGTTCTGGTGAGGTGTTCTGATCCTGATTCAAATCAGCTTTCCACGGTTGTAGAGCTGAGACATGATGGTGGGGTTGAACCTGTTCCTCCATGGTTGTAGAAGAGCGACATGCATGCTGTTAAGGTGTTCTGACCGGGATTTGAATCTGCTTTCCATGGTTGCAGAGCTGAGACATGGTGGTGAGGTTGAATCTGCTTCTCCAGGGTCATAGGTAATGACCTGCTTCTCCGTGGTTGTAGAGGTGCAATGTGCTGGTCAACTGTTCCGGTTAAGGCTAAGGTCAGACGAAAGCATTTTTAACGTGCGTTTAACCGCACGAAATCACGGCCCTGCTAGCAGCAAATGACGTCCAATGCCAGGGAACATACGAAGAACGGCCGCACGAAAGTTCGTCCGCCCAACGCCAGTGGCAAAAGAACGCATTTTTTCTAGAACGTCAAACCGCTACTACTGACATACAGAGTGCGCTGCGTCCGCATAGCGGCGTGTTTGCGTAATTGGGAGACGTCAGACGCTGCACCCGTCCGGCCAACATAACGTCCAGACGCAAAAAGGGTTTTATTGATGATCCGTACAAAATCACGGACGAAAATGCGCATCGTATGACCGCTATCGCGTATTCCGTGAAAAAATACGTCCATTCGTTCGAACGCACTTTTTCACGGACCACGCGAAAAATGCGTTAGTCTGACCCTAGCCTAACATTCGAATCTGCTTCTCCATGTTTATTAAACTTTGTTTACATCAGTTCTTCAAAATCTGAGTTTACCGAAAATATCCCATGAATGCTACTCCTTTCTTTCTTTGTTTACCTCTGCATCTATTTCTTATTTGTTAAAATATGCAAACCATGTCCTGATTCTCCGATTGTGCGAATGTCTGTGGAATTTATCCTTAAACCATGGAATCTTGGAGAAATAATAAGTACTTTCAAACTTTAACCAAAAACCTCTGAGCTGTACAACTTGTCTATTTGTTTCGTTATGGATATCTTGGCCAAAACATCACAAGTATAATGTTACTTCTCCACAATTCCCAGTCTAGCTGTTAAAACCAAAACTTGTATTCTCTGTAGTCGCGACACATTATAGGTGGGTCAATAAGAATCAAAGATGTTGGCTTTGCAATGCAGGTAACTTTGCTTTGTTCCCTCAGAACTTGTACGATGTCGCTATTGTCTACTTCATATTTCTCCCTCCCTACCAGAAGAACCCACCAATGTCCTATTTTTCGACCAGTATGTTCCTCATCCTTGAAGCAAAACATGAATTTGCTTATAATGTTGCTGGGAACAGATGGGTGACTCTAGGCGGCTTGCCTTAATTAACAAATGCCACAGCTCAGGGCAATGTGTCACAGGCAGCATTGCTACACAAACCAGCCTTGAAGGGGCTGCTGGACACCAGCCAGTGGATTGCAGAGCCAGCAAACCCCACTGTTCCGATAACACTGCAGGGGGCAGTAGGAGAGCGTCCTCCTAGCCACCTCTCTTGTCCTTGGCTGGCTTGTCATTGTCACCCCCAGACAACAGCAGGGACCATCAGTCAATCAATCAGCAGGAGTAAAACCAAAAATAATAAGACAAAAGCCCAACCATGTCAAGCTCTGTAAAGCTAGAGAAACACTGTATCTTCTTCATTAGAACAGAGGAAGAATCTGCCCACACCTTCTCAATGTTACATTCTCTCGCCCATCAGGTACCTTTCATCATGATGTGTATCACTACTGGATTCAGAGTGAGACCTCCATTCTTTTTTGGAAGGGAGACACACTCTGTTAATCATTCCTCACTTTGCTCTTGCGTGTGGGGGTAGAGATCAAGGAGAACAAAGATTAAGAAAATGCTGGCACTTAATGAAATATATTCCTAGTTCAGCTCATGCCAGTTCTTCAGTGAGTCACTTAATCCATGGAATACCTGAGGCCTGTCACCAAAACCAAGCAGCATCTCACCATGTGATAATATAAATAGATAGATGCGTAGATAGATCAATATGGATCAATTGATAGATATAAACTGATAAAGGATAGATAGATAGATATGCGAAAGATGGATAAATATGAGATAGATAAATGGATAGATAGTTGATAGATAGATAAATAGATAGCTAGAGATGGGATCCACACACTGTTGGGAAGCGCCTCTCTGCGGTATAATTAATGCAGCATATGAATCCACACACTGCTGGGAAGCGACTCTCTGCAGTATAATTAATGCAGCATATGAATCCACACACTGCTGGGAAGCGCCTCTCTGCAGTATAATTAATGCAGCATATGAATCCACACACTGCTGGGAAGCGCCTCTCTGCAGTATAATTAATGCAGCATATGAATCCACACGCTGCGGGGAAGCGCCTCTCTGCAGTAAAATTAATGCGGCATATGACTCCACACACTGCTGGGAAGGGCCTCTCTGCAGTATAATTAATGCAGCATATGAATCCACACACTGCTGGGAAGCGCCTCTCTGTGGTATAATTAATGCAGCATATGAATCCACACACTGCTGGGAAGCGCCTCTCTGCAGTATAATTAATGCAGCATATGAATCCACACACTGCTGGGAAGCGCCTCTCTGCAGTAAAATTAATGCAGCATATGAATCCACACACTGCTGGGAAGCACCTCTCTGCAGTATAATTAATGCAGCATATGAATCCACACACTGCTGGGAAGCGCCTCTCTGCGGTAAAATTAATGCAGCATATGAATCCACACACTGCGGGGAACATGCGCCTCTCTGCAGTATAGTTAATGCAGCATATGAATCCACACACTGCTGGGAAGCGCCTCTCTGCAGTATAATTAATGCGGCTTATGAATCCGCACACTGCTGGGAAGCACCTCTCTGCGGTATAATTAATGCAGCATATGAATCCACACACTGCTGGGAAGGGCCTCTCTGCAGTATAATTAATGCAGCATATGAATCCGCACACTGCTGGGAAGTGCCTCTCTGCAGTATAATTAATGCAGCATATGAATCCACACACTGCTGGGAAGCGCCTCTCTGCAGTAAAATTAATGCAGCATATGAATCCGCACACTGCTGGGAAGTGCCTCTCTGCAGTATAATTAATGCAGCATATGAATCCACACACTGCTGGGAAGCGCCTCTCTGCAGTATAATTAATGCAGCATATGAATCCGCACACTGCGGGGAACATGCGCCTCTCTGCAGTATAATTAATGCAGCATATGAATCAGCACACTGCGGGGAAGCGCCTCTCTGCAGTATAATTAATGCAGCATATGAATCCACACACTGCGGGGAAGCGCCTCTCTGCGGTATAATTAATGCAGCATATGAATCCACACACTGCTGGGAAGCGCCTCTCTGCAGTATAATTAATGCAGCATATGAATCAGCACACTGCTGGGAAGCACCTCTCTGCAGTATAATTAATGCAGCATATGAATCCACACACTGCTGGGAAGCACCTCTCTGCAGTATAATTAATGCAGCATATGAATCCACGCACTGCTGGGAAGCGCCTCTCTGCAGTATAATTAATGCAGCATATGAATCCACACACTGCTGGAAGCACCTCTCTGCAGTATAATTAATGCAGCATATGAACCCACACACTGCTGGGAAGCGCCTCTCTGCAGTATAATTAATGCAGCATATGAATCCGCACACTGCTGGAAGCGCCTCTCTGCAGTATAATTAATGCAGCATATGAATCAGCACACTGCTGGGAAGCGCCTCTCTGCAGTATAATTAATGCAGCATATGAATCCACACACTGCGGGGAAGCGCCTCTCTGCAGTATAATTAATGCAGCATATGAATCCACACACTGCTGGGAAGCGCCTCTCTGTGGTATAATTAATGCAGCATATGAATCCACACACTGCTGGGAAGCGCCTCTCTGCGGTATAATTAATGCAGCATATGAATCCACACACTGCTGAGAAGAAGCGCCTCTCTGCGGTATAATTAATGCAGCATATGAATCCACACACTGCTGAGAAGAAGCGCCTCTCTGCGGTATAATTAATGCAGCATTGAATCCACACACTGCTGGGAAGAAGCGCCTCTCTGCAGTATAATTATTGCAGCATAGGAATCTTTATCTGCTATTTGATCCCCTGTTTTTCATAAGGCTAGGGTCAGACGAAAGCATTTTTCCTCGCGAACGTGAAAAAGTGCGTCCGAGCGCATTGACGTATTTTTTCACGGAATGCGCAAAAACAGTCAGACGACGCGCATTTTCGGGCGTGATTTTGTACGGATCGTCAATAAAACTCTTTTTGCGTCTGGACGTTAGGCTAGGGTCAGATGAACGCATTTTTATGTTGTCTGTGAAAAAGTGCGTTCGAACGAATGGACGCATTTTTTCCCGGAATACGTGATAGTGGTCATACTATGCGCATTTTCGTCCGTGATTTTGTACGGATCATCAATAAAACTCTTTTTGTGTCTGGACGTTATGTTGGCCGGACATTAGCAGTGTCTGACATCTCCAATTCACGCACACACGCCGCTAGCGGACGCAGCGCACTCTGTACGTCAGTACCTGCGGTTTCACGTTCTCGAAAAAATGCGTTCATTTTCCACTTGCGTTGCGCAGCCGGACTTTTGTGCGACCGTACTTCGTATATTGGCCGTCATTGCCCGGCATCTGCTGCTAGCACGGCCGTGATTAAGTGCGCCAGAACGCGCGTTCGCACTGCCTCAGTCTGACCCTAGCCTTATGTAGGCTGGACATTAGCAGTGTCTGACATCTCCTAATCACACACACACGCCGCTATGCCGCAGCTGCGCACTCAGTACGTCAGTACTAGCGGTTCAGCTTTCTCAGAAAAATGCGTTCATTTTCCACTTGCGTTGCACAGCCGGACTTTTGTGCGGCCGTACATCGTATAGTGGCCGTCATTGCCCGTCATCTGCTGCTAGTGCGGCCGTAATTATGTGCGCCAGAACGCACGTTAAAAGTGCGCTGGTCTGACCCCAGCCTTAGACAGTAAATAAACTGCAGAAATTCCGGGAGAAGATTATGGAAGCTGCAGTAAAGCTGTATTAAGTCACTTGCAGCACATTATAGATCCTGTGATCGCACATTATAGATCCTGTGATCGCACATTATAGATCCTGTGATCGCACATTATAGATCCTGTGATCACACCTTTTCTTTCCCAGAATTAAAGTCACAAAAATATTTAGTACAAATCATCAACTTAGAACTTTCCTCACGTTCTTTTACTAAAAATGCTTATATATAACCCATAGAGGACAATATAGATCCTGCAGTGCATAGTTACATATTCAGGGTTATTCAGAGAAAGGTGAAAACCAGGAGAACTGGCAGCAGAAGAGAACAATCTAGAACAAATAGACGATTTGGAAAGTGAGATAAATGTGAGATATTTTGATCTAGAATTTTCACTTCTCCAGTCATTCTCCTGAGTTTCACCAGTCTTTGAATCAGTGGCGTCGCTACGTGGGGGCGGGGGGTGCGGCCCGCACCAGGTGTCACCCGCCCTAAGGGTGACACCAAAGCGCGGCAGGGCCGTGGCCCCAAGCATCCAGTGGGGGGGCACCCAAGCGCTCCCCCCGACAAGATCCTGCCGGCGGCCGCGTGCTTTTTTCTCTTATACGAGGCCGCCAGCATGAATATCTGCTGCTCGCCTGGTGTTCTATACACCAGCCAGTCGCGAGCTGGGGGGCAAATATACCCATACGAGCTGGGGGCAAATATACCCAATACGAGCTGGGGGGGCAAATATACCCATATGAGCTGAGGGGGCAAATATATCCATATGAGCTGGGGCAAATATAACCAACTGTCAGGTGGTCTGGGGCAATATACTCCACGTGTGAGCTGGTTTGGGGCAATATATTCTATGTGTGAGTTGGTCTGGGGCAATATATTCCACGTGTGAGCTGGACTGGGGCAATATATTCCATGTGTGAGCTGGTCTGGGGCAATATATTCCATGTGTGAGCTGGTCTGGGGCAATATATTCCATGTGTGAGCTGGGGGCAATATATCCATATGTGAGCTGGGGCACTATATATCCATATGTGAGCTGGGGCGCAATATATCCATATGTGAGCTGGGGCAATATATCCATATGTGTGCTGGGGCAATATATCCATATGTGAGCTGGGGCAATATATCCATGTGTGAGCTGGGGCAATATATCCTTGTGTGAGCTGGGGCAATATATCCATGTGTGAGCTGGTCTGGGGGCAATATATCATGTGTGAGCTGGTCTGGGGGCAATATATCCATGTGTGAGCTGGTCTGGGGGCAATATATCTATGTGTGAGCTGGTCTGGGGGCAATATATCCATGTGCGAGCTGATCTGGGGGCAATAAATCCATGTGTGAGCTGGTCTGGGGGCAATATATTCCATGTGTGAGCTGGTCTGGGGCAATATATTAGATGTGTGAGCTGGTCTGGGGGCAATATATTCCATGTGTGAGCTGGTCTGAGGCAATATATTCCATGTGTGAGCTGGTCTGGGGCAATATATTCCATGTGTGAACTGGTTGGGGCATTATATTCCATGTATGAACTGGTCGGGGCAATATATTCCATGTGTGAGCTGGTCGGGGCAATATATTCCATGTGTGAGTTGGTCGGGGCAATATATTCCATGTGTGAGCTGGTCTGGGGCAATATATTCCATGTGTGAGCTGGTCTGGGGCAATATATCCATATGTGAGCTGGGGCAATATATCCATTTGTGAGCTGGGGGCAATATATCCATATGTGAGCTGGGGCAATATATATCCATGGGTGAGCTGCTGGTGGCAATATATAATTGTGAGCTGAGGCAATATATCCAGAGCTGCTGGGGGCAATATATATCCACGTGTGCCTTCACTTTCACTGCCTTCGAACAGGCACCGTACTTGCTGGCAGTTGGCCAAAATTTGTGTGCGAGCATATGAGAGAGCTCCACAGCAATAAACCTCACATTAATGTGCGCCGTGTGTATGAGCATTCAGTGTTATTTTGGAGTACTGATTTATGAGTAAGAGTAGCTAAAAAAAGAAACCGCAAAACTCGGGGGGGGGGTGACACCATGAGTTACTGCACCGGGTGACATCAACCCTAGTGACGCCACTGCTTTGAATAGACCTGAATGATTGTGTTATCCATCTGACGGAGAGAGGTAACAAATCCAGAATGGAGATCAATCGCAATGAGCAAGGCGGCGTTAACGCTGAGTATCGGCTTTCCTTAACTGATGGAAACTGCTGGACGCCTGTTGCTGTGGCTTTGATATTTAAGCTGACAAATATGTTTGTGGTGGGGAAGAATAACGCATGCAGGTTTTTTTCCACATTTTATTCTTCCCACAGCTCCCGCTCAAGCTGCAGTCGACGTGGAAAATGTGTAGGCCCGAGTCTTTGGTCTGTCACACTGCAAGTCTGTAGAGGACACATTGTCTCGCCGTCATTCTGCTTTGTGACCATCTCAGATTACAGACACATGGCCCGAGAAAACAACACACACTCACACAACAGGACACTTGTTTGTTGTCTCTTTTTGAACAATGGAGGAACACTTGTCCCTTTTGTCACCTAGACAATATTATCCTGAGAAAGAATGTTGCCAGTGATTTAGATTGTGTGGAAACTGGAGATAAATGGTCTGTGTAGGTGTGTGTGGTGGTGGGCAGACCTGGATCACTTGTGTCATTCTGCAGTTGTAGCTGTTGGAAACCATCACACTATAGTGATTATATTTTAATGGCAATTCTATCTAGAAGTGAACCTCACGGGGAAATAAACCAACATCATGTTGTTACTAAAGCATTTCTATGTTTAACTTCCATTATACACAGCCTGGTTAAAAAAGTCACACTCTCTAATATTTGGTTGTGATTGCGGCACGCATTCGCCGCGGCATGGTTTGGATAAGCTCATGCAATGTCACAGCATTTATTTGCGTCCAGAGTGACATTAATTTGTGGCCAAGATCTTGTATTGATGATGGGAGAGTCGCGGCGCTGTGTAAAGTCTTCTCCAGCACATTATCCCAAAGATTCTCAATGGGGTTAAGGTCTGGACTGTGCGGTGGCCAATCCATGTGTGAAAATGTTGTCTCATGCCCCCTGAACCACTCTTGCACAATTTGAGCCCGATGAACCCTGGCATTGCCATCTTGGAATATGGCCGCTGTGCCATTATTAGGGGTGGAAATACCATTGATGGAAAAACCTGCTCATTCAGTATATTCAGGGAGTCACATGACCTCATTTTATGCTGAAACATATTAATCACTGCAGTAATTATCCAATGGAAGTAAGTTACCTATTTGCTTAGTTAATTCCAGGTGGGGACTTTTTTGGGCAAAGTAGTGTATACAGTATATATATTTATATATATATAAAACATTTTGTCTTGTTACTTTATTTTTCTTTTGCAAACGCAGCAAACAAATATGAAATTGCAGATAAGTAGCTTTACTGGTCCGAGTCGAGTTGCATGACTCGTTTCCATTGGCAAAGAAGTCTGATATCAACTGAAGTGGGTATCAAGTAGGGCAAAGGAGTTGGCTCGGGTAATCTAGTTTTGGGGGGTTGGCTAATGCCATGGATAGAGATTTAAATCCCTATCATTAGTTAAAGCGAGCCGGTAACGTTTATGTCAGGTCAATGGGTTGAAATGCTGCCGGGTCCCCCTTAAACGACTGTTCACTAACCTGCTTCTTTTAAACGCTGTCTAAAGACATTTCTGTTCGTGAAAACTTGCCACCCAAATCACTAACTCACACATTACTCAACTATTGCCTCCACACGGCTCTGTGTTAACATCATTCTCACCGTTTCAGTCCTCTACTCCTGTTTCTCTCCCCTCCTACCCAACTCCACAGGAGTAACACCCTCCTACCCTCCTTATCTGTTTAAATATGTCTTGTCTCACACTAATGTATCAATGTCTTCCTTGAACCTATGTACAGTTGTGTTCAAAATTATTCAACCCCCACTGAAATTGAGTGTTTTGGCCAGTTTGACATTGATTTTGATCATTCAGTCATCTTGCTTACAATTAAATCAAAGAGGCACGTGTAGGTCAGACAAATATAACATAACATTTATAATGAAATAACCACAAATGTCTTTTCTGTGCTCACATCATTATCAGTTTTATTCAACCCCCAAGTGACATTCAATCTTAGTACTTAGTACAACATCCTTTTACAGTTATAACAGCTTTTAAACGTGAAGCATAGCTTGACACAAGTGTCTTGCAGCCATCTACGGGTATCTTCGCCCATTCGTCATGGGCAAAAGCCTCCAGTTCAGTCACATTCTTAGGCTTGCGCACTGCAACTGCTTTCTTTAAGTCCCACCAGAGGTTCTCAATCGGATTTAAGTCAGGTGACTGCGATGGCCACTCCAAAATGTTCCAGCCTTTAATCTGCAACCATGCTCTAGTGGACTTGGAGGTATGCTTGGGATCATTGTCCTGTTGAAAGGTCCAACATCTCCCAAGCCTCAGGTTTGTGACGGACTGCATCACATTGTCATCCAATATCTCCTGGTACTGAAGAGAATTCATGGTACCTTGCACACGCTGAAGCTTCCCTGTACCTGCAGAAGCAAAACAGCCCCAAAGCATGATTGACCCCCGCCATGCTTCACAGTAGGCAAGGTGTTCTTTTCTTCATAGGCCTTGTTCTTCCTCCTCCAAACATAGCGTTGATCCATGGGCCCAAACAGTTCTAATTTTGTTTCATCAGTCCACAGAACACTATCCCAAAACTTCTGTGGTTTGTCCACATGACTTTTGGCATACTGCAGTCGACTCTTCTTATTCTTTGGAGACAGCAAGGGGGTGCGCCTGGGAGTTCTGGCATGGAGGCCTTCATTACGCAGTGTGTGCCGTATTGTCTGAGCTGAAACTTCAGTACCCACATCTGACAAATCTTTTCTCAGTTCCTCAGCAGTCACACGGGGACTTTTCTCCACTGTACACTTCAGGTAGCGCACAGCAGTCAAAGTCAGCATCTTCTTTCTGCCACGACCAGGTAGCGTTTCAACAGTGCCCTTTGCCTTGAATTTGCGAATGATGCTTCCTATGGTCTCTCTTGGTATGTTTAACATCTTTGCAATCTTCTTATAGCCATTGCCCTTCCTGTGAAGAGTAATCACCTCTTCTCTTGTCTTCCTGGACCATTCTCTTGACTTCACCATGTTTGTAACCACACCAGTAAATGTCTAGAAGGAGCTGAGTATCACAGTCATTTTAAAGCTGCCTAATTGGTGCTTATTATGCTTTATTGCTGCTCCGTGACATCCACAGGTGTTTTCAATACCTGATTGAAAACACTTGAATGAACCTCTGTTCTTCAGAGTGGTAGTCTTTAAGGGGTTGAATAATTGTGTCAATGAAGAATTCACAAAAAGAAACATTTACTACTGTATTACAAAACCAATTGATGTCATTTTAGTTGCATATGGTTCTTTAAAAAGTCCTTGTAGGATTTCATTCTGAATACAATTACAAATGTACACTAAATTCCCTAAAACCCTTTACAGCATTGGGGGTTGAATAATTTTGAACACAACTGTGCATAGCTGCTGTATATGTTGGCGCTTTATAATAAATCCCGGCTAGAGCACCGCTCCAGTAAGTGTCCGTGGGCAAGACACCTAACGATACATACTCACCTATCACACAATATCAGCTCTGGAGGCCAGTGGTAACGTCTCTACCCTTCGACCATGGAGAAGCAAGTCAAAATCCCATTCAGCACATCCCTCCAATACAACTGCGGAGAAGCAAGTCTCGACTTTACGAGAAGCAGGTTCAACATAACCACCAGGTCGCTGATCTACACTCATGTAAAGACGACTCGATCCCACTCAGAAGACACCACCAGAGAGTGTCCTTGGGCAACACACCTAACCATATGGATGTGCCTACCTCACAAAATACTTGTACATCTCATAGATTGTAAGTTCCCTTGGGAACAGGGACCCCCTGAATCAGGTCATCATCCATGTGTGGTATTCTAATGTATCAAGCCCTTGTACAGTGATCTTGTAAAGCGCTGCGGAATATGTGGCGTTGTATAAATAAAAAATAATAAAGCGTATTAATAATATTTGTTGGACCGATGGAGGTGTTATGCTGTTGTCCTCACCGCAAAGCAATGACATGTGTTTCGATGTCTCCATTCATGCGATAGATTTATTTTGTGTCTGTACTTCCGAATGTCGTCTCTGAAAACCTATCAATAAAAACCTGAACTATTAAAAAAGTAATAATAATAGTGGTTGGATATAGCCTGGGATTGGGTTTAGGCTGGTGGACTACAACGTGCCCCCTTTAACAGTTATGAGTGCTCTCTCATTTCTTTGTACCTTGCTCAGGAATGCTGATGGAGGCATCTTGAATACATCTTGAATTCATTCAACAAGGGGGTCTGTTTGCAAGGGCCAGTTGACAGAAGGGGGTCTTTCGGAAGTTTTATTAGCCTACAAGTGAATTTAAAACGTACAAACAACAGAACTAGTATGAAACGGTATGGCAGGGAACGTTTAAAGAACACTAGAACATCTATCACACATATATCGTGTCATTATATAATTTTGTTCTTGTATCCATATGGGTGATTGACAGGTTAAGCCAGGGATGTCAAACTCCGGCCAATCCTAGAAGTTGGCGGTCTACAATTACCAGGATTCTGTGATTGGTGTAGATCAGTGGTTTCCAACCGCGGTCCTCATGTACCCCCAACAAGTCAGGTTTTCCAGATAACCGAAGCACAACACAGGTGATATGATTTGCTGCTCAGTGATTGCAGGATTCAGTCTGCATTTCCCCAAGGCAATCCTTAAAACCTGGCCTGTTAGAGGGACCTGAGGAACAGGGTTGGGAAGCACTGGTGTAGATGGACAGAGAATCACAGGAGTTGTATCTCAGCAACATCTGGAGGCACCAGAGTTTGAAGTCCCTGGTTTAAGCCATCAGCTACCCTGTGAGCCTAAGGACCCTTGGCCAGTATGGATCATCTGCACAGGCCACCATATGTCTTCCTGCAGACCTCCAAAAGGAGCAGAAGCAGCAAGCCGTTGTAGGGTCTCTAAGGAAGGGATCTTTATGGTGCTACAGAGAAAAGCCTGTAATGAGATGTACAGATACCATTCTTTAGAAAAACAATGTGTCACTGCTGACAGCAAGGCTGGACAGAGCTGTAGGTGCTAAAAACAATGGACATTCCATAAATGTGTCCAGGAAAAGACCAGGTTGTGAAGAAGATGTGACAAGTTACTGGTCCATAAATGGGATTAACCAGTTTGACGATTGAATAAACTTTATTAAACAGAATGAATTATCACAAAATAATGGTGTGGAGTGGTATCTTGGCAAAACGTACACAAGTACAAGCTCAATGTCAGGCATAGGCCATGCTAACCGAATGACGAGCCAAACGCAAAGGCTCGTCTTGACGCCCCCAATAGTATTGCAGATGGCAGCCGTTCAGGAAACATGGACGGCAGACGTAAAACACAATCAGACACGAGCCCGTCAGCTTTTCCCATTCTGTTGTAGGATGTATCTCCGCTTGGATCCTGGGTAGCGTGGCACCTTTAACACATAGGGGAATATGCCAGGCCTTGTATCGCCACATGGTTTTCTGAAGGAAAAAACACCCTGTTCATTTAGAGCCCGTGCTAAGAATAATTGGCAACGGCGTGATTGGTCCCAGTTGGTACGCCGCAGCGCTAAAGATTGCAGACAGAGGTCCCAGGTGATGCACACACTGATTAAATTGCTGTTTATTATGACAAGGTGATCTTCTGTTTCAAATGCGGCGGAGATGCGCTGCCATTAGTAGTCTTTGTGTACGGCTTGTTTATGCTGTTAAATAGGTGCTGTTGGGCTTATTTCACATGTGTGTCTCACAAGATGTTGTGTTACAATGTTACAGCCACAAACGTGTGAAAAGAAGTAGCAGGCCGCGTGTAAGAATCATGGAAAGACTCTAATATCACTTGTGTATGTTCTGAGATCCAGGTTTCATGTCACCCACAGTGTGCTCTTCCCTTATCCACAACACTGAATAATTATGTGCACTATCAGGGTTATTCAGAAAGCACCGAAATGTCACCGACATTTCGGTGCTCTCCCGTTAACCGCACTTTGGCGAGTTCTATTCGCCAACCTTGCGGTGAATTCAGAATTCACCGCAGGGTCCCCGAAGTGCAGCGATCAAGCCACTGAACGAATCGGAAAAATCGACGAATCGATTTGAAAAACCGCCGCGAAACACCGAATCGATACGAAAACTGACGAAAACCTGCCTCATGCACCCGACAATCCGCTGCAAAACCGCTGAATCGATTCGGAAAAAGCCGACCTGCCAAACAGAGCCCCGACCAGCCGTCAGAAAAAGCCAACAAAAAAAACCACACACACACACCACAACTTTTAAAACACGTTTGCAATAAAGCTACTGCATGAAAATGCCTGGAAATAATATATAAGGTCCTATGAATAATAATAATAATAATAATAAAAACATCTGTTACAGAAAAAAAAAAAAGAAAAAAAAATTTGTCGAAAAATGACAAAAAAATATTCAAAAATAAATAAAGTGACTTTTTCTGCAAATGAATAAACAGTTGAATAAATATTTGATAAAAAAAAACGGGAATTTTTTTACATTTAGATTAAGATTTTTTTTACATTGAAGCCTATGGGATTCGCCTGATTAAACCTGTCGAATGAAACCACCGAAAATCAGGACATTTCACTGACATTTCTCTGCTGTTCGGTGTCTCTGAATAGATTAACCATTGCTTCTCTATGGGGGATTTCACTGCCGCCGAAGATCATCATATTTTGCTGGCAATTCGCCCATATTTGGAAAACTGTCAGCTTTTGGAATAGCCGAAAGGCACGAAATCGCACCATACGGGGAAATTCACCACAATTTCATGGCAGTTCGGCTATTCAGAAAGCTGTCAATTCACCAAATATTAGCGATTTGCAAGCAAAATACGGTGCAATTCGCCTCAGATCGCCACAAATCGGTGTCCTTCGGCAGCAGTTAAATTGCCCATAAAGAAGTAATGGTTAATCTATTGAGAGAACGCCGAACTGCACCGACATCTTGACGAAATGCCCAGATTTTCGGTGCTTTAGTTCAGCAGGTTTAAACAGGCATTCAATGTAATGTAAAAAAAAAATCAGTTTTTATTAATTTTTATTCAACCTTTTATTCTTTTCATTTTCAGATAAAAGTCTTTGTTTTTTTATTTTTAGGCATTTTTCTGGATCTTTTTAGGTGAAATTTTTGATTTTCGTTTTTTTTAAATGGTGTTTTTTAAAATTCTGTGACAGACCTCTTTATTATTATTTATAGGACCTTCTTTATTATTTCCATGCGTTTTCATGCATTTTTATTGTTTTAAACGTTTTTAAAAAATTCGCCATTTTTTTTTTTTAACCTCCAGCTCGGTGGCGTTCGGCTGCTGATCGGCTTTTTTGAGCGGCATTCGGCAGTCTCTTCGGCGGCGTTCAACGTATTGTTGGCTGCGTTCAGCAGTCTGTTCGGCGGTCGGCGGGTTGATCGGGGGCGTTTAGCGGATTTTGGTGAAATTTCAGTGCTCTCTGAATAACCCCTATATTGCTATTAGTTACCAAACATTACATTATTATTATTATTATTATTGGTGTTATTATTGTTATGCATTTATTGTAGCAAAACAGAAAAACTTATTTGAAAAACAGTTGTGCAGAACATAAGAGGAAAGCCTAAGGCTAGGGTCAGAGTGGGGCAGTCGGAACGCGCGTGCAGGCGCACTAAATCACGGCGGCAGTAGCAGCACATAACGGCCAATGACGGCCAATATACGCAGTACGTGCGTACAAAAGTGCGCCGACACCACGCAACCGGCAAATGAACGCATTTTTCTCAGAACGTGAAACCGCTGCTACAGACGTACAGAGTGCGCTGCGGCCGCATGGCAGCGTGTGTGCGTGATTAGGAGACGTCAGACGCTGCTAGTGTGCGGCCTACATAACGTTCAAACAGCCGGATTTCCCTAGAATTGCGTTGGTGAGTACCTGCGACTGTGCGACTGTGGTCGTCTGACCACTTAAGTGTATTCCGTGAAAAAATGCGTGCGCACGCATCGACGTACATTTTGACGGTGGCCGCAGAAAATGCGCTCATCTGTCCCTAGCCTAAGACATAAGACATCGTTTCCATATATTGCTGACGTACTGATGCTGAAATGTGAATTACTGAAACTTAAATTTTAGTTAAAAATAAAAAAAATATATATTTGTAACATCAATATTTTTTTCCCAAGTTAGGGTTATCGTATTGTCCCTTTTAGACAAAGATCACTTCATGATGAACTTGAGCTGTCTTGTTTCTGGTGCCAGATGGGTATTGTGTAGGAATTTATTGCCCTCTGGTGGTTTTCTGATAAATTGCATAATAATGCAGGTTCTTAATTTTTTTTTTTGTAAGGATTTTACCAGGAAGGATACATTGAGATTTCTCTTCTTTTCAAGTATGTCCTGAGTGGCGAGTATGTAACGTTAGGTGTCTTGCCCAAAGACACTTACTGGAGAGGTGCTCTTGCTGGGATTGAACCCATGTCTCCACAGGCTCTCTCCACGCAGAGCAGTGATGTTACCTCTACTCCACCCAGCCGGGTTGAGTAGAATAATGCTGATGTTACTTTATTCTTCCACATAGAAAACCAGCTCTACATACCCGGAAAATGTCTTAGATTTCTAGAGGTAGTCCATTATAAAAAAGGGAAAAAATTGATTCCACCAAACCAACCGGCATGGAATGACCATGCGCAAAACGTAAGGGATTTATGACAATTTAACCCCTTCACTACCGATATCGAGATATCTCAGACTTCAAAGGCACCATCTGGTGCCCCGCTATCGTGATATCTTCGATATGCTGATCTGCTGCCCAAAAGCAAATGAATTTCGTTTGCTTTTGGGCTGCAGAAGGTACCTCCACAGTTTTAGCCCTGTGGGCATATCGCCCAAAGTGCTAAAACTGTAAAATCGTCAGCTGAAAGCTCTGAAATATCAGGAATTGAGAAGAATTCAGCAGCCGATGCAGAAGAAATAGACCTGCTGTTTAAACCTCCGTAACTCAATTTTGCAGTAGATGGCGCCATCTACTGACTAAATAGGTTATTACAGTAATAGACAGATACTACTGTACAATTTATTCAAAATAATTCTTCAAAAAAACACTGGTTTCTGACAATGTTTTTTTGAAAAATCACTTGGTAGAGAAGGGGGTTAAGCAATTGGCTTCACTGTCCAAGGATAGAACATCGTCACACCAACATGTCGGCCACGGCTGAACAATTTCCCCACCAACTTACCACAACTGTGATGAATCAATTTGCACTTTTGTGGAAAGAACGTTTTTCTAGAATTTAAATGTACTTTTCATTTATCCAATTCATTGTTACTAAAACAATTGGGGCGGTTTTATTTCTACTGTAATATTTTACTAATTACATCCATATCACCAAATCCATTTGACAACGCGTTTGTTTGAATAAACAAGCAGATTACATTTTAACCACTTTGCTGCGGAGGACGCGCTCAGCGTGTCCTCCCGCAGGATGCATTGGCTGCGGAGGACGCGCTGAGCGCATCCACCCTTTGCAGCCAGCGATCAGACGGATTCCGGCCGATTGCTGTGCCCTCCAGGGCGAGCTGACATCCTTGATGTCAGCCCAGCATCCGGGACCGCCGCGGGCACCAATAGATGTCATCGCGGCGGCACGTTGACATATATTGCAGGCGCCCCCCCCCCACGAGTGGGGGCCAGCGATCAAAGCCAGGCATGGTTTGGAAGGGCACAGCCTGCCCTTCCAAACGGTGCCTGGCTTTAACCCCTTGGATGCCGGATAACGATTCGGCACCGGATTGTGATCCTCTCCCGGAGCTGGCCGACATCTTGGATGTCGGCCCAGCTTCCGGGAACTCCCCTGACGACTGGCGTCATCGTGCATAGCGCGATGACGTCAGTCCTGGAGATAACCGCTAGCTGCCACCAATGGCTGCCACAATTTTAATGAGAACAATGATGCTGCACTAACGATTTTTGTATGGGGTGCGTTTGTTAAAAATCGCGTGATTTTCCCCCCCAAAAAATGTAACGATTCTCGTTTCAAATTTTTTTAACAAGCGCAACTCATAGAAAATATAACGGCAAACGCTCGCATGTTAAAATGTGAAAAAAAAACACTTCACACGTTGTAAATTATTGAAAATTCTAATTTTATTATTATTATTTTTATTATTCTTTATTTATAAAGCGCCAGCATATTCCGCAGCGCTGTACAATAAGCACAGTATAGACAGGGTTACAATACATTGAACAACATTTGACAAACAGTACAGGAGGAGATGAGGCCCTATTCCTGTAGGAACTCACAATCTGGGAGGGTTGGGGTTGGAAACAGGAGGAGAGGACTGTAAGGTGAGAGTGATTGATGGTTGCGTCAGTGAGTTGGGTGGTAGGCTTCCCTAAATAGGAACGTTTTAAGGGAGCTTTTGAAGGAAGAGAAGTTAGGGGAAAGTCTGACAGTACGAGGGAGAGCGTTCCAGAGAGTGGGGGCTGCACGTTGTAAATTATTGAAAATTCTAATTTTATTGCATTTTTCGTAATAATATACAGACAGGACATGACGTATACATATAATAATGATATATTAGGAATCTGCCGAGTCTGCCGGAAAGAACGATATATAATATGTCTGGGTCATGTAATAAAATATGGCTTCAAACTGCGTTTAAACATGAGCAAAACCGGTAAAAATGACCTCAGCACACAGGTGTGAAATGGCTCAGCAGCGAAAGGGTTAAAGGGGGTTAAATCTAGGAAAAAGCCTCATTGAACCTGTTTAAAAAGGGAGAAAAGGTGAGTGCAATCACCAGAAAATAAAAATTAGGCACAGGCTGTCAGCAGCATCTGCCCAAGATCACTAAAAAAAGACTATCGGGGTTATTAAGAGAAAGGTGAAACTCTGGAGAGCTTTTGGAGAAGTGAAAATTCTAGGTCAAAATTGCCAAACCAGAAAAATTCTCCCATTTATCTCACTTTCAAAATCATCTATTTGGTCTAGATTGTTCTCTTCTCCTGCCAGTTCTCCTGAGTTTCACCTTTCTCTGAATAACCCTGATAGTCTTACAGGTCTATTCACTTAAGGCTAGGGTCAGACGAACGCATTTTTCTCGTTGTCCGTGAAAAAGTGCGTTCGAACGAATGGACGCATTTTTTCACGGAATACGCAATAGCGGTCATACGACGCGCATTTTCGTCCGTGATTTTGTATGGATCATCAATAAAACACTTTTTGCGTCTGGACGTTATGTTAGCCGGACATTAGCAGCGTCTGACGTCTCCTAATCACGCACACACGCCGCTAGCGGACGCAGCGCACTCTGTACGTCAGTATTAGCGGTATCACGTTCACGAAAAAATGCGTTTGTGTGCTGCTTGCGTTGCGTGGCCGCACTTTTGTGCGGCCGTACTTCGTACATTGCCCGTCATTGGCCGTCATTTGCTGCTATTTCGGCCGTGATAAAGTGCGGCTGCACGCGCGTTCGCACTTTTTTCGGCAAACTTTTTTCCCTTTTTTTAAAAAGCGTTTTTTCTTTTTTCTGTAACAGCCCTTTTTATTATCATTCATTGGATCTTATAAGTAAATTCCAGGCATTTTCGTCCAGTAGTTTTTTTGCAAACAGCGTTTCAACTTTGAGACGTTAAGGCTGGGGTCAGACGAGCGTAGTGTTCACGTCCGTGATTGCGCCTAAAAGTACGTCCGTGATAGCATGACAGAAAGCCCATCGGAGCCCGTTACACGAAGTACGTCCACACTAAACTGCAGACGCACAACGGCTGCGGCCCACGGACGCAAGGCAGGCAAGAACGTACAACTCCTAGAATGGCCACACAAAGTGCACTGCGTCCACAACGTCCGCATAGCTTTGTGTGTGAGTGATGTAACGTGGTCAGACGGACTGCATTTATACGTCCAGCATTTTTCACGGACAAAATGGTTTTGCTTTTTAATTTATTTTCCCTCCTACATCCGTCAAAATATACGTCAGTGAATAAACGGACTGTGTGGCCACTACTGTGTCTTCCGTACTAACGTACTTCCGTGCAGTGGCGTAGCATTGGGGGGGGCTGGGGGGGCCGTGGCCCCGGGCGCAGTTTTCTTAGGGGCGCATAATTTCAAAAGAAATTTGCGCCCCTAAAACTTGAGGCCCGGACTGACCCGCCGGGCCCTCGGGCGCCGCCCAAGGGCCTGCGGGTTGAGGGGACCCAGATGCCGGGCAGCGGGAGTGCCTGCCCGGTCCTGAACAGTGAGTCCGTCCGTGTTGAAGGGGAGGCGGCTGCGTGCAGGCGCAGCCGGTCACGTGGTCCAGCTAATCAGGTGGTACTGAGTCTCTGTACCACCTGACTGGCCGGACCGCGTGACCTGCGCACGCACGCACGCACGCAGCCGCCTCCCCTTCAACACGGACGGACTCACACGCTGTTCAGGACCGGGCAGGCACTCCCGCTGCCCGGCATCTGGGCCCCAACCCCTGCTGGATCCGGAGCTGGGGCAATATCCAGGTAAGAGCTGGGGCCAGTGGCGGAAGCACCAGGGTCGCAGCGGTCGCAGTTGCGTCCGGCCCTGGCATTCCGCCACTGGAGGGGGGCCCGGCGCCGCCCGCCAGATTCCGGCAATCAGCGCCGGAATCTGGGAGCCGCTCGCTGGCCGTCCCCTCCCCTGCGAGCGGCGCTGACATGCAGCTTGGCCGCTCACGTGGGAGAAGAAACCACCTGACCAGCGCACGAGATCCTCTCGCGAGACCTCGCGCTGATCAGGTGGTTTCCGGCGAGCGGCCAAGACGCATGTTTCCAGCGGCCGCTCGCCTCAGAGGAACGGAACGCCGGCGGAGCCTGCCCTGGGCCTGGGCCCTGGGGCCAGCAGAGGTAAGAGCTGGGGCAGTATATCCATGTGCTGGGGCAGAGCTGGGGCAGTATATCCATGAGCTGGGGCAGAGCTGGGGCAGTATATCCATGTGCTGGGGCAGAGCTGGGGCAGTATATCCATGAGCTGGGGCATATCCATGAGCTGGGGCAGTATATCCATGAGCTGGGGCAGAGCTGGGGCAGTATATCCATGAGCTGGGGCAGAGCTGGGGCAGTATATCCATGAGCTGGGGCAGAGCTGGGGCAGTTATATCCATGAGCTGGGGCAGTATATCCATGAGCTGGGGCAGTATATCCATGAGCTGGGGCAGAGCCGGGGCAGTATATCCATGAGCTGGGGCAGAGCTGGGGCAGTATATCCATGAGCTGGGGCAGTATATCCATGAGCTGGGGCAGAGCTGGGGCAGTATATCCATGAGCTGGGGCAGAGCTGGGGCAGTATATCCATGAGCTGGGGCATATCCATGAGCTGGGGCAGTATATCCATGAGCTGGGGCAGAGCTGGGGCAGTATATCCATGAGCTGGGGCAGAGCTGGGGCAGTATATCCATGAGCTGGGGCAGAGCTGGGGCAGTATATCCATGAGCTGGGGCATATCCATGAGCTGGGGCAGAGCTGGGGCAGAGCTGGGGCAGTATATCCATGAGCTGGGGCAGTAAATCCATGAGCTGGGGCAGTATATCCATGAGCAGGGCAGAGCTGGGGCAGTATATCCATGAGCTGGGGCAGTATATCCATGAGCTGGGGCAGTATCCATGTGTTGGGGCAGTATATCCATGTGTTGGGGCAGTATATCCATGAGCTGGGGCAGTATATCCATGAGCTGGGGGCAAAAATATCCATGTGGTGAGCTGGGGCAATATATCCATGTGTGGCCTGGGGGCAATATATCCATGTGTGGTCTGGGGGCAATATATGTCCATGTGAGCTGGGGCAATATATGTCCATGTGAGCTGGGGCAATATATATGTCCATGTGAGCTGTGGGCAATATATGTCCATGTGAGCTGGGGCAATATATATATCCATGTGAGCTGGGGCCATACTATCTTTTTTATATTGCAGGGGAAAAAAAGGTAAAAATATAGATCTTTTTTGGGAGGGGTTGGGGGGCCCTTCATGGATTCTTGCACCGGGGCCCTCAGGTTTCTAGTTACGCCACTGGCTGGGGCAATATCCATGTGTTAGCTGGGCTGGGGCAAATCCATGTGTGAGCTGGAGCATATCCATGTGTGAGCTGGGGCAATATCCATGTGTGAGCTGGGGCATATCCATGTGTGAGCTGGGGCAATATCCATGTGTGAGCTGGGGCATATCCATGTGTGAGCTGGGGCAAATCCATGAGCTGGGGCAAATCCATGTGTGAGCTGGGGCAATATCCATGAGCTGGGGCATATCCATGTGTGAGCTGGGGCAATATCCATGAGCGGGGGTATATCCATGTGTGAGCTGGGGCAAATCCATGAGCTGGGGCAAATCCATGAGCTGGGGCAAATCCATGTGTGAGCTGGGGCAAATCCATGTGTGAGCTGGGGCATATCCATGTGTGAGCTGGGGCATATCCATGTGTGAGCTGGGGCATATCCATGAGCTGGGGCGAATCCATGAGCTGGGGCAAATCCATGAGCTGGGGCAAATCCATGTGTGAGCTGGGGCATATCCATGAGCTGGGGCAAATCCATGTGTGAGCTGGGGCAAATCCATGAGCTGGGTGGGGCAAATCCATGTGTGAGCTGGGGCATATCCATGTGTGAGCTGGGGCATATCCATGTGTGAGCTGGGGCATATCCATGAGCGGGGGCAAATCCATGAGCTGGGGCAAATCCATGAGCTGGGGCAAATCCATGTGTGAGCTGGGGCATATCCATAAACTGGGGCATATCCATGAGCTGGGGCAAATCCATGAGCTGGGGCAAATCCATGTGTGAGCTGGGGCAATATCCATGAGCTGGGCCATATCCATGTGTGAGCTGGGGCAATATCCATGAGCGGGGGTATATCCATGTGTGAGCTGGGGCAAATCCATGAGCTGGGGCAAATCCATGAGCTGGGGCAAATCCATGTGTGAGCTGGGGCAAATCCATGTGTGAGCTGGGGCATATCCATGTGTGAGCTGGGGCATATCCATGAGCTGGGGCAAATCCATGAGCTGGGGCAAATCCATGTGTGAGCTGGGGCATATCCATGAGCTGGGGCAAATCCATGTGTGAGCTGGGGCAAATCCATGAGCTGGGTGGGGCAAATCCATGTGTGAGCTGGGGCATATCCATGTGTGAGCTGGGGCATATCCATGTGTGAGCTGGGGCATATCCATGAGCGGGGGCAAATCCATGAGCTGGGGCAAATCCATGAGCTGGGGCAAATCCATGTGTGAGCTGGGGCATATCCATAAGCTGGGGCATATCCATGAGCTGGGGCAAATCCATGAGCTGGGGCAAATCCATGTGTGAGCTGGGGCAAATCCATGAGCTGGGGCAAATCCATGTGTGAGCTGGGGCAAATCCATGAGCTGGGGCATATCCATGTGTGAGCTGGGGCATATCCATGAGCTGGGGCAAAACCATGTGTGAGCTGGGGCAAATCCATGAGCTGGGGCAAAACCATGTGTGAGCTGGGGCAAATCCATGAGCTGGGGCATATCCATGTGTGAGCTGGGGCATATCCATGTGTGAGCTGGGGCATATCCATGTGAGAGCTGCGGCATATCCATGGGAGAGCTGGCTGGGGCAATATCCATGTGTGAGCTGGGGCAGTATCCATGTGTGAGCTGGGGCGGTATCCATGTGTGAGCTGGGGCAGTATCCATGTGTTAGCTGGGGCAATATCCATGTGAGAGCTGGGGCAATATCCATGTGAGAGCTGGGGCAATATCCATGTGTGAGCTGGGGCAATATCCATGTGAGAGCTGGCTGGGGCAATATTCATGTGAGAGCTGGGGCAATATCGATAACGTGTCCACAGGTTGGGGGTGGCGCACAATTCTTGGCTGGCCCCGGGCGCTGACAACCCACGCTACGCCACTGCGTCCGTGTGCACGGACGTACAGTCCGTAGAATTCACGCTCGTCTGACCCTAGCCTTAAACGTACTATTCCTTTTTTTTTTACCCCATTCGTCTGCTTGTCGGGTTTTTCCGGCGGCTGTTCTGCACTGTGATCGGCGGCTCGGCGGCTTTTTCCAGGCGTGTTCGGCACGGTTTCTCCGGCGGTTTAGGCTCGGGTCAGATGAGCGCACTGATCACATCTGTGTTGCTGCACATTTGTACGTCCGTTATAGCATATAATTATGTCCAACACACAAAGTACATCCGTACCGAACTGCGGACGCATAACGGACGCGGCAAACGGACGCAGGTTTGGCAAGAACGTAAATCCACTAGAACGGACGCGCAGAGTTCGCTGCGTCCGCAACGTCCGCATAGCTTTGTATGTGAGTGATGGAACGTAGTCAGACGGACTGCATTTTTGACGTCCAGCATTTTTGACGGACAAAATGTTTTTCATATTAATTTTTTTTCCCTTCTACATCAGTCAAAAAAAAAATCAGTCACAAAAACAGACCGTGTGGCCACTACCTTGTCGTCAGTCAGAAAAATACGTCCGTTGTGCACGGACCACAGTCCGCACAGAATGCGCTCGTCTGACCCTAGCCTAAATCAGGTTTTTGGTGGGATTGCGGCGGGTTTTCCCTGCACTCCGGGGGCCCTGCGGTGCTTGCTGAATACACGGCAGGGTGGGGAACTTTGATTCCCCGAAGTGCAGGGAAGCGCAGGGAAGGAGAGGGCACCGAAATGTCGGTGACATTTCGGTGCTCTCTGAATAACCCTGTAAGGGAGAAACTCTGGAGAATTGTCAGGAGAAGAGAGCAATTTAGACCAAATAGCCGATTTGGAAAGTGAGATAAATGAAAAAAAAATTCTGGTTTGGCTATTTTGAAGAAACAAAATACAATATATGTATTGGATGGCGCTTCTTATTATTTCATATGCTTTAACTTTGTCGACCACTTTAAATTATTTTCTCCTTCTTCCTTTAATCCACCACAGACCTGAAATAATGAGGGGCGATATATGGTGTAGTATTTTAAAACACAAATAAATTTATTTAAAAGCAAAAAACAAACTCACATTTTGTAGGGCACAATGTGCATATAAACCTTGGTCTCAAAGACCCAGACCTCCCGATAGTCGTCCTCCAATTGGTCCAAGAACCGTCCACCGGTTCTACTGGCCACCTAGATGGATCTAGGGGGAAAGTCTGACAATCTTTCTGACCCACTGCAATCGCTCAACGCGTTTCGTGATAACTCACTTCATCAGGAGCGTGGCTGCAAATGAAACCTCACTTCTTTTATAGGTCTCCCAACCTAAAAAACAATTTAATTAATTTAATTAACAAGCAATAGCCGCAGGTGTCCAAAAACAATCTCACTGGACTCTAGCCGTAATTCAAACCCTCTGTGCCTGCGCAATACAAATCACTGCCCACTAAGGGCGTTCCTTACCCTCCCCTTATCCTTAATCGCCTTACTAGTCCCAGCGCAGGTGCAGTGCGAGGCACCTCTCATTACCCTATCTCATATATCCCACTCCGCTCACCCCAAAAACCACATCCTCCTCTCGATCCACTTTAACAAATCCAATCACCCCAAAGCTCAAAGAGCCCTATACTAACAAAAAACGCCACCCTCCCCTAGATCCGCTAATTAACCCCCTCCACATCCGAAAAAAACAAAAACAAACATGGCGGCCCCATTCAATATATTTACTTTCGTTTTTAATCCTAACCATTAAAATCATGGGAGTTCTAATCCTCCTAAAACAGGACCATGGTATATATCCTAATAGATTAACCATTACAAAACGAACATGGCGGCCCCCGTTCTCTATAATTTTACTTTCATTTTCAATCTTAATCATTTAAATCGTGGGAATTTTCATCCTCCTGAAACAGAACCGTGATATATACCCTATTGCTTCAACCATTATAAAACATTTACATTCTTATAAATACCATCCGATTTACATTAAATTCTCGAAAACCTATACAATAATAAAAATGCCCTTATATATATGGTCTATCTATAAACCACACTAACGTAGTTTTCACAATATATTCTTATATGAATGTAGCGCTCACTCCCGGAGGAGCCGCTGAATTTAACCTCGGGTTAGTCTCTCCACACTAGGGAATAAAAATACACCAGCACTGTTGTGGATTTTATAGATTATATACTTTACTGATCTCAATAAAGCGGCATATATAATGTAAGCACGGTATATAGAAAACAAGATTTCATAATGCGAGAAACGCGCAGCGGTAAAAGAAAAGTTTAACCCCTTCGTTTCTGGAGTGTAAGTCCCGTGAGGGTAATGTCCTAAAAAAAAAAGGTGTGTGTGTGTGAGCTCAGGTACCCGGGTACTATATTCGACTGGCCAGTGAATGGATTTAGCAAATCTTCGACTAGTCACTTGGGGCCCTGTAGATTTAAACAATACTGCAGCGTGCTTTGTTAAACTTTGACTGTGGCCTGGGAGGCCTCTCACCCATCCGCCAGACAATCTGTTCTGCTGCCCGATCAAGGATGTCTCTCCGCTGGATTTTACTGGAACTCTGTGCCACCGGATCCGCTTCTCCTGCTTGTCCAATTTCTGCAACAAGATCTACGGCCTACCGCCTGCACTCCCAGTGGATCATTGCGGTCTCCTTACTCGGGGCCCAAACCGGAACTCTGTGTCTGTGCAAAACCTCTCAGCGGTGGATTACTAGGTTTCTGGCAAGTCACTGTATCGATCCCCAGTGTCTGCAAGGCAGCGCCTGCTCTCCGGCCTGGTCACAATCGCTCAGTCTCACGTGCGTCTTTCTCTGTTCATTCACCGCTCAGCTCACACTGGCTCTCCTTCGACGAGGCTGCGGATGTCCTTTCCTCTTTCCCCCACCCACTTCCTGTCTCCGCCGCAAAGCATGATGAAAACGTAGTCCAATTGTGTCCAGTATACTTTATATTGCGCTTGTCTCCCTCTGGTGGCCAAACCCGAGCAATACAGCAGCAGAGTTTTTAAATAGTGCTACACTCTCCCCCTGCTAGAACTCTTGGGTCTCTCCAAGGAAGTGTAACAATTACATAACATTAGGCAATGTATACAGGTTCAGCAGCAAACATACAATGGGTCAGATATACGTCCTCAAGTTGACTCATGCTCCTGACTACCTCAGCTAACATAGCAGAAACTTTGGGCAACCTTCGCACTGTGGTGACAGCCTCTTCAGTGCTATATCCTGGTGAGTCATAGGTAAGTCTCTGGGGGGGTCGGATAGAACGTTTTGATTCTGGCTCAATCAGCTCCTCTTCAGGTGGAAGTACTACAGGTACGGGTTCAATTCTTTCGTCCACAACTGGAACAGACATCTCTTCGAAGTATGATCCTTCCAGTGAAGGCATAGAACTATAATCATAGGACGCGTTTTCAGGAACTACAGGAATTTCCAAAGTTTCGGGAACTTCCAATTGGAATTCAGGAGCCTCAGGCCTCAGGTTACTTTCCCACCGTTCGGGAACTGGAATGACCTCTTCAGGCTCTGGTGAGCACACCCAGTCCAGACAAAAACTTCCTTCTTCACTATCCCCTTCACTCTCCTCGACAACCCATGTCTGCTGAGACCGAGTAACGGGAGTCAAACATGGAGCAGGCGGGTTCAGCAGAGAAAGTTCATCTCCAACTGGTATCCTTACAGCCTCCCTCAAAGGTAACAGATGATTTCGGTGCCAGTTTTTAAGAGGCCCAGCCTTTCCATCCGGTCGGATTTGGTAAACTGGCAAACCCGGCAGTTGCTTGCAGACAATGTAGACTTGAGAACTCCATCTATCTGCCAACTTATGCCTTGCAGAAGCACCCAAGTTCTTCAACAAAACCCTATCACCGGGTTGTAGATCCTGTATCCGAACTCTCAAGTCGTAGTTTCGCTTATTCCTCTGTTCCCTGAGGTCAAACGGGCCTGTTCAAACGCAAAGGCCAAATTCTTCCGAAGTCTATCCACATAATTTCTATGAGAGGCTACAGACATCTGATCCAGAGATAGCCCAAACGCCAAATCAACCGGCAGTCGAGCTTCCCTTCCGAACTTAAGACGGTACGGTGAGTATCCAGTAGCGTCACTCTCCGTACTGTTGTATGCGTGCACCAGCGTAGCTATGTGACGACTCCAGCCCTGCTTCTCTCTGTTTGACAATGTCCCCAACATATTTAGCAGGGTGCGATTAAGCCTTTCTGGTTGAGCATCACCCTGAGGGTGATATGGTGTAGTTCGGGTCTTCTGAATTCCCAGCAGTTCCAGTAAGTGCCCAACGAGCCGGCTCTCAAAGTCTCTACCCTGATCCGAGTGTATTCTCCTTGGTAGGCCATAGTGAACAAAAAACTTTTCCATTAAAACCTTCGCCACCATAGGAGCACGTTGGTCTTTCGTAGAAAAAGCTTGGGCATAACGCGTGAAATGATCAGTCACTACTAGAATATTTCCCTGCCCACTAGCATCCGGCTCTAAGCACAGGAAATCAATGCACACCAAATCCATGGGTCCTTGACTTTGCAGGTGGCTAATTTGAGCGGCTCGGGTTGGTAGGGTTTTCCTCTGGATACAACTCAAACACAAATGACAGTAACTTTCAACTTCAGATCTCATACAGGGCCAATAAAATCTGTCTCTCACTAGCTTAAAAGTTCTCTCTGCACCCAAATGTCCATGGTCATCGTGTAATGACCGCAGCACACCCTCTCTGTGTTTGGTGGGAAGGAACAACTGTTGGGTCTCTTCAGCATTGTTTGAGGGGCCCCTTCGGTAGACCACCCCATCCAACATCTTCAACCGTTCCCACTCTTTGTATACCAATCGGGCTCCTTCTGGGGAATTTGTCAGTAGAATTTCCCGTTGGTTCGCGTTTAGGGCCTTCACGGTTAATGCAATCAAAGGGTCTCTAGCCTGATCGGCTCTCAGGTCCTGTTTCGAGAAAGTAGGCAAACTTTCATCCCTCAGCTGCGTAGGATTACAATAGAACTCTAGAACAGCCGCAGCCATAACTCCTATGGCTTCTGCTTCAATCCCTCCCTTGACCCGGCGCTCCGTTCCTTGACATAAAGCTTGCACCCCATCTGGAGTTAACTGAGTCCATTCTGTAGTGTAGGGTCTTCTCGACAAAGCATCGGCATCTCGATTATTCACTCCAGGGCGATACATCAGGCTGAACCGAAACCCTGACAGAGCGACCAACCACCGATGTCCCGTTGCATCCAGCTTCGCAGTAGTAAAGACGTAGGTAAGAGGATTGTTATCAGTCTTTATCACAAATTCGGCTCCGTACAGATAATCTTTAAGCTTGTCTACTACCGCCCACTTCAAGGCTAGGAACTCCAACTTGTGGGTAGGATAGTTCTTTTCTGAAGGCGTAAGGCTTCAGCTCACATACGCTACAGGCCTCAACAATCCACCATAGTCTTGGTATAGGACTCCCCCTAGACCTTCTCTGCTGGCATCCACATGCAATTCGTACGGCTTATGAGGATCAGCATAAGCCAGGACAGGAGCTCGAGTTAGACTCTCTTCCAGCTTCATGAAAGCACCTTCGCATTGATTAGTCCATTCTTCTTGGATGGATTCTCGAGCCTTCCTTGGCCCTGGAGCCGACGAATTTCGATCAGAGGCCTTGTGGCCTTCTTCTGCGTCTTCCTTCTGTAGGAGCTTGTTCAGTGGTTGAGCTATCTTGGCAAATCCTCCTACGAATCTTCGGTAATAGGAGCAGAACCCCAAGAAAGATCTAAGTTCAGTAACATTTCGGGGTCTAGGCCAGGAAGCTACGGCTTCCAACTTTTGAGGATCCGTCGAAACGCCTTCTGCTGAAACAACATGTCCCAGATACGTAACGGAAGGTAAACAGAATTGACACTTCTCTAGAGACAGTTTCAACCCCTCTTCATGGAGCCGCTTCAAGACTTTCTCCAACCGTTGCTCATGTTCTTCCAAAGTCTCCCTGAACACAATAATGTCATCCAGATACACTAACACTTCGATCAGGTTCATGTCCCCGACTGTCTTCTCCATTAACCGTTGGAACGTGGCTGGAGCCCCCGTAAGGCCTTGAGGCATTCTGTTGAACTCAAAGAACCCCAGTGGGCAGATGAACGCAGTCTTTTCTTTGTCTTCAGGATGCATTGGTATCTGGTGATACCCACTTCGCAGGTCTAGTACACTAAACCATTTTGCTCCAGACAAACACTGTAAGGCATCTTCTATCCGAGGAGTGGCATATTGATCCGGAATGGTTCTCTGATTTAGCGTGCGATAGTCTATACATAGACGGATAGAACCATTCTTCTTCCGAACCATCACTATGGGAGATGCATAAGGGCTCCTGGACTCTTGAATCACCTTAGTTCTTTGCAGTTCATTCAGCTGTTCTCGTAGATCATCCAAGTCTCCCAGCGGAACTCGTCTTGACCTTTCTCGAAACGGCTTATCTTCCTGTAGTCGAATGCGATCCTCAGTACTCTTAGCTAGGCCCACGTCGAACTCGTCCTTTGAGAACAAGTCCCTCCACTTTAGGATCTGGGACTGAAGACGTTTCTTCCATTCAGGTGAGATAGGAGCGTCCTTAGGATAGAACCTTTCAGCTGGAATCTCTTTATTCACTCCCCCTCCTAAATCGGTAGGGGAGAGAGGCGTAGCGGACGCTACTTGCCCGATAGGCATTCGTGCTTTCCGGATAACTGGAGAATCAGACACATTATATACACTAACTGAGACTCTTCCTCATGTTAGTTTCAAAGTTCTTGTGGAGATTATTTCAGGGATTACTTCTACTCCGGCTTCACTCCCATGATTGAAATCAGTTTCCAGTACCACATAGGGACCCGGTTGTGATCCGTTCAACTTGACTGAAGCCCGGAAACTCGCCACTTCTCCTGATTGCAGAACCTTCTCTGTTCCTCCCAATCTCCACAGGCACCCCACTTCGGCAGGTGCCTTCTGTTCTTCGACCATTCGCTGATAGACTGGACATAACATCGGGTGTACTCCCCTGGTAGAACCTTCTTCCATTACTATAGGAGTCAGGAGATGTCGCACCAGATCCGTATTCGTCCCCACTATCATAGAACTTCTGTTGGCCCCTGAAGGCCGAGGACACACAAAGGCCAATGCATCACAACCTCCGATGACTTCGGATCCGATCTCTAACTTCACCTGTAGATATCAGTCATAGGGAAGTTTCTCAGTTCCGATACCCCAGATCTCAAGGTCCTTTAATTTCTGTAGAGGTATGTGCTTCAAGTGCTTCTCATAGAAGTCTCCGTAGATCAATGTCACTTGAGCCCCTGAGTCCAACAGAGTTTTGGTGTAGACTCCCTCTATTTGGATTGAAACGATGGGAGAAGGACCTATAAGCTGGTCAGGAAACTTTGATGTAGCAGCAGGAAGTTTAGACCCCGTTTGCTGTACCCTGGCCTTCTTCTTGGCCCGTGTAGGTTTTGGATGTGCATTGCTTCCCCATGACACAGGACCGAATGCTAAGGGAGTAACTCTTTCAGTCCTGGTAGACTCAGCAGTCTGCAAAACTCTGGGCCCTCTCGGCCTTTCAGTTTTGGCTTGATTTTTGGAGCGGTTTTCGACCATTGGGCACCTAGTTTGCTCCTTCACTTGGGCCCTCTGGCGTTTCCCGCCTGTGAGGTACATAACAGCCCTTCCAAGGCTTTTAGGAACTCTTTTACCCTATTTCCTTCAGGCTTTTGGCTTTTGCATTGCGCTCGGAAATGACCCATTTCCCCACAACTGAAACATCTCTTCTTTGAAGACGGAGACACACTTGCTTGTGGTGATTCGGCTGAAGGACCCTGGCCAGACGCCACAGCAACTCCAGTTGTCCGCATATCAGTAAGGAACTTCTGCATATCGGTCTGTGTCTCTGCCACCTTCAAAAGTACTCGGCACAGGTCCGTATGCGCCTGTTGCAATTCAGCTTGAGCTTCTTGCACCTTCTTAACAGTTTTGTGGATTTCACTATATATGGTAATGGTTGGCTCTTTTGCAGCTTTCTCTGTGGATATAGGAACAAACAGATGCTCTTGTCCGTCCCCTTCGGATCCATAGGTGTCTAACGAATCATCTTCAGTTTGCAAACATTCGTTATGCCTCACGGGTTGTGCGTAAGCTCTTTCTCCTCTCCTAAAGGATTTTTCTTCCAGTAGAGCCTCTTCTTCTCTAACAGCTCGGATCAGTTCCAGGTATTTCAATTCTCGGTTACCTTCTCTGGTACTCAGCTGTAGCATCACAGGATCTAGAGGTTGGGTGCCCCTCAGGATCTGCTGCATTCGGATTTTATCTATTCCGGCCGGTTCGGCCCCTTTCTTAAGAAGTATCTGGTGCAGAATCTTATCTAGGCGCCTCATATATTCAGTCATCTTCTCACCTCTCGGCTGGTAAGTATGTTCATACTGGTACATGAGCTCAGCAGCCTTTTCTGTTCGCCCAAAGACTTCCTGTAACACATTTAGGTAATCTAAAGCAGTGCAGTCTTGCTTACTCAATTTTAGGTTTCTGACAGCCTCTGACGCAGGTCCCTTTAAGCTCTCAGTAATTCTTTGCTTCTTCTGCGCTTCAGGGACGTCCCACTCATCCAGAGCCTGCATCGCCTGTTCTACCCATTCTTCGAAGGTTTCTTCTCCTGCCGGAGTTGGTACGTTTCCTGTAAAATTTCTCAACCGTCGATAACCAATGTTAGTGTGTGGAGGGCTTGTTCTTTGACATTTAGCCAGCAAATCTCCAATAGCCACTATAAATTCAGGCCCGATCATGGCCAGTGGACTGGGCGCGGGAACACTCGCGGGGTCACCACGTGGCGCACTTGGCTGAATCAGTTGAACTTCCACCTCATCGGTCAGTTTCACACTCGTGCCCTGAAAACACACTGGAACACCATTTCTCCACTCAAAAAGAACATATTGTTAGAGATTATTGACTTCTTTAATAGGTCAGGGATATATTAATTATGACGCATATTTTTCTTATTGTTGATATACATAGATATATATATATTATTGACAGTGCCTCCAATACCAGCGGTATAAATTGGTATTTAACCCCTAAGATAGGGATTAATAACCAATCAATGAATATACGTCTTAACAAATATATGGCGCGTTATCCCGAGTTCTTTTGATGCTCTCTAGATATTTTAAACACAATAAAATCAATAAAGATATGAGACTGCGTAACGGTAAAAACAATTCAAACCAAAATTTATTCACACGTCAAGTTTCATACAATCGTATGTTATCAACGGATTAGCAAGACACAATTTACAAGTGATTATAGATTGTGATTAGTAGCGATACTGCGACACGCAATAATCTAATGGACAGATATTTTAGGTTTATAGACCGCACCACAGATATACACGCCTCAATTCTTAAACACCAAACTCTATTCTATTCACTTAAACCTTTCCCATTATAAACCAATCCTCCACCTGGCTAAGATAAACACTCAGTTACTGGGCATCACCTGCAGCACAATTTATTATTGTGGGGCCTATTCACTAAATGCAACTTCCTTCAGGGAGATACATAACACACTCGATAGGGAGACTATCTCTTCCACAGATCAATCACAGCACTTCATTCGATATACGTTAACCTAACGCTTCTTAATGACTTACAGTGCATGCATTCATTTGAAAGGGCTGCAAGATGGATATGGAAGGAGTTATGCTAGGTTACGAATGGGGCGGACGGTACTTGACATATAAAAGCTATTTCACGGTCCCAGCGTATCTCACTATAGTATATAATTGATCTTTAGATGTCCACAAACAGTATCTTGGAATATAAATAATTTCACTAAATTATGGCTCAAGTATGCAGCCGGTAATAGGTTTCTCCCTTAGTAGTCCTCTGCAGTGAACTGTAAAGGCAGAATTTCTATTCTACTGATTATTAGGCTCAAACAGCAAAATAATTTATTTATATTCCTTTAGGTAGTGATGGACATCTAAAGTCAGGACTATGCAATTAGAAAATAGATATCATATTATTCAGGTATACTTTACCATCTGGTTAGTGAAGATAGAGTGGTGGAAGATTAGGGTGTGGTCGGTCTTAAAGGGGCGGCCGATGGTGATTGCCTTTCTTCCCTCCAAGCGTCCCTCAGGTCTCTCCCCAGCTTTTCTCAGTGTGTCCCCTTTTGCTCTGGAGTGTCCTCTCTATATAGTGGTCTTCCGCCCAGTTTTAGATCTAGCCCATCACTATGTGGCCTCATTTGATTGGAGGATATATATTCATCAACTCCAGGGGTCTGTCCAGGTGTTATGTTACCTGGCCAGCAGATGGCGCTCTCAGATCAACCATCAACCTTCTGCAGGAATTACTTTATGGGCTTGGCCAATCTTTTACTGGTTTGGGGTCGTTTTATTCCTATATCCCGGGACTCCATAGATTTTATTAACAAATTAAAATTTATTTCTATTGTGGCATCGCCAGCATACTTCGCCACGGCGTGTGTGCCCCCTTTACTTATATCCACAGGGATGTGTATGTGAGGGGATATCCATTCATTGATTCGTGGTATCGTTTTTAACATTCACACGTTACCCGACTTAATTGGCTTCCTGCGGATTAGTACACCAGACATTTGTGATGATCAACTAAATGTGGTAGGGCCTCTGTTTTTATAAGATGCTAAAATCATCAGTTCTAACTAATAAATATTCTCATACCATATAGTACATATTGCCGAATAGCATAGCATTACAAGCTGGTTTACCCAAGCCATTTAACCTTCTTTGGGTTTTTTTTCTTTATTGGGCAACCTATTGTTCCATGTTTACGTGGCTTTCAGAGTTTCGATCTGACGAAATAAACACAATACTGAGATATCTATCTTAGTTGTCATTGTGTTCCCTTACTTTTAAACCATTTGATCTAAACCCTGTTTGGTTGTAACAAATAAATAAAATAAACAGAGTCCATTAGACTGTCTTTGATCAATGTTAAATGTCCTTTCTTGTATGCGTAACACTAACGAGTTTAGCTTGTCTCTTGTTCTTGTTATATATTAACGACGCAGACAAGTTGTTAGCGTGACGCAATTCCTGGCCTCAAATTTAAACATTCCTGCGTTATAGAAATTTCATATCTAAAAAGGTCTGACAATATGCGTGAGAGGTATCTGGGTTCGCTTTAATGTCCAGGATTAACCCCCAATGATCTGGTGTCAGCGCGGCCACGGCCCGGCGAATCTGATCTTCGGCCCAAGTGTCTGCAAGAATATCCATGACTATGCATAACTCTGACTACTTTGCTCCTCAAACCATTTGGCAGCAGTGTCTGGATCCATATTTAACCCTTTAAATGCGGTTATATTCTAGAGACTGTATCCCGGAAACGAGCCCCCACGTGTAGCGGTCACTCCCGGAGGAGCCGCTGAATTTAACCTCGGGTTAGTCTCTCCGCACTAGGGAATAAATATACACCAGCACTGTTGTGGATTTTATAGATTATATACTTTACTGGTCTCAATAAAGCGGCATATATAATGTAAGCACGGTATATAGAAAACAGGATTTCGTAAAGCGAGAAACACGCAGCTGTAAAAGAAAAGTTTAACCCCTTCGTTTCTGGAGTGTAAGTCCCGTGAGGGTAATGTCCCAAAAAAAAAAGGTGTGTGTGTGAGCTCAGGTACTCGGGTACTATATTCGACTGGCCAGTGAATGGATTTAGCAAATCTTTGACTAGTCACGTTGGGGCCTTGTAGATTTAAACAATACTGCAGCGTGCTTTGTTAAACTTTGACTGTGGCCTGGGAGGCCTCTCACCCATCCGCCAGACAATCTGTTCTGCTGCCCGATCAAGGATGTCTCTCCGCTGGATTTTACTGGAACTCTGTGCCACCGGATTCGCTTCTCCTGCTTGCCCGATTTCTGCAACAAGATCTACGGCCTACCGCCTGCACTCCCAGTGGATCATCGCGGTCTCCTTACTCGGGGCCCAAACCGGAACTCTGTGTCTGTGCAAAACCTCTCAGCGGTGGATTACTAGGTCTCTGGCAAGTCACTGTATCGATCCCCAGTGTCTGCAAGGCAGCGCCTGCTCTCCGGCCTGGTCACAATCGCTCACAGTCTCACGTGCGTCTTACTCTGTTCACCGCACGACTCACACTGGCTCTCCTTCGTACGAGGCTGCGGATGTCCTTTCCTCTTTCCCCCACCCACTTCCTGTCTCCGCCGCAAAGCATGATGGAAAACGTAGTCCCATTGTGTCCAGTATACTTTACATTGCGCTTGTCTCCCTCTGGTGGCCAAAACCGAGCAATACAGCAACAGAGTTTTTAAACAGCGCTACATGAATATTACCCCACAAACGCCAGAATATCAATCTCATTATTTAAACCTCTACCTCCCTGGGAGGTAGAGGTTTAAATAATGAGATTGATATTCTGGCGTTTGTGTGGTAATATTCATATAAGAATATATTGTGAAAACTACGTTATTGTGGTTTATAGATAGACCATATATATAAGGGCATTTTTATTATTGTATAGGTTTTCGAGAATTTAATGTAAATCGGATGGTATTTATAAGAATGTAAATGTTTTATAATGGTTGAAGCAATAGGGTATATATCATGGTTCTGTTTTAGGAGGATTAAAATTCCCACGATTTAAATGATTAAGATTGAAAATGAAAGTAAAATTATAGAGAACGGGGGCCGCCATGTTCGTTTTGTAATGGTTAATCTATTAGGATATATACCATGGTCCTGTTTTAGGAGGATTAGAACTCCCATGATTTTAATGGTTAGGATTAAAAACGAAAGTAAATATATTGAATGGGGGCCGCCATGTTTGTTTTTGTTTTTTTCGGATGTGGAGGGGGTTAATTAGCGGATCTAGGGGAGGGTGGCATTTTTTGTTAGTATAGGGCTCTTTGAGCTTTGGGGTGATTGGATTTGTTAAAGTGGATCGAGAGGAGGATGTGGTTTTTGGGGTGAGCGGAGTGGGATATATGAGATAGGGTAATGAGAGGTGCCTCGCACTGCACCTGCGCTGGGAATAGTAAGGCGATTAAGGATAAGGGGAGGGTAAGGAACGCCCTTAGTGGGCAGTGATTTGTATTGCGCAGGCACAGAGGGTTTGAATTACGGCTAGAGTCCAGTGAGATTGTTTTTGGACACCTGCGGCTATTGCTTGTTAATTAAACTAATTAAATTGTTTTTTAGGTTGGGTTTCATTTGCAGCCACGCTCCTGATGAATGAGTTATCACGAAACGCGTTGAGCGATTGCAGTGGGTCAGAAAGATTGTCAGACTTTCCCCCTAGATCCATCTAGGTGGCCAGTAGAACCGGCAAAATGTGAGTTTGTTTTTGCTTTTAAATAAATTAATTTGTGTTTTAAAATACTACACCATATATCGCCCCTCATTATTTCAGGTCTGTGGTGGATTAAAGGAAGAAGGAGAAAATAATTTAAAGTGGTCGACAAAGTTAAAGCATATGAAATAATAAGAAGCGCCATCCAATACATATATTGTATTTTGTTTGTTCGTTGGAAGAGACTTGTGGTGATTTCTGTGGATTGGCAGCAGCGAAGGACGAACTTTACTAACTTTTTTTGGTTGGCTATTTTGAAGAACATAGAATATAATCTTCTATCAATTTTCTCGAGTTTCACTTTTGTTGAATAGACCTGTTAGATTTTAGACCTGTGTAGAATTCTACAGGGGTTATTCAGAGAGCACAAAAATTTCGGCGCTCTCTCGTTCGGAGCACTTCAGCGATTTCAGTTCACTTGGCCTACGGTGAATTCAACATTCACTGCAGGGGTCCCTGAAGTGCGCTGAATGGTATCTGCCGAACGCCGCCGAAAAAAGACAATCAGCCGCTGAACTGAGGGTGAAAAAAAAAACAACAAAAAAAGCAACTTTTTAAAAAGTGTTTAAAACAATAAGAAAATGCATGAAAACAATAAGAAAAAGGTCCTATTGAAAATAATAAAAGAGTCTCTCACAGAATAAAAAAAACACTGTTAAAACAAACAGGAAATCAAAAATTTCGCCCAAAAAAACAGAAAAATAACTAAGAAGTTCTTAAAAAAATAAGTAAATTAAAAAGGTTTTGCTGCAAATGAATAGAAAATTAGAAACGCATTTTTTTTTTGCATTGAATCCTAGGGGATTCGCCTGTTGAAGCTTGTCGAACTGAACCACTGAAAATCAGGGCATTTCACGGACATTTCGGTGCAGTTTGGCGTTCTCTGGATAGATTAACCTTTACTTCTCTATGGGACAATATCACTGCCGCAGGGACGTGCAGTCAGGGGTGGCAGGGGAGGCAGTAAATTAATGTGCTCATTGTTCTGAACTAATGACATGTGTGATGTGTATATTTAAATTGTAAATTAAATTTTATTTATTGAAAAAAGTTCTCATACTCACCTGCTCCACGCTCCTTCGCTGTGCTTGCTTTATTCACCGTTCGGTGCAATTCGGTGGCAAATTCAGCTCTTATTGAATAATCATTTTAATTCTGTTAGGTTGAAAGCAAAGATAGCAACCGTGACAATGTGTCAAAAATAAAAAAAAAATGCTTTAAAATTTAGGACATTAAATCTAGGCCTTTCAAATACACCGATAATGTTTGCAAGAGGTTCAATAAAAACCGTGGAGCAGTGGTCAAGTCCTGCAGGAACGCATGGGAACACAGTTCCCTCACTATTTTAGCAGGAGGATCTTGGTTCCCTTTTTCCTGATACACTGGGAAACTGCAATACCTTTCTATATAGAAGAAGTTTTATAAAACCGTGTATTTTTAAGGGTTTTTTCTGGATTTAAGTACATTGGGATGGCATGGGAATGACAATTTCTCAGTGTTTGCCAGACGAATGCAAGTATCATGCAAAAAGAAGCGCTGCAGCTGCTGTGGCTCCCAGTAATCTTTAAGACCGCAATGGACAGAAGTGTTGGTGAGTTCGCACACTTATTTTTGCACACTTGACCCCTGCCGTGGAGCTTCTCAATTGATATTTGCACTACACATCCCATAAATCCCTTATAAGGCAAAACGATCATCTGAGGTTGCTGCATCTCTTTGCAGAGAAGACGTCCTTAGCATTGCAGTTTTAGTCGCCTTTCTGGATGATACCGCCTGATATGAATACGCAATAGTCATCTCGGTAATGGCACCATCGAGTCAAAACCTGGTAAGACCTGAGCAGGGACTCACCATAGGGCAGGACTCTAGAGTCATTGACCGTTCTGACTGGTGTCACAAGCTCTGTTACTTCTCCCCTAAATCCCTATAATTCCCCATCACGGTTGGACAGAAAGGTAATTTGGAGGCAGTTTTCAAATCGTACTCAAATTCAACTTATTTTTCTAAAATCACTTTAAAGAAAATTTGTTAAAGGGACGTTCTACTTATCCTGGCCGCTTTACAGTTTAAAAGTAGTCAGGGTGTGAAGAATGCCCTCCCCCTTCACTGGTGAAAATGCTGAGCGAAGTGAAAGAGTTTCCTCCACCACATCCAATGTCACCAGCAGCCGGGATTTTTTAATTTCCTGTCTGCCAGTCACCAGATCGGTCATTAGTGACATCAGCACGCAGAGAGCATGCTGACGTCACCCTCTCTGAGAGTGTCGCATTTTGCATCTCCAGCCCTGTCCCCCGTATATGTATATCTTGTGCAGGCTTTGATTTATGTTGACTTTCTTGGGTTGCAGCTCAGGGGTTAATTTGGTTTCAGTTCTCCCAGCTTAGGTGTTTGTCTTTGTCCTGATCCACTCCCCATAAGAGAGCAATGCGCCCATAGTGCATTGCTCCATCATTTTCACTTCCTGGTCTTCAGTGTGTTTGGTATCAGTGAGCTACCTGCTGTTTTGTTCAAGTCCCAGTTTGTATATTTTGCTCAGTATACTTTTGTCCTGCTTCCCTGTCTGTCTATCTGTTAACCTTTTCATAGTGTTCTTGGTTTATTTCTGTTTCTCCTGCGTTATTCAGTTTATGGTTGTTCTATTGTTGTGTTTTGGTTTTCTGTTCATTATTTATACTGATTACCTGGTTACCGATATTTGGCTTGTCTGACTTCCCTTCTGGTTCCGTACCCTGGCATCTGTATGACGTTCTCGCTCTGGTTTTCTGACTCCCGGCTATCCTAATTACTATGCTTATGTATGATCCGTGTCTGCACTGTTTATAGCGATTACTGTCATCTGTATATGTTAAAGGAGTATGGGCCATATTACATAGTTGGTGCTAACTTAACCAGAGCTGTTGTTAACTTAACAGCGCCATAGGCTATAATGGCTCTGGGAAGTTTACAACAGCTCTGGTTAAGTTAGAACCAACTATGTAATATGGCCCTATGCATGGCTTCGAGGTAATTATTTATATAGTAGGGATGTGCGTTTCGGGTTTCGGAATTTTGGAATTTTCACGAAATTTCCCGATTCGTGTTTTCAGATCCGGCCGATTTTCCGAAAATTTTTAGATCCGAAAACGGCAGATCCGAAAAGTTTTCCAAGCCGAAACGAAATATTTTCGGAATTTTCAAATGGACTTGAAATGTGTCAAATCGAAATTTATTTTTGCTCTATTCATGATTTCGGTTCCATTCGTGATTTCGGTTCCATTTCGGTAATTCTGGACATCGTATATTTAACTATTATCGGTTATATCGCTGATTCTGTAAATTTTGTATTTGTAAATGCGTATCACTTGTTTCTTGTGGCATTCGGGTCAGTTTAGCATTTTTTTAAATCGTTTTGTTCATTTTTTTTGTTCCTTGGCTTTCATACCATTTTAATATGATCAAATAAAGTTGTGAAATGTATATTCAATTATTCATAAGAAAAAAAGGATCTTTATTTAATAAAAAAAAACACGATAGAATCGCCAGAATTATTGTAGACACTTTGAAACTAGGAGAACAGACGTTCCGAAAAAACGAAAATTTCCGAAATTTCCGAAAAAGTCGATACAAAAAACGAGCAAAGTGACCTGAAAATACGAAAAATGGTCGATATTCCGAAAAAAAATTGTACACGAAAAACGATCCGAACCGAACCAAATCGAAACAGCAATCGGTCGAAACGAGCCGAATCGAAAAGTTTAAACATCCGAACAAATCGAACCGAATCGAACCGAAAAAATAATCGGCTAATAATGCACAAGGCTATTCTATAGCATAGATCCAGCCTATCAGATCAGGACTTCTGTTGTATTGCCGTGCAGAGGTCTCTAGTTAACTCTGTGTTGCTCTTACCAGTTATTACTGCCTACAGTAGTATCTCTGCTTATAGGGGCTTTCCACCTGAACCTGGACACCATCTTGGCGCGAGCTTGGTGGCGCAAGCGTGACAGAGAGGCAGCGATGGATCAGATCTCGGGCACTCGTGCAGCTCCATTCCATCGGTCTGCACATTGTCACGGGGAGGCGATGGTACGAGCCCAGGATGAGGTGATATATAAGGAGGCCAAGAAATGGTGCATAAACAGGGGGTTTATTGTAAAGTTATACAAACAGCAGGAATAACGAGGGACAATGCAGGAAACAGGTCTGGCTGATGCTGTGGGCTGAATACTTAATACAGAGGACAGGGGAAATACTGGACAGTGATACAAGAGGACAACAGTTACACGAGACAGATGGGAAAGGAAGGCAGATCTTGGCACCGCAGGAGGTTTGGCTCCGCAGGAGGTTTGGCACCGCAGGAGGTTTGGTACCGCTGGGGATCTGGCACCGCTGGGGATCTAGCACCGCAGGAGGTATGGCACCACTGGGGATCTGGCACCGCTGGGGTCTTGGCACCGCAGGAGGTTCCAGGAGTGTGGTCTGTGGCAGTCTGTGGGTCAATGGGCAGAAGAGAACAGCAGGTCTATGGAAAGCAGGGTCTGATACACAGGAGACAAAACTGGTAGGCTTCAGGCAGGTGAATGGCAAATGCATACAATGAACCAGCACTGGAGGAAGGGGTGTGCCCTGCTTATATGGAGAATGTCCTGGGAGATAACGAGGAGCACCTGATCACTGCAAGCAAGGAACTTAGCCATGAGGGATGCTGCTTGATTAAGACAGAGCAGTGCCATTTCTGCCCCTCCTCTTGCGCCGGCGGCGAGAACCATGGCACACAGCCGCTTCAGGACTTGTCTGCGCAAAAAAGAACTACATTTTTTAATAGCGTGTCCCTTTAAGAAGAGATGATTTTCTTAAATGATCTTGCTGGCACATGGTGGATTCCCCTCTTAGAGCTGGGTTTCTTTTTTTTATTAATATTTTTTTTCTGAGTAGATCTTGCAGCTTTTAAGTGACATTTCCATTTTTTTCTAACTGCTGCAAAAACACATTCTCAATGCGGAATGTTGCAAGAAGTGTGAAGGTCAGGAAGTGGTGACTGAGTTCTCTGAAGAAGAGAAAGAAAAACCCAAGGCAGTTACACACGCAAGTGCTACAAACCACAGGACAGTCGTATAGACGCTTTCTTAGTAATCGAGTAAAAAGGTATGACGCGCTTGTTATACTGGTGATTTTTTTTTACACCGCGCAGTGGGCAGCCATTGAGGAAATAATTTGTTTTGTATGGTACCGGTGAGGCAGCACCTTAACAATATTAGCTGCATGATAGGATTAGAGTTATAGATTTAATCTTTATATAAAGATTACTTTATAAAGTAAAAACAATTCTGGAACTATGTTATTCTTAACCCAATTTACCTGTATGACAGGATAGCAGCGATGTAACAGCCAACACCCTGCCAGAGATTATTTTGGAGATAAAGATTGAAATTGCCATTAATAAGAAACCAAACCTCTAATTGTGTTTAGTTTCACACGGTATAATGGGAATAAGCGCAGATGACATTTTTTTCTTTGTTATGTTTCACACATGTTGTTGGGCTGGATGCATTTGGTGGTTGCAGCCGCCCCATCGAAGAATAGGCGTGACCCCACCCCTCCTGTACTATCTATGTTTCAATGTACTTCCAGCCAGGTCATCCCTGCAGCAAGATCCTGCTCCGTGTCTTTGTTTTTGATCCCAAAGTGGATTTTTGTTTCTGGGGGAGCATAAATAAAGGCCTACCAGTCTACCTCATGTCTGACAAGCAGCATGAGCAGGTATGGTTTGCTATACAGCAGCCTGGTTTCATTTTTGGATAGGACTCTCCCTCATTAAAGGTGCCTTGACGCTGGCGGGCGAGCTCAGTCTTATAATGGCCATTAATAAGAAACCAAACCTCTAATTGTGTTTAGTTTCACACGGTATAATGGGAATAAGCGCAGAGGACATTTTTTTTTTGTTATGGTTCAAAGATTGAAATTGGGCAATCTATTCTGAGCAATAATCACCACAGGCCATAAACTACAAGAGAAACAGGTTTGCTGGACCCTAAAAGAATGTGGTTGCTGGATCTGCCTTGTAGATTACTTGGGTGGGAGACTATGCGAGGGACGGGGAAGGAGATGAACAAGGGATTGTGTCCTGTGACCTCATGTCTGTTTCTATAAAAACTGTGTTATGTTGTCATTCAATACTCGGGTTGTGGAATTGATCTCACTGAGTTTGACCGATCAATAAAACTTGCTTCCTGCACAAGTGCTCGTGTCTGCCATTATTCAGTGACTGAATTCCTATTACAGCGTTCACTTGGTTTTATATTTATCTACAATACACATCATGGTGACAGAATGCTGTGATTTTTTTTACCATGGTCTTCAACCCCCCCGGAAAGGAACATATTATTGTCTAAGTTCAGGGATCTGACATCTCTGCGGCTTAGAAAATAATATGTACGCTTGACTCTGGACACCCCTATATGTTGACTGCCTACATATATTCCAGAATGCTTTGCATGCAAGAGGTGGCCAGAGACTCATGGGAGTTGTAGTTCAGCAACGGAGCCACAAAACAGCCAAATGCATCAGATGATCCGCCGCAAAACCTCTGAATCGATCTGAAAAAAAGACGACGACTTGCCGAACAGACCACTGACCAGCCGCTGGAAAAAGCCGACAAGCCACCCAACAAGGGTAAAAAAACAAACACTGCGGGCTCTATTACTTTCTTTACGCAAATGTTAACGCGTGCACAAAAACGCATAAAAGAGGAGCAAGACCCTTTGCATTGAACCTTGTATTACAATGTCCGCTCAAAAAATGCGCGTTAACGTCTACCGCGGGTGAACGCTGCGCGAGCGTACTGTCCTGCACGCGTCCTATACTTAACATGGTGAGCACAATTGCGTTTGTGCGCTGGTACGCGGATGGTAGTACAATCTATGCGCAAAATTTAACGTACAGCGTTTGCGCGCATAATTTTAACGTCTTTTAAAAGCTGGTGTTAATGGCAAATCTGAACGTCCTGGCCGAACCCAAATACACCAGCAAGAAAAAAATATATAGCACAGTATAGTTACACATTCTACACATATCCAAACAATAAAACTGAGAAGTTGTGCGTGTTTTTTTTATTGATGCAGCATATATACTCAGATTTACTTTGACAGGTGCAAAAACTTAACGGGAGACAATTGTGGTTCTTAATTCTGATTGGCTGAATCGCGTGAAAAAACAGTCCGCACACTGATTTCTGCGCACAACGTTGCTGAGCGCGCGTTTTTGCACGTCTGTTTTACGCGTGTTATTTTTTGACTGATGAAAAAATGCGCGAGGATTGTAATACCAGCGTTGTTTTACGCGCGTTAACATTTAACGCTGCGTGCAAAAATTCACGCGTTCTGTGTGCGTTTTTGCGTGAAGAATGTAATCGAGCCCTGCAACTTTTAAAAGGCGTTTGCAAAAATACTACTGCATGAAAATGCCTGGAAATAATATGAGGTCCTATGATTGTAAGCTCTCAAGCAGGGTCCTCTCTCCTACTGTTGTGTGTATGTGTAACATGTACAGTATGTATATTTGTTATTCTGTCTCTCCCATTGTACAGCGCTACAGAGCTTGTTGGCGCTTTATAAATAATTGTAACTAACTATGAATAATAAAAAGGTTTGTTATAGAAAAGAAAATTGGGAAAAAAATGCAGCCTCAAAAATCCTAAAAAAATTAATAAAGACACTTTTTGCTGCAAATGAAAAGAATAAACGGTTGAATAAATAACTGGGGAATTTTTTTACTTTGAAACCTGTGGGATTCGCCTGTTTAAACCTGTTGAATGAAACCACCAAAAATCAGGGCATTTAACTGTTTTTCGGTGTTCTCTGAATAGATTAACCATTTCTTATCTATGGGGAGTTCACTGCCAACGAAGGTCACTGTATTTAGCTGACAATACGCCAATATTTGAATAGCTTAATGTCCACGATATTGCACCGTATGGGGAAATTCACTGATCGGTGCAGTTTCGGAACCAATTCAGTGCTCATTGAATAACCCTGACACATGGACTTGCTTCCGTAGCGCCTGCGTAGAATGATGGATCGCAGCTGTGCGCATGCACAGGTCTGATCCATTGGCTGCCTCGCCAAGAACGCTCGCTACCGCGATTGGTCTCATAGAGGGTGACGTTAGCATGCTCCCTGCCTGCTGACGTCACTACTGACTGATCTAGTGACCATCAGCAGCCGGGAAATTGAAAAATCCCGGCTGCTGTTGACAGTCGGTGGGGTAGAGGGAACTCCTCCACTTCATCCAGTAGGGGTTATTAAGAGAGCACCGGAATGTCGCCGTCATTTTTGGTGCTCTCTCATTCCTCGCATTTCTCTGCACTTCAGGGAATCAAAATTCCCCACCTTGATGTGTTTCAGCATTCACTGCAGGGTCCCCAGAGAACAGGAGCAACCCGCCGCAAACCCGCCGCAATCCCGAACCGCTGGAAAAACACACCGAACACAGCCGACGAGCTGCCGATCACAGCGCAGAGCAGCCATCAGAAAAAGCCGACAAGCTGACAAACGGGGTAAAAAATTTTTTTAAAAAACACTTTACACTTCAAAGTTTCTAAAATTGAAACGCTGTTTGCAAAAAAACTACTGAACGAAAATGGCTGGAATTTACATATAAGATCCAATGAATGATAATAAAAAGGGCTGGTACAGAAAAAAGAATAAAACGGTTTTTAAAAAATCCCGAAAAATGCCTAAAAAACATCCTAAACAAATCTATAAATCAAGAAAGAGACTTTTTACTGCAGAATAAAATAGATATTGGATAAAAACGGGAATATTTTTAACATTGAAGCCTATGGGGTTCGCCTGAATAAACCTGCTGAATGAAAACACCGAACAGCAGGGCACTTTGACAACTTTTCACTGCTGTCCGGTTACTCTGAATACGTTAACCATTGCTTCTCTATGGGGATTTCACTGCCTTCAAAGAGCACACCGAAATGTCAGTAAAATGCCCTGTTTTTTCCGGTGGTTTCATTTGACCGTTTTAAGCAGGCGAATCCCATAGGTTTCAATGTAAAAATAAATTCCCTGTTTTATTAAAAAAAATATTTATTCAACTGTTTTGTTTTTTTCATTTGCAGCAAAAAGTCACTTTATTTTTAGGCATTCAGCCCAACTGCACGATACCTTGCCCCGTTGCCACCAGACATGGTCGCCCTTGGACCACCTCGCAATCCCCTCGGCCTCCGGCCTATACCACCTCCCTGATCTCGCATTTCGCTATGGTTTCCCTGCTGTGCCCGATTGATTGTTTTGTGTTCTGTTGGGGTTCTGTTTCTCTCTTTCCTTTATTTATTTTATTTATTTATAAAGGATTTTACCAGGAAGGATACATTGAGATTTCTCTCGTTTTCAAGTATGTCCTGGGTTCAAGTACATTGAAGTGTTACATTTACAGAAATACAAAGTAATACAATGTAAGATATTAACAACACAAATATACAGATTAACAGAAAAATATGTAGGAAATATAGTCACTAGGTTACATGTTTACAGGTGCATTCTGTATTGAGGTATGTTAACAGGGAAATTTTGAGGGACTTAAGACTGGGGGAAGATTTGATGATGTCTGGGAGGTTATTCCATAATTGCGGTGCTCTGTAGGAAAATGAGGACCGAGCCACTGTCTTTTTGCATTGTGGTATTGCAAGTAAGGTGCTGGTCCTGGATCGGAGGTTATAGGATGAGGGAGCTGCTGGGGGAAGCAGTCTATTCAGGTAGGGTGGCAGCTTCCCAGAGATGCTCTTAAACACCAGGCTGGAAAGGTGAAGGGTGCGTCTGGATTCTAGCGATGGCCAGTTTAGCTGTTTTAACATGTCACAATGGTGGGTCATGTAGTTACATTGTAGCGCAAAGCGGCAGAATGAGTTATACAGTGTAGTAAGTTTATGAAGGTGTGTTTGCGGGGCGGCTGCATACACTACATCTCCGTAATCAATAGCCGGCATAAGCATTTGCTGTACAATCTGCTTTCTTACCGTGGGACTCAGGCAGGATTTGTTTCTGTACAGGGCACCTAGTTTGGGGTAAAGTTTAGATGAGAGTTTTTCGATGTGGGGGCCAAAGGATAGATTAGGGTCCAACCACATACCTAGATATTTGAGAGAAGTGACTGTGGTCAGTATGCCATTTGATATTGTCCCAACACATAGATGGGGATTTTGCAATTTGTGTAGTTTAGGTGCTGTTCCAAAGAGCATCGTTACAGTTTTGTCAGTATTTAAAAAAAGTTTGTTGTTTTTGATCCACTTTTCTACCTCTGTGAATTGTTCTTGCAGCACGGCCTCCAGCTGCGGGAGATTTGGTTTGCTGGTATAGATCACAGTGTCGTCTGCGTACATATGTACAGTTGAGGCTTTGCAGACGTTGGGCAGATCATTTATGAATATTGTGAATAGCAGGGGGCCTAGTACTGAGCCTTGGGGTACACCGCAAGTGACTGGGAGCGGGAGGGAGGAGCTGCCAGAAATTGACACATATTGTGATCGGTCGGATACATATGATTGAAACCAGGTTAGCGTGCGATCACCAATGCCAGAGTTTTTAAGTTTTTCTAACAAGATGCCATGGTCTACCGTGTCAAAGGCCTTGGCAAAATCAAGGAAGATGGCTCCAGTTAGGTTTCCTTGTTCCATCCCAGCTTGGATATCATTGCAGACTTTTAAAAGGGTGGTTGTGGTTGAGTGATTTGGTCGAAAGCCTGATTGATCCGGGGTTAAGTAGTTCCAATATTGATAATAATCACGTAATTGTGTGTAGACACATTTTTCCAAGACTTTTGACATTACAGGGAGCAACGATATCGGACGGTAGTTGGATACCAAAGTAATGTCACCACTTTTATGGATAGGTACCACTCTTGCAGTCTTCCAGAGCTTGGGTATATAACCTTCCTGTGTTTATTACTGTCTTCTAAGGACCTGACCTGCATGTCGTTGGCCCTTGTTTGCTACTGATTACCGTGATGTATTCTGAAAAATTCTTAAATAGATTTTGGGGGAAAAAAACAAACAAAAATTTTTTTAGACATTTTTCGGGATTTTTTGGGCAAAATATTTGATTTGGTTTTTATTCTGTAATAGACCTTTTTATTTTTATTCATAGAACCTTATACATTATTTCCAGGCATTTTCACGCACTATTTTAATTTTTTTTTAAATGTTTTAAAATGTATTTTAAAACTTGTGGGGTTTTTTTTTCCATTTTTCTAAAACTTGCGTATTTTTTATTTTTTTATTTTAATTTTTCTTACCCCCTGGTCGGTGGTCTGTTTGGCGGGTCTTCAGCGGTTTGCGAAACGATTCGGCGGTCTGTTAGGCGGGTCGTCTGTATTTTTTATCGTTTTTTCGAATAGATTCTACCGTTTTAGGATCTGTTTGGCGGGTTGATCCGACGCACTTCGGGGACCCTGCGGTGAATGCAGTATTCTCCGCAGGGTCAGCGAATGTAACTTGCCGAAGTGCGGCGAATGAGAGCACTGAAATGTCGGTGACATTTCGGTGGTCTCTGAATAACCCCTTTAGTTTTAGTCACAAAAATATTTTAGCCGACTAAGGGCCCTATTACAATCTTCGCGTCAAAACGCTTGCCCAGCGCGTGAATTTGTGCGCGATGCGTTAAACATTAACACGCGTAAATCAACGCTGGTATTACAATCCTCGCGCATTTTGTCATCCGTCAAGCAATAACGCAAGTAAAACAGTAACGTTGCGCGCAGAAATCGGTGTGCGGACTGTTTTTTTCACACGATTCAGCTAATCAGAATTAAGAACCATAATTATCTCACGTTAACATTTAAATACGTAAAGGGAATCCACAAGGTAGAGGAAGGGAGTATATTTAAAAGGAAACAAAATAGCAAAACAAGAGGACATAGTCTTAGATTAGAGGGGCAAAGGTTTAAAAGTAACATCAGGAAGCATTATTTTACTGAGAGGGTGGTGGATACATGGAACAGTCTTCCAGTTGAAGTGGTAGAGGCCAAAACAGTGATTGAATTTAAGCAAGCATGGGATAGGCATAAGGCTATCCTAAACAAAAGATAAATCCAGGTAAAGTATCCATGTAATTGGGCAGACTAGATGGGCCGAAAGGTTCTTATCTGCCGACATTTTTCTATGTTTCTATGTTTCTATGTTAAGTTTTTGCGCCTGCCAAAATCAATCTGAATATATATGTTGCAGCAATAATAAAAACATGTACAACTTTTCCATTTTATTGTTTGGGTATGTGTAGAATGTGTAACTATACTGTGCTGTATTTTTTTTTTCAGGCTGGTGCATTTGGTTTCGGCCAGGACGTTCAGATTTACCATTAACACCAGCTTTAAGGCTAGGGTCAGATGAACGCATTTTTCACATCGTTCGTAAAATAGTGCGTCGGAACGCATGGAGGCACTTTTTCACGGAATACGCGATAGCTGTCATATGATGCGTAATTACGGCCGTGATTTTTTGCGGATTCAAACCAGGAAACTTTGAGTGTCTGGACGTTATGTTGGCCGGACATAAGCAGCGTCTGACGTCTCCTAATTGCGCACACACACCACTATGCGGACGCAGCGCACTCTGTACGTCAGTACAAGCGGTTTGACGTTCTTGCACAAATGCGTTCGTTTGCCAATTGCGTTGCGCGACCGAACTTTCGTGAGGCCGTACTTCGTGTGTGGGCCTGCGTTGGACATCATTTGCTGCTACCACGGCCGTAATAAAGTGCGGCTAAACGCACGTTCGCACTGCGTTCGTCTGACCCCAGCCTTAGGAGTTGTTAAAATTATGCGTGCAAACGCCGTGCGTTAAAAACTGCGCATAGATTGTAATACCATCCGCGTACCAACGCATTTGCGCTCACAATGTCAAGTAGGAAGCGCGCAGTACAGTACGCACGCAAAGGGATCGCGCAGGTCACCCGTGTTAGACGAGTGCGCGCGTTTGTTGCGCTGACATTGTAATACGACGTTCACCGCAAAGGGTTTTGCCCCTTGCGTTAATGCGTTTTTTGCCCCTCGCGTTAAATGCGTTTTTTTGCGCCGGCGCTGACGTTTGTGCGAAGATTGTAATAGGGCCCTACGTCATTGACGAAATGAACACTGGATTCTACCATAATTTCCCTAGGAAGAGGACACCGGTCAGGAAACAAAAGCTAGAAAATCAGGACTATTTTGCTAGAAATAGGACACTCGGGAGGTATGCGAGTCCTGCGGATGTTACGTATAATTCTACCACCTGTTGTTAAACTCACTTTGGCAAGGGATGAGCAGGGGAATTTCCACCATGAGTCATATCGCACAAAACCATGTTATTCCCCAGCTAGGATTGCGCGACCGAACTTTCGTGAGGCCGTACTTCGTGTGTGGGCCTGCGTTGGACATCATTTGCTGCTACCACGGCCGTAATAAAGTGCGGCTAAACGCACGTTCGCACTGCGTTCGTCTGACCCCAGCCTTAGGAGTTGTTAAAATTATGCGTGCAAACGCCGTGCGTTAAAAACTGCGCATAGATTGTAATACCATCCGCGTACCAACGCATTTGCGCTCACAATGTCAAGTAGGAAGCGCGCAGTACAGTACGCACGCAAAGGGATCGCGCAGGTCCACCCGTGTTAGACGAGTGCGCGCGTTTGTTGCGCTGACATTGTAATACGACGTTCACCGCAAAGGGTTTTGCCCCTTGCGTTAATGCGTTTTTTGCCCCTCGCGTTAAATGCGTTTTTTTGCGCCGGCGCTGACGTTTGTGCGAAGATTGTAATAGGGCCCTACGTCATTGACGAAATGAACACTGGATTCTACCATAATTTCCCTAGGAAGAGGACACCGGTCAGGAAACAAAAGCTAGAAAATCAGGACTATTTTGCTAGAAATAGGACACTCGGGAGGTATGCGAGTCCTGCGGATGTTACGTATAATTCTACCACCTGTTGTTAAACTCACTTTGGCAAGGGATGAGCAGGGGAATTTCCACCATGAGTCATATCGCACAAAACCATGTTATTCCCCAGCTAGGATTGACGTACCTGTTGGGAGTGGGGCCCTGGGGCACGTGGAGCAGAGACTGAAAAACTTTATTTAAAACCAACAGAAAACAAAAGCAAATTCACAGAAATCAAGCCCAGGGACACGGTTATCGGGTTGGAAAGACAAACAAAATAATATATAATGAGGAAAGTGTGACTTTTACCTCAAAATATACCTCCAAACAGAATTAGTCAGGGAGGGTTGTTAAACCATATTTGGTTTCCTGCCACTGGCTGCAGATTGAGACACCCGGTGCCAAGTTTATGTGATGAACTGAGGACGAGCTGCCAGTCGTGTCAAGACACATTCTGAATGATCATCCATCCCTTTCAGGCAGGTGAGTGGAAGAGTACTCGTGCGTTTTGCGCCTAGAAGGAAGCTTCATCAGGTTGAGAATAATGGTAGTTGCATGATGGAGTCAGGTAATCCCTTAATCCTTCCTATATACATTTTAGGCTAGGGTCAGACGAACGCATTTTTCGCGTCGTCCGTGAAAAAGTGCGTTCGAACGAATGGACGTATTTTTTCACGGAATATGCGATAGCGATCATACGATGCGCATTTGCGTCCGTGATTTTAGACGGATCCTCAATAAAACCTTTTTGTGTCTGGACCAGTGACGTGCGGTGAGGTCAGTGGCTGTTTAGGCACTGGCTAGTGTCAGAGCCAGATATAAACAGGTTATGTAGGTTCAGTGCTCCCCAAGATCTGGCTGCTGTCGGTGCTCCCCAGGATCTCTGCCGTCCTCAAGGCAGCCTAGTGTAACACTGAGACCACACCTCGAGCACAGCCCTGCACCCACTGATTGTGCAAGACAGGGCAGTCACATGACTGTCCTGCGCCAATCAATTTATGGGAGGCCTGCCTCCAATGCAGGTGTTTTTTTGAATGGCTTGGACCAATAGCGCTTTACTATTGGTCCAAGCTATTCTATTGCTCTCCCAGTGCCTCCTGAGGCACTGGCAGAGCAATGTTCAGGAAGTGGGACGCATCGCGCTGCACACTTCTTGGCAGCCTACACGATTTGCATAGCGTCCCGCTACGCAAATTGCATAGGCTCAGGCTGCTGAAGGGGAAAAAAAATGCACACAGGACGGACAGAGCCGACAGCAGGGGATCGAGTTGCAGGTGAGCTTGACTGCAGCTGCCCTTAATGGCAGGCTCTGCCTCACCTGCCGCCCCTGACCGCACGTCCCTGGTCTGGACGTTATATTGGCCGGACATTAGCAGCATCTGACGTCTCCTAATCACGCACACACGCCGCTAGCGGACGCAGCGCACTCTGTACGTCAGTACTAGCAGTATCACGTTCTCGAAAAAATGCTTTCGCTTGCCGCTTGCGCTGCCCGGCCGAACTTTCGTGCGGCCGTACTTCGTATATTGCCCGTCATTTGCTGCTACTACGGCCGTGATAAAGTGCGGCTGCATGCGCGTTTGCTCTGCGTTCATCTGACCCTAGCCTTAATCCTTTACCTTTACCTCACATGTCTATACTTAAACCAGGGGTCAAGTCCAGCAGTAACATCTGGGAACTGAGTTCCCTCACTATTTTAACAGGAGGAACTTAGTTCCCTTTTGGCTGATATTCTGGAAAACTGCAATTCCACTCTATTTAGGCACAATTTTCTATAAATATCTATATTTAAGGGGTGTTCCAGCAGTAAAGTACATTAGGAATGACAATTTGTCAGTATTTGCCAGAGGAGTGGCATTCTCGTGCATAAAGAAGCGCTGCAGCTGCTATGGCTCCAAGTCATTTTTCTTAAGACCGGAATTGGTGAGTTCTTACACTTATTTTTGTTTTAGAACTTGACCACTAACCTAAACGCCCTTAAATACTAATATAACATTGCATATTACATCTACTCCTGCCTTACATTTCAACACCTACCCTCAGTCCCCACAATGCTCTCCCTACCCGTAAATCTTTGCCTAACCCTACCTACCATATGCAGCATATGCACACTTATCTCTCCATCACATGCGTCTCAGATGTAGCCCCAGCTTACTGTGTATTAACTTCTCCTATACTTTGCATGGGAGATGATAATGTGCCCCAAAAAGATGGAGAATGAGATATTCCATCCAGCTTATCTTTCATCTGAATCTGGCGTTATTCAGAGATGAATAATGTTTTTCCAAGGCTGGTGTTAAATGATTCTGCTGAAGCGTAATCACTTAACACTGTAAGCTAACCCCACCAAAAAATCCCATACTGACCTCAGATCGATGGAGAGAGAGACGCGATCCGCCGCTTCCTCTCTCCGTGGACAGCTGAGCACTGGGAACAAATAGTTCCCAGTGTTCCTCTGATTATCCTTCCGATGTCCCGGCCGGATCACACGCTTGCGAAGCTTGCGTCTGTCTCCATGGAGTCCTATGGACTCCAGGAGTTGATAACACCAGCGGCACTACTGTTATCATCTTGCGACTCCAAAGTATTACGACTCGAGCTGCCGAGTAAGTGGCTCAGTTGTAACACGCTAACTGGCTTGCAATTATAATTAGGCAACATAGGCATGTGCCTACAGGTGCCTACATTGGGAAGGGCGCCTAGATCTGTAAAAAAATAATAATATTAATAATCATTTTTTTCTTTAATTTTTTTCTTTGGTTGTATATAGAAAAATGCCCTTCTGTGGTGGACATAAAGTAGACATTTTTTTAAAGTTAAAAAAATTAGGGCTGCAGAATTTAAAGATTAATTGATCGATTAATCGTTAATTTCTTTGGTCGATTAACCTTATTTTTAATTGGCCGCCTCGTGCTCTGCCGCGTGCTTTGCTCCATACGAGCGTGCATGAAGCTTGGCTGCTCGCCTGGGATCCACCAGCCGCGATCTCGCGAGATTATGGTGTTCACGTGAACTCCGGGATCTTGCGAGAACGCGGCTGGTCAGGTGGTTCTCAGGCAAGCGGCCAAGCTTCATGCACGCTCATAGGGAGCAAAGCACCCGGCGGGAGGCGGGTCGGTATTACATTTACTCAGAAGGGGCCGAGCAGACACAGAGGTGAGAGCTGGGGGCAATATATCCATGTGAGTTGGGGCAATATATCCATGTGTGTGAGCTGGGGCAATATATCCATGTGTGAGCTGGGGCAATATATCCATGCGTGAGCTGAGGCAATATATCCATGCAAGAGCTTGGGCAATATATCCATGTATGAGCTGGGGCAATATATCCATGCGTGAGCTAGGGCAATATATCCATGCGTGAGCTTGTGAAATATATCCTGTGAGCTGGGGCAATATATCCATGTGTGTGCTGGGAGCAAAATATCCATGTGAGCTGGGGCAATATATCCATGTGGGAGCTTAGGCAATATATCCAATATATCCATGTGTGAGCTTGGGCAATATATCCATATGAACTGGGGGCAATATATCCATATGAGCTGGGGCAAATCAATATATCTATGTGTGAGCTGGGGGAAATATATCCATGTGAGCTGGGTGAGTGTACCGAGCACAGCTTGCGATTAGGCGCGTCTCTGCACTGTCACTGCAAACCCAGCAAGCCAAAACTGGTAGAATGCCCCCCCAAACCTGTGTCTGGATCCGCCCCTGCTTTGGTGCTGCCCTCCAGTCACATGTGCAACACGTGTGACGCAAGTGTCACACACAGCGACTGGCGCAGATGAGAAGGCAGCAATGCAAGCAGATCAGCTAAAAGTAGTTGGATCTGTATGTGCGTTATAATTAATCAAAATTAATCGATTTTGAAAGAAAATCGATTAATCGAACACAAAAATTATAATCAATACCAGCCCTAACAAAATCTAAAAATTTACATTTTCTCTTTCTTTTTTCCCCCCATACAGAGCCATATTACAATATTAACGCTAACGATAGCGCTCAGCTGTGTGAGCGTTAACGTTAGATTAAGTGGCCTTAGCGCGGGTCGACCATATTACATTCCGAACGCTAACGGGTTAAAAAAACATTAGTGATGCTTGTGCTATTCCACGCGAGCCTTCTGTACTTTGCGCTCCCTATGCTTAACTTGGGCGGCGCAAAGAGTTAATTAGCATTAGGATTACAAAATCCTAACGCTAATTACCGTCCCGCTGTGGTTACTGAAAAAGTTACCCACAGCTAGGAGCTGGTGCTAATGGATACCACTTCGCCAGAATCAGTCAGCACCAGCTGAAACCCCCGCCTCCAAAACTCACATACGCGCCTCTCATCCTGCGGCGAGAAAGGCAGCTAGATACGCTACTTCTGGCCATCAGGAGCAGAGGGAGACTGGGGGAAAAAGTCCCCCAGTCTCCCTCTGCGATCACTCCGACGACCTGTCAGATCTCGCGAGAGGTGAGATGCTGCAGGTCATGTGGCCGGAAGTGGAAGCCTCGATGGAGTCCTATGGACTTCATGGAGGGGATGCTCGCGGTGGTGCTTAGCGCTGCCCCGAGCACCCTGAGGCTTAGCGCTCCGTTATGGGGCAGGCTGCTGGATTAGTGCCTGCCCCGTAATACCACGGTAATTTGATCCGATCCACAGTGATCCGAAATTCGAATCAATATCAATTGTCGAAACGATTCCAGTTTACATTAGATACAAGTACTAAAGCAAACGACATTATGAAACGAATCAGATTTGTTTGAGTGTTTCACCAAGCACCCTGTCCCTGTAAATTGGCCTGTGGTGCTGAATCTGTTATAAGCACCACAGGCCAATGGACAGCTTAATATTTAACCCTAGCTTGTCTTTTAACAGCACAGCAGAATTTGATTCATTGAGGCTTTATTTAGTGATCCAAAATTCAACTCGATATCAAATATCGAATCGATCACAACTTACAATGGAGTTTTTAGTGATCCAATATACCAAACGAAACTAAACGAAATTATAAAACGAAACAAAATTACGAAATAAAATAACGAAAACTAAATTATTTTGAAACGAAACTAAACAAATTTTAGAGACGTGCAAACCTCTATCCTTTTACTGTTTTTCAATATTTTAAAATGTGGAAAAAAAATAAAAATTCTCCCAAAGCAAATTTTTTTTAAAAAAAATCGCCCAGTTTTGGTACTTTTTGGGGTGTTTCCATTTTACTGTGTCTACAGGCTACTGAGATATAAATCCGGCACTGCCCGTTAAAGGTGGCTCACCAATGGAAAACGGCTGACACACAGGCTTTCGATTTCCGTCATGCCTTTATTGTCTGAGTTTGATCCGGACCCCATATTTTTGCCTAACAGTCGTGCAGGGGTTACAATGCACTGGAAAAAAATGGCACAGCGGGCAGGATACCTGTTCAGGTATTTTATTATGCAGATCACAGGAGACACAGCAGGATAGTATGTGGGTAAGTACAGGGCAGCAACACAATATCCCTGCGGCAGGTGTAGAGCCGTAGCTAGCTCCTTTTGCATCCGAGGCAAGATCAGAAAATTGTTCTGTGGTGTTAAAGGATTATGTGGAGGCAGTTTTCTTCGGGGCACAGGAGGAAATAAAATACCTGGCGTCGCCAAAAAAAAAAAGGATACGGTTCGGGGGATTCTACCAGTTTTGGCAAAGAGCCGGTGTTGGATTCGTAGTGACAGGTGGATATATATTGCCCCCAGTCAAAAAATGTGGAGAACAGACACTCAGAGCAAATGAAACGTAAACCCCGTCGCCCAGAGCACCAAAAATGCAGTCCCAAACCACACCAAATACAACAAAAATAACAGAAAACAGGTGCTCGGCGCTCCCGCGTTCACAGTATAAAGAATATCTCTTACATATAGAGAAAATACATACGTAATAACATAGGGATGGATATTTTACTGTATTGGACAATTCATAGTCCGGCAGGGTATTCCTAAAAGAAACAAATTGTATAATAGTGAAGTCCAGCTTTCACAAAATAAAAGAAAAGGGGGGGATGGATCCACTCACACTTTCCAGAGCCTCGTTAGGCTCGATCACCTCGCCTGCGGGTGTTTCACACGGCTCACCCGATAGCCCTCAGTGATTGATTCGTCTTGTGGCCTTGGTGTCCCTTCAGAATCCCGGGTAGTCCACAGGTCCTCCAATGGTTAGATGCCAATAGTACTCAGTGGTTGACTCGTCTTATGGCCTTGGTGTCCCTTCAGAGTCCCGGGTAGTCCAAAGGTCCTCCAATGGTTAGATACTACAATACTCAATAAATAATATAGGAAGGATACTTTCCTATTATATTAAAGGTATTTATTAGAACACAGAAATAAAAAACAATACGCGTTTCACCCTTTAGGGCTTCATCAGTTGATAGAATAAGAAAAGAAATAAAAATAAAAAAGCACAATAGTATAGGTGCGCTCCCCCTATTGGGAGTGACATTTATAACCCAGTAGAAAGGCATCCAATCATGCCAGGTGGCCAATTACTTCCACTGGTGTCAAATGGGTAGGAGCCCCAGGTGCGGCTATTTGTTCATTGATTAGCGTGTATGTGCGGGTCCCTGCTTCCGTGTTCCACACTGGGATGCATACGCTGTGTATGCGTCTGTGGCAGATTAGATCTGTATTTCTATCTATATAAGGGTCTGCCTGTATATATGTGTCTATCTGCCTGTTTATACATATCTCCTCCATATAGAGTTATATTCATATTTGTGTCTGGCCATTTGGTAAGTGTATCCCTGTGTTCACAGCTGAAATGTAATCAAAATGGTTAGCTTTCTCCCTTGGGGGGAGGATATAACACGTAGCTGTAAAAAGGGAATTTCTTTTGTACACTAACATAGAAAATCACACCTTGGAAGCCAGCCCGGCACCAAGATTTTAGACCCAATTTTCAAAGACAGGAAGCACATCCTTGATCTCTAAGGGGGGTCTGGGGCAGAGATGGACACCTTTGGGCAATTAAAGATTAATTGACAAGCTTACTGAGCACGAGCGAGAAGGGCACTCTGGGAAATGTAGTCCAGGACACTGGGCCATTTGGGGGTGGGCTGGAAAGATCAGGAAGTGTATAAATTCTGAAAACTGGCCAGGTGCTGGGGCTGATCACTTGGGGTACCTTCGAAAGAGGACTGATCGGTCCATGCTTTATCTCCAGGCTCCAGGAGGCCATTGATGCTAGCTTAAGGAATAGCTCTTCGTAAGTAATGCTCTATGGTTCACCTTTTTTTCTTTTTATTTGCTGTGTAGTGTGTAATTAATTGATTTATTCTAGTTATAATTTTTTATGTAACAAAGCACTGTGATTTTTCTATCATAAATAAACAAAAAAGTATTTAAGTTTTGACTCTGGCTGATGAAATCCACGCTAACTAAGAGATTGGGAGAATTGCTATTTGCGTTAAGCTCGGTTATATATAAGAAATTGCGAGTTGCGGTCGTCAGGAGACAGTGCTGTTGTTTTAAGCCCTGAGTCTCCAGTCGCGACGCGCGTGGTGTCCAGGAGGACTGGAGGCAGCGTTACTAATAGAATAATAAAGTGAGCTCCGGGATTGTGGGAGACGTAGTTAGTACGCGCTTCAGGAGAAGACTTGCACTGCGTTGCAATCCTGGGATCAGTATATTGCGCTCTATGTGCCTGTTGTGAGAGAAAGTGTGGCCGGGACGGGTAGATAATCGCGCGTAATTATCTGGGTCTAGGATAGATAGTGAGCGGCTTAACCCGGCGTCTTTGCGCAGCAGCGCGCGTAGTGGTCGTGACAGCGTCCATATCCGTTTCCGCGTTCCACCCTGGAACGCATGCACTTCCGCCTCGTCGTCCAATCATGCGGTCCTCCAGCCGTCGCTTCCTTCAGGGTGTCCTATCCACACAGCGCCCGGAGCTTCATCATCCCAAACAGAGTGTGTTAGGAAACCCCAGCCGCAGGGATGTACAAAAAAAATAGCGGAACACAGCATATACAAAAGGGCAACCGAACTAAAACAAAAAACATATCAAAAGACATATATACCGAGTACAAATCCCATTGGAGATAAAACTCAATTAGTATCGCATGTCCTACCATAATAACTTAGTTCAAAGAATAATGAGGATTTATCTCCAGCATTAAAACCGGGTTTACTGAAACCTCCAGGGAACCCCATATAGAAGAACCCCATATCAAAAAACACCCCCAGGATCTAAAATAAGGAGGGTACCGAAAATTTGGACGTAATGCCCTAACAAACATCCAAAATACATTTGCCCTATAAAATAGACAAGTCTAAAGGAATCTGGACAGCAATAAAAACAAAGAAAACATATAGATAAAAAAAAAAAAATTGTAATTCTAAATTACACATAAAAAATTCTCCATACCAGAATTCTTTATAAAAAGAGTCGGGATAGAGGGTGGAGTAACCCCCATCACATTAAAGGGGATGTAGCATACCCCTTCAAGTCCAATAAAAAAAAAAAAGAAAGAAAGAAGAGAGGATTGAAAAGAATATGATATAAATTATCTTAAAAAAATGACACAATTTGAAATCTTGATTGAAGCCTTTTGGGACAAGGGAATCTAACATAAAGATATAGATAGATAGATAGATAGATAGATAGATAGATAGATAGATAGATAGATAGATACCTCATCTCGACTAGGGATGTGCGTTTCGGGTTTCGGAATTTCGGAATTTTCACGAAATTTCCCGATTCGTGTTTTCGGATGCGGCCGATTTTCCGAAAATTTTTAGATCCGAAAATGGCAGATCCGAAAAGTTTTCCGAGCCGAAACGAAATATTTTCGGAATTTTCGAATGTACTTGAAATGTGTCAAATCGAAATTTATTGCTTTGAAACGAGGAGAACAGACGTTCCGAAAAAACGAAAATTTTCGAAAATACGAAAAGTCGATACAAAAAACGAGCTAAGTGACACGAAAATACGAAACATGGTCGAAATTCCGAAACCATTTACAATTCCGAAAAACGAGTCGAGCCGAACCGAATCGAAACAGAAATCGGTCGAAACGAGCCGAATCGAAAAGTTTAAAAATCCGAAAATTCGAATCGAATCGAACCGAAAAAAAAATCGGTGCACAAGCCTAATCTCGACTTGACTGATTCTTTTAATAAAATCCTCACCTCGCCAGTTTGGCGTCACTTCCTGTAAGACTAAAAACTGGAGATTTCATGGGAAGCAATTATGTGTTTCCTTAAAATGGGTTGATACTGTATGCTTCTCAAAACGTGTTCCATTATTCTAATCTTTAACAGTCTTGTGGTTCTCCCGACATAGTATAAACCACACGGACAAATAAGTTAATATATCACGTTTTTGGAATTGCATGACGTAATCCCCTTTAGTTTGTATTAGGCTTGTGCACCGATTTTTTTTCGGTTCGATTCGGTTCGATTTTTTGGATTTTTAAACTTTTCGATTCGGTTCGACCTGTTTTTCGGGTACATTTTTTTTCGGAATTTCGACCATTTTTCGTATTTTCGTGTCACTGTGCTCGGTTTTTGTATCGACTTTTCATTTTTTACGAAACATTTTCGTTTTTCAGAAAATTTTCGTTTTTACAAAATTTTCGTTTTTACAAAATTTTCGTTTTCCGGAAAATTTTCGTTTTTCGGAATTGCACATTTTTCGGCATATCGACCATTTTTCGTATTTTTCGTGTCATTTTGCCCGTTTTTTTGTATCGACTTTTCGTTTTTTCGAAAAATTTTCGTTTTTCAGAAAATGTTCGTTTTTACAAAATTTTCGTTTTTCGGAAAATTTTCGTTTTTCGGAAAATTTTCGTTTTTCGGAACATCTGTTCTCCTCGTTTGCCACATTTCAAGCCCATTCGAAAAATCCAAAAATATTTCGTTTCCGCTCGGAAAACATTTCGGATCTGAACTTTTCGAACCTAAAATTTTTCGGAAATTCGGCCGCATCCGAAAACACGAATCGGGAAATTTCGTGAAAATTCCGAAATTCCGAAACCCGAAACGCACATCCCTAGTTTGTATTGTTTTTTCGTCTTATGGTCTACATATTGGTTTATAACAGTTTTTTTTAAAGCCGTATTTCTACCTGCCAGACATGTTCCGCATCTATAAAAACCTTCACTCAATCCAAACTGGTTGTTTTTCTTAACCTCGTTAGTACAACTGTTAGTACTATTTTTTTCTTAATGTTAGGTGCTCCTCTATTGATAATGGTGGGTTGTTCCCCTATCATATCCTTTAAAAAGGGATCCCCTAAAAGGATCGGCCAGCATCTCTTTATTACCCTGTGGATTTCGTGTGTTTGGCTATTGTAGTCATATATAAAGGTAACATTATCCTTATATTTCCCGTGATTCTTTTCTTTTTTCCAATGAAATAAAGCTGCTGGAATTTGTCTAATATTTTCAATTGCCATGTCTAGATCCTCTTTTTTGTTCCCTTTATTTGATATATACATGGATATATCAGGCAGGTCAGCTTCTTGTATACATACAGTGAGAAGCACAGAGCCTGCATGAGCCTCTTCCTGTCCTCTTGAGTGTACATTGGGTGACAGATGAGGCTTCCTGTACAGGAGAACAGAGCATGCTAGAACATGTAGTTTTCTCTACTCAAAGCAGTGTGCGCTCCAGCCAATCAGCAGGGACTCAGTGGGGGGGGCCGGGGTGCAAAGTATCGGAGGGAAGCCGAGGGTGCAGATTGCGGGACAGTTCCTGCATAAATAATAGGCTTGTGCACCGATTTTTTTTTTCGGTTCCATTCGATTCGATTTTTCGGATTTTCAAACTTTTCGATTCGGCTCGTTTCGACTGATCTCTGTTTCGATTCGGTTCGGCTCGACTCGTTTTTCGTGTACATTTTTTTTTCAAGATATCGACCATTTTTCGTATTTTCGTGTCACTTAGCTCGTTTTTTGTATCGACTTTTCGTGATTTCGGAAATTTTCGTTTTTCGGAATTGTGGATGTTTTCGGAATATCGACCATTTTTCATATTTTCGTGTCACTTTGCTTGTTTTTTGTATGGACTTTTCGTAATTTCGGAAATTTTCGTTTTTTCGGAACGTCTGTTCTCCTCGTTTCAAAGCAATAAATTTCGATTTGACACATTTCAAGTCCATTCGAAAATTCCGAAAATATTTCGTTTTCGGCTCGGAAAACTTTTCGGATCTGCCGTTTTCGGATCAATAATTTTCGGAAAATCGGCCGCATCCGAAAACACGAATCGGGAAATTTCGTGAAAATTCCGAAATTCCGAAACGCACATCCCTAATAAATAACCCCCGGGAGGCTGTGCAGAAACACGGATGGTACATGCTTTCCTCTCAGCAGCCGGCTCTACCTCCCTCTAACATCACTGTGCGCCCTGCCTGCATGTGAACCAGTGGCCGGGGATTCAAGTTTTCTTCCCCGGTTGTGGCAGCTGCGAGGAGCTGCCGAAACTGGCTGCGCCTCCTCGCAGCTGCACCCCAAGGCGAGTGCCTCACTGGCCTCGCCCTTCCTACGGCCCTGGGCAGGTGGGCCTTGAAGCCACGGGGCGTACTAGTATGTCCCAGTGATTTGTATGGGTCGCCTTGGCCCCTGCAGCACTCGGCACGCGCTACGGGACACGCAGAATTCAGGCCACCCCCCCTGCAGTCAATGACGCTCGTCGTGTGTCAGCTGAGTGCGTGGGCAGAAGGAGAGGCCCGCCGTAGCACTTAGCAGAGGGGCGTACTACTACGCCCCGCCAGCGTTAACCCCCTCCCGCCAGGCACCACCCGCCTGACGTCAGGGGTTAAACTATTTGAAGTCATGTTTAATTGTAGAACCCAGACAAATTGTATATCATATTTTTCAGCATGCAGACTTCAATCATATGCAGCGTGTCAAAATGTTTTTTAACATTATAATCATCCAAACTTTTGTGGGTATATATTCTGCAAGATCTAACAAAACAAATCAGAATTGGAAACATGTTATTGTAAGAAATAGGCAATTTTAACCAAAACTGAAAAGAAAAAGAAAAGAAGTTCTTTTTTGTACATGGAAGAATTTCATAAAAAATATGACTTATTACTCCCTGTGGGGGAAATGGCAAGGTGAGTACTGGCAGCAGTGTTGTTCCCTTCATACGTATCTCACAAAAAAATGTGCCTTAGGGAAAAAAAAAAAATCTTTCTTGTTTTGCTTTAATTTTTTTATTTTTACTCTTTATGTGGTCATTTTGGGTGTAGCTGGAATTGCAAGACTCTGATGGTTATTCAAAGAGATCCAAATGGCTGCCGAAAGGTAACCGAACGCTGAAAATCAGCATTCGGTTACCTTTCTTGGCCATTCGGCTATCCAGAGAGCAGGCAGTTTGCCAAATCCTGGCGAATTGCCTGCACATATGGTGCCTGTTCTTTGCCTGTTCGAGGGCAGTGAATCCCCAAAGAGAAGCAATTCTTCGTCTATTCAGAGAACACAAACCAGCATTAAAAAATTGCCGAAATGCCCTGCCTTTCGGTTGCTTCATTCGACAGATTTAGTCAGGAGAATCCCATAGGCTTCAATGTAAAAATATTCCCATTTTAATTCAATATCTAATAAACCGTTCATTATAATATTCTGCAATATAAAGTCTCTTTTATTTAGAGATTTTTTAGGATCTTTTAAGCCTTTTTCGGGATTTTTTGCAAAAAAACATTTTCCTTTAAAAAATTAATGAACGTTTTTTCTTTTTTCTGTAACAGCCCTTTTTTCTATCATTCATTGGATCTTATATGTAAATTTCAGACATTTTAGTTCAGTAGTTTCTTTGCAAACAGCGTTTCACTTTTCAAACATGCAAGCATACTGTTTTTTATTTTTTTCACTCCATTCGTCTGCGGTGTCGTGTTTTTCCAGCGGCTGCTCTGCGTGTGATCGGCTCCTGCTCGAGTTTCTCCAGCGTGTTCGGCGGGGTTAATCCAGATGTTTTTGCGGGTTCCGGTGTGCATTCGCCTGGGTTTTGCAGTGAGTGTTAGGCAGGTTTTCGGCGGCTTTTCCCTGAGCTACGACGGCCCTGTGGTGCTTGCTGAATACACCGCAGGGTCGCCGAAATGGGATCGCCAAATCGCACCGAATTGAAGAGAACGAAAAGTCACCGAACGTGCGGAGACTTTTCGATTCTCTTTGAATAACCCTGTCTGTCCTACCAATGACACAACTCACTTGCCCCTGTAAGTTGCACTGAACCCCTTCACTACTGTGTGAATTTCCAAAAATCCATTGTCAGGAACCAGTGACTTTTCGGAAAATCATATTTAATTATACAGTAAGAAATATTTGGGAATATTTCCAATGTATTCCTTACTGCAATAATAACCTATATAGCAGGGAGATGTTGCCATCTGCTGGCCAAAAGGAGTTACTGCACCTCATGACTCCATGCATTGGCTGGGGAAAACCCAATAAGGACATTCTCCAGCCGATTTTAAACAGTTTTAGCATTATGCCCACAGGGCTAAAAATTTGGGGGCACCTTCTGCAGCCCAAAAGCAAACGAGATTGGTTTGCAGCAAACTAATTTAATTTGCTATCACACAGCACAGCCCCAGATCGTGTTAACATGGTTTCAGTCTGCTGTGTCTGCTATTGCTGATTGTGTATATACGTTCACGGTATTGAAAGGGTTAATGCAGATACATGGGTCCAAAGTCCAAAGTGCCATGCACACTTGTTCCCTGGGAGAGAAACGAGAAGGTGAGTTATTGCAGTTGCAATATTCACTTTACAATCAAAAGTCGACAATGGTGCAGCTTTAGAAAAATAAAAGTAACATTTTTATATTATTTATTAATAATGCGCCAAATCTAGAGGAGTAAAGACATTGTTTAACCCTAACTTGTAACGCTAACCAGCAGATTCCGCTCCACATTTGATTCGGTTTTAGGTTGGGGTCAGACGAACGCAGTGTGAACATGCGTTTAGCCGTACTTTATTACGGCCGTGGTAGCAGCAAATGACGTCCAATGACGGGCAACATACAAAGTACGGCCACATGAAAGTTTGACGCGCAACGCAAACGAACACATTTTTTCAATAATGTCGAACCGCTAGTACTGACGCACAGAGCGCGCTGCGTCGGCATAGCGGCCTGTGTGCGTGATTAGGAGACGTCAGACGCTGCACATGTCTGGCCAACATCACGTCCATTTGTTTTTTATAGCTCCGTCAAAAATCACGGCCGTAATTGCGCACCGTCTGACCGATAACGCGTATTCCGTCAAAACGCGCGTCCATGCGTTCGGACGCACTTTTGATGGTAGACGTGAAAAATGCTTTTTTTTGTTCTCCACAAGCAGCAACCGCAGTACGGACTTCAGCCACCAGGTGGCAGTAGAACACTGAGCATCTCTTTACCTGACTTGAAACCTGAACTTTTACATAATACAGCTTGCCAGTAATGCATTTTTGCTAAGAAGACGTTTTACGATTGTGTTATATCAATACATCTATACATTTATCGTTCACCATTGTGTACAAGAGGGATTTTTACCATCCCAAATGTTTATAAACATAATTTGTTTTGCCTAAAATACTATCCCAAGACACAGAACTTGACAATATATACCACGCACACCAAGTATACTACCAGTGCGATATAAATACACCTATATGCAGGCAGCGCCCAACCTAGATATACCTATATCTTCTATATCTCTAACCAACAGGCGTGTAACACTGCTTCTCTATCTAGGACAGGCAGCAGCCCACATCTTTTTAGACAGGCGCCACTCAAAGGATTTAACCCCCCTATTTGTCCGTGAAAAATGCATTAGTCTGACCCTAGCCTTAGCAGGGCTGGCCCAAGACATTGTGCTGCCAGGAGCGAAGGCTGAAATGCTGCCCCCCTAAAATGACACCCACACACCCTGAATATATGGAGGAGCTCCTAAAAAGACACCCGCACACCCGGAATATATGGAGGAGCCCCTAAAAAGACACCCGCACACCCTGAATATATGGAGGAGCCCCTAAAAACACACCCACACACCCTGAATATATGGAGGAGCCCCTAAAAAGACACACTCACCCTGAATATATGGATATATTTGCCCCCAGTTCACATGGATATATATATTTGCCCGCAGCTCACATGGATATATATTGCCCCCAGCTCACATGGATATATATTGCCCCCAGCTCATATGGGTATATATTGCCCCCAGCTCATATAGGTATGTAACTATGTATTGCCCCAGCTCATATGGGTATATTACCCCAGCTCATATGGGTATATATTACCCCCAGCTCACATGGATATATTGCCCCCAGCTCATATGGGTATATATTGCCCCCAGCTCACATGGATATATTGCCCTCCAGCTCCTATGGATATATATTGCCCCAGCTCACATGGGTATATATTGCCCCCAGCTCATATGGATATATTGCCCCCAGCTCATATGGGTATATATTGCCCCCAGCTCATATGGATATTTTGCCCCAGCTCATATGGGTATATATTGACCCCAGCTCACATGGATAATATATATTTGCCCCCAGTTCACATGGATACATATATATTTGCCGCCAGCTCACATGGATATATATTGCCCCCAGTTCATATGGGTATATATTGCCCCAGCTCATATGGGTATATTACCCCCAGCTCATATGGGTATGTATTGCCCCCAGCTCACATGGATATATTGTCCCCCAGCTCATATGGGTATATACAGTTGCAAGAAAAAGTATGTGAACCCTTTGGGATTACGTGGAGTTTTGCATGAATTGGTCATAAAATGTGCTCTGATTTTCATCTAAGTCACAACAATTTGAAAAACACAGTCTGCTTAAAATAATACAACACAAACATTATATGTTTTCATGTTTTTATTGAACAGAACATGTAAACATTCACAGTGCAGGGTGGAAAAAGTATGTGAACCTTTGGACTTGATAACTGGTTGACCCTCTATTGGCAGCAATAACTTCAACCAAACGTTTCCTGTAGTTCGAGATCAGACCTGCACAACGATCTGGAGTAATTTTGGACCACTCCTCTTCACAAAACGGTTTCAGTGTAGCAATATTCTTGGGACGTCTGGTGTGAATCGCTCTCTTAAGGTCATGCCACAGCATTTCAATCGGGTTGAGGTCAGGACTCTGAGCCACTCCAGAAGGCGTATTTTGTTTTGTTGAAGCCATTCTTTTGTTGAATTACTTGTATGCTTTGGGTCATTGTCCTGTTGCATCACCCATCCTCTGCGGATCTTCAGTTGGCGGACAGATGGTCTTACGTTTTTCTGCAAAGTGTCTTGATAAACTCTGGAATTCGTTTTTCCATCAATGACAACAATCCGTCCAAGCCCTGAGGCAGCAAAGCAGCCCCAAATCATGATGCTTCCTCCGCCATGTTTTACAGTGGGGATGAAGTTTTGATGTTGGTGTGCTGTGCCTTTTTTTCTCCACACATAGTGTTGTGTGTTTTTTCCAAACAACTAAATTTTGGTTTCATCTGTCCACAGAATATTTTGCCAGTAGTGCTGTGGAACATCCAGGTGCTCTTTTGCAAACTTCAAACGTGCTGCAATATTCTTTTTGGACAGCAATGGCTTCCTCCGTGGTGTCACTGTCCTACCATGTACTCCATTCTTGTTTAATGTTTTCCTTATTGTAGATGTGTCAACAAAAATGTTAGCATGTGCCAGGGATTTCTGTAAGTCTTTAGCTGACACTCTACGATTCTTCTTTACCTCATTAAGCATTCTGTGCTGTGCTCTTGCAGTCATCTTTACAGGACGACCACGCCTAGGGAGAGTAGCAACAGTGCTGAACTTTCTCCATTTGTAGACAGTCTGTCTTACCGTGGACACATGAACATCAAGGCTTTTGGAGATACTTTTGTAACCCTTTCCAGTTTCATGCAAGTCAACAATTCTTGATCTTCTGAGAGCTCTTTTCTGCGAGGCATGGTTCACATCAGGCAGTGCTTCTTGAAACCAGTAAACCCAAAACTGGTGTGTGTTTTTAAAGGGCAGGACAGCTTTCAGCAACACATCCAATAATATCACACTGATTGGACTCAAGGATGGCTCACTCCTGGCTCCAATTACCTCTTGGAGAAGTCATTAGGCTAGGGGTTCACATACGTTTTCCACACTGCACTGTGAATGTTTACATGTTATGTTCAATAAACACATGAAAACATATAATGTTTGTGTTGTATTATTTTAAGCAAACTGTGTTTTTCAAATTGTTGTGACTTAGATGAAGATCAGAGCACATTTTATGACCAATTCATGCAAAACTCCACGTAATCCCAAAGGGTTCACATACTTTTTCTTGCAACTGTATTTCCCCCAGCTCACATGGATATATTGCCCTCCAGCTCATATGGGTATATATTGCCCCAGCTCACATGGGTATATATTGCCCCAGCTCATATGGATATATTGCCCCAGCTCATATGGATATATTGCCCCCAGCTCATATGGGTATATATTGCCCCCAGCTCACATGGGTATATATTGCCCCCCAGGTCATATGGGTATATATTGCCCCAGCTCACATGGGTATATATTGCCCCCAGCTCATATGGGTATATATTGCCCCAGCTCATATGGGTATATATTGACCCCCAGCTCATATGGATATATTGCCCCCAGCTCATATGGGTATATATGGCCCCAGCTCATATGGATATATTGCCCCCAGCTCATATGGGTATATATTGCCCCCAGCTCACATGGGTATATATTGCCCCCCAGGTCATATGGGTATATATTGCCCCAGCTCACATGGGTATATATTGCCCCCAGCTCATATGGGTATATATTGCCCCAGCTCATATGGGTATATATTGGCCCCCAGCTCATATGGATATATTTGCCCTAGCTCATATGGATATATTTGCCCCCAGCTCGCCTTTCACCTCCTCTGCTGGCCCGGCCGGCGTTCTTCTCCATACCAGGAGGCGAGCGGCGCTGACATACAGCTTGACCGCTCACTGAAAACCACCTGACCAGCTGCGCAGCCGTGTTCTCGCGAGATTGCGCGCTGGTCAGGTGGTTCCTATCCCAGGCAAGCGGCCAAGCTGCATGTCAGCGGCCGCTCGCCTCTGGGGAGAGGAACGCCGGTACCGGCGGCGATTTTAAAGCGGCAAATCCGCTCGGAAGCGCTGCCCTTTTGCGCCAGCAGCAAAGATGCTGCCGCGGCGCAACAAAAAAATAGTGCAGGATTTGCTGCTTTAAAATTCTGCCACCTGGAGCAAGTGCACCGCACTGCTCCATCATCGGGCCGGCCCTGGGTTTCAGGCAACAGATTCTGCTCCTTCATTTGATTCGGTTTTAGGCAACAGATTCTGCTCCTTCTTGTTTCACCAGTGTAGGGAAGCTCAAAAGAAGGAGCAGAACCCTAAGAGTAACCCTAACCTTAAAACAAGCACAAATAGCAACCCTAACCATAACCCTGGAATTAATTTTTCACCACTAAATGATGCTAGTATGGTGCAGTTTAACAAAAAATATATATAAATAAAGCGAAAACTGTGCAGTTTGTTCGTGTCAGATAAGACTTTTTTTCTCATACCGTCCTAATGCTAGAGAACATTTTTAAAGAAGACTATTTTGAAGCTCTCTTTCTAACGGTGTCCACAGGGTGGCATCATTTTGATAATAAACCCCTGAGGCCCTAGTGCTGGCCTTTTCTCACCATGAGACCATTTGATGTTGAGTATAAAAGGGACATGCAACTAGTGTGAAGGAATCTTGATGCTTGGTTGGGAGTTACATCGAAGCACAGCAATACGCTGTCTTCAATGCTTTGTCTTAATTTTCATATGATCTCTTTCTTTTTATGTCCTCCTTAGATTCGGATAGAAAACTAAAAAGCGAGAGTGTTTACAAACTCAAAGCGCGATGGCGAGTGTTCTAAATGCACTATATTACCTGCTTTTATTAGGTAAGTACAGAGAGTCCTGTGTTAGTCTATTTATTGTGTATCGCGTTAGCGGAAATTATGCCACAAGGCTTAACCAAAGTTATGTTATTGCAGCCTACGGGCAGCGTGGTGACTGATAAAACACCTGCATATGCAACATTGACACCATCACTCCCGTGATCGAGATAACGCGGGTCTTTGAGTTATCACAATCTGCAGCTGCGCAGGACAAAAGCAAATGGAATTCGTTTGATGCAAACTAATTTTGTTTACTTTTGGCTCTAGGACATGCCCCCAAATATCTAGCACCCTGGACATTATGCCCAAGGTGCTAAAACTGGTTACAATCCACTATGAAAGTGCCTAATAGACTTTTCCCAGCTGATAAAGCAAGGAGCCACAAGCTGCAGTTGCAAGTGTAGTAACTACTTTCTGCCAGTAGATGGCAACATCTGGCTGCCAAATAGGTTATTACAGTAAGGAATACATAGGGAAAATTCCCAGATATTTTTTACTGTTTAATCAATTAATATTTTTTTTTTAAATGGTTCCAGCCAGTGTTTGTTTTTTTAAAATCACTTGTTAGTGAAGGGGTTAATAAAACAAGATATCACAAAGAGTAAGAGTTGCATAATACTGTGCTCTCGGAATATCAAAAATCACCGGCGTAATAGTGAAGATAGAAAATAAAAATACTTTCTACTCTCAGAGTAAGGAAAGTGATATTTGTCAAGTGAAACCACGACATGTTTCATCATAGATAGAAATCTCTTTAGTGGGTTATTTAGAAAGCACCGATATTTCAGTGAACTCTCAGTGCTTTCTCGTTTGGCGCACTTAGGTGCGCTTTGGCGATTCCAGTTTGCCGACCATGTGGTGAATTCACCATTCACTGCAAGGGTTCCCTTAGTGCGCTGAACGTGGAGCCGCCGGACACTGCTGCCAGCTGCCGAACAGGCCGCCAAACACCGCCGCAGACCTCTGATCAGCCTGCTGAACAGACGGCCGGAGAGCACTGAACTGACTGCCGAATGCTGCCGAACTGCAGAAGAAAAAAACGTAACTCTGCTATTCTTCTAAAAGGTGTTTAAAACAATAAAAATGAGTGTAGATAATAAAAAGGTCCTATAAAAAAATGATAAAAAAGGTCTGTTACAGAATAAAAACAAAACGCCTTTAAAAAAATGTCAATCAAAATTTTCTCTTAAAAAAAAATTCAAAAAATTAAATAAATAAAAAGACGTTTTGCTGAAAATGAAAAGAATAAACGGTTGAATAAAAATAGCATAAAAACGATAATATTGTTTTACATTGAATCCTATGGGATTCGCCTGGGATTCGCCTGTTTAAACCTGTCGAACTGAATCACTGAAAATCAGGTCATTTCACTGACATTTCGGTGCAGTTCGGCATTCTGTGAATAGATTAACCATTACTTCTCTATGGGACAATTTCACTGCTGCTGAATTGCAGTGATCTGCGGCGAACTGCACCGTATTTCGCTGTCAATTCGCCAGTATTTGGCAGATTGCCGGCTTTCTAAAGAGACAAACTGCCACGAAATTGCACCATACGGTGCAAATACAAAAACAAATCATAGATCCCGCAAATCGCCTCAATGGCAATAACAGGGTTATTCAGAGAGAGGTGAAAACCAGGAGAACTGGCAGGAGAAGAGAACAATCTAGACCAAATAGCCGATTTGGAAAATGAGATAAATGGGAGAATTTTTCTGGTTTGGCTATTTTGACCTAGAATTTTCACTTCTTCAGTCATTCTCCTGAGTTTCGCCTTTCTTTGAATAGACCGTTAAGTGTTACCGATTTATTCTACTACAGAGTGATTTGAATTCTGGGTAATTAAAATAAAAATATGAAAATTAAAAGTATCAAATGTATAATAGTTCTTCAATTCTTTCAGCTCTTCTTGGTGATTAAATTAATATATATTATTTATTACTAACGCACAATAACCCCATTGATTCTTTTTTTCCATTCTTTTTGTTGTTTGCTTGTTATTGTTGCAGGTTTGATACTTTGTTATATAACTATAGACCGGACATGTGCATCGAGAATAGATTTCCTGTACTTAGTCATATCGTTGCGAAATGACTGCTTTTTCCTTAGTTACAAAAAAGTGAGGGGAAATCCCTTTTAATAAAACATGTCGGCCTTTGAAGCGTTATACACAAATAGTTACCGAACTGCAAACTCCATTTCCCTTAGCGAGGTGTAAACCTGGTCCACGTGTAAAGCAGGGCTGTCAAACTCCGGCCCATCAGATGTTTATGAACTATAGGGCTTATAGGAGAGTCGAATTGGTTTCCGAAATTGCACCGAACTGTGCATTTCCCCGTACGGAGCAATTTCGTGGCCATTCGGATATTCAAATAGCAGGCAGTTCGCCAAATATTGGCGAATTGCCAACGAAATACGATGCCTGTTCGAAGGCAGTGAAATCCCTCATAGAGAAGCAGTGGTTAATCTAGTGAGAGACACCGAACAGCAGTGAAAAGTTGCCGAAGTGCCCTGATTTTCGGTGTTTTTTTTCGGCAGGTTTAATCAGGAGAATCCCACAGGTTCCAATGTTAAAAATATTCCCGTTTTTATCAAATATTTATTCAACCGTTTATTCTTTTAGTTTGCAGCAAAAAGTCTTTATTTCTTCTTTTAGGATTATTTTAGGCATTTTTTGGATTTGGGGTCAGACTAGCGCACTTTAAACGTGCATTCTGGCGCACTTAATTACGGCCGCACTAGCAGCAAATGACGGGCAATGACGGCCAATATACGAAGTACGGTCGCACGAAAGTCCAGCCGTGCAACGCAAGTGGCAAACGAACGCATTTTGTCGAGAACGTGAAACCACTAGTACGGTCGTACAGAGTGCGCTGCGTCCGCATAGCGGCATGTGTGTGCGTGATTTGGAGATGTCAGACACTGCTAATGTCCGGCCAACATAACGTCCAGACGCAAAAAGTGTTTTATTGATGATCCGTACAAAATCACGGATGCAAATGCGCATCGTATGACCGCTATCGCGTATTCCATGAAAAAATGCGTCCATTCGTTCGAACGCACTTTTTCACAGACAACGCGAAAATGCGTTCGTCTGACCCTAGCCTAAAATAGCAGTTTTTTTTCTATAACAGACCTTTCTATTATTATTATTATTATTATTATTATTCATAGGGCCTTATATATTAATTTCAGCCATTTTCAACAAGTGTTTTTTTTGCAAACACCTTTTAAGAGTTGCGATGGGGTTTTTTGGGGGTTTTTTTTACCCAGTTCATTGGCTTGTTGTGTTTTTCCGGCGGCTGGTAAGTGCTGTGTTCGGCGGATCAGATGCTTTTTTCTGATGTGTTCTTCGGCTTTGCGGTGGCTTCTCGGAGCGGATCCAATGTTTTTTTGGCGGTTTTGCAGCGGGTTCTCCGTACGATTCTGCGGTTTTGCGGCAGATTTTCAGAAGCGATTGGCGGCTTTTCCCTGCTTTTCAGAGAAATTTGATTCTCCGAAATGCAGGGAAAGAAAGAGCACCACTCTTTGAATAACCCTGTATAACTCCCATGATTCCCTGCCCATCTATTGTATTGAAGGAATTCTGGGAATTGCTGAAGTTTGACAGCCCTGGTGTAGAGAATGATTACGTGCTCTATATAACAAAAATATATCAACCCCTTCAGACACCCCCCCCCCCATAATGAACAGACACGGGGGGAAAAAATATTCGGAACATTTCGGAATCTAAAATTTTCTGATTCGGAAATAATCAGAATTAGGCAATTCGGATATTTCAGATTCTCTGGATCTGAACACTTCAGAAATACGGAGGGGTCTGATATATTCAACCATTTCCAATATAGGGAACTGTGGTGTGTTAAAAAATATGAAATTATAGTGTATGAAAAAATCATTCATTATCATCTTGGATGTCAGCCAAGCGTCTGGGGTCACCCCCCCCCCCACCCACTGATGTCGTCGCCATATGCGCAATGATGTCAGTTGGCCAGTTATCCCCCTAGCTGCCAAGTGGAGCTATGGGGGTTCTTTGGACCCCCATATCTTCCCATCCGTGGCAGCTAGAGGGTCATGTTTGGTCATGAAAGGCATTTCCAATGATACCAGATATGACCATGTTTGGTATAAAAAATATATATATATATTTTTTTTTAAAATATCTGGGGTTTAATAAAATAGGACTTCAAATCACTTTTAAAAATTATGAGCATAAAACAGTCAAAATGAGCTCAGCACATAGAGGTGAAGCGGATCAGCAGTGAAGGGGTTCAAAGGCAAAAATATGGAAAAATTGAGTATTTCTAATTTCAGGATAAAATTTGGAAACTAATATTTAGTCAGAGTATTTTTTGGAGGTGGTAGATTTTGGGGATTAAAATACGAAACAGTGTGTTTTTTCCATTTTTTCTCATGATATTTCATAATTGTTTTTACAGTAAATTATACGATATGATGGAAATAATGGTATCTTTATAAAGTCCATTTAGACTGGGTTCACACCTAGGCGTTTTTCAAACGTGCGCAATACGCGTGTTTTTTTTACGTGCGTATCGAGCATACTAAAAACACCCTAGCCTAAATGGGAGAATTTTTCTGGTTTGGCTATTTTGACCTAGAATTTTCCATTCTCCAGTCATTCTCCTGCTCTTCACCGCTCTCTGAATAACCCTGACAGGGTTATTCAGAGAAAGGTGAAACTCAGGATAATGACTGAAGAGAAAATTCTAGGTCAAAATAGCCAAACCAGAAAAATTCTCCCATTTATCTCACTTTCCAAATCGGCTATTTGGTCTAGAATTTTCCATTCTCCAGTCATTCTTCTGCTTTTCACCACCAAAAAATCAGTAAACGTTTTCTGAGTGTCCGAAAATGTCTCCTCTTTTCATACAGACTTCCGCCCCATGCAGTTGTTTATGGATAGATTAAAGGAAAAGCATTTACCGTCATATGAAACGTCATTTTTTGGTTTTTACATATTTCTATACATCCTAGAAATCCGCCACTTCACGGGCAGGTTATGGGGACCTCCTAGGCACGATATTTTAAGGAATTTTTTGTTTTTATTTTTAACCCTTATTTCGTGGAAAACTCACTGTCCCTTTAAAAACGTTTTTTTTTTACTTTTTGTCCTTGTTTCCTGTCCCCCAGGGCACTACCCGGACCCCCGTACACCTTTTATGGCAAATATCTAGCATATATGCCCTCTTGGAGGGCACTCTAAAAACCGAATTTTCAGCCCCATTGACTTGTATTGAGTTCGAGTTCGGATTCGGATCCGAACATTTGGAAAGTTCAGGTTCGGGTCCGAACCGAACTCGGGGGGTGTTCGGTTCATCCCTAGTCCAGACCGCCGCCTGGCCCTGGAGAGCCTCAGACGGCTGCCCGGACTAGGTGAATCCGAGGCTCAGAGGGCCACCAGACCCAGTTAGGCGTTTGGTCACTCCGGCCCACTGGGATTCTCCCGGTAGTACCAATAGCCAGTGCATGCTTGGCTACTGGACTTGCATAGTCACACTTCTCATATGCAAGGTCCGTAGCTTGCGGAGCAGAGTTGCACACCCATGCATAGGTCCAATCTATTGCTACCTCTGAGACTGTTCACGACCGCGATTGGTCTCAGAGTGTGACGTCAGCATGCTCTCTGTGTGATGACATCACCAGTGACCAATCTGTTGACCGGCACCCGGGAAATTCAAAATCCCGACTGCTGGAGATGCTGGTTGGGGGTACAGGAAACTCCTCAACTTCACCCAACAATATCTCCAGATTTGGAAGCTGGCGAGAGATAGAGATGGGGGGGGCAATCCTACATCCTGAACACTTTAAAACAATAAAATGGTCGGGATGAGTAGAATTTCCATTTAATTACAAAATTATGGTTAGAAAATTCAGCACAGAAAGCGCATTGATCAAATGCAAACTCCGATGCGCTTGTTTCCATCGTCTTCACACAAGTTCAGATAAAGAACATCACAAAATGTGTACAAGTGGACTTAAATGGGGGGTATAAAGAACCAAATCCCCCAGCATAGGAGGCTCGGCACCTCCGGCACCTGAGCATGCATATGGCTAGGTCCATGCAGAGCCCTGGAAAGAAAATTGCACCGTGTTCTTCGGCCATCCAGTCTGTCAGCGGCTGTGGCGGTGTATCCGACACACAGCACAATCAATTCTCATTCATCATCAGAAAATGACAAGGCACACACACCAGGAAAAGCACATCCCACCTCCTTCAGGCGCTGACATTCTGGATTACAAGGCATGGCTCATATTGGGATTGATCCTCGGCATAGGGTTCCCGCATTGACCACGGGCTTGGCCAGCATGTAGTCCATTTACTACACAATCAGGCCCTCATGGTCTTCGGTGGTTTTACAGGTCATCTTCTAGTTCCACCTTTTAAAGAATAAACACAGGTCATGTCATCTGGGAAGTCACAAAATGCTTAAATTCTCTTATCTTATTATTCCCTAGTATTTTCATCTGCTCTGCAAACTCCGTCGAACGTCCAGCTGGTTTCTGAAAACTTCCGTCACATCATGACCTGGGAGGAGAATAACACTAACGCGTCCGTCTTCTACAATGTTACATACACGACGTATGTATGGCCTCGCAGGAATGCTCCATATCATTAAAACCGCTTGGCACGTTGCCTCTTAGGCTGCTGTCAGACGAGCGTAGTGTTCACGTCCGTGATTGCGCCTAAAAGTACGTCCGTGATAGCATGTCAGAAAGCCCATCGGAGCCCGTTACACGAAGTACGTCCGCACTGAACTACGGATGCACCGCGGCCGCGGCAAACGGACGTAAGGCAGGCAAGAACGTACAACCCCTAGAACGGCCGCACAAAGTGCGCTGCGTCCGCAACGTCCGCATAGCTTTGTGTGTGAGTGATGGAACGTGGCCAGACGGACTGCATTTATACGTCCAGCATTTTTCACGGACAAAATGGTTTTGCTTTTTAAATTATTTTCCCTCCTACATCCGTCAAAATATATGTCAGTGAAAAAACGGACTGTGTGGCCACGACTGCGTCTTCCGTACTGACGTACGTCCGTGTGCACGGACGTATAGTCCGTAGAAATCACGCTCGTCTGACCCTAGCCTTACCAGTGGACTAAGGGCCTTTTATAGTAAAGTCTTCGCACAGGCAAAGCGGGGCTTAACCCAGCAGCTTCTGGCCTCAGAGACAGGGTTTGCGTGTGAATGGCGACTCCATATATTGTGATTCGTGTTTGTCAAGTTTTGGAGTATACACTGTATGTATTTGCTCTTGTTATTAATCGCTCAGCTATGCTATATACAGATTATCTATTATTCATACAATTATTTATAGACAGGTTATTATTATCCACACTACTATGCTATATACAGATTATTATCCACACTACTATGCCATATACAGGTTGTTATTATTATCCACACTATTATTATTATTCTTTATTTATAAAGCGCCAGCATATTCCGCAGCGCTGTACAATAGGCACAGTATAGACAGGGTTACAATACATTGAACAATTTGACAAACAGTACAGGAGGAGATGAGGGCCCTATTCCCGTAGGAACTCACAATCTATGCTATATACAGGTTATTATTATCCACACTATAATATACAGGTTTTTATTATCCACACTACTATGCTATATACAGGTTATTATCCACACTATAATATACAGTTTTTTATTATCCACACTACTGTGCTATATACAGGTTATTATTATCCACACTACTGTGCTATATACAGGTTTTTATTATCCACACTATAATATACAGGTTATTATCCACACTACTGTGCTATATACAGGTTTTTATTATCCACACTACTATGCTATATACAGGTTATTATCTGCCTTACACTACTATACTATAATTCGTGTGCACGCGTCAGTGTGTGGCCGGCCCCGTCGAAGCGTCACAACGCTGCGACAGATGCAGGGATGCACATTAGTACGGGCACATATAGTGCGCTCGTCTGACCCCGGCCTAAGAGGAAAGATATGCTTTAACATTTGAATACATACAATATTGTGTATGGGACCAATAGGAACTCAGTTCCCTCTGGAAAAATAGTGGAGGAACTGCATTCCCATGTGCCCCCCTCGCTTTGACCCCTGCACCATGACCCTTAGAAACAAAGGACGCACCTGCAATCAGGAAAACTGTAATCTTCATTTCTGCCAGTTTGCACGTTGTTATCGAAGTCTTCTTCTGTCTTTCTCCAGGTATGGAAAACAGATTGCTGTCAGTGAATGCACTAATGTTACGAACCAGCAGTGTGACCTAACTGGATATTTTACAGACACCTTTCGTCAATATACAGCAAATGTGCAGAGCTTCACACACGATGCCGTCTCAAATGTCTCCTTATCCGTTCACCTGAGGCCAATAATGAATAGTGAGTAATAATAATGAAGGTTACGGCTAAAGTATACAATGTATCCCAACCAACAGACTAACTGTTGCAACTTGGGTCGTCAGATTGGCCATGTTTTCTGTCTTAATCAGCCAATTACAGAAGGTTTGGCAACTCAAGTAAGTTACGCATGATGCCAGGTTAGTGATATCTTTCCTGCTACATGTCCCCACGTTTCATTTCATAAACCCCAGCTCAGCATGTTTGATCCTCTCCAAGTGAATGTACATATAGTTAGTTCTCTGATCTATCAGCGCGACGTTCTACTTGATCTCCTAAATTAGATGTCTGCATGAATGTACATGACATGTTCACTTTAAGAAGCTGCTCTGCCAGAGGATGTGAGCTGCTGATACATTGTTGCATTGAACCGTCACTGTAACAAAAATCTCAACAGACTGTATTGCTGCTGCATTACAATAACCAGGAGAAAAGGCAGAATACAGGGAGAGCTCTGGGGTCACTCGCTGCTGTACAGGGATAAGATTCAGGGGCTCACAATGAGCGAAAAAGAGGGGGTTATTCATAGAGAGCCGATCTGGTCCCGAAATGTAACTGGACGCTGAAATTCAGTGTACGGGGACATCTCGTGGCCGTTCGGCTATTCAGAAAGCAGGCAGTTCGCCAAATTTTGGCGAACTGCCTGCAAGTAGGGTGCCTGTTCAACAGCAGTGAAATCCCCCATAGAGAAGCAATGGTTAACCCTTTCCATGCGGAGGACGCACTCAGCCCGTCCTGCCGCATGGCCACTTCGCTGCGGAGGACACGCTGAGCGCGTCCTCCCTTTGCAGCGGCGACCGGCTGGGATTCCGGCCGATCACGGCGGCCCCCCGGTGCGGGCTGACATCCTCGATGTCAGCCCAGCCTCCGGGACCCCGGCGGGCACAATAGACGTCATCGCGCCTGCGCGATGACGTCTATTTCAGGCACCCCCGCCATTGCGGGGAAGGTGCCTGAAGGGGAGGTCCTTCGGGGGGAGGTCCTCCCTGTCCGTGCGGGCCATCGGTTAAAGACAGGTACCGCTTGGAAGGGCACAGCCTGTCCTTCCAAGCGGCAGCTGTCTTTAAACCCTAGGGGGCTGGATCGCGATATGGCGCTAACATGCGCCATATCGCGGTCCCCTCCCGGAGCTGGCTGACATCTTGGATGTCGGCCAAGCTTCCGGGATATCCCCCTAACGACTGGCGTCATTGCGCATAGCGCGATGGCGCCAGTTTCAAAATTAACCCCTTGCTGCCACCTATGGTGGAGATAGGGGGTTCCAATGAACCCCCTATCTCCCGATCCGTGACAGCTAGGGGTTACTGTTTGATATCACTGGAATGGCCAGAGCGTGGCCTTTCCAATGATACCAAACATGATCATGTAACATGTAAAAAAATAATTAAGAAGTAAAAATTAAAAAAAAATTAAAAAATTAAAAAAACTTTTTTTTTGTTTTTATTAGTGCAGCAATATTGTTCCCCTTTCAATTATAATGTGAACAATGATGCTGCACTAACGATTTTTTCTATGGGGGGCGTTTGCTAAAAAACACGTAATTTTCCCCAAAAAAAGTAACGAGTCCGGTTTCTAATTTTTTTAACAAGCGCACCCCATAGAAAATACAACCGCAAATGCTCGCATGTTAAAATGTGAAAAAAAATAACTTTACACGTTGTAAATTATTGAAAATACAAATTTTATTGCATATTTTGTTATAATATACAGACAGGACATTACGTATACATATAATAATGATATATTATGAATCTTCCGAGTCTGCCGGAAAGAACGATATATAATATGTCTGGGTCATATAATAAAATAAGCCTTCAAAACACGTTTAAACATGATGAGCAAAACCGGTAAAAATTAGCTCAGCACAGAGGTGTGAAAAGGCTCAGCAGCGAAAGGGTTAATCTATTCAGAGATACCGAACAGCAGAGAAAAGTTGCCGAATTGCCCTGCTGTTCGGTGTTTACATTCGTCAGTTTTAGTAAGGTGAATCCTATAGGCTTCAATGTTAAAAATATTCCTGTTTTAATACAATATCTGATCAACCGTTTATAATTTTAATCTGCAGTAAAAAGTCTCTTTAGGTACTTTTCGGGATTTTTTCAGCAAAATATTTTTTCCTTTTTTAAAATAGCGGTTATTTTTTCTGTAACAACCCTTTTTATTATCATTCATAGAATCTTATACGTAAATTCCAGGTATTTTCGTTCCTTCGTTTTTTTTGCAAAGAGCGTTTTAATTTTGACACTTTCAGGCGTACTGTTTTTTTTTGTTGTTTTTTTACCCCATTCATCAGCTTGTCGGCTTTTTCTGGTGGTTGCTCTGCGCTGTGATCGGCGACTCATCTGCTTTTTCCGGCGTGTTCGGTGCGGATTTTCCAGCGGTTTCTGCGGGTTTTCGGTGAGTGTTCTGTTCCAATTGTGGCAGGTTTTCCCTGCACTTCGGGGACCCTGCCGTGAATACTGAATACACCACAGGTTGGGGAACTTTGATTCCCCGAAGCGCAGGGAACGAGAGAGCACCGAAATGTCGGCGACATCTGAATGACCCCCAAGGTGTTACTGTAATTTCCATATACTGCGTTTTGCAGCACATACAGATATTCCACAACATGGTTGAAGGTGAGGGGTTTGGGTCGAAATCCCTACAACCAGGTTCCCTAATGCCAAAATCCCAACGGCCAACTTCCCTACACAGACAACTCCCTGACGGCCAACTTCCAGACATCCAAAATCCCAGTGGCTAACACTAACCCTACTCCCTAACCCCTAAACCTAGCCCTAACCCCTAAACCTAACCCTAACCCCCCTAAACCTAGTCCTAACCCCACTAAATCTAGCCCTAAACCTCTAAATCTAGCCCTAACTCCCCTAAATCTAGCCCTAACCCCCTAAACCTAGCCCTAACCCCAACCCCCCTAAACCTAGCCCTAACCCTAACCCCTCAAACCTTGCCCTAACCCCTAAACCTAGCCCCAACCCCCTAAACCTAGCCCTAACCCCAACCCCCCAAACCTATCCCTAACCCCCCTAATCCTAACCCTAACCCCTAAACCTAGCCTTAACCCCCCTAAAACTAACCCTAGCCATAACCCTAACCTCCTAAACCTAGCCCTAACCCCCACAAACCTAGCCTTAACCCCCCTAAACCTAGCCTTAACCCCCCTAAACCTAGCCCTAGCCCCCTAAACCTGGCCCTAACCCCCGTAAACCTAGTATTAGGGTGTTAGTATTAGGGTTAGCCGCTGGGATTATGGATGTCTGGAAATTGGCCGAGTAGGGAAGTTGGGGTATCCGGCACTTGTTCTGTCTGGAAGTTGGCCGTCGGGATGTTGGCATTAGGGAACCTGGCTGTAGGGATTTTGTCTGGTATGACAACTAATGGATTAAAACATAACTTTTATTCAATATTGGCTGAGAAAATCGATAAATCTGATCGCATGTATGATCCGCAGCTCTCCAATTAGAGAAAACTAGACAAGTTGGTGCGCTAGTAGCCACCACAAATATAAACCATTAAAAACATCAATCTACTGCATATGAGATTATTATTATTATTATTCTTTATTTATAAAGCGCCAGCATATTCCGCAGCGCTGTACAATAAGCACAGTATAGACAGGGTTACAATACATTGAACAACATTTGACAAACAGTACAGGAGGAGATGAGGGCCCTATTCCCGTAGGAACTCACAATCTGGGAGGGTTGGGGTTGGAAACAGGAGGAGAGGACTGTAAGGTGAGAGTGATTGATGGTTGCGTCAGTGAGTTGGGTGGTAGGCTTCCCTAAATAGGAATGTTTTAAGGGAGCGTTTGAAGGAAGAGAAGTTAGGGGAAAGTCTGACAGTACGAGGGAGAGCGTTCCAGAGAGTGGGGGCTGCGCGTGAGAAATCCTGCAGTCTATCATGGGAAGAGGTGATGCGGGGAGAAGCTAGGCGCAGGTCACTGTTTGACCTTAGGGAGCGGGCTGGGGTGTATTTGGTGATTAGTGAGGACAGGTAGTGGGGAGCTGAGTTAGTGAGGCTTTTGTAGGTAAGGATAAGGATTTTGAACTTAATTCTGCAGTGGATGGGGAGCCAGTGAAGGGACTCGCAGAGGGGAGCGGCAGAGACAGAGCGGCGGGTGAGGTGAATTAGCCTGGCGGAGGCGTTCAGGATGGATTGTAGGGGGAGAGGTGGGACAGAGGGAGGCCAGATAAGAGATTATTGCAATAGTCGAGTCGGGAGATTACCAGGGCGTGTATGAGTTGTTTTGTGGCGACAGCGGTAAGAAATGGCCGAATTCTGTAAATATTACGCAGTTGGTATCGGCAGGAGGAGGAAAGAGACTTGATGTGGGGGATGAAGGAAAGAGCAGAGTCAAGTGTAACTCCAAGACAGCGAACTTGGTTTGATGGGGAGATGGTGATACCCTCCACCGTGATCGAGAAGTCAGGAGGTGGGGCGGCATTAGAGGGAGGAATAAGTAGGAGCTCAGTCTTTGACATGTTGATCTTTAGGTGGTGGGAGGCCATCCAGGAGGAGATGCCAGATAAACAGTCACTGACTTTGGAAAGGACAGGGGGAGAGAGATCAGGGGTAGAGAGGTAGATCTGAGTGTCATCAGCGTAGAGGTGGTAATTAAAGCCAAAGCTGTTGATGATTTTGCCCAGGGAGGAGGTGTAGATGGAAAAGAGCAGAGGACCAAGGACAGAGCCTTGAGGTACACCAACAGATAGAGGCAATGAGGAGGAGGAGTTACCAGCAAAGGACACACAGAAGGACCTGTTGGATAAATAGGAGTCAATCCAAGCAAGTGCAGTGTCACCGAGACCCAGAGAGTTGAGGGTCAGTAGAAGGAGGGGGTGGTCAACAGTGTCAAAAGCAGCCGAGAGGTCAAGCAGGATGAGAATAGAATAGTGGCCGTGTTTTTTAGCAGTTAGGAGGTCGTTGGTGACTTTGGTGAGGGCAGTTTCAGTTGAGTGTAGGGGACGGAAGCCAGATTGCAGGGGGTCAAGTAGGGAATTGGAGGACAGGAAGATGGAGAGGCGGTTGAAGACTAGTTTTTCTAAGAGCTTAGAGGTAAAGGGAAGCAGGGATACAGGACGGTAGTTGGATGGAGAGTTGGGATCTAGGGATGGTTTCTTTAGTAAAGGGTAACTAGCGCGTGTTTGAAGGCGGATGGAAAGGAGCCAGTGGAGAGAGATAGGTTGAAGATGTGTGTGAGAGCAGGGGTGAGGGAGGAGGAGAGGGGAGGAATTAGATGTGAGGGAATGGGGTCGAGCGGGCACGTGGTGAGATGTGAGGAGGACAATAAGGAATTGACTTCCTCCTCAGTGGTTGGGAGGAAGCGGCAGAGGGTGGCAGATGGGACCTGTGGGAGTGGAGGTGGCAGATAACTATCTTGTGTTGGGATGTTGCTTCTGATAGTTAAAGTTTTACTGAGGAAGTAGTCTGCCAGGTCTTGAGCGCTGAAGGCAGCTGAGGGGGAGGTGCAGGTGGGTAGAGGAGGGTGTTGAAGGTGGACCAGAGCCGTTTAGGGTTGGAGGACAGCGTAGATATAAGAGATGAGAAGAAGGATTGTTTGGCCAAGTGGAGGGCAGAGGTGTATGACCGGAGAATAAACTTGAAGTGAACAAAATCAGCTTCAGAGCGGGATTTCCTCCAGGCACGCTCTGCGGTGCGGGAGCATCTTTGCAGGTCTTTGAGATCTCTAGGTAGTCAGTTCACAGCGTATCAGATAGGTCTAGAATATATATAGATATATATAGACCTAACATAGACGTATAGCGTAACTAGATAAAAAGAAGGAATGCGGGTCTTCTTGGGTCCGCACCGCGGCAATAGAAGTGATTAGAAGTGAAGAGAGGTCTATTAATCTGAGGGACTCGTGTAGATACCATAATCATGTAGTAAGAATACCATACAACGTTTCTATAGAGAATAGTGGAAAAATGAGGCAAAGCTGGGAGCGCTCTGAACCAGCAGGTTTTAGGACAAATGGATCACCAGATTACAGTTTTAAAGAAGAAGACACTCTCCAATCTACACGTTTTGCCAGGAATTTGCATTCTCAGGAGTGTAATGAGAGCACATGGTGGTTGGCAAGAAAGTATCTAGTTCTTTCCGGTATCAAGATTGCTCATCCTCTCTTTTCCTACAAATTAATGCCATCTGATCGCATTGTATTATGCTGCATACTTAGGGCTCTATTACAGTCTTTTTGCGCGCAGCGTTAAACGTTAACGCGTGTAAATTAACGCAGGTATTACGATCCGAGCGCATTTTTTCATCCGTCAAAAAATATTGTGTGTAAAAAAGACGCGCAAAAACTTTGCACGCAGAAATCAGTGTGCGGACTGTTTTTTCACACGATTCAGCCAATCAGAATTAAGAACCACAATTGTCTCCCATTCAGTTTTTGCGCCTGTCAAAATCAATCTGAGTATATATGATGCAGCAATAATAAAAACACGCACAACCTCTCAATTTTATTGTTTGGGTATGTGTAGAATATGTAACTATACTGTGCTGTATTTTTTTTTTCAGGCTGGTGTATTTGGTTTCTGCCAGAACGTTCAGATTTGCAGTTACCACCAGCTTTTCAAAGACGTTAAAATTATGCGCGCAAACGTCGTTCGTAAAAAGTTACGCATCGATTGTAATACCATCCGCGTACCAGCGCACGAACGCATTTGCGCTCACAATGTTAAGTATGGGATGCGCGCGAGAACATGCGTTCGCTGTCGGATATAATCTCTGCACGTGAATACAACACGTTTGTATATATTGGACTTATCAGCCAAGCCTCCAATATGTCTATATTGGACTTACTGGACCTACCTCGGCAGTTGCCTCCAATATATCAGGGATTATTATTTCATAAGAAACTTAGACGAGACACAAATATCAATCGTTTATATCTCTTAGAAATTATCCTGAATTCTTTTAATTGTCTGTGTTTTGCTTTGAAAAATACAATAATCAATAATCGGATAAAAATATATATATATTTATTACGTATACAAAAAAGTTTCAAATCTCATATCATAAACAAACATTTATAAACCACAATCCATCAGCATATAAAAACTAGCTTCACAATATATGTATCTCCGGTTAGTAACTGCATATATGATTAATATCATTTACCTTACCAGTTAGTAACTAATACACAAATGGTTAATAAACATTTCTGCTTAATACAACATGCATTTCCCAGCTAACAATGTTTAACCAGCCAGCTCTTATAGATATAGATATATATCTCTATGCTACATGGATCAACAAAAGATGAGCTAATTTAATGATAAGTAATAAAAACTTATTTAGTGAATCCTCCCCTGATCTCGAGAATCAAACTTCTAATCTTTTGCTTTTTATTTTGAAGTTATATAATTCCTTGCTTATTAATTTTTAATCACAGTAATTTCCAAATTCAATATATATATATTGGTATCAATCTTACAACATTTCTTTTAGGAATAAATCCTTATATCCACTTCTTCATATTTCTATCTGCAGAATAGAAAATACTTAGAATTTGGATCGAACCGTATCTGAGAAATCTCAGTCTACATTGCAAGAATATCTACAAATATATATATAATTACATTAATTCCTTCTTTTTTTCATACATTACCTGTCCAATTTGGATGTTGATAAGTCTTGGAATTTTCTATGTGATGCTTTGTTTTGGAATATGTGAAGATTATCGATGTCAGATAATCAATGCATGTGAGTTAGAGATTTGGTGAGAATCTTGATTGCCTCATGTCTTGGCACCTGCCTGCATCGTGGTGTGAGTCTGAGTGTTGGAATCTTGGACTCTCAGAGAGTCATGTGTAATGCATTGCAGTGTGAGTCTGAATGCTGGAATCTCCGACTCTCAGAGTGTCATATGTACGGGACGTCTGAATGCATTGCGGTATGAGTCTGAATGCTGGAATCTCCGACTAACTTGCAAATAACATTGCCGCTTATTATAGCCAATTTGACGTCACTGGCTGCATTATTGCTATATCAATTATTATATTTACTATCCTGTAGAGGGCAGTATTGCACTTCTTAATTAATTCCACCATTTCTTTTTAATACTCTTATCTCGGGTCAAATGTTCAATCTACACAAAGGACCTTCTCTTCTCCCAGTCACTAGACACTGTCTCTATCTGTCATCTTTGATTTATATCCCTACTCCCTTTTGAAATTACTTACTATCAGCTAAATTCTTTTCTGGTTAACTCAACAAAATCTATTCTTTAGTAAATTTTATTATTTACCAATTATATACTTTCTACAATATTTATTGGAATATATATCTCCTACTGTAAATATAATAAAATATACCTTGATTATAAACATATATTTTGTAAATATAAATCTATATTAGAGATTATTAACTCTTATTCCTATACCCAAAAGACAAAATATCTTTTGTTTTAGAAACTTAAGACAGACCAATAAATTTAATTATGACACGTCTTAGCACTTAAACCTAGCCTTATCACACACAAACATTCTAGGTTCCTTCATGTCTGGCACTTCTTAAAAAAATATAAAAGACTTCACCCAGGAATGAACTCTGTAAAAAAAAAACATCTCGTTCATTTCTAAACCTAGAGAAAATTTTAAAGAAGAGAAACTGTCTTTAAAAACAAAATGGCTACAGGCATCCATTTTAAAATTCCTTTGTGTATAATATACCTGACATCGCGCAGGGTCACTCGCGGTAGACGTTAACACATATCGTATGCGCGAACATCGTAATACGACGTTCAACGCAAAGGGTTTTGCCCCTTGCGTTCATGCGTTTTTGCGCACGCGCACATTTTTGCGCGAAGAGTGTAATAGGGCCCTAAGTGATTTTTGCTTTCTTATACCTAGCCTTGCTTGGTCCTCCAATCGTCCGTGTTACGGCAGGCCCTGAGTTTATCAACATTACACTAAATCCTCCAACATCTCACCTGAAGAGCCCTGACAAGAAACACAACATCAGCATGCAGGACGTCTACCCGATACTCATCTATAATATTAAGCTGTTTCAATCAAATTTGGTGAGCTGCCGTTTACTTCATTATATGCATTTTCCGTGATTGTTACTGGTGTGTAATAACCTGGGAACACTGGTACCAACACCTCCATCTGCTTTCTGTATATGATAAATGGCCGAGATTGGCAGAAAAGGAGGCAGGCCTAGTTGTAAGGTTCAGAGGGTTAGTTAAAGGTCAAGAAGAAAGGATTGCGTGTTGCTGGGCACAACGCATTGAGTTCATGTGGGGTTAAACCCTGCCTGATGAAAGGACCTTGAGATCCGATATATTATCATTTATATCTGCAATTTCTACATTGGAGATTCAGACTTTATTGACCCAGAACTTTGTTCTAGTGAGAGAGCAATATGAAGTGAGCTAAAATAATAGTCACGGAACTGACTTTGCATCCTTTGCTGAGAAACTTTGACTCAATGCATTCCCCACATTTAAATCCTCAAATACAGACTTTATTCTGTTGTGTTCCCCTATTTTAGAACTTATTCCACTTAAATGTCATGTATTCCCTTTCTTTATGCAATGTCGTTTGGTGAACTTGCTGTGTTGGTTACATTTGTGTTGAATTATGATTATGCAAGAATGTCATTGTCTGTCACATTCTGCTGATCAGATTAGACTTCCAGTAAACCTGCTCTTAGGAAGGTATAAATATCTGATTAACAGCTCTTCAAACATATTCTTCAAACACTGACAGTTTTTAAACTGTAATCTATTAATTGCCATTGTTTTGTTTTTTTTGTGAAAGGATTTTACCAGGAAGGATACATTGAGATTTCTCTCGTTTTCAAGTATGTCCTGGGTGGCGAGTATGTACCGTTAGGTGTCTTGCCAAGGACACTTACTGGAGAGGTTGCTCGCTGGGATCGAACCCATGACTCCACAGGCTCTCTCCATGCAGAGCGGTGACATTACCTCTACTTTTTAATTCATTTAGAAAGCTTAAGTAATGTTCTCACGGTCTGTACCTGAATCGAATTATGTTTCACCTCCCAAAAAGCAAATGTTGTCCAATTATTTGTTTCGGTCTTTTTGGGTCCCCCCAGCGGTTCCTGGGGGGGGTTGTTTATGTAAATATCCCATGTGTGACCGTATAAATACCTGTGTGATTCCTCCAATAAACCCAGTTGATCCCGTTTGAACATACAGCCTGCCTGGGGTCTCATTCAGGGTACTCACAAACACCCTCGGAAGGCACAGAGCGGCCATCTGGAAATTCATTCAAAGAGGCAGCGGGTCCAATCCAGCGGGTCAGATCCGATCTAACGATTGATCTGAGAGTGCCGCCGACATGCTCTCTGAGTGCCAACATCACTAAACTGGTGACCGGCAGCCGATCTGGTGACCGGCAGCCAGGGAACTCAATAATCCCGGCTGCTGTTGACGCTGGGTGGGGTGAAGAGGACTCCTCCACTTCACCAAGTGTTTACTCCAGATTGGAGGAGCACAGCTGCCATTGTTCATCCGGAAGTGTGGGTGGGGGAATTGAGAATCCTAAATTTTAAAGAAGGAACAAGTTTTCCATGATTAATCTTTTGTATTTCAGATAATAAAAACTCTTGAGGAGTTTGTTTCCCTAGAGAATGAAAACGTCTCTATTACAAACCTCCAGCCACACACCACGTACTGTGTGTCAGTAACAGTCAGTTCAAGTAATAACGCCAACCGGAGAGGAATCCCGTCAGCCTTGCAGTGTGTCACCACCCAGGCGATAACTAGGAATACAGGTGAGACACAATACTGGCCCCCATACCCTTCAAACAACCAAACCACCCATCTACCCAAGACCCCACTGCTGCCTGTGTCACTTCCAAAGACATATAAACCATAGAAAAAGGTTATCGGACTCAGTAGATTTGAGGTCAATTTATTTTGATTTTTTAGGAAACAGAAAAACGTGGATTGCCATGTGCATTGTTGGCGTGTTCATCGTGATATTTATATTAACCGTGTTATGCGGACTGGACTGCATGGGATTCATCTGCATCAGAAAGAACTTGCCGAGTGCCTTGGTATGTATTATATCGTTTCACTCTAGGATTTATTTCTAGGCTTGTGCACGGATTTTTTTTTCCGGTTCGTTCGGATTTTGTAAATTTTTGTTTCGACTCGTCTCGGCCGATTTTCGGTTCGGTTCGTTTCGTTTTTCGTATCGACTTTTTTTGTGATTTCGGAAATTTTCGTGTTTTTCGGAACGTCTGTTCTCCTCGTTTCAAAGTGTCTATTCGTTTTGACGTAAACTAATGTTTTTTCGGATACGATAATTATACGATACGATAATTCTGCCATTGAGATTTCTCATGTTTTACAAGAAGGATACATTGAGATTTCTCATGTTTTACAAGAAGGATACATTGAGATTTCTCTGGTTTTCCAGGAAGGATACAGTGAGATGGGAATGATACAAAATCTAATTACAGAATCAGCGATATAAATACGATGTCCGAAATTACTGAAATGGAACCGAAATCAGGAATGGAACGAAAATGAATTTCGATTTTACACATTTCTAGTCCATTCGAAAAATCCCGAAAAGTTTTCGTTTTGGCACGAAAATTTGTTCGGATCTGCCGTTTTCGGATCTCTAAAGTTTCGGAAAATCGGCCGAATCCGAATGCACGAATCGGGAAATTTCGTGAAAATTCCGAAATTCTGAAACGCACATCCCTATTTATTTCCAGGAATCCATGACGGGGGATATAGTTACGTATAGAACAGATACTTTTAAAACTCTTCAGCTAGTAAAATATTTTTTGGATTATAGTGCTGCCCCTGAAACCGCTCAAAGAAATGCTTGATCATCCAATCACAAATGGACATGTGGCTGGCGAAACGTTTTGTGACCGAAGTTCACGGTTGTTGCAAATCAGTTGATGCAACTCTAATGAACCTCGACTATTCAACTTCACTAAAATGTCAATGGATTATCCTCATAGTTTTAGTCATCATAACATTTTTTGTGACAAACTAGACCAGAGGTCAGCAACCTTGGCTCCCTGATGTTTTGGGAACAACATTTCCCATATGGCTCAGTCAGCCTAATGGGTGGACTGAGCATCTTGGGAGATTGTAGTTCCCAAAACATCAGGGAGCCAAGGTTGCTGACCCGTTGTAACGTTGGGAGCTTCCAGCCCTACCTGTGTGCTTGAGGGCAGCATATCTGATGCTGCTCGCTGACCAATGCCCAGTTTAAATGGAGACAGGCAGGGAGGTGGCTGCATGAGGCGTGGCTTGAGTGGGGGGCGTGGCCTGGTGAAGGTCTTTAAAAACCCTCAGTGTATTCTCAGCAGTTGCCAGATCGTGGTTATCCATACCTGAGCTCCTTGTACCTGACTGCTATATTGAATTAACCCGTTATTGACCTCTGCTTGTTTCTGACTATTCTGCCTTCTGTTGCCCTAGACCATTTTCTTGTACTACGCCACTGCTCTGATATCGACCCGGCTATTCCATTTGACCATTCTGAACTCTGTATTCCTGATTCTGGCTCGGCTGACTACTCCCTGTGTTGTTAACCCTTTCTGTCTAGCTAGTTTACCTGGCCAATTCTAAGGACCAGACAGTTAGAGATCTTTCACGGCTACTCTGTTGGTAGCTTCTGGGCTCTGTGGAGTGTGGGGTGTTAAGTACTGCGTGGTGGGATCTGGGAACCGTGACATTACGATCTGGCCACTATGGATCCCGCAGACTTAACACAGCACTTGGCTAACTTTGTATCCAGACAGGATGAGCAGGATCATAGGATGGATCAGTTTGCTATTGCCTTACAAACTATCCTGACTCGTACGGCTCACCTGGAACCAGCTGGGGTTGCACCCCCGCTTGATATACCTGTGTCCCCTGTCGTTCAGACATCCCAGGTACACATGACCGCTCCTATGAGGTTTGACGGTACTCCCTCAGAGTGCCGGGGATTTTTGGTCCATGTGGATATTCATTTTAAATTAAATCCACAGATGTTTTTCTCTGACATTGCCAAAGTGGGGTTCATTATTAATCATCTGTCTGGCAGAGCATTGACATGGGCGACTCCGTTATGGGAGGCAGAGAGGCCTATCATACGGGATTATAAAGAATTCATAGCCGAGTTACAACGTACATTTAATCCTACCAGAAAGGCCACGGTAGCTGGCAAATCCTTGTTCCGCATACGTCAAGGGAACAGGACTGTTTCTGATTATGCCATAGAATTTAAAACCTTGATCTCTGATGTGAACTGGACAAATGAGACACTGGTTCTGGCTTTTATGGAGGGGTTATCAGAGTCATTGATGCATGAATTGGCTCCACGTAAACTACCTGAGGTATTGTGTGAACTCATTGTTTATTGTATAGATCTGGATAATCAGATAAGGGACAGAAGGACTCCAAGAGAGAAGCCCAAGAGACCGTTACCTAGGTTGGCCCCTGTCTTTCAGGCACCACCAAGAGAGTTATCTCCTCCCTCTGAGCCTATGCAACTAGGCCGTACTAGGCTTACAGAGGAAGAGAGAACAAGGCGTTTTCGTGAGGGATTGTGCCTGTATTGTGGTTTGGGGGGTCATGTACGATTTCAATGTCCTACTCGTCCTAAAATGCATGATAAGCCGGAGAAAACTACCGCACCTAAGGCAGCTGAGGAGACAGGCCTTGGGTGTGACGTGCATGTCTCCTGTCAAAGACACTAAACTTATGTTACCAGTATCCTTGGCTTGGGAGACCAAGACCACACATACTACCGCTTTTTTGGATTCTGGGGCTGCTGGCAACTTTATCGATGTTAACTACGCTTCTTCCATTTCTCTACCTCTGGTTGTAAGAGAGACACCCTTAGCCGTCGAAGCCATAGACGGCAGACCGTTATCCTGCCCTAGGATTACTCACGATACGGTTACAGTGGTTCTTACCACTGGTCTCTTGCATAAAGAAGAAATCATATTTCAAGTTATCCATTCACCTTCCAATCCTGTTGTACTTGGTTTCCCTTGGTTGGTGGAACATAATCCTGTTATTGATTGGGCTAAGGGAGAGATACTGTCTTGGAGTCCTGCTTGTTTTGGGACTTGTTTAATACCCATTCAGCATGTCGGTGCCCTGAACACACCCACAGCTCCTCCATTGTCTACAGAGGTTCCTGACCAATACGCCGACCTCAGGGCTGTATTTGATAAAAGAGAGGCAGAGAAACTGCCTCCACATAGACCATATGATTGTGCCATTGATATTCATCCTGGTACCATGCCTCCTCGAGGCAAAGTATATCCTCTTTCCATAAAGGAGAACCAAATTATGGAAGAGTACATAAAGGAGAATTTGGAGAGAGGTTTTATCCGACGTTCCTCTTCTCCAGCAGGGGCTGGGTTCTTTTTTGTGTCTAAAAAAGAGGGAGATTTACGCCCGTGTATCGATTATAGGGGGCTTAACAAGATCACCATTAAGAACGTGTACCCTATCCCTCTCATATCAGAACTGTTCGACAGGTTAGGGGGTCAGCAGTATACACAAAACTTGATTTGAGAGGAGCTTACAACCTGATACGTATAAAAGAGGGGCATGAGTGGAAAACAGCATTTAACACCAGGAGTGGGCATTATGAATACTTGGTCATGCCTTTCGGTCTTTGTAATGCTCCAGCGGTATTCCAGGATTTTATTAATGATGTGCTCAGAGATTTCTTACAAACCTTTGTTATAGTATACCTAGACGATATATTGATTTACTCTCCCGATCTGAAAACCCACCATGCACATGTCAGACAGGTATTAGCAAAATTACTGGACAATGGTCTTTATTGCAAACTAGAGAAGTGTTTATTCGACATTACTACTGTGAAATTCCTTGGGTATATTATCACTCCAGAAGGTTTTGAGATGGATCCTTCTAAACTCACGGCCATCTCAGAATGGCCTCTCCCTCAAGGTCTCAAGGCCATACAGAGGTTTCTGGGGTTTTCCAACTATTATAGGAGATTTATCAAGAATTATTCCGCTGTAGCCTCCCCTATCATTAATATGACACGTAAAGGTCTGAAGAACCAGATCTGGTCTTCTCAATCCAAACAAGCATTCGAAGCCCTCAAACAAGCTTTCACTTCCGCTCCCGTGTTACGGCATCCTGATCCCAGGATTCCGTTTGTTCTTGAGGTTGATGCTTCGAGATAGGCATTGGGGCTGTCCTGTCTCAAAGAGAGTCTCCAGGAAAACCTCTACATCCTTGTGGGTTCTTTTCAAGAAAATTATCACCAGCAGAACGCAATTATGATATCGGTAACAGAGAATTGCTTGCTATTGTGTCTGCCCTATCAGAGTGGAGACATTTGTTGGAAGGTACTCTTGACCCTTTATTGATAATTACTGATCATAAGAACCTTACGTACATCGGGGATGCTAAACGTTTGAACGCGAGACAGGCCAGGTGGTCTACTGTCTCGGTTTAATTTTGTATTGACTTACAGACCAGGTGACCGCAATGTAAAGGCTGATGCCTTATCTCGTCAATATGACCCGTATGAATCTAATACACAAGACCACAATCCTATAGTTCCTCCTGAACGTATTGTGGCTTCCACAGTCTTGTCTGTCTCCTCGCCTTTCCTGGAACGCCTCCAGGCAGTTCAAGTAGGGGCTCCACCTGACAAGCCTCCAGATATGTTGTTTGTACCTGAAAAGGAAAGACAAGAATTACTCATAATGTTTCATGATTCTAAACCAGCAGGTCATCCTGGTATTACTAAGACTCTTACCAGTATCTCCAGACAGTTCTGGTGGCCCACCATGCGACAGGACGTACGTCTGTTTGTTTTGGCTTGTCAAGTCTGTGCCAGAAGCAAAACCAGTAAATCCTTGCCTGTCGGTCTATTGCAGCCTTTACCCATGCCTAAGAGGCCTTGGTCTCATCTATCTATGGATTTTATTGTGGACTTGCCGAAGTCCAAGGGTCATACTGTGGTTCTGACAGTTGTAGACCGCTTCTCCAAAATGGCTCATTTTGTCCCTCTACCTAAGCTTCCTACAGCCAAAGAACTGGCGGTTGTATTTGCTAGAGAGATTGTACGAATACATGGGGTTCCGTCTGAAATAGTCTCTGACAGAGGAGCCCAGTTCGTCTCTCGTTTCTGGAGGGTTTTCTGTGCAGAGATGGGGGTGCGATTGGCCTTCTCTTCAGCATATCATCCACAAACCAATGGGGCAGCAGAGAGGGCAAATCAGGGTCTCGAGCAGTACATACGTTGCTTTACCACACAACAACAAGACAATTGGTCGGAGTTGTTGCCCTGGGCTGAGTATGCACGTAATAACGCCGTTAACGAGACCACTGGCCACTCTCCTTTTTCTGCCATCTATGGTTTTTTCCCTCCGGCTCTACCGCTTCAGTTTACTGAACAGGCCATCCCGGCTCTCGATGACCATCTCACTCAACTGCAAGAGATTTGGAGACAGATTCGAGAAAATATGGAGCGCAATGTTGCTGTCCAGAAACGCAAGGCTGACAGGCATAGGTTACAAGCTCCCTCCTATAACGTGGGGGATAGAGTTTGGTTGTCCACTAGGAACGTGAAGTTGCGGGTGCCTTCTATGAAAATGGCACCTCGGTTTATAGGTCCATATAAGATCATCGCCGCATTAATCCTGTGGCTTATGCTTGCCCTTCCTAAACATCTTCGCATGCACAACGTCTTCCACACCTCCCTACTGAAGCCATTGTTGTGTGTAACAGGTACACGCGGGTCGTTCCTCCTCCTCCACCTATTCAGGTTGATGGTGAATCTGAGTATGAGGTTAGGAGGGTTTTGGATTCTAGGCTGTGCAGGGGCGCTCTGCAGTACTTGGTCGATTGGGTGGGTTATGGTCCAGAAGACCGGTCCTGGATTCCAGCTTCCGACATGTCTGCCTCTAGGTTGGTCAGGGCGTTCCATGCCTCACACCCGATCGCCCTGGTGGTCGTCCTGCCGCTCGTCCTGTTGGTCGTCCGGTGGCCTCCCGTGGAGAGGGGGGTACTGTAACGTTGGGAGCTTCCAGCCCTACCTGTGTGCTTGAGGGCAGCATGTCTGATGCTGCTCGCTGACCAATGCCCGGTTTAAATGGAGACAGGCAGGGAGGTGGCTGCATGAGGCGCGGCTTGAGTGGGGGGCGTGGCCTGGTGAAGGTCTTTAAAAACCCTCAGTGTATTCTCAGCAGTTGCCAGATCGTGGTTATCCATACCTGAGCTCCTTGTACCTGACTGCTATATTGAATTAACCCGTTATTGACCTCTGCTTGTTTCTGACTATTCTGCCTTCTGTTGCCCTAGACCATTTTCTTGTACTACGCCACTGCTCTGATATCGACCCGGCTATTCCATTTGACCATTCTGAACTCTGTATTCCTGATTCTGGCTCGGCTGACTACTCCCTGTGTTGTTAACCCTTTCTGTCTAGCTAGTTTACCTGGCCAATTCTAAGGACCAGACAGTCAGAGATCTTTCACGGCTACGCTGTTGGTAGCTTCTGGGCTCTGTGGAGTGTGGGGTGTTAAGTACTGCGTGGTGGGATCTAGGAACCGTGACACCCGTGAACTAGACAATAACTTAAATCGACTAAAGATATATGTAAAGTCGCCGACATTTCGGTGCTCTCTCGTTCCTGGCAGTTACCTGCACTTTGGGGAAACAAAGCTCCCACTCAGCAGGGCCCCCTGGAGTGTGAGAAAAACCCACCAAACACCCATCGGAAAAACCATGCAGAAAAAAGTCGAGCCGCCGATTGTAGCGTAGACCAGCCGCTGGAAAAAGCCGACCAGCTGACGAACGGGGTAAAAAAACAAAACAGTTTGCTTGAAAGTTTCAAAATTTAAACGCTGTTTGCAAAAAAACTGAGCAAAAATGAAAATGTCTGGAATTTACAATAAGATCCTATGACTGTGTAGCGCTGCTTTAACCACTTCAATCGGAGGGATGCGCTCAGCAGCCCCTTGGTATTAGGTGTCATCGCGGCAGCGCGATGACACCTAATTCAGCGCGCCCCCCCCCGCATGTGCGGAGGAGGCGCCTGAAAGGGAGGGGGGAGGTCCTTCGGACCTCTCTCCCTCCCGATCGGCGGCTCTGCGGGGGTTAACCCAGGCATCATTTGGAAGGGCACAGCCTGCCCTTCCAAATGGTGCCTGGCATTAACCCCTGGGGAGCTGGATCGCGAATCGGCACTGAAAAGCGCCGGTTCGCGATCCTTTCCCGGAGCTGGCCGACATCTTGGATGTCGGCCAAGCCTCCGGAACTCCCCCTGAGGACTGGCGTCATCGTGCGTAGCACGATGACGCCAGTCCTGGACCTAACCCCTAACTGCCACCAACGGTGGAGATAGGGAGTTCATTGGAGCTCCCTATCTCCCGATCCATGGCAGCTAGGGGTTAAATTTTGGTATGGTTGGATCGGCCAGAGCATGGCCGTTCCAACGATACCAAACACTACTGTGAAAAATGTTGTAAAAAAAAAAAATGAAAAATAAAAATAATAGAAAATGTAAAAAAAAATTATAAAAAAAATAAACACTTTTTTTTTCTTTTTTTTGGTTTGTTAGTGTAGCAATATTGTTCCCATTTCAATTATAATGTGAACAATGATGCTGCACTAACGATTTTTGTATGCGGTGCGTTTGTTAAAAATAGTGTAATTTTCCCAAACAAAAATGTAACGAGACCCCATCTCTAATTTTTTTAACAAGCGCACCCCATATAAAATATAACCGCAATTGCTCGCATGTTAAAATGTGAAAAAAAACACTTTACACATTGTAAATATATTGAAAATACATATTTTATTGCATTTTTTGTTATAATATACAGACATGACATAACGTATACATATAATAATGACATATTATGAATCTACCGAGTCTGACGGAAAAGAACGATATATAATATGTCTGGGTCATATACTAAAATAAGCCTTCAAAACACGTTTAAACATGATGAGCAAAACCGGTAAAAATGACCTCAGCACAGGGGCGGAAAAGCCTCAGCAGCGAAAGGGTTAAAAAGACTGTTCTGCTGCATTTACTTATTATGGCCACCAGGGGGAGACAGAGGCATAATGGACTATGCTGGGCATAAATGGAACTACGTTTTCCATCATGCTTGGCGGTGGATACAGGAAGCGAGTGGGAGAGAGAGGAAGGACGTAAGCAGCCTCGTGCGGAGGAGTGCCAGTGTGAGCGGAGTGGCGAAAGACAGAGGACGCAAGTGAGACTGCCAGGGATCGAGACCAGGCCGGAGCGCAGACGCTACCTCGAGGGCGCTGGAGATCGGGACAGTAACTTGCGGTGGCATACCCATTATCGCTGAAAGGTTTGCACAGAACTTCAGTTCCAGTTGGACCCCCTGTAAGGAGACCGTGATGATCCATAGGGAGTGCAGGCGGTAGGCCGTAGTTCTTGTGTTGGAGATCGGATGAGCAAGAGAGCGGATTCGGTGGCACAGAGTTCCGGAGGACAAGCAGAGAGACATCCTTGATCGGGCAGTGGGACAGGCTGTCTAACGGATGGGTGAGAGGCCTTACAGGCCGCAAGTCCGAGTATAACCCAGCACGCTGCATTATTGTTCAATTCTACAGGGCCCCAACGTGACTAGTCGAAGATTTGCTTATTCCATTCACTGGTCAGTTGAATACGGTACCCGGGTACACGAATCATTACACGTACACCTTTGAGACATTACACTAACGGGATTTACACTCCAGAACTGAGGGGGTTAATCCCTTTTCTTTTGCCGCGCGTGTTTTTCCCGCATTACGAAATCCTGTCGTTCATATACCGTATTTACATTATATGTGTCACTTTATTGGGAGCAATAAAGTATATAATCTATAAAATCCACAACAGTGCTGGTGTATATTTATTCCCTAGTGCGGTGAGACTAACCCGAGGTTAATTCAGCGGCTCCTCTGGGAGTGAGTGCTACAACTGATAATAAAAAGAGTCTTTAAATAGAATAATAAAGATTAAAAAAAAAAAAAATTTTGCCTAAAAGATCCTAAGAAAAAATCAATAAATAAGGATACTTTTTGCTGCAGATTAAAATAATAAACAGTTTATTAGATATTGAATAAAACCAGGAATATTTTTAACAATGAAGCCTATGGGATTCGCCTGAATAAACCTGCCGACTGAAACCACCGAACAGCAGGGCCCTTCAGAAAATTTTCACTGTTGTTCGTGGTTCTCTGACTAGATTCACTGCCTTTGAACAGGCACCATATTTGCAAGCAGTTTGCCAAAATTTGGTGAACTGTCCGCTCTCTGAATACCCGAATGGCCGGCCCCGATATGTCACCATACAGGAAAATTCCCTATTCGGTGTCATTTCGGAGCCAGATCGGCTCTCTCTGAATAACCCCATTGGTCTTTGATGAAAATTTTTAGTGCACAAAATTATCACTAGGAAGTGAATTATCCTTAGGAAGGCGCTAGCGCAGACAAAGTACTGAAGGTGAGCGAAGGGTGCGAGTACAAGGAGATAACAGATCATTGGTAAAGTGAAAGGATTGGAATGGAACATACTTGCCAATAAGGGTGTAGGTAGGGGTACAGTTATAGAGAGCTTTGTATGAGAGGACCAGGATTCTGAATTGACGTTAAAATGAAACACGGAGCCAATGTAGAGGTTGAAAAGGGGCAATTTGGCAGGTACAGGTGTGATGCGCATGAGTCTGGCAGAGGTGTTCATTACAGACTGTAGACGGATAATCAGAGATAGCTTATGGCCAATAATAAGTGGGTTACAGTAGTCAATGCGGGAGATGAGAGCTTGGATGAGTGCTTTAATAGAGCTCTGGGTTAGAAAGGGGCGGATCTGTGCATTGGTTTTAGTTGAATGTGACATTTTGTTAGTGTATGTGAGGAATGAAGGAAAGAACAGTGTCAATACACCAAGGTGGGGAGTCTGAAGTAGAGATAACAGTGTCACCATTCAAATCAAGTCAAATCAAAATAAGCTTTATTGGCAGGACCAAATACATTTTAGCATTGCCAAAGCATATGGGGAGGAGGGGGGTAGTGGGACATATATATGGGGGGGAATGGGCAAGTCCATGGACATTATCAGGGGTAAGGGATAATGTGAAGGGGGATGGGGGTGAGTCCGTGTTGGGGATTTATAAGTCCAGGATCTCTCATGTTCCTCTCAGTCTGTGACATTCCGGTTCCTCTTCTCCCAGTATGATGTGGAGTTTCCTCGTCTCTTCTATAGAGGTGAAGTCCGGGATGAGAGCGGAGAGTCTCTGGAAGTGAGTTTCCCTCAGTGCTGAGTACTTGGGGCACTGTAGGAGGAAGTGGACCTCATCTTCCAGGGCCTCCTGGTCACAATGCTGGCACAGTCTATTCTCCCTGGGCTTGTAGGTCTGTCTATGCCGCCCTGATTCAATTTCCAGGCTGTGGGCGCTCAGTCTGTACCGGCTCAGGATCTGTCTGTCCTTGGGGTCTTGTAGTACCTCCAGGTATGGGGCCAGTTTGTATTCCCTCTGTAAGGATTGGTAAATGGTGAGTTTCTGAGAGTTTGCTATATCATGTCTCCATTCTCTGATATTGTTTTCCCTGGAGTCGTTAATTGGGGCCTTTATTTGATATTTTGTCAGGTTGCCTTCATGGGGGCTTTGGATGATCAGGGTGGACATGAGTTGTTGCATCCCACATGGTTTTGGATGGTCCTTGTTGGCCAGTAGGGCTTTATGGTGGTATGAGTTGAGGCTGCTGATGTTTAGATGGTCCCAGTATGATAGCGCCCTCTTCTGTACTGCAAGAAGTAAGGGGAGTCTGCCCAGCTCGGCCCGGCAAGCACTGTTAGAGGTGCTCGGATGGACTTGGAGGAGGTGCTTGCAGAATTCCAGATGGAATATTTCTGTTGGGCTGTGTCCCATTTGGGTTGGTTAGGGTAGGTGATGGGGCCCCATACTTCACTGCCATAAAGGAGGATTGGAGTGATGACGCTATCAAAGATTTTAAGACAGACTCTTACAGGCGGTTTTAGTTTGTAGAGGTTTCTCCTGATGGCATAGAAGGTTCTACGCGCCTTGTCTTTTAGGGCCTCTATGGCTGGTTTGAAACTTCCCGATCGGTTTGTTTCTAGGTCGAGGTATGTGTAGCTGTTGGCTTCATCAAGAGTGCAGTCATTAAGTGTGAAACAGGAACTCTTGGTTTTTGCGTTCTTCCTTTGGAAAACCGTGACCTTTGTTTTCTTTTGGTTGATGGGTAGTGCCCATGCCGCACTGTATTTTTCCAGCACTTCCAGGCTGTCTTGTAGACCTCTCTCTGTTGGTGGCAGTAATAGGAGGTCATCTGCATACAACAGGAACTTCACCTCGGTGTCATGTAGAGTTAGTCCTGGTGCTGAGGAGGATTCTAGAGCTTCAGCCAGTCCATTGATGTAGATGTTAAAGAGGGTTGGACTTAGGCTGCAGCCTTGTCTGACTCCACGAGCCTGCCGGAAGTACTCTGTTCTCTTCCCATTCACCTTTATGCTGCAGAAGTTCTCATTATATGAGCTCTTGATGACGTCATATGTTTTCCCTCCTATTCCACTCTCCAGTAGTTTGAGGAAAAGGCCTGGGTGCCACACTGAGTCAAAGGCCTTCTTAAAGTCCACAAAGCAAGCAAATATTTTCCCATGTTTTGTATTGTGGACATGGTCCTTGATGAGACTGTGCAGGGTGTAGATGTGATCTGTAGTGCGATGGTTTGGCATGAACCCTGCTTGGCTTCTGTTGAGGACGTTATGCTGTGTCAGGAAGCTGATGATTCTTTTGTTCTGGATGCTATTGAACAGTTTTCCCAGTGTGCTGCTGACACATATCCCTCTGTAGTTGGCTGGATCATATTGGTCTCCACTCTTATGGATGGGTGTTATGAGGCCTTGGTTCCATACTTGAGGGTAGAATCCAACGCTCAGGACCTGGTTGAAAACTTTACATATTGCGGTGTGTACTTCTGGAGAGCCGTGTTTAATCATCTCTGGAAGAATTCCATCCATCCCGCTGGCTTTTTTACTTTTCAGATCTTGAATTTTTTCTGCTACTTCTTGGGGTGTAATGGGTGTATCTAACGGGTTTTGGAAATCCTTGATTTTTTCCTCCAGTTCATGTAGTCTTCTGATGATGTGTTCCTGTTCCCCAGTTAGCTCCTCTTTGGGAATGTCTTTGTACAGGCTCTTGAAGTAGTTGAGCCAGATGTTGCCATTTTGGATGTGGAGGTGTTTTTTCTTGGATCCTGAGCCGATTTGACTCCAGGTTCCCAGAAAGAGTTATCCTGAAGAGCCTCTTCCAGTTGTTGAAGGTTTTGGGAGATGAGGTTTTGTTTTTTCTTTTTGAGGATTTGTTTATAGTTTTTCTGCAGGACACCATGTGTGATCCTCAGGTCAATGTTGTCGGGGTCTCTGTGTTTTTTATTTGAGACTGTTCGTAGGTTGTTTCTTAGTGTTCTGCATTCTTTGTCAAACCATTTATTGGGTTGTTTATTGGATTATTTCTTGAAGTTGACTTTTTTAATGTTGGAGGTCTCTGCGATGGTGTGTAGTATGCTGTGGAGGTCCTTTGCTGCTTGGTTCACCCCCTGGGGACTTAGTACATAGGTATGGTTTTGAAAGACTGTTAGCTGATCTTTGATGTCGGGTCTGTTGATGACCTCTCTGTAGGCTATGGTAGAGTGTCTGTCTGGTCCATTTGAACGATGGTGGGAGGTTGTACAGTCCGCTCTGATGGGGTTTTGAGGATGGTTTGTTTGAGGATTTAATATAAAGCAGTAGTTGGCTGTGGTCTGACAGGTGTGTTTGTGGGGTGACGGTGAAGGCGTTGATGTGAGTGGAGTTCATATTCGTGATTGCATAGTCGACCACACTGTTTCCTACATGGGAGCTTAATGTATACCTTCCCAGAGAGTCTCCCTTGGTGCGGCCATTAAGGATGTAAAGCCCGAGACTCCGACACAAATTCAGCAATTTTCTTCCACTCTTGTTGGTTGTATTGTCATAGCTGTTTCTTTGCACCTGTATTGACTCCTGACAGTAGTTTGCGGCTCCCAAAATGTATGTGTTCCCATCTGAGGTCACATAGTCCTTTTTTACTCTTCCTGTCCTGGCGTTGAGGTCTCCATAGAGAAGCACGTGTCCTAGGGACTGGAAGTGGGAGGCCTCACTCTGTACCACCTCATAGGTGTCTGTTTTGTAGTATGGAGACTCTGGTGGTGCAATGTAAGCTGCACATAGGAAGATGTCTGACTGAGAGGTGAGGATGGAGCTACTTATTTTTATCCAGATGTGGCTGTCTCCTTTCTTGATTGCTTTGATGTTCTCGTGTAGCTCCTCCTTATACCAGATTAATATTCCTCCTGAATGGCGACCCTGTTTGATGCTTTTATCCTTCTGGGCGGGCACGGAAAATTCTCTGTAGCCCACAGATGTTTGTGGGTCATCCTGTGCCCGGCTCCATGTTTCCAGCAGGATTTGTATGTCCATGTTGTGCAGTCTATGTTTGAAGTCTGTATCGTTTACTTTGGATCCAAAGGCTGAAGCATTCAGACCCTGAATGTTCCAGCTACTGATTGTTAGTGATGTCATTTTATGTTGTTATACCTTGTAATGAGCAAAATTACATGGGACAACCAGGTTGTGGATGGTTGTCATTGTAGTTCATTATGAGATCAATTCACATTAATTTGTTGTATAGTGTGCCGAGGAGGGTCCGTATCTCCTCCAAGTCTCTGTTCTGTGGAGGTCTTGATGTCCATCTTGGGGCGGGTGGTTTACGCCATTCCTGCCATCTGTTTTGTCCTGTTCTTGGTTTAAATGTGGTGTTCTTGTCTTGGTGCGGTTTGAGTCGTCTCTTGTGGTGGTTGTTGTTGTGTTAGTTTGGGTTTGGTTTGTGCCAGGTTCGGGGATATGGGTTCTGTTCAGTACAATGTCTTTAAATTCTCTTGCCAGGTGACTCACCCCTTGTTTGTTGAGGTGTTTGTTATCGTAGAGGTGTTCAGGGGTTATGGAAGGTTGTTGGGCCAGATGAATGTTGGGCTTTGAGCTAGTTTTAGCTGCCAGTTCTGTGTTGATGTTCTGGATGATGTGGTTCGATATGTCCTTCCTCGGAAGTAGACAGGATAGGATTATTTTGGAGTGGGGGAACTTTTGCTGTGCAGTGTCTGTTAGTTGTGACAGTTTGTCTGCAATGCCTTTCTGTTCTGTCTGAATGTTGTTCGTACCTGTGTGTATGATGATTTGTTTGGGGTTCGTGAAGTATGGATTTGTGAGGACTTCCATTGTCTGTTCAATGGTAGCACAATGGATTTTGGTGACGTTTTTTCCTGGGAAGAGCCTTCTTGTGTTTAAGTACTTCCCATTTGAATCCATTATTATTACAGTTTCAGGGTTTGTTGTCTGGGATTTGTTGGCCGGCTGGTTGTGGGTTCAGGATTTTGTGAGTGGTTTTGGCTGTCACTGATCTCTGTGTTGTTGATGTATGGAGTTTTATTTGTCTCATGTTCATTTTCAGGCACTTTGTCTATATTAATCATTGTTGATTCTCTCTCCTGGTTGATGGGCTGTGTTTGTGTTTTAAGTTTCCTCATCTCTTCTCTCAGCTGGATATTTTCCTCTTGAAGTTCTTGGATCTTCAGTTGGATGTCCTGTATGGCAGACCTGTGTTCAGATTTCAGGGTGTTAATTTCTTCTCTGAGTTGTAATCTGCATTTCTGTCACCTGGTTCCCTTTGAAGTTGTTCCTTGAATTGAATAAAGTCTCTTTCTAATTGGGATATGCAGTCTCTGAGGATTTCGGGTGAGGGGAGATCTTGACTGGGGCATAATGCAGACATGACTCTGGGGGATTTCTTTGCTGTAATGTGTTCCTCACAGGTCTTACTAGCTGGACTTTCAAGGTCCTTGAAGTCCTTGGCTTGTTCTTTAATTTGAGGGAAGAGTTGCTCAAATTCCTCTAAATGGGTCTCAGTGCCTTGTACCATGATTGTGCCATTGTGATAAATATTTACGGCAAGTACATTACACTCTTTATTTTCCTCATCCCTGACCGTGATCTGGCGGCCCCTGTTGATATCTCCTTTTTTAATATTATTGTAGTATTTGCAGAAAGCTCTATGCCAGGCCTCAGTGTTCTCCATATGAAATAATACATTTTTTTTCATCCTACCCTGATCATTATTTGAGAAGTCAGCAAACAGAGTCTCTGGATTTTGTTCAATTTGTTCCTTTTTTTTTTATGGCTTTTTTTGCCTGGTTGCTCTTTTCTGTTTTTCTGTTTTTGTGTAAACAAACATTCATAAAGGAAGACCAGTGCAGAGGGTTACATTCAGAAAGAGGGCAGATAAGGAGTTCCATTTTGTAGCAGTTGAGCGTTAAGATCTGAACGTTTGTTTACTTAGAGACAGACAAGCAATAGACGACACAGGGAGTGGAGAGAGAGATCAGCAGACGAGATGGAGAACTGAGTGTCCGTGTAAAGGTGGAAACTATATTGGAAGTAATATTTTCTAGGGAGGTGGTATAAATTCAGAAGAGATGGGACCCAGAACAGAGCCTCGAAGAAGTGACAGCTGTTGTAGCCTGCAGTGACATTAAATGACAGATGAGCGATAGGAAGATAACCAGGAGAGAGCAGAGACACTGAAACCAGGTTTCTGAAGCACGAGGAGTAGATGTGGGTGGTCAACAGTGTTAAAAGCGGTAGAAAGATCAGGAATGAATAAGCAGGTTAAAGAAACCTTTTGTATCTATCAGCACTACATTATTAGTCACTTTGGCCAGAGCAGGCTTTTGTAGAGTGCTGGGACAGATGCAGGTCACATAAAGAGTCAGAATAAGTAGTCAATGTAATAGAGCAGCAGGAAATGCTGGCAGAATGCTTGGTTGTGTAGGGAGAGGTATTAGCAGTAGGAAAAGGGAAGTGCTCATGCCACTGTACAGAGCACTGGTGAGACCTCACTTGGAGTACTGTGTGCAGTACTGGAGACCGTATCTCCAGAAGGATATAGACATCTTAGAGAGAGTTCAGAGAAGGGCTACTAAAATGGTGTACGGCTTGAAGGAGAAAAGTTACCAGGAAAGGCTTAATGATCTTAACATGTACAGCTTGGAAAAAAGACGAGACAGAGGAGATATGATAGAAACATTTAAATACGTAAAGGGAATCCACAAGGTAGAGGAAGGGAGTATATTTAAAAGGAAACAAAGTAGCAAAACAAGAGGACATAGTCTTAGATTAGAGGGGCAAAGGTTTAAAAGTAACATCAGGAAGCATTATTTTACTGAGAGGTGGTGGATACATGGAACAGCCTTCCAGTAGAAGTGGTAGAGGCCAAAACAGTAATTGAATTTAAGCAAGCATGGGATAGGCATAAGGCTATCCTAAACAAAAGATAAATCCAGGTAAAGTATCCATGTAATTGGGCAGACTAGATGGGCCGAAAGGTTCTTATCTGCCGACATTTTTCAATGTTTCTATGTAATTAAGGAAACCGATGAGCCTTGTATAGACCAGGTGTTCTAGAACAGGGACCTCAAACTCTAGCCCGCCCTGAGGTTTCTGAACTACAGCTCCCATGATTCTCTGAACATCTATTGCATTGAAAGTATTCTGGGATTTGTAGACCAACACCATTGGGGGGGAGGCAGAGATTGAGATCCCTAGTGTAGAAGCGTGGAGGCAATGGGATGTAAAGAGTTGGGGTAGTTCAACCATGTGGTAGGGTCAAGAGACAGCTTTTTTTTAGAATGGGATAAATAAGTGTGTTTGAAGGCAGACAGGAGAGCGGTTGAACATTTTAGTCAAATGAGGAACAACAACAGTTGGGAAAGGGCACATGAGGTGCAAGGGAATGGGGTCGAGAGGACATTTGGTAGGGCAGGAGGAAATGGAAGTGCAGAAACCTCCAGAGCTGTGGAAAAGACCAGGTTTGCATGGCTGGGGGAGGAAGGCAGTGAAGAGATTTAAGGGTGGTCTTCACTGATGGAGAGTGTCACGGTGGCCCATGTCCAGGGAAGTGTTGCGCCTTCGACCCATGTCCAGGGAAGTGTTGTGCCTTCGACCCATGTCCAGGGAAGTGTTGCACCTTCAGCCCATGTCCAGGGAAGTGTTGCGCCTTCAGCCCATATCCAGGGAAGTGTTGTGCCTTCAGCCCATGTCCAGGGAAGTGTTGCGCCTTCAACCCATGTCCGGGGAAGTGTTGCACCTTCAGCCCATGTCCAGGGAAGTGTTGCACCTTCAGCCCATGTCCAGGGAAGTGTTGTGCCTTCAGCCCATGTCCAGGGAAGTGTTGCGTCTTCAACCCATGTCCAGGGAAATGTTGCAGTCGTCACAGCAGCTGATATCCAGAAAGCCTTATTCCAGGGTACTGTGTACTACAGGACAGAGAATGGTGCTGCCCGTGAATCAGACGCAGCATGCAGGAAGGACAACCAATCACAGCACATGACCAGCGATCCTATAGCAGAGCAGGGCGTCTCCTCTGAGCACCAATAGGAAGTCTGTGGCTCCATTTAAAGGGCTTCCTTTCTCTTAGCAAGTTGCCCTAGCGTGGTTCCAGTTACGCCTAGTGCCTTTTTGTTATTGCTGCATTCCTATCTGACTGATTTCCTGGTTAATACAATCCTGGCTTGTCTCGACTTCCCTGTATTCTGGCGCCCTGAATTTTGGCATAGTATAAACAGACCTCTATTTCCTTAACCCCTGCCTGTGTGTTTTGTTGGTCTGCTCTGCTTAACCCGGCCATTATTAAGGACCGGCTAGCTAGAGCACTGTGGGTTACTTCATTCTGCAGGTTGTTTTACTTTGCACTCCGCCACTTTCTTTGTGTTCATCATTCTCAGTATTACTGACCATAACCCGGCCATTACTAAGGACCTGTTGGTCAGGGTCTGTTGGCTTACCGTCTGCAAGTGGGGTTACCCAATCCTGACTTTATGCTAGAGCCTTGGACACTGCAGACGTGGGTCAGCAGCTCGCTGCATGTGCCTCTCATGTCGATGAATTAGACCACCGCATGGATGCCTTTGCTCAGGCTATACAAACTATTCTTGTCCGTACTGCCTATTTGCAGCCTGAACCACAGGTGGCTGGCGACCTCTGCCCCGGCCCTGCAATCCCACACACCTGAGGTTGCTTTACCTGGCTCCCATGTATCCATGACTTCTCCAATTCGTTTTGGTGGGGAACAGACTGGGTGTCGTGGCTTTTTGACTCAGGTCAGCATTCATTTTGAACTAAACCCTAGAATGTATGTTTCAGATCGTGCCCGTGTGGGATTTATGATAAATCATATGTCTGGTAGAGCCCTAGCATGTTCTAACCCATTGTGGGAAAATGATGATGCCGTGGTCTATAACTACCACAACTTTGTACGTGCTCTCAGACGCACCTTTGATCCTCCTGGTCGTTCCAAGAGGGCTGGGAGATCCCTGCTCAAAATTAAGCAAGGTTCCAGGTCTGTTGCAGATTATGCCATAGACTTCAAAACCCTAGTAGCAGAGGTTGATTGGACTAATGATTGCCTTGTATTGCTTTTCCAGGAGGGCCTTTCTGATACTATCCTAGATGAGATAGATATGATCGATTACATGATTGATATTGATAACAGAATCAGGGATAGAGCTAAACACAGAGAGACCCAGAAAAAGCGTTGCTAGGGTCCCTACACGAGGTTCCGTTAGTCTACCATCTCGCACTTCACAGGTCTCTGATACTGAACCCATGCAATTGGGACACACCAAATTGACAGAAGAGAAATCCTATAGGCGTAGAGAGGGTCTTTGCCTATATTGCAGACTTAGGGGGCACCAACGTCTTAAGTGCCCATCACGCCCGGAAAACGCTCGCACCTAAGTCCTAGGAGGGGACCGGCCTTAGGTGTTCTCACTTTGTGCCCCGGACCGACCTCACTACGATTACTTCTTCCTGTCTGTCTATCATGGGGTTCTGTCAAATTCGATTGTAATGCATTGCTGGATTCAGGGGCTGCTGATAATCTTATGGATGAGTCCTTTGGCTCTTGTCATCTTGTTCCTCTGTCCCCTAGATCCAAACCCTTAATGGTACAGGCCATTGATGGCAGGCCCCTTGCCACTCCTGTTATAACCCAAGAGACTAAAGCAATTTCCATGAGTCTTGGGGATCATCATACCGAATCCATAGTGTTTCAAATCCTATCACCATCTTGTTCAGTCGTTTTAGGTCTTTCATGGTTACAAAAGAATAATCCTCACATTGACTGGGTAAAGGGAAAGGTCGTCGCATGGGGTCCCACCTGTTCCTCCTCTTGTTTTCCCTCTATGTTACCTATCGGGTTACTCAATACTCCTACTGCAAAACCTTTGTCTTCTACCATTCCGGAGCGATATCTGTCTATGAAACAAGTGTTTGACAAAAAAGAGGCCGATAAGCTACCCCAGCACCGTCCGTATGACTGTGCTATCAAGCTATACCCAGGTACCATTCCCCCTAAAGGGAGAATTTATCCGCTGTCCCCAAAGGAACATAGTATCATGGAGGAATATATCCAGGAATCGCTGGAGAAGGGTTTCATAAGAAGATCTTCTTCCCCAGCTGGGGCAGGGTTCTTCTTTGTAGCTAATAAAGAGGGCGACCTCCGTCCGTGCATAGATTATAGAGGGTTGAATCATATCACCATTAAGAATGCCTACTCTATTCCTCTAATCTCTGACCTCTTTGACTGTCTTAGAGGTTCCATGGTGTTTTCCAAATTGGATCTCAGGGGTGCATACAACCTGGTATGCATAAGAGGGAGACGAGTGGATGACCGCATTCAACACCCATAGTGGCCACTACGAGTATCTGGTCATGCCATTTGGGTTGTGCAACGCCCCTGCAGTTTTTCAGGATTTTATAAATGACGTCCTTCGGGACTACATCTCCTCATGTGTCATAGTCTATCTAGATGACATTCTGGTGCACTCTCCTGACCTACATACACATTGCAATCACATGCGTTCTGTTCTCGGCACTCTGTTATGAAATGGTTTATATTGTAAGCTAGAAAAATGCATATTCCATGTGACACAGGTTCCGTTCCTGGGGTACATAGTGTCGTCCAAGGTTTTTTTTAATGGATCCCAAAAAACTGGAATCCATCCTATCTTGGCCTCTACCCAAAGGGTTGAAACCTATTCAGCGATTTATCGGATTCGCCAATTATTACAGAAAGTTTATCCCACACTTTTCTTCTGTAATTGCTCCTATCACCTCTATGACCAAGAAAGGGGCCAATACAACCAACTGTTCTCCCGCTGCCCTTAGAGCCTTTGAGAATTTAAAAACGGCCTTTGCCTCTGCACCTATTCTAGCACATCCTAACCCTTCTAAACCATTTATAATGGAGGTCGACGCATCAGAATCTGGGATAGGGCAGTACTTTCCCAGAGAGACACCTGGGATGCCCCCACTTCACCCTTGCACCTACTTCTCCCAAAAGTTGTCCGACTCAGAGAGAAACTATGATATAGATAACAGAACTCTTGGCTATTATAATGGCTCTAAAAGAATGGAGACATCTGTTGGAGGGTTTGCAAATTCCGGTGATCATTCTAACTGACCACAAGAACTTAGCCTACCTGGCAGACGTGAAGCGGCTGTTCCCCGCCAGGCCAGATGGTCATTGTTCCTAAGTCGCTTCAATTATTTGATCACCTACTGCCCAGGGTCACGTAATACCAAGGCGGATGCTCTTTCCAGACAGTTCGAGGAAGAGGAACTGCCTCACACCGAACCAGTTCCTCTCAAACCCAGTACTCATATAATCGCCACTGTGTGTATGCAAGTGTCTTCTCAGTTGATCGAGCGCATTCTGTCCTATCAGAATGCCGCCCCTAGCTCTCTACCTCCAGAAAGATTGTATGTAGGAGAGAACGAGAGAAGGGAGTTATTACAAGTTATGCATGTGTAGCGCTGTGTTTAAAACCTTACTGTGGCAGTACCCATTTTTGGCCACCGGAGGGAGACAAGCGCGATAAGAGACAATCAACATTGGGACTACATTTCCCGGCATGCTCTGGGAACGGACACAGGAAGTGGGTGGGACACGCCGAGTTACATCCTGAGCCTCGTGGAGATAGCTGGCAGAGCGCGCCAGGGAGTGAAAGACAGGACACAGTGCTGCAGAGCGGAACAGTGACTAGGCCAGAACGCAGGTGCAGCCTATTAGGATTCCAGATTGGGTTATCCAGCCTTGTAAGAGGGAGACCCAGTGATCCACAGATACTACCCAAGCTGCTATCAAGGAAGCGGAGGACCCCCGAGTTAGGTCTATCGGATTGGGAGAGCAGGCGGTAAGCTGGACAAGTCGTGGCCGGAGCAGAGAGAGCCAGGCAACGGATCCAGTAGCTAGTATCCCAGTAAAGCATCGAGCGGAGAGACGTCCTGGGTCAGCGGAGCCTTGGTTATCGAGGGGATGGGTGAGAGGCCTTCAAGGCCGGTTGTAAAGCAAGAAGCACGCTGTTGTTTGTTCCTAAAACCACAGGGCCCCAACTTGACTAGTCGAAGACACCGCTTTAAGTAATTCACTGGCCAGTTGAATAGTACCCGGGTACCATAACACACACACACACTTACAGTCCGGGACTTAACCTGTGCGGGACTCACTCCCTAATATCCAAAAAGGGGTTAAAGATTCGTATCTTATTTTCTTTTCCGCTGCGCGTTTCCTCGAATTACGAAGCATTGTATTTTCTTTTCCGCTGCGCGTTTCCTCGAATTACGAAGCATTGTATTTTTCTGTTCCGCTGCGCATTTTCCCGAAATACGAAGCCTCGTATTTCTTTTCCGCTGCGCGTTTCCCGAAATACGAAATACTGTAAATATATCCACGAACACCGTGTTATCCATTATATGCCTTTATTTCTAGTAAACTATTTAATTTATAAAATCCACAACGGTGCTGGAGTATATTTATTCCCTAGTGCGGGGAGACTGACCCGTGGTTCAATTTCAGCGGCTCCTCCGGGAGTGAGCGCTACACGTGGGGGCTCGTTTCCGGGATCCAGTCTCTGGAAAAACCGCATCTAAAGGGTTAAATATGGATCCAGACACTGTTGCCGAATGGTGTGAGGAGCACAGTAGTCAGTTAGAATGTTGTATAGTCATGGATATTCCCGCAGACACTTGGGCCGAAGATCAGATTCGCCAGGCCGTGGCCGCGCTGACACCAGATCATCGGGGGTTAATCCTGGACATTAAAAAGAACACAGATACCTCTCACACGTATGTTCTTTTTGAATGGAGAAAGGGTGTTCCAGTGTGTTTTCAGGGCGCGAGCATGAAGCTGACCGATGAGGTGGAAGTCCAACTGATTCAGCCAAGTGCGCCACGTGGCGAATCCGCAAGTGTTCCCGCGCCCAGTCCGTTGGCCATGATCGGGCCTGAATTCATAGTGGCTATTGGAGATTTGCTGGCTAAGTGTCAGAGAACAAGCCCTCCGCACACTAACTTCGGTTATCGACGGTTGAGAAATTTTACAGGAAACGTACCAACTCCGGCGGGAGAAGAAACCTTTGAGGAATGGGTGGAACAGGCGATGCAGGCTCTGGATGAGTGGGACGTCCCTGAAGCTCAGAAAAAGCAAAGGATCACCGAGAGTTTAAAGGGACCTGCGTCAGAAGCGGTGAGAAACCTAAAACTGAGTAGGAAAGACTGTACTGCTTTAGATTATTTAAACGTTCTGGAGGAAGTTTTTGGGCGAACAGAAAAGGCTGCAGAGCTTGTATATCAGTATGAACACACCTACCAGCGGAGAGGTGAGAGAATGACCGAATACATGAGGCGCCTAGATAAGATTCTGCACCAGATACTCCTCAAGAAAGGGGCCGAACCGGCCGAAGTGGATAAGATTCGAATAAAACAGATCCTGAGGGGCTCTCAACCTCTAGATCCAGTGATGCTGCAGCTGAGAAGCAGAGCAGGTAATCAAGAACTGAAGTACCTGGAACTGATCCGAGCTGTCAGAGAGAGGAGGCTTTGCTGGAAGAAAAATCCTTCAGGCGAGGGGAAAGAGCTTACGCACAACCTGTGAGGCATAACGACGGTTTGCAGCCTGAAAGCGACTCGCTGGATACTTACGGATCCGACGTGGACGAGCAAGAGCATCTGATTACTTTTAAATCCACAGAGAGGCTGCCAAAGAATTAAACCTCTCTGAACGTGGTGAGTTGCACAAAACTGTTAAGAAAGTACAAGAAGCTCAAGCTGAATTGCAACAGGCGCACGCGGAACTGTGCCGAGTATTGATGAAGGTGACAGAGATGCAGGCAGAGATGCAGAAGTTCCTTACAGGCATGCAGACAACCGGAGTTGCTGTGGCGTCTAGCCAAGGTCCTTTAACCGAATCACAACAGGCGACTGCGTCTCCACTTTCTAAGAAGAGATGTTTCGGTTGTGGAGAAATGGGCCACTTCCGCGCACAATGCAAAGGCCGAAAGCCTGAAGGGAATAGAGTTGAGGAGCTGTTAAAAGCCTTAGAAGGACTGTTATCTACCTCACCGGCGGGAAACGCCAGAGGGCACAAGTGAAGGAGCAACCTAGGTGCCCGAAGGTTGAAACCCGCTCCAAAAATCAAGCCAGGACTAAGAGGGCGAGAGGGCCCAAAGTCGGGCCAACTGCTGAACCTGCCAGGACTGAAAGAGTCACTCCCTTAGCATCCGGACCTACGTCATGGGGAAGCAATGCACACCCAAGCCTACACGGGCCAAGAAAAAGGCCAGGGTACAGCAAACTGGGTCTAAGTGTCCGGATACCGCCACCAAGTTTCCTGACCAACTGATAGGTCCTTCTCCTATTGTGCCAATCCAAGTGGAGGGAGTCTACACTAAAGCCCTGTTGGATTCAGGGCTCAAGTGACATTGATCTACCGAGACTTCTACGAGAAACACTTGAAGCACATTCCTCTACAGAAATTGAAGGATCTGGAAATCTGGGGTATCGGAACTGAGAAACTCCCTTATGACGGGTATCTACAGGTGAAGTTGGAGATCGGATCCGAAGTCATCGGACAGTCCGGAGGCTGTGATGCATTGGCCATTGTGTGTCCTCGACCCTCAGGTGCCAACAGAAGTTCCATGATAGTGGGGACGAATACTGATTTGGTGCGGCGTCTCCTGACACCTATCGTATTGGAAGAAGGTTCTACTCAAGGAGTACACCCAATGTTACGTCCAGTCTATCAGAGGATGGTCGAAGAACAGAAGGCACCTGCCGAAGTGGGGCGCCTATGGAGATTAGAAGGAACAGAGAAGGTTCTGCAAGCTGGAGAAGTAGCGAGCTTCCGGGCTTCAGTCAAGTTGAACGGATCGCAACCAGGCCCCTATGTGGTGCTGGAAACCGATTTTAATCATGGGAGTGAAACCGGAGTCGAAGTAATCCCTGAAATAATCTCCACTAAAGCTCTGAAAAGAACACGAGGAAGAGTCTCAGTCAGCGTGTGCAATGTGTCTGATTCTCCAGTAGTCCTTAAAGCACGAATGCCTATCGGGCAAGTAGCGTCCGCTACGCCCTCTCTCCTACCGATTTAGGAGGGGGAGTGGATAAAGAGATTCCAGATGAAAGATTCTACCCCAAGGACGCTCCCATTTCATCCGAGTGGAAGAAACGTCTTCAGTCTCAAGTTCTAAAGTGGAGAGAATTGTTCTCGAAAGATGAGTTCGACGTAGGCCTAGCTAAAAGTACTGAGCACCGCATTCGATTACAAGAAGACAAGCCGTTTCGTGAAAGGTCAAGGCGAGTTCCGCTGGGAGACTTGGATGATCTGCGAGAACAGCTGAATGAATTGCAAAGAACCAAGGTGATTCAAGAGTCCAGGAGTCCATACGCATCTCCAATAGTGATGGTCCGGAAGAAGAATGGTTCTGTCCGCCTATGCATAGACTATCGCACGCTGAATCGGAGAACCATCCCAGACCAATATGCTACTCCTCGGATAGAAGATGCCTTACAGTGTTTGTCTGGAGCAAAATGGTTTAGTGTACTAGACCTGCGAAGCGGGTATCACCAGATACCAATGCATCCCGAAGACAAAGAGAAAACTGCGTTCATCTGTCCACTGGGGTTCTTTGAATTCAACCGAATGCCTCAAGGCCTTACGGGGGCTCCAGCCACGTTCCAACGGTTAATGGAGAAGACAGTCGGGGACATGAATCTGATCGAAGTGTTAGTGTACCTGGATGACATAATAGTGTTCGGGAAGACTCTGGAAGAACATGAGCAACGTTTGGAGAAGGTTTTGAAGAGGCTCCATGAAGAGGGATTGAAACTGTCTCTGGAGAAATGCCAATTCTGTCTGCCGTCCGTTACATATCTGGGACATGTGGTCTCAGCAGAAGGTGTTTCGACAGATCCTCGGAAGTTGGAGGCCGTAGCTTCCTGGCCTAGACCTCGAAACGTCACTGAACTTAGATCTTTCTTGGGGTTCTGTTCATATTATCGAAGATTTGTAGGAGGATTCGCGAAAATAGCTCAACCACTGAACAAACTCCTACAGAAGGAAAGTACCGAAGAAGGCTGCAAGGCCTCTGACCGAAACCCGTCCGCTCCAGGACCAAGGAAAGCTCGAGAGTCCATACAGGGCGAATGGACTAGTCAATGTGAAGGTGCTTTCTTGAAGCTGAAAGAGAGTCTAACTCAAGCTCCTGTCTTGGCCTACGCGGACCCTCACAAGCCGTATGAGTTACATGTGGATGCCAGCAGAGAAGGTTAGGAGGAGTCCTGTATCAGGAGTATGGTGGACTACTGAGGCCTGTAGCGTACGTGAGCCGGAGCCTTACGCCGTCAGAGAAGAACTATCCTACCCACAAGTTGGAGTTCCTAGCCTTAAAGTGGGCAGTGGTAGACAAGTTAAAGGACTATCTGTATGGAGCCGAGTTTGTGATAAAGACGGATAACAATCCTCTTACCTACATCCTTACTACTGCAAAACTGGACGCAACGGGACACCGGTGGTTGGCCGCTCTGTCAGGGTTTCGGTTCAGCCTGAAGTATCGCCCTGGGGTGAATAATCGAAATGCTGATGCTTTATCGAGAAGACCCTACACTACAGAATGGACTCAGTTGACTCCAGACGGGGTGCAAGCTTTGTGTCAAGGCGCAGAGCGCCGGGTCAAGGGAGGGATTGAAGCAGAGGCCATAGGAGTCATGGCTGCGGCTGTTCCTGAGTTCTACTGCAACCCTACGCAATTGAGGGATGAAAGTCTACCTACCTTTTCCAAACAGGACCTGAAAGCGGATCAGGCCAGAGACCCTTTAATTGCATTGACCATAAAGGCCCTAACTGCGAACCAGCGGGAAATTCTGCTGACAAATTCCCCAGATGGAGCCAGATTGGTCTACAAAGAGTGGGAACGGTTGAAGATGTTGGATGGGGTGGTCTACCGAAGGGGCCCCTCAACTAACGCTGAAGAGACCCAACAGTTGTTCCTTCCCACTAAGCATAGAGAGAGTGTGCTGCGATCACTACACGATGAGCATGGACATTTGGGTGCTGAAAGAACTTTTAAGCTGGTGCGAGACAGGTTCTATTGGCCTTGCATGAGAGCTGAAGTGGAAAGTTATTGTCATTCATGTCTGAGGTGTATTCAGAGGAAGACCTACCGACCCGAACCGCTCCAATGAGCCATCTGCAGAGTCAGGGACCCATGGATTTGGTGTGCATTGACTTCCTGTGCTTAGAGCCGGATGCTAGTGGGCAAGGGAATATTCTAATAGTGACTGATCACTTCACACGTTACGCCCAAGCTTTTTCCACAAGAGACCAACGCGCTCCGACAGTGGCCAAGGTTCTGATGGAGAAGTTCTTTGTTCACTACGGCCTACCAAGGAGAATACACTCTGATCAGGGTAGAGACTTTGAAAGCCGACTTGTTGGACAATTGTTGGAACTATTGGGAATCCAAAAGACCCGAACTACACCATATCACCCTCAAGGTGATGCTCAGCCTGAAAGGTTTAATCGCACGCTGCTAAATATGCTGGGGACATTGTCAAACATAGAGAAGCAGAGTTGGAGTCGCCATATAGCTACTCTGGTGCATGCATATAACAGTACGGAGAGTGATGCCACTGGATACTCACCGTACCGTCTTATGTTCGGAAGAGAAGCTCGACTGCCGGTTGATTTGGCGTTTGGGTTATCTCTAGACCAGACGTCGGTAGCTTCCCATAGAAATTACGTGGATCGACTTCGAAAGAACCTGGCCTCTGCGTTTGAACAGGCCCGTTTGACCTCAGGAAACAGGGAGCAAAGGAACAAAAGAACTATGACTTAAAAGTTCGGATACAAGATCTGCAACCCGGTGATAGGGTTTTGTTGAAGAACTTGGGTGCTGCTGCGAGGCAAAAGTTGGCGGATAGATGGAGTTCTCAAGTATACATTGTCTGCAAGCAACTGCCGGGTCTGCCGGTGTATCAAATCCGGCCGGATGGGAAGGCTGGGCCTCTTAAGAACTGGCACCGGAATCATTTGTTACCTTTGAGAGAGGCTGTGAGGATACCAGTTGGGGACGAACTTTCTCTGCCGAATCCGCCTGCTCCACGTTTGCCTCCTGTTACTCGGTCTCAGCAGACCCGGGTTGTCGAAGAGAGCGAAAGGGACAGTGAGGAAGAGAGTTTTTGTCTGGACTGGATGCGTTCACCGGAGCCTGAAGAGGTTGTCTCAGTTCCTGAACGGTGGGAGAGTAATTTGAGGCCTGAAGCTCCTGAATTTCAGTTAGAAGTCCCTGAGACTATTGAAATCCCTGAAGCTCTTGAATTTCAGCTAGAGGTTCCTGAGACTGTTGGAATCCCTGTAGCTCCTGAAGCCGAGTCTTATGACTACAGTTCTATGCCTTCACTGGAGGGATCATACTCCGAAGAAATGTCTGCTCCAGTGGTAGAAAGAAGGACTGAGCCAGCACCTATAGTACTTCCACCTGAAGAGGAACTGATTGAGCCCGAACCAAAACGCTCTGTTCGACCGCCCCAGCGACTCACTTACGACTCACCAGGACATAGCACTGAAGAGGCCATCACCACAGTGCAAAGGTTGCCCGAAGTGTCTGCTATGTTAGCTGAGGTAGCACAAAGCATGAGTCAACTTGAAGAAGTGTATCTAACCCACTGTATGTTTGCTGCTGAACCTGTATATGTTATCTAAACTGTGTTGAAATGTAATGCAACTGTTGTACCTCCTTGGAGAGACCCAAGAGTTCTAGGAGGGGGAGAGTGTAGCGCTGTGTTTAAAACCTTACTGTGGCAGTACCCATTTTTGGCCACCGGAGGGAGACAAGCACGATAAGAGACAATCAACATTGGGACTACATTTCCCGGCATGCTCTGGGAACGGACACAGGAAGTGGGTGGGACATGCCGAGTTACATCCTGAGCCTCGTGGAGATAGGACACAGTGCTGCAGAGCGGAACAGTGACTAGGCCAGAACGCAGGTGCGGCCTATTAGGATTCCAGATTGGGTTATCCAGCCTTGTAAGAGGGAGACCCAGTGATCCACAGATACTACCCAAGCTGCTATCAAGGAAGCCGGAGGACCCCCGAGTTAGGAGTACTGCAGGTCTATCGGATTGGGAGAGCAGGCGGTAAGCTGGACAAGTCGTGGCCGGAGCAGAGAGAGCCAGACAACGGATCCAGTAGCCAGTATCCCAGTAAAGCATCGAGCGGAGAGATGTCCTGGGTCAGCGGAGCCTTGGTTATCGAGCGGATGGGTGAGAGGCCTCCAAGGCCGGTTGTAAAGCAAGAAGCACGCTGTTGTTTGTTCCTAAAACCACAGGGCCCCAACTTGACTAGTCGAAGACACGTTTAAGTAATTCACTGGCCAGTTGAATAGTACCCGGGTACCATAACACACACACCACACTTACAGTCGGGACTTAACCTGTGCGGGACTCACTCCCTAATATCCAAAAAGGGGTTAAAGATTCGTATCTTATTTTCTTTTCCGCTGCGCGTTTCCTCGAATTACGAAGCATTGTATTTTCTTTTCCGCTGCGCGTTTCCTCGAATTACGAAGCATTGTATTTTTCTGTTCCGCTGCGCATTTTCCCGAAATACGAAGCCTCGTATTTCTTTTCCGCTGCGCGTTTCCCGAAATACGAAATACTGTAAATATATCCACGAACACCGTGTTATCCATTATATGCCTTTATTTCTAGTAAACTATTTAATTTATAAAATCCACAACGGTGCTGGAGTATATTTATTCCCTAGTGCGGGGAGACTGACCCGTGGTTCAATTTCAGCGGCTCCTCCGGAGTGAGCGCTACACATGCATCAAAGGTTGCAGGTCACCCCAGGAATCAATAAGACCAATTTTCACCATTTCTGCTATATTGGTGGCCACTCTTCGTGTTTGAATCCGAGAGTTTTATTGAATCCTGTAACGTGTGTGCCCAGAATAAGACTCCTGCTGATCTTTCAGTGGTCTATTTACAACCCTCCCTGTTCCTTCGAGACCAATTTATCCATGGACTTTATTGTGGAACCTACCCCATCTAGGGTAATACCACCATTCTCACTGTCATTGACCATTTTTCTAAAAATGGCCCATTTTGTGCCACTGAAAAAACTTCCTTCTTCAGAGCAGCTAGCCGATATATTTGCTAAGGAGGTGGTACGGTTACATGGGATACCGCAGGAAATACTCTCAGATTGTGGTACTCAGTTCATTTCTTGATTCTGGAGATCCTTCTGTAAAGAAATGGGTATCAACTTATCCTTTTCCTCTGCCTACCACCCCAATCTAACGGTGCTGCTGAACGTACCAACCAGTCCTAGAACAATATTACGGTTCTTCATATCCCACCAACAAGATAATTGGAGTTCCTTATTACCTGGGCTGAGTTGGCTAGGAATAACGCGGTACATGACAGCTCCGGTCATACCCCGTTCTTTGCGACCTATGGGTTCCCCTGCTTTATTACCTGGCACCCATCTGAATCACCATTCCTGCACTTAACGATCACTTACGACTCCTACGTCAGTCCTGGACGTGGATTCAATCCGCTTTGCAAAAAGCTTCTTTAGCCCATAAGAAGTTTGCAGACCGCCACAGATGACCAGGCCCTTCTTATGTCCCTGGTCAAAGGGTATGGCTCTCCACTCGGCATATCAAACTCCGGGTGCCCTCTCACAAATTGGCACCACGGTTTATCGGTCCTTACTGGGTCCTCCAACGCATTAATCCTGTCTCTTATGCCTTGGTGTTACCTAAGTCCTTGAGAATCCCCAACTCCTTCCATACCTCCCTACTCAAGCCCCTTGTCTGTAACCGGTATACCACTCCCGTGAAACAGCCTCCTCCTGTCCAAGTTCAGGGTCAGGAGGAATACGAGGTGCAGGCTCTCATCAATTCCAGGTGGTCTAGAGGCGGATTGCAATATCTTGTGCATTGGAAGGAATGCGGCCCGGAGGAACGTTCCTGGGTTGCTGCCTCTGATGTTCATGCCCCGGGGCTGGTCTCTGCCTATCACCGCCATTTCCCTTCTTGCCCTCGGGCCCGCCGTCAGGGGGGGGTGCTGTCACGGTGGCCGATGTCCAGGGAAGTGTTGTGCCTTCGTGCCCATGTCAAGGGAAGTGTTGCACCTTCAGCCCATGTCCAGGGAAGTGTTGCACCTTCAGCCCATGTCCGGGGAATTGTTGTGCCTTCAGCCCATGTCCAGGGAATTGTTGTGCCTTCAGCCCATGTCCAGGGAAGTGTTGCGCCTTCAGCCCATGTCCGGGGAAGTGTTGAGCCTTCAGCCCATGTCCAGGGAAGTGTTTCGCCTTCAACTGATGTCCGGGGAAATGTTGCGGTCGTCACAGCAGCTTATATCCAGAAAGCCTTATTCCAGCTTACTGTGTACTACAGGACAGAGAATGGTGCTGCCCGCGAATCAGACGCAGCATGCAGGAAGGACAACCAATCGCAGCACATGACCAGCGATCCTATAGCAGAGCAGGGCGTCTCCTCTGAGCACCAATAGGAAGTGCTGTGGCTCCATTTAAAGGGCTTCCTTTCTCTTAGCAAGTTGCCCTAGCGTGGTTCCAGTTACGCTTAGTGCCTTGTTGTTATTGCTGCATTCCTATCTGACTGATTTCCTGGTTAATACGATCCCGGCTTGTCTCGACTTCCCTGTATTCTGGCACCCTGAATTTTGGCATAGTATAAACGGACCTCTATTTCCTTAACCCCTGCCTATGTGTGTTTTGTTGGTCTGCTCTGCTTAACCCGGCCATTATTAAGGACTGGCTAGCTAGAGCACTGTGGGTTACTTCATTCTGCAGCTTGTTTTACTTTGCACTCCGCCACTTTCTTTGTGTTCATCATTCTCAGTATTACTGACCATAACCAAGGACCGGTTGGTCAGGGTCTGTTGGTTTACCGTCTGCAAGCGGGGTTACTCGATCCTGACAGAGAGGTACAATGAAATCTACATAGTAGAACTTTGGTGGAAAGAACGGTGAATTACGGTAGCGGTTCCTTGAATAACAAATTCACTGTAGTTACACCAATGAAGTTCTGAAGCAAAACCACTATTCAATGAAAGTACAGGGGTTTGTGAATAACTGCTACAGAGTGAAAGCTGCTACAAGCGAGGGAAGAGAACACTATCAATAGAATTACATTTTAAAATGTTAGTATTAATGCTGAAGAGGCATAGTATCTTTATTTTATTTTTATTTTTTAGATACTGCTTCCAGAATCTGCGAGCACCTGTCACAAACATACAGAATTCCACAATCCAGAATACTTGACTCCAATAAAGTCCATAAGTCAAGAAGGAGCATCAGTGCATACAGAGGACCATGATGAATGTAGACCGCATTATATTCAAGGAACACATCTGTTAATTGGACAAAGCGACTCAAGTAGTACAAGTAACAGCACTTCGCTTCCCCCTGCAACATCTTCATCAGCAGAGTCTAGTGGTCAAGAATTTGGACCTCTAGATGAAAATATGATGCCAGAGGAACCAGCCCCAGACATGATAATGACCATGAGGAATGTTCCAAATATATGTTATCAAGAAAATGCACTGAAGAACATAAAGACTATTTTGATACAAAGCAACGAGGCAACAAACATCAATTTCAACTCTGTAGCGTTAGGAGACCCAGACGCCATCTGGAAAAGCCTGAAAATGGTCATGTCTCCAGTGGAGAGTCAAGAGACAATGACAACCTCTCATGGACCTGTAACATCACCTGACATCTCAGATACATTCTTTTTGGACCCGGGGAAGAACAGTCCAGAAGAGGAGGAGCTGTTAGACCATAGTGATTATTCTGACACAGAGGAAGCTTTCGCCTCTGACTATTTGAAGAGGTGAACATACCGTTTCAGGATTATTTACGATAGATAAAGAGGTGGTGGTGAGGCACCAGGAACGGGATTTGAAACTTCAGCTAACTCTCACTTACAGTACAATGCCTGAAGTCTCTTACTGGTCTCCGATCTGAAAGAATGACAAGACTCCTACGTCCCCTTCTCGGGATATGCCCACAATTCCTTTTATACAGTAGGAAAAGTAAAGTACAGTAGAGAACCTTTCTGCTATGGAATCTCTACCATTACATGGTAGCTCATTAGAACTGCTCCACTTTCAGGTTTTGAGCAGTAAATTCAGGTCAATAATAAAGTCAAAACATTAAAAATGCTGCACAATCCTGGGTCGCCAATTTTCCCGGGAGGAATGGGAGGCGATAACGGAGTCCTCGATGGGGATAACGACATGTATTTTGATCAAAGAGAATTGTTACAAGGTACTCTCCAGGTGGTACCTAGACCCGGCCCGACTACAGAAAATATATCCCACACTCACTGGCTTGTGTTCTAGAGGCTGTGGTCAACGAGGTTCGTTTTATCACATGTGGTGGGAGTGTGGGCTGGTAACTGTCCTGTGGTCTTCAGTTTTTGCTATGATCTCCCGTGCCTTGGGTCTGGCAGTCTCTCCTGATCCCGCTCTGGCTCTTCTCAATAGTCCGTCTAGACGACATGGTCTATCGCGCCCCTCTCTTCGACGACACACACCGTATTTGTACTTCAACCCGCATTTGTATAGCCCGATCTTGGAAACGAGACCTTCCTCACTTCCGAGATAGTTGCGAAAGTGTGGTTTTTATATAAAATGGAACGCCTAACAGCACAATTACATGACACGCTCCAACAATCCACAAAGATTTGGGATCCTTGGGTTACGTCGCAGACTATGACGTAATCGAGTATAGTAATGTGGGACACTGAGACCTTGATTTAAAAGTTGTTTTTTTTTTTTATTTGTTTTTTTTTATTATTATTATTATTTTTATTTTTCTCTTCTTTTTGGTATTATTTCTGTTGTTAATAAAGTTGTTACTATGTATAATTCGCAGGCTCTCTCGAGGTACCGTTATGCCTCAGGGAAAGAAAACAGGTTCGGTTTTCCTTTATAAGTCTACTCTTGTTCCTGATTTCCTGAGATTATGCACTGCTCTATGTGCTTTCATGAGTGCCTTATTGTTGTATTACTGAAAATCCAATAAAAATTCTCTTAAAAAAAAAAAATGCTGCACAATAACAAAATTAAAATCACAGTTTAAGAAAAAAAAGGCACTTTTCCAACACTTTTTCACCACCTGGAAATATTATACTAACTTCTTAGATGCCAAGATAAGTCGAACTCGCTCCACCTTCACCTTTCGAAATGGTATCTACAGCAACAAGTGGCGGGGAGGCACCCCATAGGAATGGCCCCATTGTAAGGGGATCTATCAGCCTTTGACCCATTCCCTTATACACCATGTCATGGAACGGACATAGCACTCCCCGCATCAAACCCCAAGACTTTTATTTCCATGGCGAAAACCCCAAAAGAGACAGACATTTGCTTTGGGGAAGACCTTATGTCCATTTATATTGGGTGGTTTTAAATGTATCGTTGTCACAGAACCCCTTGCTCAGAGACTGGACTGTATTAACCCCTCGCTCCTCGCTATTCCCCTCAGTTCAGCTATTTGTTTGTGTTTTAAAGTGGTGTTTTTGTGACCCCTCCCCCCTATTTCTAGATTTCTCTCGTTTTCAAGTATGTCCTGGGTGGCGAGTATGTACCGTTAGGTGTCTTGCCCAAGGACACTTACTGGAGAGGTGCTCGTCGGGATCGAACCCATGTCTCCACAGGCTCTCTCCATGCAGAGCAGCGATGTTACCTCTACTCCACCCAGCCGGACTGTTAGTGTTTTAAAGTGGTGTTTTTGTGACCCCCCTATATCAGCACGTAATCAAAATGCCTTTATGCCTGTCCCTTATGCTCACTGTGTTATCCGACCACCAGGGTTAGTCTGGGATTGAAAGCATGAGCTGGGTTTGAAACCCCAGCCAATCACAATCCAAGGAGCTAGAAGGGCCAACCAATCCCATACCTGGAATGCACCTCATTGTCTGTAATGGAGCATCTGCAGAAACTTTAAACGTCTGTGCCCAGGAAAAGTAATTGCTCCAGCGGGGTGATTTTTCAAAAGGTGGGGTGATCCTCATGCGAGCTACCATTGTGGGGATTTTCAGGAGGGAGCTCCATTGGAAACCCACGTTGCTGAGCCTTTCTTGACCCCAGGAGCTTAAGCAGCCCTGACCATGCAGCATCCAAAGCGGGTTATCTACTATATGCTGCCATTCGTGCCCCTACCACCAGATCTGGGCACTTTTCAGACTGTGACACCCTAGGGACCCGAGCTATCAAACGGTACCCCTGGATCACCGTTGCTCCCCTGGATTCCCCCCGAAACAAGGACCTGTGCTCTGTATGACTGCAGTTACAGTTAATTATAAAGGCACCACCAAGTACCGTAGCATTGTACAATGGGAAAGACAGGATAACCAACATACATGCAAGTTAAACACATAGAACAGTACCAGAGAAGCCCCTGCTCAAGAGCTTGCACTCTGAGAGGACCTGATTGGGAACTGCTGAATGGTGGCACCGTAATGCATAGGGGGCAGGAATGTTAACTGTTGTTATCTGATTCTGAACCAAATAAAAGCAGGCCATGTGAAATGGCCAGTGTGTATCCTGTAATGAACATACAGCCTGCCTGGTGTCTCTTTCAGCTACGCTACAGCTATAATCACTCTCAGAAGGCACAGAGCGGCATTCTGGAAATGCAAAGAGGATCTCTGAAGGCAGGGGTTCAGGCCAAGCGGGTCTGGAGCTGCGGATCAGGCTGCTCGAGGCACTGAGTTCTGAGCAACCCAGAGGCCGGGCTGATCCTGATAAGGGGGTGTCTGGAGAGCCAGGACAGACAGGAAGGGACGGCGTCCTGTCACACGCCAACAATAATAATTGCTAGGCTATATCCTGCAGGTTGACAGGGGTATTCTTCATTGTAATATATTCCATTTTGTATAGGCATGTACTTCTGAGAGGTGATTACCATTTTGTTATTCTGGAATTCCTGTCCTATGAAGATGACCACGTTTGGAAAATAAAAATTGCATTAAAAAGGCATTTTGCCCCATTCCAATACCTGTGCCTGACGGACCCCCCCCCCATCTGCTGTCCTGCCTTTATGCACTGTTGATAGGGACAGCGTGCTCAACTTTACCGTCTCATACCTCCAAATGGGCCACTGACCTTCCAAATCCCCTCCCAGATGAAAAATAGACTGACATTTTTCAAATTACCTTCCGTTCATCTAGGGACATACAAGTCCAGGAAATGAATTACGAAGTGTTGTCTAGAGGGTAACTTACACCTAGTAGACTCAATGCCCTGTGGTGCCTCAACATGCTGGAGACAAGCGCATGGCACTTTTAATCATATCTGGTGGAACAGCCTGGCAATTGTACCCTATTGGGGAGGTCTGTTTTTGCATACATTAAAGAAATTAAATCCCTTGAGACACCGTATTCACCAATTTAGGCTGCTTTGCTACACTTGGTCCCGGCCTTGCCAACCCGCTATGTTAATTCATTGGCAATGCCTTAATTTAACGCAGCAGAAGTGTTGATTCCAAAATATTGGAACCAGACGTCCCCTCCTACAGATGTGTTTTGCGTGCGCAAATACAATCAGGGTTATTCAAAGAGAATCGAAAAGTCACCGCACGTTCGGTGACTTTTCGTTCTTTTCAATTCTGTACGGTTTGGCGATCCCATTTCGGCGACCCTGCGGTGTATTCAGCAAGCACCAGAGGGCAGTCGTAATGCAGGGAAAAGTCGCCGAAAACCTGCCGAACACTCACTGCAAAACCCAAACGCACACCGAAACCCGCAAAAACATCTGGATTAACCCCGCCAAAGACACCTGAGCAGAAGCCGATCACAGCGCAGAGCAGCCGCCGGAAAACCCGACACCACGGACGAAGGAGGTGAAGGAAAAAAAAAAACAAAACGCGTGAATGTTTGAACGTGAAACGCTGTTTGCAAAGAAGCTACAGAACGAAAATGTCTGAAATTTACATATAAAATCCAATGAATGATAATAAAAAGGCCTGTTACAGAAAAAAGAAAAATTTAAAAAAAAAAGGAAAAAAAATGTTTGCATAAAAATCCCAAAAAATGCCTAAAAGATCCTAAAAAAAAAAAAAAAAAAAAAAAAAAAATAAAAGATACTTTTTACTGCAGAATATAAGAATTTTACCCTTATTTCTCTTTCTCGATTTCCTTTCCTCTTAAGTTACCTTAGTTCCCTCCCAAACCAAACACCCACCCCTCATAAATAAAAACACATGACAAAGTATTGGCGGTTTGAAAAGGTCACGTCTTTTATTGATTAAGGCCAGAATTATTGCCTTTATGGCAGAATTTTTAGCGGTCCTCGCTTTCTCAAAAATAGGTAACACCAGAAATCCAGCCAGAGAACACTGGCACCCGCAATGTACCACAAGCATTGCCCAGAAATAGCGGCCGGCCCCACGTGGCTAAGCTAGCGCGACCACACGCTGCTTTCTTTTAAGCAAATAGCAGGCTGAGAGGATCTGCAAACCAGGAGGCACCTGAGTTTGGCCGCAAAACCACCACCCAGACCTCCTAACCTACAGACCCTCCCCCTCTATCGCCTCTCCACGTGCCAGGGCCGCATATTTCATCCCCCCGGCTTTGGCTGCAAAACCACCAGCTGGCTTCATGTAACATGGCAAATAATCTGACTGTACCTCAACCAACCATGCCCATATATAAAGCAATCCACCGGCTTTGGCTGCAAAACCACCAACTGGCTTCCTGCAACATGGTATGACTCCATATGGGAACCCACAGGCGGTCTTGAAATGACTGGCGGAATCACCACTTCATTTGCCCCTATCCGTGGTCCAGCTGATCTCTGCTGACGACGTGACCTTTTCGACTCAGTATTCAGGCAGTAACCTAAAAAACAGGGTGGGTAGGGTGGGAAAGAAAAAAGGTTAGAACTGAAACTTCAGCCTCGTGCACTCCCTTTTGTTACAATCACTACCCCTCCCCCTTCTGTTATCTGCCGAGTCCACTCCCAGCAACAGACAGGGAACAGAGGGAACTCCTCCCAGCTCAACATATCTGCCCTGAAACCCAATCCCAACAACAAACTGGGAACACAGGGAACTCACCCAACTTTCTGCTTTTTCGCTTAAAATCAGGGAAAATTCTTAAGCGTCGTCGCTTTCAATTCCTTCTCTCCTCCGTACTGAACGGTTTATCAGATATTGAATTAAAAACAGAAATATTTTTAACATTGAAGCCTATGGGATTCGCCTGAATAAACCTGCCGAATGAAGCGACCGAATGGCAGGGCAATTCAGCAACTTTTCACTGATGGTTTTTGTTCTCTGAATAGATTAAGCATTGCTTCTCTATGCCCTTGAACAGGAACCGAACAGGCAACATATGTGCAGGCAATTCGCCAGGATTTGGCCAATTGCCTGCTCTCTGGATAGCCGAATGGCCAGGAAAGGTAACCATATGCTGAATTTCAGCATTCGGTTACCTTTCACCAGCAATTCGGGTCTCTTTGAATAACCCTGAATGTTTTCCTGACCACTCCATTACACACAAGGATAAGGGAGATAGAAAGAAGGATTGGCTTGAGAAAAAAAAAATAACGCCACCTCCAAAAGGTCCATTCTCTATGGTGTTATTCTGACAAAGAAACTATCAAATACCGGTTCTTTATATTGAGCAGACACGTTAACATGTATTATTTTTTTGGTAAAATTAAGTGGGGCTTAAGAATTCCCTATTTTGGGGAGATGGGGACTTGAAACTTTTCACATTTTATTCAACTGGAGGTTCTTGCGGCAATGACTGGCTTCCAGAGACAAGACCACAGAAGCAAGATGAGTGACTGAAGAAAGACAATCGCAGAAGCAGCCTGTGCCGTCGCGTGGGAACGGCGTGAAACTTTAACAATCTATGGTTGCAAGGTCTCCACAGTGTTGCAGGACACAGTGTTGCACAGCCGGAACTTGCATGGACAGTGGTTGCGCAATGTCATCTGAGGACTCCGAGTAGGGATTCACCTCACGTCCGCACCAACTCACGTGGCACCCAAGGCCAACATTAGATCTGGGCAGTGAGGGCCATCCACCTCTCCAGATTTTTTTTTAGCCTTCTTGCCTGACCACCTCCTACTTACCTGAATGGGCAACAACCAGGTTGCTGGGACAAAGGTTCAGGCCACTGCACTCATTAGTCCGCTGGGGACACCACTCCAAAATTCCACTGGTCACTGCCACCACGGCCACAGGGTGGGATCAGAAGAGGTCTGAACTGAATAACGACCCTTCCAGAGAGTGCAGGCTAGAATCCGATCAAGAGACCGGGCGGTGTACTTAAAAATCCAGACACGGCACAGGGCTCTGCAGGATGGCGCTGCTCTCCAACATCTGGACATGCATCCGTCCCCTATGGTTTTTGACTGGATCGAGCAGGTTAGTGTGGTACAGGGAAATGTAAAAAAAATGGCACCATTCGCCGGAAAACAAATGTGTACTTCAGATCTGACCATCTCTGGGTACACATTCCTCCCTTCCAGGCCAAAAGGTCCCAATTCGCTCAGATCTCTGTTGTTAGCCTAGCCTCCATACTGGGTAGAATTTAACCAATGGTGGGAGCATTGTACGACAATACACAGGTCTAAGGCTGGGGTCAGACGAGTGCATTTTCACGTCCGTGTTGCCGCACATAAGTACGTCCGTGATAGCATACAATTGTGTTAAATGGAGCCCCACACACGAAGTACGTCCGCACAGAAGTGCGGAGGCTGACGGACGCTGCAAACGGACGCAGGTTAGACAAGAACGTAATACTGCTAGAACGGACGTGCGGAGTGCGCCATGTCCGCAACGTCCGCATAGCTTTGTATGTGAGTGATGGAACGTGGTCAGACGGACTGCATTTATACGTCCAGCATTTTTGACGGACAGAATGTTCTTTCATTGTAATTTATTTTCCCTGCTACATCAGTCAAAAAATACGTCAGTGAAAAAAAACGGACTGTGTGGCCACTACCTTGTCGTCAGTCAGTAAGTACGTCCGTTGTGCACGGACGCAGAGTTGGTACAAAATGCGCTCATCTGACCCGAGCCTAAGGCTGGGGTCAGACGACTGCAGTTATCACGTCCATGTTGCCGCACGGACGTCCGTCCGTGGCAGCATAGCATTCTGACCAATGGAGCCCCACACACGACATACATCTGCACGGAAGTGCGGCTGCATCACCGACACGGCAAACGGACGCAGGTTAGGCAAGAACAGAATACTGCTAGAACGGATGTGCGGAGTGCGCCACGTCCGCATTGCTTTGTATGTGAGTGATGGAACGCGGTCAGACGGACTGCATTTATACGTCCAGCATTTTTTACGGGCAAAATGTTAAATTTATTTTCCCTGCTACAGCCGTCAAAAATATCGTCCATGGAAATAAAAAAAAACACAACAGACTGTGTGGCCACTACCTTGTCAGTCAGTAAATACGTCTGTACTGCACGGACGCACAGTCTGTACAAAATGCGCTCGTCTGACCCGAGCCTAAGGCTTCAGGAACTGCGGCCTCAGGGTTTGCCTAGTACCTCCCTTAACTAGTTAGGTTTGCTGTATTTTAGTGGTGTTACATGTTTGAACAAGTTACTGTTCGGTCTTTTGCTTACTACGCAAACCTTATTACAAAAAAAAAAAAGTTGTTGCACACGAGACGCTAGTAATCTGGAAACTGAAGGTGTTATTTTATTCCCTTTTAGTTAAGTGTATATTAAAAGGCATTGATGCACCTTTAAGCGCCAATTCACTGTAAGCATAGACGTGCGTAGGGGGTGTGTCCAGGCACACCCTAATGATGGGCGAAGAGGTCCGCTTTCACCTCCTACGTTGATATTTTAGATGTTCATCATGAACCAGATAAGGGACAGCATAAAAACTGACTGATTAAAAGGTTTTTTATTTCTAATTAAAAAAAAACGTGCATTTTGTGCAAAATCTTCTAAACATGTTCTCAGTTAATAAATGTTGGGTAATTGCACACCCTAATGGGACGGGCTGGGCACGCCAGTGACTAAGTCAGAAGCTGTCAGTTTCAGATCATACTTTGGTGTCGAAAACCACTTCCTGATGTGATGTTTATTAGTGTGTTTAAGCAGGGCCGGCCCAAGCCACTGTGCTGCCTGGAGCGATGGATGAATTGCTGCCCCCCCCCCAAAAAAAAAACGTGACATGTATGAGCATATCATACACCACAGCAATAAAACTCCCAGTAATGTGCGGGGTGTATCAACCCTTTAAAAAGCTGCAACAGGCACGCACGGTGCTACAAAGCGCGATCCTCTTATGGAGGATCACGATTTGTAGCGCTGAGCGCACTAACTGCGATCAGTGAGGCGACCAGACAGGCATCAGAGATGAAGGAACGTCCACTCTCATGGACATTCCTTCTGCTCTGAAAAACGCTTGTGTGACAGCAGCTTATAAATTACAGGGTTATTCAGAGAGCGTGAAAAGCAGGAGAATTACTGGAGAATGAGAAATTCTAGGTCAAAATAGTCGATTTGGAAAGTGAGATGAAAGTGAGAATTTTTCTGAGTATCGCTATTTTGACCTAGAATTTTTCATTCTCCAGTCATTCTCCTGCTTTTCACGCTCTCTGAATAACCCTGATAGTGTTTTTTTGTATTTTTTTTTTTACCTGTTCGGCGGCTGGTCAGCATTTTCTGGCGGCTTTCGGCAGTCTGTTCGAGCGAGTCATCGGCTGCTTCCGGGTGCATTTGGCGACTTGCGGCTGCGATTGGGAGCAAATTGTTTTTTTATTTAGGGTGGGGCAAATCTTTTTTTTGGAGGGGCAAATTATTTTATTTCATGGGGATAAATAGGGGGAAGCACTTTTTAGGGGGGGTAGATAAGGAGGGGCACTTTATTTGGGGGTAGAAAAGGGGGTGCGCGTTAGTCAGGGGGGCAGATGAACTTTGGAGTCACCTTACCGGAGAGGTGACCCCTGGTCAACACCACCAACCATCTTCGCCCGACTTCTTCCTGCAGGCCGGTGTCCTGCCTGGGGATGCCATAGCCGGTGTTCCTCTTGCACGAGGGAACCGCTCATATCAGGCAACTGGCGCACTTCCCGGGAAGTTGCTCGATATGAGCGGTTCCCTTATGTGCCTGCCAGATCGGCCGGCGCGTCCTATGACATAATCAGAGGATGCCGGCCTTCTGGCCAACCCCAGCTGATTGGAGAGGGGGCTGACCGGATGTTACAGCCGGTGCTGTAGGCCTCACTGCTGCATGACAGTGTAGCGGCTGTCAGACCCGGGCTGAGGAGCCGATGAAGGGGCTGGCTGCGTGCGAGTGAAGGTTGCAGGCGCTGCTCCGCTCGAGTGGGGCAGGCGCCGGCCCGCCATGAGGGGTGGGAACAGCCTGGCTCCACACCGCGGCCCATGACAGGGTGGCAAAGTGCCGCCTCTGACAAAGGGCCGCCTGGCGCCGCAGCTCCACGGATGGGCCGGCCCTATGTTTGAGAACGCATTTGCTCTTTGCACAGTTCTACGATTGGCCACGTACAGATATGGGTGTACAATGAAAACGACCCTTACATACAGTCAAACCAGGACAAAAGGCCATGCCCAGAATTTTTAGACGACTTTATGACCCATCAGGCGATTTATGTGTAGCGATGTGTTAAAGTTTACTGTGGCAGTACCCATTTTTGGCCACAAGATGGAGACTATCACGATTAAAGACCCTGGACACTTGAACTACATGTCCATGCATGCTTTGCGAAGAAACAGGAAGTGGGTGGGTTTGTGGAGAGCTGTACATCCTGCACCTCGTGGAGAACAGGCAGAGCGCGCCAGGGAGTCAAGGAGAGCGGATGCACAAAGTAAAGAGAGAGACCAAAGATAGGCCGGAGCGCAGACAGAGTGGATCGGGCTTTCAGGATTGGCTCACTCAGCTTGCGGGACACAGACCTCACCCTCTATGCTATTCAAGTGCAGCTGAAGGAGAGAAGACCCCAGGAGTGAGGAGTACCGCGGTCGATCGAAGCGGGGAGCAGGCGGTAAGCTGGATGAGTCGCGGCTGACAGACAGAGGGCCAGACAACAGATCCGGTGGTCGGCATCCCCCGGCAACATCGAGCGGAGAGGCGTCCTGGGCCAGCCGAATCTAAAGCTTGCGCTGGATGGGTGAGAGGCCCCAGGCCGTGTTTAAATAAGAGCGTACGCTGCTGTTTCCTTCTAAAACCCACAGGGCCCCAACTGACTAGTCGAAGACATCGCTAAAGTAAACTCACTGGCCAGTTGAGAAGTACCCGGGTACCCTACACACACAAATACATATCACCTCATGTTCTGGGATTTAACCGGTGCAGGACTCATTTTCCTTTTCCGAACCGGGACAAGGGGGCAAAGTTAAAGCTACATTCCGAACATTTTTTCCTTTTTTTTGTTCCCGCTGCGCGTTCACCGTGATACGAGAACTGTATTTTATTGTGTCTCGCTACGGGGTTTTTCCTCGAATTTCGTATCTTTTAAATTTTCTGCTTGGTCGGGGTTTTTTTTCCGAAAATACGAAGTCCTCGTGTTTTCGTTTCTTTTACCGCTACGCGTTTATCGTGTTACGAAAGTACTGTAAATTTTCCTGCATATACCGTGTTTTAAGAGCTGCAAACCTTTTAGTAAATCTTTTAAATTATAAAACTGTTCAGCGTGTTGGAGTATATTTATTCCCTAGTGCGGGGAGACTGACCCGTGGTTCATTTTCAGCGGCTCCTCCGGGAGTGAGTGCTACACATGTAAAGAAAAATATTTAACCTAGAACAAAATGAGTACAGTAAAACCTTGAATTGAGAGCATTTTGCACAAAGCAACAATTTTTTATAAATTTTGACTGAATATCACGAGACATCACTTGTATATAAAAACCAATGTCAAAGTACATACACTTTGAGGCAATGGTCACCTTTCCTCCCTGCTTCCAAAGAATTCTGGCAGCTTGACAGGGAGGGCCACATGGTGTAACATGCGTAATAGTATCGCACATTACACCAGACATGCTGAAACCCAACAGATAGTGATAAACGTCCTGTACAATAGGGATGTGCATGGCTGAAATTTTTTTAATTTAGTTTCAAACTTCATATAAATCAATTCAATAGTTTATTTCAATTTGAATTTTGGATCACTAAATAAAACCTAATTTCGCTGTTAAGCTGTGACAGATTTAGTATTGGAATCAAATTAAACAGTGAAACAAAATGCATTTCATAAAAAAGGTTGTTTGCCGACTGCATTACTTGTTTTTTTGTTTTTAATTAAAATCTATACAAGAGTTGAAATCCAGATTAGAAAAAAAAAATTTATGATCTAGTGTAAAGTCAAATAAATTCGTTTAGTTATTCGGAAGTACACTTCCGAAATAATTTCGTTCCAAATTTTTCCGAAACGAATGCACATCTCTACTGCACAATAACCCTCCATCACCAGCCACAACTCTTCTCAAAAGGTAAAGTGCAGGTTAATTTGTTTTACAGTAATACAAAATACTGCACAGTATAAAGTATCATTTTCATGTGAGTAAATAGTTGAACGAATAGTCAGTTTCCATCATTTCTTATGGGAAAATTTGCTTTGATACAAAAGTGCTTTGGATTACAAGCAAGCTTCCTGAACCAAATGCTTGTAATCCAAGACATTACTGTATCTTCATTTCACAGCAATTTCTAGGGTTCTAGTTTAGTCATTCCTGGAAGTTATTTTGCATTGTGGCTCTGTCATACCTGCAGGCTGAATATATATGTGGAGCCCCTAAAACATCTAAAAATATCCAATATACGGAGCAGCCCTTTAAGAGTAACATGCAAGAAAAGAGGAGCATTCGGATCCAAATTAAGGAAAGTCTCACTTCCATTCCAACTGTGCAACAAAGGAAAACCTAGCCTAGATTCGGCCTCAGACTTGCCCAACATTTACAAGGCTACACGTTGTATTGCTAAAGGCTTGAACGCAAACAAAGGTCTGGTATGTATTCCATGGAGCTACACACTGCACAATGTCATGCCTAATTCCCAATTCCTTTGGATGTCAGGATATCCTCTCAGCCACATGTAGTTACATCACCCTAGAGCCAAATGTATTGGTTGATAAGAACTTGAATCCTAACCTGACACCAGCTCCCTGTATGTGACATAAAGTCCATTTCTGCCTGTATGACAATACAGACCCTAAACGAAACAAGGGACACCATCTATAGTTTAGAACCTTTTCATCCCAACATTATTTCTGCCAAATATTAAACAGTTAAAAAAGGAGCAAGTTTTACACAAAAACTCAGACTATTAATTTGCACCCCAGATCAAATGTTCTGGTACAATATTTATAAAGCACTTTGTGATTATGTCAAGCAACATTTTTCTTAATCTGCAGTCCTGTCTGCAGGTTTTACCCTAAGGCTGCAACAATTTAAAATGATTGTCTTGTTTCACATGCTTTGTGATAGGCCATTAAATATTCCATGCGTTTCCTCTACCCCTGGGTTTCTCTCCTCCACTCATGGCTCAGTTTCCTTTATAGATAGCTCCACCCTTTGCTCATTTTCCCAGTAAGTCATTGCAGCCTCATGGAGTGGATCACATTAAGATCTTTTTACCTATCCGATGTGGATCTTTCCAGTTCATGGAATAAAACTTCAGATCTTCAAGGTGTCACCTGGATAGAGTCACTGTCAGCTATAACTCAAGACGTGGCTGAATTGCAATCTCATCACAACAGTAAATTAGAGAGATCACGTTCTCCATGCTTGGATGGAGAAACCGGACAATGGGACGGACACACTAAGAAACCCAAACACAATGTGCAGTATATATATATATTTTTAATATAAATTATTTTCCATGTCAAAGTCTTTTTAAACACAACATGGAGTCCATCTTTATCCAGTTCCTGTTGAATTTACAATAATCCATATGGTAAAAATTAGGGACAGTGTCCTGAGGAAAACTGTCTTCATGGTGACCGGGATGCCATTCCCATAGCAACCCAAGTCACGTCTAGTCTTAAGTGTTCGAGATCTGTCCAGGAGTTCCTTAAACTGAAAAAAAGCCAATTAAGTCAAGTGAACAGAACTTTATTCAGACATGCGACTACATTTTTTATAAACTGCACATTCGATGGTTTTCACAAATGGAACAATCCCATTATATGCTCACCCTGTCAAGGTGGGGGCACAGTAATCGGCTTTACTGCTTTCATGTAGTACCTGAATCTTCCAGAAAGCCCCGTCACTATATCTTCAAGCCAGTTTTGTTTTTTTTTGAGAAAGGATTTTACCAGGAAGGATGCATTGAGATTTCTCTAGTTTAAGTATGTCCTGGGTGGTGAGTATGTACCATTCGGTGTCTTGCCAAAGGACACTTACTGGAGAGGTGCTAGTCGGGATCGAACCCATGACTTGACAGGCTCTCTCCACCCAGAGCAGTTCCAGCAGAGCAGCTATACAAAGCTGGAACCTGTGTAGATTCTTTAGGCACAGAATCTGTTTCACGGAAACACCGCTCCTGTTTTTACTTTTCTGGAACCCCAGAGTCATACGCGATATGTGAATGTTACATGCAGGATAGGATTGAAGTCAGATAGCTTAACTCATCCCTTTTGAAAGCACAAAGTCCTTTAGATTTTCTTCACTTTATTGGGAAAGTAACAGCAAATAAAAAGGCGTCGTGTGTAGAGAGCTTCTCTTCGTATGCTTTATGGCAAGGTAAAAACAGGATGCAGTCACCCAGTACAGAACAGGATCTTCAGTCACATGCCTCTATAGTAGACTGGGGGAAGGTCAGCTTGCTGAAGCAGGAAATGGGGCTAGACTAAACTAAACTAAGCAAGTTGAACAGGCAGAGTAGACTAAGTTTTACGTAAACGCATGGGGGGGGAATAAGGAATCTGGTTCCATGATCGATAGAATGCAGGAATTGTGGATAATGTGTCAATGATTTCTGAAATTTCAATAAATAAACTAAAGTTTATCATTTTGAATCATTACCCTGCAGTTTGTAGTTTTCCATCTTTTAAAGCCAAGCTAGTGTCAAACTTTTTGACACCTAACAAAGCGGTCTGCATAGTATGAAAATCTATTGTGCCAGCATGTTTGGGGCAGGAAACATACTATAAACATAACCAAGATCAGCTTTAAAAAAAAAAAACAAAACTAGAATTATCCTCTGGTTTCTTGGCGAGAAGGGGCAGCTAGATGGACTGCAGGGTAAGGACTCACTTGGGGATTATAGAATTGAGAACAGTTTTCAAAGTAATGTCCTCCTGTCTCAACCTCGGATTTCCCCCGTAACTTAGGCCTGAGAGATTTTACAGCAAGCCCAGCGGATATCTGGATTTTCAGGTTTTCCGAGATGATCTGACAGAAGCCACCTCATCTAATAGGTCTCGTCAAAGAAAAGTGAAACTCAGGAGAATGACTGGAGAAGTGAAAATTCTAGGTCAAAATAGCCAAACCTGAAAAATTCTCCCATTTATCTCACTTTCCAAATCGGCTATTTGATCTAGATGGTTCTCTGCCAGTTCCTGATTTTCACCTTTCTTTGAATAGACCCGATAACTTGTATTTATGGGACGGTTAGAAACCAGCTATCAGCTGTAGGGACCACGTACAACTGACCAGATCACGTGGCCTAGTGCTACAGGACAGTGTGTTCCAGGCTCGCTTTTTGCTCTGCTAGAGCTGTGAGATAAAAGGCTCACCTTAAATTACGGACAGATTTTTTCTTTCACTTCTCCGGCCTTTCCTGCTTTGAATCAGGTGTATGGCTCCTTCAATAACGTCCTTTTCAGCCTTTGTAATTTGCCTATTCAGCTTATCCACGAGAGTCTGAAAGTGAAAAAAAAAACAACGACCACAGGAGACCAAAATGGAATCTGAATCAAGATGAAATGCAGAGACAATAACCACTTATTCTGATCGGAAGGTATCACAAGTGTCAAAGCTTTAGATTCTGGGGCTAAATCCCATAGTTTGCACCAACGTTAGCATTAACACTAGGATAAGGGACTTTAACGCATGCCCCCATATTACATAGCTGATGCTAAAGCGTGAAAAATCTGTTAGCGCATCAGTAATTGATCTTACTGTACTTTAATGCCTTATCAAAACGCTAAATGATTGTGCTTCAAGTATAGGATGCAAAGTCCTAGTGCCAATTCCCACTGATGCAAATTTTTAGCAACTCCTAAAAACTGGTGCCAACTGATCCCGCTTTTGCGAAATCATTTAGCACCCCATAAAACCAATATATCCAGTACTCCTCTCCTCCCGTGGGTGACAACGATGGCCTGATCTGAGGCTTGACACCACGAGCAGAGACTGGACAGAAATGGTTCCCTGTCTTCCTATACATCATTGCATGATCTCGTGGGAGGGAGATCACACAGGGCTCACTGCCCAGAACCACAACCCTCCATGGGGTCCCATGGACTCCACGTGGTGATGCTTGCAGCGGTACTTAAGTGCTAATGTGAATAGCAGTGCATTTTGGGGCAAGATGCTGAGGTCATGCCTGCCCCGGAATATGCCAAAATGGGGATACTACAGTGAAACCTGCAGCTTTTCCTCATTAGCGTCATTTTTATCATCCACTTTGGAATAAGGCTCTGGATGTTTTGCAGAGATTTTCTTGGCCACCAAGTTTTAAAAAAGGTACAGGCATGAAACGTCCAATATTCCTTTAGACCGAGTTTGCCGTCTAAGGCTAGGGTCAGACTAACGCATTTTTCACGTTGTCCGTGAAAAAGGTGCGGTCGAACGAATGGACGTATTTTTCACGGAATACGCGATAGCGGTCATACGATGCGCATGTTCGTCTGTGATTTTGTACGGATCATTAATAAAACCCTTTTTGTGTCTGGACGTTGTGTTGGATGGAGGTGTGCAGCGTCTGACGTCTCCCAATCACGCAAACACGCCGCTATGCGGCCGCAGCGCACTCTGTACGTCAGTAGTAGCGGTTTGACGTTCGAAAAAATGCGTTCGTTTGCCACTTGCGTTGCACGGACGAACTTTCGTGCGGCCGTTCGTCATATGTTCCCCGGCATTGGATGCCATTTGCTGCTAGCACGGCCGTGATTTCGTGCGGCTAAACGCACGTTAAAAATGCTTTCGTCTGACCCTAGCCTTAGGCTGGGGTCAGACGAACGCAGTGCTAATGTGCGTTTAGGCGCATTTTATTACGGCCGTAGTAGCAGCAAATGACGTCCAACGCAGGCCCACACACGAAGTACGGGCGCACGAAAGTTCAGCCGCGCAACACAAGCGGCAAACGAATGTATTTTTGCAAGAACGTCGAACCTCTAGTACTGACGTACAGGGTGCGCTGCGTCCGCATAGCGGTGTGTGCGTGATTAGGAGAAGTCAGACGCTGCTCATGTCCGGCCAACATAACGTCCAGACACCCAAAGTTTCTGGGTTAGGATCTGTAAAAATCACGGCTGAAATTGCGCATCGTATGACCGCAATCGCGCTTTTGTGAAAAAAATGCGTTCGGTGCATCAATGCACTTTTTGACGGTAGATGTGAAAAATGCGTTAGTCTGACCCTAGCCTTACACTGCAGACCAATACATTCAGATGCTCCAAATGATAAAACAGATCAGGTGCTTCAGATGCTCACATCAATAAGGGCCTGGCACTGGAGCATGCAATTCTTAAATACGCCTCTGGTTTGTGGTCCTCGTGCTGAGGGCTCCTCTGGTCGGTGGTTGGGTGTTGAACATTGTTCCAAGCCGACATGCTGTGAACAGAAAAAAAAAAAAAAAAAAAGCATAACAAGGAGCCAGAAACAGACCCTGGTAGTGACAGATTTAGCACATCTTTTTCACTGAGCAGCTGAAACACCATTAGATGTCACTTCTACAGCCAATCTAGCAGCAAGAGAATCCCAGCAAAACAAACTGCCAACAGAAGAATCTGTTCAAAGATCACAATATAAAACCTGAAACCCTTTATACAGTCGCTATACAAGTTCTACAGAAAAAAAACATTCCCTCAGAATAACTCCAAGACCTCACAAAATCATGCCCCCAGTGTGTGAAAGGAGCAGTGACCAAGATTGCCCGCCTGGTACCATCTCCATTTGCTCTTCGGGGAGGGCTCCAACCTTGCAGATTGTTCAGTCACTTCTGATAACAGAAGCAGGTAATAGACAAGGCATTGAGACTTTAATGACGACGTCGCCTGCAGATAAGGTTTGGTATTGTACAAGCCATGCTGTGTGCGCATCTGCCTAGAAGGGAGGTTTCATGATTGTTTGAAATTGCCAATTACAGCATTTACATCGCACCAACAGATTCTGCAGCACGTTAGAAGCACAAACATGATACGTAGAGGAAGAGTCTGTCCTGCTAAAGCCAGAGATACACCGAGCGCAAAGCAAAGACACGGCCTGTAGAACGCTCCACTCGCCAAGACGTGCTCCGTGTATCCTCCCTTTCCCATCTTCCTCACTCAGGCTGCGCTGCTGAGCGCCGCGCGATGGGAAAATGTCAACTTCCACTGAAGTGGCACGTTGCTAGTTAAGAGCTCTTCAGCACACAGCACATGTGATTAAGGATGAGCCGAACACCCGAGTTCGGTTCAGACCCGAACTCAATACAAGTCAATGGGGCTGAAAATTCGGTTTTTAGAGTGCCCTCCAAGAGGGCATATACAGTTGTGTTCAAAATTATTCAACCCCTAATGCTGTAAAGGGTTTTAGGGAATTTAGTGTACATTTGTAATTGTATTCAGAATGAAATCCTACAAGGACTTTTTAAAGAACCATATGCAACTAAAATGATATCAATTGGTTTTGTAATACAGTAGTAAATGTTTCTTTTGTGAATTCTTCATTGACACAATTATTCAATCCCTTAAAGACGACCACTCTGAAGAACAGAGGTTCATTCAAGTGTTTTCAATCAGGTATTGAAAACACCTGTGGATGTCACGGAGCAGCAATAAAGCATAATAAGCACCAATTAGGCAGCTTTAAAATGACTGTGATACTCAGCTCCTTCTAGACATTTACTGGTGTGGTTACAAACGGTGAAGTCAAGAGAATGGTCCAGGAAGACCAGAGAAGAGGTGATTACTCTTCACGGGAAGGGCAATGGCTATAAGAAGATTGCAAAGATGTTAAACATACCAAGAGAGACCATAGGAAGCATCATTCGCAAATTCAAGGCAAAGGGCACTGTTGAAACGCTACCTGGTCGTGGCAGAAAGAAGATGCTGACTTCGACTGCTGTGCGCTACCTGAAGCGTAGAGTGGAGAAAAGTCCCCGTGTGACTGCTGAGGAACTGAGAAAAGATTTGTCAGATGTGGGTACTGAAGTTTCAGCTCAGACAATACGGCGCACACTGCGTAATGAAGGCCTCCATGCCAGAACTCCCAGGCGCACCCCCTTGCTGTCTCCAAAGAATAAGAAGAGTCGACTGCAGTATGCCAAAAGTCATGTGGACAAACCACATAAGTTTTGGGATAGTGTTCTGTGGACTGATGAAACAAAATTAGAACTGTTTGGGCCCATGGATCAACGCTATGTTTGGAGGAGGAAGAACAAGGCCTATGAAGAAAAGAACACCTTGCCTACTGTGAAGCATGGCGGGGGGGGGGTCAATCATGCTTTGGGGCTGTTTTGCTTCTGCAGGTACAGGGAAGCTTCAGCGTGTGCAAGGTACCATGAATTCTCTTCAGTACCAGGAGATATTGGATGACAATGTGATGCAGTCCATCACAAACCTGAGGCTTGGGAGACGTTGGACCTTTCAACAGGACAATGATCCCAAGCATACCTCCAAGTCCACTAGAGCATGGTTGCAGATTAAAGGCTGGAACATTGGAGTGGCCATCGCAGTCACCTGACTTAAATCCCATTGAGAACCTCTGGTGGGACTTAAAGAAAGCAGTTGCAGTGCGCAAGCCTAAGAATGTGACTGAACTGGAGGCTTTTGCCCATGACGAATGGGCGAAGATACCCGTAGATCGCTGCAAGACACTTGTGTCAAGCTATGCTTCATGTTTAAAAGCTGTTATAACTGTAAAAGGATGTTGTACTAAGTACTAAGATTGAATGTCACTTGGGGGTTGAATAAAACTGATAATGATGTGAGCACAGAAAAGACATTTGTGGTTATTTCATTATAAATGTTATATTTGTCTGACCTACACGTGCCTCTTTGATTTAATTGTAAGGAAGATGACTGAATGATCAAAATCAATGTCAAACTGGCCAAAACACTCAATTTCAGTGGGGGTTGAATAATTTTGAACACAACTGTATGCTAGATATTTGCCATAAACGGTGTATGGGGGTCCAGGTAGTGCCCTGGGGACAGGAAAATGGCAAAAAGCTTTAAAAAAAGTTTAAAAAGGGACAGTGAGTTTTCCATGAAATAAAGGTTAAAAATAAAAACGAAAAATTCCTTCAAATATCGTGCCTAGGAGGTCCCCATAACCTGCCCGTGAAGTGGCGGATTTCTAGGATGTATAGAAACTTAAAAACAAAAGGACGTTTCAAATGACGGTTAATGCTTTTCCTTTAATCTATTCATAAACAACTGCTTGGGGCGGCAGTCTGTATGAAAAGAGACATTTTTCGGACACTCAGAAAAAGTTTACTGATTTTTTGGAGGTGAAAAGCAGACTGACTGGAGAATGAAAAATTCTAGGCGAAATAGCTGATTTTGAAAGTGAGATATGGGAGAATTTTTCTGGTTTGGCTATTTTGACCTAGAATTTTCTCTTCAGTCATTATCCTGAGTTTCACCTTTCTCTGAATAACCCTGTCAGGGTTATTCAGAGAGCGGTGAAGAGCAGGAGAATGACTGGAGAATGGAAAATTCTAGGTCAAAATAGCCAAACCAGAAAAATTCTCCCATTTAGGCTAGGGTCAGACTAGCGAATTTTTAACATGCGTTTAGGCGCACTTAATCACGGCCGCACTAGCAGCAAATGGGCAATGACGGCCAATATACGAAGTACGGTCGCACGAAAGTCCGGCTGTGCAACGCAAGTGGAAAATGAATGCATTTTTGAGAACGCAGAACCGCTAGTACGGACATAGAGTGCGTTGTGTCCACTAGCGGCGTGTGTGCGTGATTTGGAGACGTCAGACCCTGCTCATGTCCGGCCAACATAACGTCCAGACACCCAAAGTTTCCTGGTTTGGATCTGTAAAAAAAAAAAAAAAAAAAAAACATGCATTGTATGACCATTTTCACGCATTCTGTGAAAAAAAATACAGCAATGCGTTCGGACACACTTGACGGTCGCTGCGAAAAATGCATTAGTCTGACCCTAGCCTTATCTCACTTTCCAAATTGGCTATTTGTTCCCTTTTCCTGCCATTCTCCTGGTTTTCACCTTTCTCTGAACAACCCTGAGAGAGGTGAAAGAGCTAGGAGAACTGGCAAGAGAAGAGAACAATCTAGACCAAATAGCCGATTCGGAAAGTGAGATAAATGGGAGAATTTTTCTGGTTTGGCTATTTTGACCTAGAATTTTCACTTCTCCAGTTATTCTGCTTTTCACCACTCTGAATAACCCTGTGAATGTTTAATCCCGAGGTGAAAAATAACATTGCTTTAGATGTTAAAAGCGGGCAATGAGGAAATTTTTTATTTTTTTCAACCACCAGTTAATGCAGCATATTAGGAAGTTTTAGGAGGGAAATTAACACACAAATCTCAAACAGAAGCAGACACTACCCCACCCCCTCAGTACCTCAGTATAGTGTACAATGTATCAAATTGATTAGATCAGACTAAAAACACCTGGTGTTATGCCCGTTTGTGAACAGAGGTCATTTAGAGTTGAGAATCTTTCCACGTACACATTAGTTTTTAATTCAATATCTAATAAACCACTGCTTATAATATTCTGCAGTAAAGAGTATTTCTAGTGTAGCGCTCACTCCCGGAGGAGCCGCTGAAAATGAATCACGGGTCAGTCTCCCCGCACTTGGGAATAAATATACTCCAACACAGTTGTGAGTTTTTATATTTATTCAGTTTACTAAAATATTTGAGCAGATGTTGAGACACGGTATTCACAAGTATTACAGTATTTTCGTATCCCGGTAAAACGCGCAGCGGAAAAGAAACGAAACACGAGGCTTCGTATTTCGGAAAATAAAATATTCGCAACCGAACATAAAAGCAATGCAATTTCCCGATAGTTCAGAAAAAGGGGACACGTAGCAAAACCCCAAACATACAATCCCTTCGTATTACGGTAAACGCGCAGCGGAAAAGAGAAAAATATATTCGGAACGTATCTTTCTTTTAACCCCCTTGTTCCGATTCGTAGAAGGAAATGAGTCTTGCACAAGTTAAGTCCCAAAATGTGAAAGGTGTATATGTGTGTGTGGTACCCAGGTACTATTCAACTGGCCAGTGAGTTTATTTAAAGGAAAGTCTTCGACTAGTCAGTTGGGGCCCTGTGGACTTTAAAGAGAAAACAGCAGCTTGACCTTTAGTCACAAACAGCCTTGGAGGCCTCTCACCCATCCGACGCAGGCTGTAGGCTCCGCTGACCCAGGACGTCTCTCCTCCGGATCTTGACTGGGGATACTAGCGGCCGGATCCGTTGTCTCACTTTATGCTGCTTGTCCAGCTCACCGCCTGCTCTCCGTTCGATTCCGCCGGTCTGCAGTGTCTGGGCTCTGGCGAGTCTCCTTCTCAGGCTAGGTGACCCAAACCGGAACAACAGGTCTCCCTCAGGCTTTGGGCCTAGATTCTCCCGCGATCTCCTCGGTGCGTCTGCTTTCTCTCCTTCAATGGCGCGCTCTGGAACTTTCTCCACGAGGCAGAGGATGTAAGTGTCCAGTCCCCACCCACTTCCTGTCTTCCTGCAAAGCATGCCGGGCATTGTAGTCCCAATGTCCAGTATCTGATCGCGACAGGTACTGCCACAGCAAGATGATTTTTAACACAGCGCTACACTATATTTTAGTATCTTAAGCATTTTCTATACTTTTCAAAAAAAAAAAAAAAAAAAAACCGAACTCGAACCGAACACACCCAAAAAGTTTGAAGTTCACGAACTTTTGAACAACCAAAGTTCGGGTCGAACTCCGAACCGAACAGCTCATCCCTACATGTGATCTGAGACAGGCTCCTGCGTCTCCCCTATGCATGCGCCGTGTCCTGTAGACACTTTGTACCTAGCACCGCACTCACTGGGCAATTTGGGGGGTGTACAGGTTTATTAAGGTCTGTGTGGGTATACATCTGGGTCTGTGTGCAGGCCTGTGCAGTGGGTAAATTGTTATTAATGTATGGCCAGAAACCCAATCAGGACAGGTTTAATCCTAAATTATTGGAGTGCATCCCTACTCTAGTGACAGGGTGCTATGTAGAGAAGGGGGCACAGGAGGCGCTCTGTATAACACTGGGTGCCTCTATTTTTTTATAGTCGTATTAAATGGTCAGTAATTTATATGTATTCAAAAGAAACTTTCTAAATGGTCGCTGTGTATCAGTGTGGTTGGGCAGCTGATACAAGTTGAGAAATTACCTTGCCTATAGGACATGCTGCGATTTAAAATTTTTACAATAAACGTTCTTTGCAGATCAAACCAGAGAAACGTTTGTGAAATACTTCTCAAAATGAAGGCAAAGCACATTTCAGAGTATTGGATCCCTTGTCCAGTGTGGACAGAAGTAAACGTAATCCAGTGTAGACTGGCAGCAAAGCGGAGCGGAGTCAAGCTTGCAAAATGCTTTACTTGCAGTGTATCTCAGCCTTAAAGCGCTTTATACAAGTGCATGAGCTGCCTCAATATTGCTGGCTGGGGCACTGATTATTTCCTGGTAGCCAAGACTAGGGATGGGCGTTCGGTTCGATTCAAACATTGCCCGTTTGCAAACGACCTGAAAAGTTCAAAGTTTGCCAAGTTCTAAAAAAATTGAATTTTTTAAAAAAGCATGAATCTATAGAGACTTTTTACTGCAGAATATTATAAGCAACAGTTTTAGATATTGAATTAAAAACGGGAATATTTTTAACATTGAAATCTATGGGATAAAACAATCCTGCTGCTAAAACATCAGGCAGACAAGAGCTGTGTGAAGTTGACACTCCATGTTTGTAAAACCTGAAAAAAGAATACCATTCGTTTGTGCTGCAAAAAACAATGTTCGTGCCGGTTTGGTTGAAGTTCTTGCACATTTAAATTTTAGATTATGTGACTGCAAGCCCCGCCCACTTTGCACCCCATGTTATTAAATTTAAAAAAATATATACCATTTGTTTGTGCTGCAAAAATGAACATTCTGGTATAAAGTAAATCATGAACCAGGGCATTTGTCAAATAAATGCCCTAATACTTACGACCTGAAAATAGCATAACAAATATTTTCTTAATTACCTAAGAATAAAAACTTTGGGGTACACATAACAGATGTGACTTAGGGCTCTATTACGTGCTAAAACGGGGCGTTAGGGAGAAAAAACTGCCCCTGCAGTTTCCCCCCTACCACTGCAGTTTTAACAGGTGATTACAATGCAGGCGCAAAAAAGGCTGCCTGCATGGTTTTGCCTGCTATGTCCTGGGATGTATGTGGTAGCGCTAAGCGCTGCCACGCACATCCTCAAGGGAGTCCATGGGACTTTGTAATACCAGCGCTGATTAACCTCCCTGCCAGTATTCCCGAGTGTGACTCTGGGTTAAATTTCGCTACCACGAACGGTAACCGAGCCACTCGGGCTGGATGTTTACTCACCTCCTCCTGGCTCCCTCGCTGTCCCCGCAGTGTGATCGCGGCGAGCTGCTTCCTGGAAGGCTCCCTGCAAGTCACAAGATGCAGGGGGGCGAACTAGTAGCAAACTTAGAAAAATTGGATTCTACAGTGTAAAATGATAAGTGCAATGTTTATGAACGGCCACAAGGTGGCAGTACAGGATAAGAAATCCTGTCATCCTCTCACCCTTGTTTAAGACAGATTTCAGTGTTTTTTTGTTGTATTTTATTGAATCATTTTGGATAATTTTTTGGGATAAATTATTATGTCGTGTTTCAAACTTTAAATCGGACTCAGTGTATTTAATTTTTTTTTTTTTTATTTTTTTTTTTTTATTTTTTTTTTTACACAAAATTTTGAAAAAAATTAGACCGCCAGGGAGGTTAACACTTTCCCTATACTTAACATGGGGAGCGCAAAGTGCAATAACCTCGCGCTGAGAAGCGCAAGGTACCGAACAGGTTTAACCTGTTTGGATTGTAATATGTGGTAAATACCACAGCTAACATTAACGCTCACGCAAGTGAGCGTTAACCATTCTATTCCTAACATGGGTTGCAGAGTGGGCGGTGTTCAACTTTAATGCACAATATCTGAAACCAAACCGGCACAAGCGTTCATTTTTGCAGCAAACAAATGGTATATTTGTTTTTAAAATTTAATAACATGGAGTGCAAAGTGGGTGGGGCTTGCAGTCAATTTAAAATTAAATTTGCAATAACTTCAAAACCAAACCGGCACAAATGTTGGTTTTTGCAGCACAAACGAAGGGTATATTTTTAGTCAGGTTTTACAAACACACAGCTGCAGATGAGGCCCTCTAAATCAGGCACTGTAGAGGGCAGCCCGCCGGAGCCTCTCAAGGATCCCTTGAGGAGCATGTGGCTGCCAGATGACAGCTGTGACTGCAGGCTAGCCGGCCAGGTGCATGTGGCAGCGCAGAGAGGGAGTCCCTGCACCTGCAGCCACAGCAGACCCCCACCCAAAACCAGGATCCAGGGAGCCTCCACTGACCGACCAACAAGCTAAGGTAAGGCGACACTTAAAAAAAAAAATCCAGACATTTTTAAATGTCCCAAGAAATATAAAAACTATTACTCACCTGATTCCTGGATCCACCAACAAGCGCAGCCTCCTGTCTCCCACGCTGTTAGACACCAGCACGTTGTATGCAGCTATTCTAATCATTTTAATATTTGAATGCAGAGTCCACCCCTGCACTCTTCCACAGTATTAGAGGGGTTACGGTGTGAAGGCACTAGCTGGCACCAAAAGGTCCAATTTTAATGAGCCTGTTACTTTCATCCAAAGCCTGCATAAGTTACCATAATTTATCCAAAAAAAAAAAATCACTAAACTTGTTCTGCGTGTCTTAAAACGTCTCTTTTCATACAGGCTGCCGCCCCAAGCAGTTTATGAATAGATTAAAGGAAAACCATTTACCGTCATTTGAAATGTATAAAACCATTTAGAAAGAAAAAAATGACATCGACAAATCCACCACTTCACGGGCAGGTTATGGGGACCTCCTAGGCACAATATTTGAAGGAATTTTTCGTTTTTATTTTTAACCCTTATTTCATGGAAAACTCACTGTCCCTTTAACCACTTCAATGCTAAGGACGCGCTCAGCGCGTCCTCAGCATTACCGCTGGTGTGCTGAGGACGCGCTGAGCGCGTCCTCAGCTTGGGGTCAGCGTTCGGCCGGGTTCCGGCCGATCGCTGGCCCCTCCGGTGCGGGCTGACATCCTGGATGTCAGCCCGGCATCCGGACCACCAGCCGCCATTATTAGGTGTCATCGCGGGGGCGCGATGACACCTAATTCAGGCGCCCCCCCCGCATGTGCGGAGGAGGCGCCTGAAAGGGAGGGGGGGCGAGGTCCTTCGGACCTCTCTCCCTCCCGATCGGCGGCGCACAGGGGCTTAACCCAGGCATCATTTGGAAGGGCACAGCCTGCCCTTCCAAATGATGCCTGGCATTAACCCCTGGGGAGCTGGATCGCAAATCGGCGCTGAAAAGCGCCGATTCGCGATCCTTCCCGGGAGCTGGCCGACATCTTGGATGTCGGCCAAGCTTCCGGGAACTCCCCCAGAGGACTGGCGTCATCGTGCGCAGCACGATGACGCCAGTCCTAGCGTTAACCCCTAACTGCCACCAAGTGTGGAGATAGGGAGTTCAATGAACTCCCTATCTCGATCCGTGGCAGCTAGGGGTTAAATTTTGATATCGTTGGATCGGCCAGAGCATGGCCGTTCCAACGATACCAAACATGAAAGTTAAAAAATTTGTAAAAAAAAAAAAAAAATAAACACTTTATTTTTTTTGGTTTGTTAGTGTAGCAATATTGTTCCCATTTCAATTATAATGTGAACAATGATGCTGCACTAACGATTTTTGTATGCGGTGCGTTTGTTAAAAATAGTGTAATTTTCCCCAAAAAAAAAATGTAACGAGACCCCATCTCTAATTTTTTTAACAAGCGCACCCCATACAAAATATAACCGCAATTGCTCGCATGTTAAAATGTGGAAAAAAACACTTTACACATTGTAAATTATTAAAAATTCATATTTTATTGCATTTTTTGTTATAATATACAGACATGACATAACGTATACATATAATAATGACATATTATGAATCTACCGAGTCTGACGGAAAGAACGATATATAATATGTCTGGGTCATATACTAAAATAAGCCTTCAAAACACGTTTAAACATGATGCGCAAAACAGGTAAAAAATGACCTCAGCACAGGGGCGGGAAAAGCCTCAGCAGCGAAAGGGTTAAAAAGTTTTTTTTAACTTTTTGTTCTGGTTTCCTCCCCCAGGGCACTACCCAGACCCCCATACACCACCTTTTATGGCAAATATCTAGCATATATGCCCTCTTGGAGGGCACTCTAAAAAAAAAAAAGAAAAAAAAAAAGAAACAATGTTCGAGTCCCATTGACTTGCATTGAGTTTGAATGCAAACTTTTTCAAATGTTAGTGTTCGAATGCAAACCAAACTTGGGGGTGTTCGGCCCATCCCTAGCCAAGACAAGTATATGTATGTACATTTGTACAGGGGTGCAGAGAATATACTCTAGGACTATCCAACATGATCCGTCACTCCAAGAACACAGCCTATGTGTTAACCTATGAAAAGCTGGAGATGCAAGGAGTGACCTGGAACACCAAGGGAGTGCGATCACAAAGGGGCCCTGCCACATGGCACAGATACATGCCATTGAAAGATATCAGGGTTATTCAGAGTGAAGTGAAAACCTTGAGAATGACTGGAGATTCGAAAATTCTAGATCAAAATAGTCAAACCAAAAATTCACCCATTTATCTCACTTTCCAAATTGGCCCTTTGGTCTAGAAAGATTGTTCATTCTGTCAATGCAAGGTTTTCACCGCTCTGAATAGCCATATAAGCGCCTTGTTCATTATAAAGACCTTTTGGCCACAACCAGAAAAAAGTACACCAAGAGGGGTTTTTCCTTTTGACAGTCCTAGGGAATGGGATATGTTGAAGGGTGAACTTCATGAACATTGTTTTTTTTCAATCTTTGTCAATCATTTGAACTTTCGAAAATGCAATCAATATCTGAGTGATTGGTTTACACAGCGATGGGTGGCAAATATGTGACTGACAATTGGAAAGCTCACTTCATAGCCATGTGAATTTTAAAAATTGCTATTTTTGGGTCAGAAAAACAAAACAATTTTCTTACTATAAATTTTTTCCATAGTGTTAGTGGTAGTATGCGATTCCCTACCCGTTTACAAAGCTGGTGTACTGGTCATTTTTGTCTTTGTTTTGGACTGAGGGGCTCCTGGTTTGGAGAGGTCTTATAGGTAAGGGGGAGGGTAAGGGGGAGGGTAAGGGGAAGGATTCTTAACCCATCAAGTTTTCTGGGAGGGGAAGGCAACCCTCAGGTACTGCAACTACATGCATGAAAAAAACTCAGATGGCAGGCTATTCTGCCTCCCTAGCAAGGCTGTGAAGCGTGGGTGCTTGAGACTAGCTAAGTCTGTATTTGACCAGTACTCACACAATGAAAGTTCAGCAGTGTCAACTCAGCTAAACTGACACGTAGAAAGATGAATCCAGTTGAAAACTTTAAATGATCAGACTGACAATCTTTGTAATCGTGTACAGCAATGCAGGTGAAAAGACGTTAGCCATCTTTGCTCAATGCTGGACAGAACTGCTAGGTGACCAATAATTTACCTCAGAACTAAACTGAGCAAAAAGGGATGGAGCTAGCTGGATGCAGCAAGGCTAAGGGAACCCAGCAGGAACAAAATGGCTATGAAATCACAACCGTAAGCAGCAAACGGCAGATTCAACACATACCATTAAATATATATAAAACCTGAATAATGGGGCATGACACACGCTGACCTGACACTGCTCTCAAATATCTAGGTATACAGTATAGTTCAACCCAAATCTATCCTTTGGCCCCACATCGAAAAACTCATCTAAACTTTACCCCAAACTAGGTGCCCTGTACAGAAACAAATCCTGCCTGAGCCCCACAGTAAGAAAGCAGATTGTACAATAAATGCTTATGTCAGCCATTGAATACGGAGATGTAGTGTATGCAGCTGCCCCGCAAACGCACCTTCATAAACTTACTACATTGTATAACTCATTCTGTCGCTTTGTGCTACAATGTAACTACATGACCCACCATTGTGACTAGGGCAGCCATCAGAAATGCACTCAACCTTTAACAGCTTTTTGCCCCCTTCCAAAACAAAAGGACGCAACAGTTCCACAGCAATAAAACTCAGTAATGTGCGGTGTGTATGAGCGTATCAGAGCTCCACAGCAATAAAACTCAAATGTGCTGTCTATGCTGGTTGGACACCCCAAAGCAGTGTGCTTGAGGCACACGCATGCTGCTTGGCCCGCCCAGCCAGTCACCTAGGAGACCAAGTACAGCTCTGTTCTCAGAGTCCGACATCAGAGCTGATAAAAAGGGCACCGGCCCCCTTCTGGCAGCATGGTGTGTAATGCCCTGATTGTGACATGTTAAAAGCGCTAGACTGGCCGTTGCTGGAATCTAGATGCTCCCTCCACCTTTGCAAATTGGGGTTGAAAAGCTTTTCTGGGGAGCTACCACTGAATAGACGGCTTCCCTAGCAGCTCCCTCATCCTATAACCTCAGATCCAGGACCAGCACCTTACTTACAATACAAAAAGAAAGTGGCTCCATCCTCATTTTCCTACAGAGCACCACAATTATGGAATAACCTCCCAGACACCGTCAAATCTTCCCCCAGTCTAAAGTCACTCAAAAGCTCCTTACTAACATACCTCAGTACAGAATGTACCTGTAAACATGTAACATAATGACTATTTCCTACATATTTATTTTCTGTGTTAATCTGTATGTGTTAATATCTTGCATTTACTTTGCATTTCTGTACCTCCTGTAACAATTCAATATGTTCTTGAACCCAGGACATACTTTAAAACAAGAGAAATCTCAATGTATCCTTCCTGGTATACATTATAAAATGAATAAAGCACAATATTACAACGTAAGAGCAGGTTCTGTATCAGATTGCATACGTTACTGAGCACTCGCAAGCCGCTCAGATCCTGTGCGCATGCACTTCTGAGCTGTCGCACATAAAGTGTGCAAGTCCATAGCGCTGACCAGTTTGCGGTTCCTGTAATGGAAGTTTTATAGGAGAGTAAATTGTTCAGAAAAGCTTCCGAAAGTTTTGGGTTCGACAGTTGGAGGCAGAGAGTAGGAGCAGGGTGCAGCAAGGGACTAAAGCATCTTAAAATTGTTGGGCAGAGGCTGGGAGTCCTTATAAGGCCAAGAAACAATAGTCCCTTTAATTTTATATAGTGCCAACAGATTCTCCTGCGTTGTACAAAATGTGTAAACACTGGACTGATACATTAGAACATAGCTTCAAGAGACAGTCTACCCAATATGTCAGGGTTAGTGCAAAAGAAAGTTTGAAAAAGAACGCTGTACCTTTAAACGTTGGAGTGTGTCGAACCATACAGGATCTGACCCGTCCCTTTGCACTCCTTGAAGGTCGCTTACGAATGACTGGCAATTCAAGTGGCCCAAGGGTTCCTGACTGGTCAGCTCTGCTCGCTTCAAGTCCTCAAGGGCTCTATTTTTCTGTTTTAGTGCTTTGAGTTCCAAGTCTATATATAAAAGGAATAGCCGAATGTAAATAGATCTCCACAAAGCAAAACCGGTTTACAGCTTTCTCTGCAGATGAGCAGGTCAGGGACACGAGCAGAAACCATAGATATTGGACCAGCCAGGTCATCACTTCAACACTGTCACACCCATCACAAGCAGATGTGGTGGAGGGGAGGTCACGCCAATGATGTGTCTGGAGATGACCCTTACTAATGACAGTTGACAAATTGAAATTCCATGTTCACACACCCAATGGATCAACTTTACTGTTTAAGCTCCCCATCACTATTCAATGACCCGACTTCCCGTGACCCTTAGTTTTACTGGGCTCTTGCAAACATAAGATGGGAACATTGGATGCATCCTTTACCACCTTTAATGGCTTCGCTTTGCTGAAATGTCAGACTATAAAACTAATTTTTATTGGAATTTGAATCAGCATCTGTATGGCTGCCGTAAAAGAACATTACATCACTGGATTCCTCCATGGAATAGAAAGGAGAGATTAGGGAATTGCAGTTCTAATCTGGTTGCTCAGAGGTTTCACCCAAAGCCAAGATACTCAGGTCTTCTATAGATCTAGAATTGATAAATGGATTGTGTACATCTGCAAGCAAGGCAGAGCACCGGATGTTTGCATCACAGACCTGCAACGTTCTCCTGGACACTATCTTAATACACCCTCTAGTTGCATTTCCTTCTCCGTGTAACACTAGAGGAAATACACAGGTGATGCATGAAGACCAAACCACCAGGTAAGAGGGATACCGCACACTCCAGATTTCAAACACATCAAGGAAAGGGTCAATTGCTCCAGTTTGACCATACCAGTAAATCTGCAAAAACCAGAGCCATGTTGTGGGACTTACTAGCTCTTTCCAAGTCCTTGGTTACAGTCTCAGCTCGCCGTTCCAGATTCCGCAGTCGAGATTTAAGTCCCATCAAGTAAACCTGGTACTTTTTCAGATCGGTTTTAACTGCATTTTTCAGGCTTTTGATGGAGACCAAGTCACACTTCAAAAGAAACCTTCATATCAAGAACTTAAATGAGAATGTCAAATCCGCTGAATGATCTAAATTCTGTGAACCCACTTTTAACAGATGCTCCATCTTTGTGCCCACACCCACATTGGCACCCTTGCCAACACTATACAGTGCCTGTTTGAGAAGTGATGATGGCCCTCTGCCAAGGGATCATGGATCAATGTGGCAAAGCCAACTCTAAAAGACAATGGGCATACACTGGTTAATGTTCTATGTATTGCCATCAAAACCGATTTTAGGAGTTTGTGCAAGTAATCTAAATTTAGACCTATTGTTCTTGCAGTTTGATTTTATGGTTTGCTACTCTAGATTGTAACTGATCAGGTTTCGGTCTCCTGAAAGAATTCAATCCCCTAAATGTGGCCAATGTATTCTGTGGAGCATGTCATTTAACATTAACACTCCACCCCTTATTTCCCCATTTCAAATTAAAAGCATTCTTCCCTGAACCGAGACTTGTCTGGTGTTTTACGGGGGTACTTTGAATTATACAACACTCAAATTCTGCCTAAGGGTTGTGCGAAAAGGAAAACTGCTGCAGATCAGCTTGGCTGGAGAGAAGGACAGGTTCAGGTCCACAAGCCGGAGACCAGTAAACCCCAGTCACTTTTACACCACGGGATATGCCAAATTAAATATCACAACCGGGACACAATGTTAGTCAGAGAGCTGGAGTTAAGGCACCTAGAAAGGTCAGCATCCTGTGGAATTAAAATACTAAGTGCAACAGGAGAGGTTCAAAAAGCTTCTCATGTAGCTCCGTGGATATCACCTTTGCAAAACACTGGCGTTTTAGACATGCACCCCAGCACTTTGAAACCAACCCATTGGAATAATCCCATCACAGGCTCTGACTGCTCCAGTACAAGGCTGGTGGCAAAGGGAAACCAACCAGAGGTGAATACAAGAAAAGATCACGAGGGACAGCCATCTCCCTCTACGGCAGGGTTTCCCAAACCTGTCCTCAGGACCCTCCGCCTCGCCAGGTTTGACATATCTGAAGCACAGGTGATCTGATTTGCTGCTCAGTGATTGCAGGATTCAGTCTGCATTTCCCACAAGGTGATTGGCAAAATCTGGCCTGTTAGAGGGTGCCGAGGACAGGTTTGGGAAACACTGCTCTACGGGAATATAAAATCAGTTTTGGAAGCCATAACTAGTGCAATGAGAATATTCTCTATGTATACCAAGTTTATGCAGACATGGCTTTGAGGATATCTTTACCTTGTCACTTCCTGTAGCCCAAGTGGGTTCCTCTACCTACTCAGGAAAGAGGCATTCATCCTGGGTAATGAGGCGACACAGGACCAAAGTAGTCCATAAGACCAAGCATTAAAAGGTTACGGAAGATTAAGACCCCATGGATGAACAATTGACTGTTAATGGACACACAGGTCACCAGAGATCTGTTTGTAATTTTCTGGTCTAGTGCGAACCACAAGTATAGTTACCAGACCATGCCATCTAGGCAGAATGGAGGTGCCAAGAGACTTCACCAACCTGCTCTTGCTCATTGTCTCCACATGCGTCCATCTTCACATCATAGAGAGATTCTGTGGGATGCAGGAAACAGAATGGCCAGGTTTAATGCAGTTGAAATGTGGAATGAGTTTTCCTGGATAGAGATGGTGAACCTTATATGCTACAGAACATCAACATTGGACAACGGCAAAACCTGAAACTTTCTAGAACCAATGTTTGAAGAATACAACATACGGGACTGCTTGATACACATGGGATATTCCAGAAACTAAAGCTCCTGAGTATATTAAACACACATGATTGTAGGAAGTGTTTGGCAAGATGACCAAGGCATTTCTTCCATCCATGTCATAGTCGGAGTTAACTGGTCATGGTCTACAAATCCTTAAGAGGTTCAGACTCACCAAGCTTCCTCAGGTCTTGGTCATATGGTTGCTGCCCTCTCCCAACCAGGACGGGTCTGTGGGATATTTTATTGTCTTGGAAGATCTTTAAAAGACAAGATTAAGTTAAGACCTTTAATGTGATCCACAACAGGCTCCCCTTCAGGCATGAACTTCCTAGACTTCAGTATTTATGTGTCAAATCTGGATTCATCTACATCTTTATTTACCTTCAGAATCTCCATGAGCAAAGGCGTCACTCCAGCCTTTGGAGACGTGCAAGGGATGAATCCCACCAAGACCACAGATCCTTGTGACTGGGGTAACTGGTACCTGAAGAGAACAAAAAAAAAAAAATGTTACAAAATGTCAAGATCTAGAATTTAAAACTGAAATATTTCTGTAGCCTGTAATTCTAGAACGGGTAATCTTTCCACACATGAAGCAGATTTATTTGATCACTAGGGATGTGCGTTTCGGAATTTCGGAATTTTCACGAAATTTCCCGATTCGTGTTTTCGGATGCAGCCGAATTTCCGAAAAATTTTTAGATCTGAAAATTTCAGATCCGAAATGTTTTCCGAGCCGAAACGAAATATTTTCGGATTTTTCGAATGGACTTGAAATGTGTCAGAGAACAGATTTTCCGAAAACCGTAAATTTTCGAAAAAACGAAAAGGCGATACAAAAACGGCCAAAATGACACGAAAAATGGTCGATATTCTGAAAAATGTGCAATTCCGAAAAACGAAAAGTCGATACAAAAACCGAGCACAGTGACACGAAAAATGGTCGATATTCCGAAAAAAAAAAATGTACCCGAAAAACGGGCCGAACCGAAACGAGCCGAAAAGTTTAAAAATCCGAAAAAATGGAACAAAAAAAAAAAAAAAAAAAAAGAAATCGGTGCACAAGCCTATTGATCACATGAACAATTAAAATGAGTATACCAGACGTGAACATTCTAGGACAATGCTTCATAAATACATTGTATAGATGTTGAGGTTTTTTTGGAGAGGGGCTAGAGCACCTAGTCAGCACTTTGCATCCGCCTCCCAGCTGTAAAGAGGAATTTTAGCAAAGGCTTTACCTGGTTGAATGAATCCAGGCAATGTGTACAGAGACAGACTGGCTTGGGGAGACTGAGCCCAGTGGAGAATGAGTAGAGTGTCAGATGACCAGTTTAACATACACCTGGTAGAGTGGCTGTGGGATGGTTTTTGGCAGCCAGAGTTTGACTATACCTGCTATGGCAAGTGTCTTCCTGTAAAGGAAAGGTGACCTGCATCTCCAGAGAGCCAGAGAATTAAAAAGGCCATACCAAGAAATCCAGGGCATAAAACCCAATGGAGGAGAATCAAGGTGACAGTGCATTGGGCAGATATGGGTCATTTCAAAAGCCAAGTCCCTAAAGCAGGGGTCAGCAAATGTGGCCTTTCAGAGGTTTTGGAACTACATCTCCCATGGTGCTCACCTAGTCCAATTTGTTTTACCAGTAAGACATGTAGTTACAAAACATGGCTGGGTTACAGTTGCTGACACCCTGGCCTAGAGCATGGTAACCAGCACAGGGCAAACAGAGCAAAGACATTAGAGTCTCCTGGTTAGTGAACAGTAGCAAAAGGAGTCTTTAGGAGTCTTCGAGTCAGTTAGACCTGGCTTCATACCATTCTACATCTTCCTATCATTTGGCTCCGAGTACCCGTATCATCCATTCAACAAGACAAGCCTTAACTGGGGATCGATTCAGCCAGTGCTCTGAGGCAATTGTGCCTCCGTCAGATGTATCCCAATGATGGCCGTCTGTTCTGGAATCTCAGACCATTATCTGATCATACATTCAATTGATGAAAAATACTGCACCACTAGCCGTGTTACAAGCAGAGATTGATTTTATAAACAAATGCACCAGGTAATGCGATCTGACATTTACATCCCAGTCTCCTTTATTTTATATCTCCCGACCACCCATTCCGTCTACTTACCGGTGTCTCTTGAGGGCCTGAAGGAGCTCTTCCTCCAGAGAAGACAAAGGAAGCATGGAAAGCAAGTGGATCATGGAATCCACAAGGCAGGGATCCCATGCTGGTAACGTGGCAGCCTTTTTCGTTGGGAGATTCGTGGACCAGCTGGGACCTACAGCAAGCTAGACAAACAATAGGACAGATAAATGGTCTTCAGATTATTTCTTAGTGTTCATGGTGTCCCTAAACCCAAGCGACTGTCAAGAGGGCTGTCGTCACGTCAGAAACCTTGGGACCCCTTACTGACCCAATGGATGAGGTCCCCTTTCCCTTCACTGCCCCCACTAGAAGGTTTTTGCCTCTTGTTTTACAGGAGTGCCAAATTCTTGGTGGTCCAGCAAGGAGCTAGGCAGTGTTCCCTGGTGGGAGAGTATTCAGTTGGCACCTCTACCTGGCAGACCGTACGAATTGTTCCCTCAGTGTGGAGTCAGGGTGCTTTTACAGTCGCCTAGATGCTGCAGGTCACCAGGAAAGTTGTTGGTATCGTGTTGGACCAGGGGGCCCCGTACATATCTTGGCCGTCACCCACCTGATGTCAGCCTTGAGTCTTCATGAAGCCATAGAACTCATGAAATGCTTTTATGTAAAGGGAGACCTGCTCACCTCCTGCAACAGCTGCAAACGCTCCCAGATGGCATCAAGATCAGGAGAGCGATCCATGCTCTTCACTTTCCTTCAACGACTTTAGGGTGGTTTTGCCTGTCGGAATAAATAGAGTATTCCTCATCCAAAGCACTCTGGACCACAAGGGTTTAGAATTTTTGGTTATTTAAGAATATTTGCATAGAACGAGATGTTGCTGATGGGACCCAAGTCTAAAGATGAAATTCATTCATGTTTAACGCATAACTTAGAAAAACGTCCTTCAGGCTGTCTGATATTTCTAATACTTTTATCCCCATCAAAAGGTCAGGGGTGGAATTTTCTCTATTTTTTCAGGGTTTTGTCATACGCAGAAGGGCATCAATAGCAATAGAAGGGAATGTTGGAAATAACATCTCATGGTACAAGAGAAATAAATGCTACATAATGAAGCGTCCACAGGTAATAAATTAACAGAATGCGTACAGGTAAATAAGGGCACAGCACATGAAACGGTTACACCATGTAGAGGAATGGTATGCGGAAGGAGGGTGAATGAAAAAAAGGGCTGCCCCGATAGAGTGGTATTCTCTCCCATTTCCTCAAGGGTGACAGAAGGCCACAAAAGCACCACGTGGCAGGGTCATCTCAGGGACACTAGGCGGCAGAGCCATGGTGGCTGCCAGCACAGTGCTCGTCAGAAGTGAAATTTCACATTCATGGCGTCTAGTGCTCAGGTTTCTCTGGAATATTTAAAGAATTTCAGATAAGGGTACTCGAACACAAAGTAACAAACGTAACAGTGTTCAGTACACCACTCATACCACGATTTAAGAAATGGGACTGCGCACAAGAGGGTCAAAGCCAACACAGACTACAACTATCAATCTTCAAAGTCCGGCAGATGAAGTCCCGACAATCCAAATTCATTCAAGCTCTGCTGTAAAGAAATGAGCAGATATGGCCGGTATCATGTTCTGTTTAGAGATATAGTTCCAGCAGCATTTATATAGCGCCGGCAGATTCCGTGGCACTTTACAATGGGGAGCACAAAACATGAGACATTATACACAAGATGACCCTGTCCATAGGATAACTGCTCTGCTGATACAGCACTTTATACAAGTGCACAGCCAGGCATCCCGCGAGCTTACAATCTGAAGGACAAGTATGTGAAACAAATGGGAACGAGGGAAGGTGAAGCTGGAGACTAAAGAGAATATAGCAGGGATTGCATGGGACGGACCAGAAGCTTGGGCTTCGTAAGAGTGAAGGGGAAAAGGCTGGAAAGGAGAGTTGAAATTTAGGACTGGTACAGGGTGGGAGGGACTGCAGAACGGAAAATGGAGTTCGATGGGGGTCTATGAGGAAGATCAGATTGCGTATTCTTTCTGGGTGCAGAGCGGAAAATGGAGTACCTTCTAAAACAGCATTTCCCAAACGTGTCCTGAGGTCCCCCTAACAGGCCAGGTTTGCCAGGTATATGAAGCACAGCTGATAATACAAAAAGGATATAACAAAGGAAAAGGATTAATAAGTTAGATGTGAAAGGATTTAATAGAAGAAGAAATCCTGTAAACAAAAAATTGGGGGTAACCCAAACTTAAGATTGTAAAATTTAAAGAGTAGTTTACAGGATGAGAATGCAGAAAATGGGTAGAAATGCTAAATATTGCAAAAAACCGGAGAAAAATCTTTTATTTTTTTATTGCGTCCTAATAAGGACGGTTAAAGAAAAGGTTAATGCTCGAATCGCGGCAAAGTGGTCAAAAAAGAGCCTAAAACACACAAAATACATATATACAGCAAAAAGAAAAAAAAAAAAAAAATTACTGCCAATAGACTTATCGGAAGTAAAGCACTCTTATCCTGCTGGTTGGAACGTAATTGGTGAATTTATCACAGTAACATATGTATATTCAGTTCCATAGGATAAATGCGGTATATCACAAGCAGCAAAATCCCAGATGTTGCCAGTAAATAGATCTCTAGAATACAATGTAACTGGTCGGCTAAAGTTAGCTGTAATGTTTCCTATACAAAAATAGGGCAAACCGATCAGAAGGTGCCACGATTGCTGCACCAATATTTGAATTATTGGACCAATAATTTGTATTAAGTCACAAGCTGCAGACAGACAGCATTGCAATAGCTAGCGGAGCTACAGGCAGGTGTGAGGTTCTCGCCCCACAAGCCACTGCTGTATGGTTAGAATGGTTAACCGGCAAACAGTCAGTAGATTAGCTCGCACAGGTCTCCTATGGGGAGGACAATGATATGAGCGAGAAAAGCAAACCCAAAATTGTAGGTGGACCAAAGATTTTGTTGCCCCGGGTAACCAACGCTAAAGTGGTTTTGGTTAACCGGCTTTTAGCCAGTAGGCTGTCGGTTAAATTGCCCACAGAGTTCCCTATACAGGGGACAATAATAAAAGCGGGGTAAACCACAGAATAAGCAGGTATGAGGTTCTTGCCCCAAATATCCACCTCTGTATAAACTGGAGTGCCCAAAAAGATATACATACCATATAAGGCTGGTTAACCAAAACCACTTCAGCGTCGGTTACCCTGGGCAAAAAATCTTTGGTCCATCTACAATTTTGGGTATGCTTTTCTCTCGTATATCATTGTGCTCCCCATAGGAGACCTGTGCGAGCTAATCTACCAGCAGTTTGTTGGTTAAACATTCTAACCCTGCGGTCAATGCTGAATTCAAAGGCTGCGAATTCAGCTCGCTGAAGTGCGCCAAATTAAAGCGCACCCAAATTACACTTAAAACATCCATGGATCAATTCTTCATGGACACAACCTCCATGCCAAAGAAATAATTAGATTGCCTGCGCATCACCATTCTGGCAATGAAACCTGCATGTGTTCGTCAGCCCTGCTCGACTACAAATCTGCGGAGAAGCTGGGAGGTGAGCGAAGACATGACAGCATAGGGTTGCCTGATCGGCTAGGTTTTCCTGGACACATTACGGTTTCATGCAGAGGGGAGCACAGGGAAGAGTGCTGCCCTGCAAACCAGACTGGATTTATAATTGTGCATGTACCTACAGGCGCCTGCCACAAGGTGGCGCCTTGCTTTTGTTTTTTTTACTACATGCAGGGTTATTCAGAGACTGGTGAAAAGCAGGAGAATGACTGGAGAATGGAAAATTCTAGGTCAAAATAGCTGATTTGCCTAGAATTTTCCATTCTCCAGTCATTCTCCTGTTTTTCACCACTCTCTGAATAACCCTGAAAGTGTTTCCTCAGACCATTGCATCTCTGGAGTCCTATGGACAAGGACAACCTACATGGTATTGTTGGAAAGGCCAGGGTATGGCCTTGTACAGTAGAAAATTTGAAAACCTGCCATTTTCAAAGGCAGTGACATTACAGTATGTGCTTTTACTTCTAAAGCACACAATGCCACTGCATTAAGTCACCACATTTACCGCACCAGAAGCAAATGTGGAGGGGATGGCACAAAGTGTTATGCATTGGGTCATCAAAAACAAGTGCTACTGTGAGGACCTTTTAATCCCACAAGTTAAAGGTCTTTGGGCTGGTCACAGTGTGGCCTTTCCGATGATGCCAAACAACCATGAAATCATAGAAGGTAAACAACCCTTTGCTGCATAGCAAATGTCCAGTTGTCACGTATAAAATCAAAAAATTAAGGGGTTAAATTTTTTTTTGGGGGGGGGGGGGTCAGCACTCCCAATTCTAGACCTACAGTCTCATGGGATGTAAATCCAGCCCTACCTGCAAAGATGTAGAATTCAGAAGATGCAGGAAGGAAATAAAAGGCAGATTCGCTTTGATTGCTTACCTGCAGCAGATGATTCCTTATGGTGGCATTTTTCATGCACTGCCCATCAGCATGAATAAATTATAAATGTCCAGGAAAAGGTTACGGATCTGAAGCCCTATGCAGCGTGAAGACACTACAGCATGGAAACACAGGACAGGACACATCCATAGACTTCTCCCTCTTGACCAAAGCATATGCACATTGCCAGTTAGCCCTGTGTGCCTTCAGCTGTGCACTCCTACACCACTTGCACAGACTGCAGCAGTAAACACGGTGTAGGGGTTTAGGTCCGGAGGAAGAAGTCCGCAGACTCCTCGTGTACATTGGAAGAACTTGCTAGTGGCATGAAAATTCTAAACATTAATAAACAAACTGAAATGTAGTCAGTCTACATTAGACTCCATCCCACACACAGTACCACTAACTCCCATCACTCACCACCTCTGGGTTTGTTTCTCCCCCAGGGGCTCCTGTTACTCCACTATTAGTAGGTTTGGGTCCAGCTGATCTGTTTCCCATCATTACTTTATTAACTCACTCACTGAGTCCTTCTGGGTTTAACCCTTTAAATTCCCTTTACTCCCCATACACTGTAGTATATATTTAACCCTATCACTGCCATAAGTCACTCCCCTATGATGGGAACCGGGCAGAATCCACACAGGCTCATTTACCCACTAACCTCCGAACCGGTCCCGAATTACACCGTATGGTGTAATTTCTGAACAGATCCTCACTAAGCCAGTGGTTCCCAACCGCGGTCCTCAAGTACCCCTAACACAGTGTTTCCCAAACCTGTCCTCAGGACCCTCCGCCTCGCCAGGTTTGCAGGATATGTGAAGCACAGGTGATATGATTTGCTGCTCAGTGATTGCAGGATTCAGTCTGTATTTCCCCAAGGTGATCTGCAAAATCTGGCCTGGTTGAGGGTCCGGAGGACAGGTTTGGGAAACACTGCCCTAACAGGTCAGATTGCTGAATGCCGAATTCACCACAGTGTGGGGAAATTTGATTCCCCGAAGTGCAGGGAACGAGAGAGCACTGAAATGTCGGCGACATTTCAGTGCTCTCTATAAACCCCAATGTAACTATATATATATAGGGCTATATTACATTCTTTGCGTAAAAAACCTCACGCAGCGCGTTAATTTGTGCGAGCAGCGTTAAACGTTAACGAGCATAAAATAATGCTGGTATTACAGTCCGAGTGCATTTTTTCATCCGTCAAAAAATAATGCGTGTAAAAAAGAAGCGCAAAAACACGCGCGCATTAACGTTGCGTGCAGAAGTCGGTGGGCAGACTGTTTTTTTCTCGCGATTCAGCCAATCAGAATTAAGAACCACAATTATCTCACGTTAAGTTTTTGCGCCTGTCAAAGGCAATCTGCGTATATATGCTGCAGCAATAATAAAAACACGCACAACTTCTCCATTTTATGGTTTGGGTATGTGTAGAATGTGTAATTATACTTTGCTGTATTTTTTTTCAGGCTGGTGTATTTGGTTTCGGCCAGAACGTTCCGATTTGCAGTTACCACCAGCTTTTCAAAGACGTTAAGGCTGGGGTCAGACGAGCGTAGTGTTCACGTCCGTGATTGCGCCTAAAAGTACGTCTGTGATAGCATGACAGAAAGCCCATCGGAGCCCGACACATGAAGTACGTCCGCACTGAACTGCGGACGCACAACGGCCCCGGCCCACGGACGCAAGGCAGGCAAGAACGTACAACCCCTAGAACGGCCGCACAAAGTGCGCTGCGTCCGCAATGTCTGCATAGCTTTGTGTGTGAGTGATGGAACGTGGTCAGACGGACTGCATTTATACGTCCAGTATTTTTCACGGACAAAATGGTTTTGCTTTTTAATTTATTTTCCCTCCTACATCCGTCAAAATATACGTCAGTGAAAAAACGGACTGTGTGGCCACTGCTGCGTCTTCCGTACTGACGTATGTCCGTGTGCACGGACGTACAGTCCATAGAAATCACGCTCGTCTGACCCTAGCCTTAAATTAGGCGTGCAAACGCTGTCCGTTAAATTTTGCGCATAGATTGTAATACCATCCGCGTACCAGCGCACAAACGCATTTGCGCTCATAATGTTAAGTATAGGACGTGCAAAGTACATTACGCTCGCGCAGGGTTTGCTCAGGTCCACCCGCGTTAGACATTAACGTGCATTTTTTGCGCACATGTTGTAATACGACGTTCAACGCAAAGGGTTTTGCCCCTCGCGTTAATGCGTTTTGCGCACGCGTTAAAATTTGCGTTGGGAATGTAATAGAGCCCATAATGTTACCGGCAAATGTATTGGTCAGAGTTACAACTCCTATAAACCCTTGCTATGCTCGTGTATATACAATAGGGTTGCCAGATCGGCCATGTTTTCCTGGACACATACAGTAAGGGGTTGTCCAGAAAGCACCAAAATTTCATTTAAATCGCTACGGCGATTCCAGTTAGCTGACCCTGCGAGGAATTCACTATTTACTGCAGGGTTCCCAAAGTGCACCGAATGTGGAGACCCCGAAGACCGCCACCGAACTCCGAACAGACCACTGAGTCCGATCAACCTGCCAAAGATCACGGACCAGACTGCCGAACGCTGCTGAAGATTACGAACTGACCGCAGAACTGCAGGAAAAAAAAACAGAACTCTGCTATTCTGCTAATAGGTGCTTAAACCAATAAAAATGCATGAAAATGTGTGTAAATAATAAAAAAAAGTCCATTAAAAAAATAATAAAAAGATCTGTTGCAGAATTTTAAAAAAAGGCCCGTGTCAGACGAGCGCACTGATCACGTCCGTTTTGGTGCACAGTTAAGGTTCGGGTCAGACGAGCGCACTGATCACGTCCGTTTTGGTGCACAGTTAAGGTTCGGGTCAGACGAGCGCACTGATCACGTCCGTTTTGGTGCACAGTTAAGGTTCGGGTCAGACGAGCGCACTGATCACGTCCGTTTTGGTGCACAGTTAAGGTTCGGGTCAGACGAGCGCAGTGATCACGTCCGTGTTGCCGCACATTTGTACGTCCGTTATAGCATATAATTATGATCAATAGAGCCCCACACACAAAGTACATCCGCACCAAACTGCGGACGCACAACGGACGCGGCAAACGGACGCAATTTAGGCAAGAAAGTAAATCCGCTAGAACGGACGTGCAGAGTGCGCTGCGTCCGCATAGCTTTGTGTGTGAGTGATGGAACGTGGTCAGACGGACTGCATTTATACGTCCAGCATTTTTGACGGACAAAATGGTTTTTCATATTAATTTATTTTCCCTCCTACATCAGTCAAAAAATATGTCAGTCACAAAAAGGGGCTGTGTGGCCACTACCTTGGCATCAGTCAGAAAGTACGTCCGTTGTGCATTTGTCCGTGAAAAAGTGCGTTCGAACGAATGGACGTATTTTTTCACGGAATACGCGATAGCGGTCATACGATGCGCATTTTCGTCCGTGATTTTGTACGGATCATAAATAAAACCTTTTTGCGTCTGGACGTTATGTTGACCGGACATTAGCAGCGTCTGACGTCTCCCAATCATGCAAACACGCCGCTATGCGGACGCAGCGCACTCTGTACGTCAGTACTAGCGGTTTGACGTTCTAGAAAAAATGCGTTCGTTTGCCACTTGCGTTGCGCGGACGAACTTTCGTGCGGCCGTTCGTCGTATGTTCCCCAGCATTGGACGTCATTTGCTGCTAGCACGGCCGTGATTTCGTGCGGCTAAACGCACGTTAAAACTGCTTTCGTCTGACCTTAGCCTTAGGCCCCCGGCACACGAGTGTATTTACGGCTCGTGTGCGCCCGCACTTCCCTGCGTCCGTTGTTTTTTGACGGGGAAAGCCCTCCACCGGACGTGAAAAAGCCCTCCCCGTCAAAAAGCTAAACGGACGCTGACAGGATACAAAGCGCGATTCTCCATAGGAGGATCGCGCTTTGTACGCTGAGCGCAGAGAGTGGAAGGAACGTCCACTTTCACGGACTTTCCTTCCTTCTAAACGCTCGTGTGCCGCCAGTCTTAAAAGATACAAAAAAATACATCAAAATATTCCAAAAAAATAGCCATTTGGCTATTCAAAAATACGGTGATCTTCAGTGGCAGTTAAATCCCCATAGAGAAGTAATGGTTAATCTGTTCAGAGACACTGAACAGCCCCAAAATGTCAGTGAAGGCTGGCGTCAGACGAGCTCGCTATGTGCGCCCATACTGACGTGCTTACCAACGTCTGTCGCAGTGTCGTGACACCGCAACAGGGCCGGTCACACGCTTGTGTACGCTTGTGTGCGCGCACAAAATGCGCACGCAACAAGCGTCCGTTATCCAAGCCTCTCTGGCAAAGCACTAGGACATGCGTTGATGGGGCTGCAAAGCGCGATTCTCCGTAGGAGGATCGCGCTTTGCAGCTCTGAGCGCACTGAGTGCGCTCAGCGAGGTGGCCAGAAGGGCGTCGAGGGGAAGGAACATCCACTCTCACAGACGTTCCTTCCGCTCTCCAAAGACGCTCGTCTGACCCTAGCTGAAATGCCTTGATTTTGGGTGGTTTCGTTCAACAGGTTTAATCAGGCGAATCCCATAGGTTTCAATGTAAGAAAAAAATATCACGTTTTTCTTAAAAATTTATTCAACCGTTTATTCTTTTCATTTGCAACAAAAAGTCACTTTTACAACCAAAAGAGTCAAATTCAGTGGGAGCCCCCACTGAAAGAAGAGGTTGATCAACAGATTAAAAATTCAAGAAATCTTTAATAGAACTTCATTTAAAAACTCCAACATATATAATTTATAACACGTATCAAGTGGTTGCGCCTGTTTTTTGCAGGCTGTTTATTACCTCCCCACAAACAATCCCTGGTGGGGGGTACAGTCATACGCATGCGCACTACGCACTAAATACACAAAGTGATGATAGAAAGAACAAGAACAATTTATTTGATTTAGACGAAAAAGAACGTCACTGACAGTGCTTTGTACAAACCCCATACATCCTCAAGGGACTCGATTTTTGGCTGGATATCTTGCTTAATTATATGATACTTAGTGCATAACGTTTTTGCATTTTGATCGTGTATAAATCGATGAGCAAAATATATTTCAATTTGCATAAGCAGAAACAGGTGTATCAATTGTATCAAAGGATTATTGCAACAATTAACCAAAATCATGGTTATGCTGAAGCAATAGGAAGAGCTGCTAATGTGAATTTTTTGGGGAACTCTTAGTTCTCTTTTTCATTGCGAGAGTTCCGTTTAAGATTTGGACCATCATGGTCACACGGCACACAATCTCTCAAGGCACCCAACAGGATTTTAAAGTGGCTCGTTCTCCATAGGTCTCCTTTGCTTGGGACCATCTATAAAGAGCCACTATATACGCACTGAAACTCAGCCGCGGTTTTGCTGTGATTAAGGGGAATTGTTAGCATAAATTCTTTGGAGCTCTCTCTTAACCTAAGTTTGTAGGTCTCCCACAAGTGGGACAAAATATGATTACGAGTTCCTATTAAAGCCTTAAATTAGAACCATCATGGCATACATTGCTCACAGCACCATACAACCTCTCAAAGCATCCGAGAGGATTTAACCCTTTCGCTGCTGAGGCGTTTCACGCCTCTGTGCTGAGCTAATTTTTACCGCTTTCGCTCATCATGTGTAAACGCGATTTGAAGCCACATTTTATTATACAATAAAGACATATTAGACATATTGTATATCGTTCTTTCCGGCAGACTCGGCAGATTCATAATATATCATTATTATATGTATACGTCATGTCCTGCCTGAATATTATAACAAAAAATGCAATAAAAATAGAATTTTCAATTATCTACAACGTGTAAAGTGTTTTTTTTCACATTTTATCATGCAAGCCTTTTCAGTTATATTTTCTATGGGGTGGGCTTGTTAAAAAAATTAGAAATGGGGACTCGTTACATTTTTTTGGGGAAAATTCTGTGTTTTTTAGCAAACGCCCCCATAGAAAAAATCGTTAGTGCAGCATCATTGTTCACATTATAATTGAAATGGGAACCCATATTGCTGCATTAATAAAACCCCAAAAAAAAAATATTTTTTTTATTTAAAATTTTTTATTTTTTTATTTTTATTTAAAAAAATTTTTACATTTTACATGGGCATGTTTGGTATCATTGGGAACGCCGGGCTCTGGCCATTCCAATGATATCAAACATTACCCCTAACTTTCACGGATCGGGAGATAGGGGTTCATTCAAACCCCCTATCTCCACCATAGGTGGCAGCTAGGGGTTAATTGCAGAACTGACACCATCACGATGACTCCAGTCATCCGGGAGGGGACCGCGATACAGCGCCTGTTAGCGTCATATCGCAATCCAGCCCCCTAGGGGTTAAAGACAGCCACCGCTTGGAAGGGCAGGCTGTGCCCTTCCAAACAGTGCCTGCCTTTTCCCAGTGACCCACACAGATGGGGAGGGGGAGAGATCCAAAGGACCTCGCCCCCTCCCCTTCAGGCACCTTCCCCGCACAGGCGGGGGGTGGGGTGCCTGTAATAGACGGCATCGCGCAGGCACGATGACGTCTATTGTGCCCACCTGGGTCCCGGAGGCTGGGCTGACATTGAGGATGTCAGCCCGCACCGGGGGGCCGCCGATATTCCGGCCGATTGTCGCTGCAAAGGAAGGACGCGCTCAGCGCATCTTCCTGTGAGGCGGCGTGTGAGGTTCGGGTGAGAGCCCAGAAGGCGGTGACACAGAGGGGAGGCCAGACAGGATATCAAGCCAATATGAAGGTTTAATGAAAAAACACAAGAGACTTGGCAGCAGGCAATGACGCGGTTTAAAGTCCTTAAGCAAGGGGTCGTGGCTGGCAGCTGGCTGGGTGTTGTAGTATATCCATAGCTGGGGTTCGGTACACAGTAATATCAGATAAAGGACAGTCCAGAGAGTAATCTAGAATGGAGAGTCAGGATAGTGGGCAATATAGTCCAGACTGCCCAGGGTCCTCCAAGTAAGAATCAGGCTGGCAGTGGTACCTTAATCACAGGCCAGAGAAGATGATGAAAGGCTGTAATCCACGGGTAGGTCTCCAGACAAGGGGGAAAGTGGGCTACGTCATAGAGGGTACCCACTTGAGCAGTGACTTGGAAGTCTAGAACAAGGACTGTAGAACAGCGCAGGTGAAGATCGCTTGGAGACACTTGGATACCTTGGAGAAACTTGGATCAGGTTCAGCAGATACACACACCACCTAGTTGCTTAGGACAGAGAACAATTGTCATGCCCCATGGCTGCCACCATCCTGAAACCCCCCCCCCCCCCGGTGGTTCACTTCCATTCTGTTCCTGCCCTGCAGCCAGCAACCAGCAGTGTAAGAGTTAACACCAAAAACAAAAACTCACGAAATAAAGGGCTCTGCCCCGCACTCACACATTGCTGGTTCATTATGGCTCACGAAGAGTGAACATCCTTGCTTTGTTGCTACCTGATCCTGATTCCCCATTTCTGGTTCCTGCAATTACAACCATCATCCCCATCATCCTCTGCAATCAACCTGGTTAGTCTTTATTTCCATCCACTATCCATATCCTCTGTTAATCAGTGCAGACCACTGCATGCTGGGCTCATACTCTCCTCACCCCCGGTGCCACCTCGGTACCATCCCTAACTGTGACAGAATGAACCAGCCTAATACAAATGAGCCCGCAGTGCTGCACTTAAAGGTGGAGTTACTGCAAAGAGGAAGAAGAGGAGACACCTACCCCGATGCCATCTTCTTATGTGGGCACAAGGTTCAATGGTGACTCTGCCTCCTATCTCTTGCCCTCTGTCGCCAAAGCCAGACGTTCCAGGTACATTCCTGTTGCTCCAGATTCCTTACCTGAGGATCCAGCTCCTTATACGGTGCAGGGCATCTACGCTATACCCACCTTGGTGCCATCCGATTACGTGGGCACCCTCATTCCTGATGCATCACCTATGAGAAAAGAGCATAACCCCAGGATCCCTAAAGACTCTGATGTGGACTTTATTTTATCTCATGATTGCTTTTCACCCATTGCGACTGAAGACGATGAAGAGAGACTGCCATCTGGGTACATGGGCACTCTCCTTCCCGAGGTATCTGCTATCCACAAGAAGACCAAGGCACGGCGGCGTCAGAGGAAGGCACGTGCCCAACCCTGTACCACCAACCCTGACCACCATTCTGCCCTCCAGTGGTGTGACGAGTACTGGTCCTAGCACCCACCAGAGTGACCCGTGCCTGGTCATGGGCAGTCCTGCTGCCATCCTTGGTCACTCGGAATGTGACCCTGAAGGGGGAGGTTCTGTCATGCCCCATGGCTGCCACCATCCTGAAACACAGTGCAGACCACTGCACGCTGGGCTCATACTCTCCTCACCCCGGTACCATCCCTAACCGTGACAACAATAATGCAGAACCATTGCTTCCTGGGTCTTTCTGCTATTTAAGGAAGCTTGATGGGCCACAGCTGACACTCCAGGCTGGACAGAAAAACCAAGACTGGATCTCCAGGAACCTGCTCATGGTACTGAGCTGGGGTAAAACCCGGAATGGATACCCCAAGTAAAGTGTTCAAAGCAGGGGCTGTTGGTGCCAATCAGAGCAATACAGACAGACTCCCAGGAGCGGACCCTGACACTTCCGCAGTGAAGTGGCCATGCGGCAGGACGCACTGAGCGCGTCCTCCGCATGGAAAGTGTCAAGTCAAACTGCAGTGGTACGGAATAGTCAGCTAATGTACAAGCAAGTGGGATAATAAAATGACTGTGATTCAGCTATGTAATTGAAATCTGCAAGAGTCTGTGAGAACTACTTGTCCCTGCATGCAATTCAGCTCCAGTTAGGGTCAGCCAGTCAGAGCAGAGGTCAGGCTTCCCAGCAGCCTCAGAGACAGAGCTGTAGAGGAAGGGAGCGGCCATCTGAGAGCTCCATGCCATGCCATGAGGCAGGCAACCTAGACATAACAAAGTGCACAGATTTACAAGCATCTACAGATTCTGGAGTGGAGCCGGTGACAGCTAAAAGACTATTTTCACAGTCATATATAGGAAAGGATTGTGTCACAGTCATGTACAGAAAATGAATTGAGCCAGTTTAGTGATAAATGCAGTCAGTTAATTTCTAGGTCTATTTCATACTCAGTGTGAGGAGATTCCACATGCAGTTTTTATAGTAGTTCAGATCATGTCTGTTTTCTTTACGTTAAAACATATTTTGGCAGTAATGATATTCTAGAAGTGTGTGCTAGTGAATGTATATGAAACTGGCACAGAAGTAATGATTAACAAGCTTTATGTGCAATGTATTTATACAATTTCTGTTTCTTTCTGTTAAAGGTTTTTCACCTTTAAGTCATCACTTTAATTTCATCACTTTAATGCAGCAAATTGCTTTAATTCAGCTACAAATCGCTTTAATTCATCTTTTAATTCACCTAATCATCTATTCATCACCTCATCTATTCACCTAATCAATCTACAGCTACTATATTTACTACCCAACTTACTGAAATTAAACTTAAATGAAAGTGAATGAAGAGTGGAATCCAGTTATTATTTCCAGTGTCGATGTTTGAATTTCCTTTCAAGCAGGAAAATTGTGCAAAAAAACAGAAAGCTTGACAGAAAGGGTTAAACATAGTACATTTCCTGTAGGTCTCCTTGAGGTGGGACCATCTATAATGGATCAGTGAATGCACAAAAATCCTGAACTGGTAAAAGAATGGGAGGAAGCTGCCAATATCTGTTCCCAAACTTTTATGAAAATAATTTGTAAACACGAACAAAAAACGCTGGATAAAGTAAAAAAAAAAGTACAGAAAAAAATAGATCAGGTGAATAGCCAGAAAAAAGATCTGATGTTTGGGCAATTGGAAGCCAAACTTAAAGTACAAACTGATCGATACGACACAGAAATTAAAACACGAAAATACAATAAATTCTTGAGAGACTGCCAAGACTACAAAACTGGTACAATTTTCAAACCTATGAAAAATCAAAGGGTAGAACAGCATAGCCAACTAGCCATGCCTCCACTCGTGAATATGACTCTTCGGAGTCAGAGGGGGATATACCTCCAAGGCGGCCTTCAAAGGGAATCTTGAAAAAGAATGTGGCTTTTTTAGACCAAACTACACCTGTGAAATCAACGAACAGAAGGGGCAGGAGTTATCGCAACAGTGCACACTACTAAATCAATCTCAAATCATTAATTGATTGTAACTTCCCACGGGAATAGGGTCCTCATAGCCTCATGTATCTGCTGGCAGGAATACTGACCTGTCTCCTGTATGTATTGTAGAATTGTCCTGTCTTTAACCCTTTCACTGCTGAGCCATTTCTCCCCTGCGCGCTGAGCTCATTTTTACCGCTTTCGCTCATCGTGTTTAAACGCGATTTGAAGCCACATTTTATTATACGACCCAGACATATTATATATCGTTCTTTACGGCAGACTCGGCAGATTCATAATATATCATTTTTATATGTATATACGTCATGTCCTGCCTGTACATTATAACAAAAAATTCAATAAAATTAGAATGTTTAATGTTAAGTGTTTTGTTTCACCTTTTATCACATGAACATTTACGTTTATATTTTCTATGGGGTGCGCTTGTACAAAAATTAGAAATAGGGACTCGTTACATTTTTTGGGGGGAATTACGTGATTTTTAGCAAACGCACCCCATAGAAAAAAATCATTGGTGCAGCATCATTGTTCACATTATAATTGAAATGTGAACAATATTGCTGCATTAATAAAAACAACACACAAAAAAATAAACATGTTTTTATTTTTGTTTAAACTTTATACCTGGTCAAGTTGGATATCATTCAAAAGGCCATGCTCAGGCCTTTCGAATGACACCCTCCATGACCCCCTAGCTGCCACGGTTCTGGGGATATTGGGGTTCAAAGGAACCCCTTATCTCCACCAGGGCATTTCCTTTGGAAATCCCCGGGCAGCTAGGGGTTCCATGGCTATCCAACGTCATCACGCTATGCACGATGACATCAGGCAGCAAGGGGGGACCCGGGGGTGGAGCCACCATCCAAGATGGCGGCCCCCACCGGAGCTAGGCCGCACTTTGGTACGGTGCCTAAGGGGTTAAAGCCAGGCACCGCTTAAAAGGGGCGACTCTGTGGACGCTGAATTCAGACCGCCGCGGGACCCCGGACAGAGAGGTGAGTATCTCCGCCGGGGCTCCCTCAAAGCTGATGACATGTGGGGCACGTCCTCAGCATATAGCGGGAGTAAATGAGGACGTGTCCCACAAGTCGCCAGCAGTGAAGGGGTTAAACCCGCCGATAAAGGGGAAACATAGTAATTATGACATCAGAACATTACGAAAAAATGGCCGGGTCTCTTCTGTCTGATTAATCTACATATAAAATCTTAGATCGTGATGCTACATTTAAATTTATATCCGAATTACGGGAAATACTCCAAGAAGGTTTGGATCATGGTATACTGACAATATCCGAATATAAATTTCTACTAAATGAACATCCGGCGGTCTCAACCTTTTATGCAATACCCAAAATTCAGAAAAATCTCCAAGACCCCCCCGGTTGTCCAATTGTATCCGTGATCAATAATTTGACCCAGAACAGCAGCATTTACCTAGACCGAATTTTTAAACCCTTTGTATCAGAATTACCATTCTTTCTTCAAGATTCAAAAGAAACTCTCAAGCTTCTAGATTGTACAAGCATTCCAGCGAATGCATATCTATGTAGTTTAGATGTTGAGTTCTTATACAGTTCTATTCCACACGACGAAGGTCTCATGGCGATCCAATCTTTCCTCAATGAAACTCAACTGCCGAAACTCCAAATTGAATTTACTGTCAAACTACTGAGATTTATACTTACCCATAACTACTTTCTGTTTAACAGGAAGTGGTACCATCAGATATGTGGCATGGCTATAGGGACCACCTGTGCACCCTCTTACACCAATTCATATTTAGACCAATGGGAAAAAACTTTTGTGTTTAACGAAACAACTAACCCGTTCGTTAAGTTCCTCGGTCTTTGGCGATGCTACATTGACGACATATTTGTCGTTTGGAATGGGACCCCAGAACAGTTCATTGAATTCACTGAATTGGCAAACAACAATTACCTAAATTTAAGGTTTACCCATGAAATCCAATCAGATACTCTGAACATTGCAGTCACAAAACAATCCACACAAGATGGAAAGGCATCTACAACAATCTTTAAAAAGAAAACGGCCACCAATATATCTTTATAGTGGTCTAGTTTCCATCCTTTCCCTTTGAAATCTGCCATCCCTTATGGCCAATATTTGAGGTTAAAACGCACTTGCTCCTCTAATGATGAATATGAAGTCAAGGCAGCACAATTGAGGAAAGACCTGCGGAAAAAGGGGTATCCCAATAGAATTCTAAAAAGAGCTTACCAACGAGTCCAAAACATTGAACGAAAATCCCTTCTATATTACAATTCACGCCCAACTACACCAATGATATGATGTATCAGTAATTTTGACATTGGATGGCGTAATGTCAGAACAATAATGGAACGTTTCTGGCCCCTTCTAACTCTGGATCCAGACCTCAAAAAAGTATTGCCAACACATGCTAGCATTACCCCACGTAGATGCAGAAATATACGAGATAACCTAGTAAAGAGCCACTATGAAGCACTTAATAATAGACTTGTGCACCGTCAATAAATTTGTTTTGGTTCGTTTCGTTTCGTATTAGCCGTTATTTCGTTTTTCGTAATTCGTGTCTGAAACTCAATTCGAATTCGTACGAAATATGAATTTTCGTTAGATTCGTTCACTTTTCATAACAATTACGAAAATTTGTTATGATGAATTTAAAAAGCAAAAATACATTTCTTAACCCCTTAGTGACCGGGCGGTTTTACACGAATCCGTCCGTTCGTGACCGCTGCTGTTTTTACGTTTCTGCGCTCTTAGTGTTTACGTCAAATTTTCCTCTTACTCGTTTATGTAACCCACACATATTTTACACTGTTTTTCTCGTCACTAAATGGACTTTATAAAGATACCATTTTTTTCATCATTTCATATAATTTACTATAAAAAATATTGTGAAATATGACACAAAAATTGAAAAAACACCACTTTTTCGAACTTTGACCCCCAAAATTTCTTATGTATCAACACCGTCAAAAAAAATTAATTCTTTAGTAGTTTCTAAATTTAGTACTGAGTTTAGCAATACCCAATGTTTACATATTCCTCGCTTTTTTCCTTATTTTATGCAACAATAAGTGCAAGTAGCACTTTGCCATTTCCAAAGAGTTTATTTTCAAAACTAGTGATAGTGACATTGTAACACTGATATCTGTCACTAATTCCTGAATAACCCTCCACATATACATATTTTTTTAAAGTACACAAATCAAGGTATTAAACTTGGGGTATTTTGACTCTTTCCATGCAAACCATTTTACCACAAATCTATGCCAAAGTTTGAGAAAAAAAAAAATTTGGTGATTTTTTTTTTTTGAACGCAATTTAACCACTTCAATGCTAAGGACGCGCTCAGCGCGTCCTCAGCATTACCGCTGGTGTGCTGAGGACGCGCTGAGCGCGTCCTCACATTGGGGTCAGCGTTCGGCCGGGTTCCGGCCGATCGCTGGCCCTCCGGTGCGGGCTGACATCCTGGATGTCACCCCGGCATCCGGACCAGCAGCCGCCATTATTAGGTGTCATCGGGGGGCGCGATGACACCTAATTCAGGCGCCCCCCCGCATGTGCGGAGGAGGCGCCTGAAAGGGAGGGGGGGGAGGTCCTTCGGACCTCTCTCCCTCCCGATCGGCGGCGCACAGGGGGTTAACCCAGGCATCATTTGGAAGGGCACAGCCTGCCCTTCCAAATGATGCCTGGCATTAACCCCTGGGGAGCTGGATCGCAAATCGGCGCTGAAAAGCGCCGATTCGCGATCCTTCCCGGGAGCTGGCCGACATCTTGGATGTCGGCCAAGCTTCCGGGAACTCCCCCAGAGGACTGGCGTCATCGTGCGTAGCACGATGACGCCAGTCCTACAGTTAACCCCTAACTGCCACCAAGTGTGGAGATAGGGAGTTCCAATGAACTCCCTATCTCCCGATCCGTGGCAGCTAGGGGTTAAATTTTGATATCGTTGGATCGGCCAGAGCATGGCCGTTCCAACGATACCAAACATGAAAGTTAAAAATGTTGTAAAAAAAAAAAAATATATAAAAAAAATAAATAAAAAAAAACACTTTTTTTTCTTTTTTTTGGGTTTGTTAATGCAGCAATATTGTTCCCATTTCAATTATAATGTGAACAATGATGCTGCACTAACGATTTTTGTATGCGGTGCGTTTGTTAAAAATAGTGTCATTTTCCCCAAAAAAAAATGTAACGAGACCCCATCTCTAATTTTTTTTAACAAGCGCACCCCATACAAAATATAACCGCAATTGCTCGCATGTTAAAATGTGGAAAAAAACACTTTACACGTTGTAAATTATTGAAAATACATATTTTATTGCATTTTTTGTTATAATATACAGACATGACATAACGTATACATATAATAATGACATATTATGAATCTACCGAGTCTGACGGAAAGAACGATATATAATATGTCGGTGTCATATACTAAAATAAGCCTTAAAAACACGTTTAAACATGATGCGCAAAACAGGTAAAAAATGACCTCAGCACAGGGGCGGGAAAAGCCTCAGCAGCGAAAGGGTTAAGAATACATGTACTGTGAACTTTAAGGTTTACTGCCAAAAAGCACCCCAAAATATGTTCAGCAACATCTTCTGAGTAAATTGATACCACCCAAGTATAGGTATGTCGGGTCATTTGGGGGCTAAAAGGCCTTATTTGGGGGGTGCGCATTTCAGTTTTCCAACTTGGAATTTTCACATTTCGTCATCATGCACCCATGTCCTATTTGGGACATTTTTGAAGCCGCCAAAGTAATTTACCCCCATCAAACCATATATTTTTAGAAAGGGCACACCCTGGGGTGCTTCAAAGAGTTGTATTTTAACACTTTCCATGCACTAGCTCTATGTCAAACTTTCAGGTAGTCACTTTTTGTGTTATTTTTTTTACACACATTGTACTTTAGGCATGAATTGTCAAATCCAGTTATGGGTTACTGCCAAAAAACACCCCAAAATATGTTCAGCAACATCTTCTGAGTAAATTGATACCACCCATGTATATGTATGTCGGGTCATTTGGGGGCTAATAGGCCTTATTTGGGGGGTGCGCATTTCAGTTTTCCAACTTGGAATTTTCACATTTCGTCATCATGCACCCATGTCCTATTTGGGACATTTTTGAAGCCGGCCAAAGTAATTTACTCCCATCAAACCATATATTTTTAGAAAGGGCACACCCTGGGGTGCTTCAAAGAGTTGTATTTTAACACTTTCCATGCACTAGCTCTATGTCAAACTTTCAGGTAGTCACTTTTTGTGTTATTTTTTCACACACATTGTACTTTAGGCATGAATTGTCAAATCCAGTTATGGGTTACTGCCAAAAAACACCCCAAAATATGTTCAGCAACATCTTCTGAGTAAATTGATACCACCCATGTATAGGTATGTCGGGTCATTTGGGGGCTAACAGGCCTTATTTGGGGGGTGCGCATTTCAGTTTTCCAACTTGGAATTTTCACATTTCGTCATCATGCACCCATGTCCTATTTGGGACATTTTTGAAGCCGGCCAAAGTAATTTACCCCCATCAAACCATATATTTTTAGAAAGGGCACACCCTAGGGTGCTTCAAAGAGTTGTATTTTAACACTTTCCATGCACTAGCTCTATGTCAAACTTTCAGGTAGTCACTTTTTGTGTTATTTTTTCACACACATTGTACTTTAGGCATGAATTGTCAAATCCAGTTATGGGTTACTGCCAAAAAACACCCCAAAATATGTTCAGCAACATCTTCTGAGTAAATTGATACCACCCATGTATAGGTATGTCGGGTCATTTGGGGGCTAATAGGCCTTATTTGGGGGGTGCGCATTTCAGTTTTCCAACTTGGAATTTTCACATTTCGTCATCATGCACACATGTCCTATTTGGGACATTTTTGAAGCCGGCCAAAGTAATTTACCCCCATCAAACCATATATTTTTAGAAAGGGCACACCCTAGGGTGCTTCAAAGAGTTGTATTTTAACACTTTCCATGCACTAGCTCTATGTCAAACTTTCAGGTAGTCACTTTTTGTGTTATTTTTTCACACACATTGTACTTTAGGCATGAATTGTCAAATCCAGTTATGGGTTACTGCCAAAAAACACCCCAAAATATGTTCAGCAACATCTTCTGAGTAAATTGATACCACCCATGTATAGGTATGTCGGGTCATTTGGGGGCTAATAGGCCTTATTTGGGGGGTGCGCATTTCAGTTTTCCAACTTGGAATTTTCACATTTCGTCATCATGCACCCATGTCCTATTTGGGACATTTTTGAAGCCGGCCAAAGTAATTTACCCCCATCAAACCATATATTTTTAGAAAGGGCACACCCTAGGGTGCTTCAAAGAGTTGTATTTTAACACTTTCCATGCACTAGCTCTATGTCAAACTTTCAGGTAGTCACTTTTTGTGTTATTTTTTCACACACATTGTACTTTAGGCATGAATTGTCAAATCCAGTTATGGGTTACTGCCAAAAAACACCCCAAAATATGTTCAGCAACATCTTCTGAGTAAATTGATACCACCCATGTATAGGTATGTCGGGTCATTTGGGGGCTAATAGGCCTTATTTGGGGGTGCGCATTTCAGTTTTCCAACTTGGAATTTTCACATTTCGTCATCATGCACCCATGTTCTATTTGGACATTTTTGAAGCGGCCAAAGTAATTTACCCCCATCAAACCATATATTTTTAGAAAGGGCACACCCTAGGGTGCTTCAAAGAGTTGTATTTTAACACTTTCCATGCACTAGCTCTATGTCAAACTTTCAGGTAGTCACTTTTTGGGTTATTTTTTCACACACATTGTACTTTAGGCATGAATTGTCAAATCCAGTTATGGGTTACTGCCAAAAAACACCCCAAAATATGTTCAGCAACATCTTCTGAGTAAATTGATACCACCCATATATAGATTTGTTCTGTTGTTTTTGGGGTGCTACGCCAATCTTTGACATGTGCTTGTCAATTTTCTAATTTGACATACAGTATCTTCTTTGCTTATCTTCTTTTTAGGGCCTTTTTACATACCCCAGTTTTATGAACGTGCATATATTTGGTAAGCTAACACCCCAAAGTATTGTAAATGGAGTGTTTTTATGCTATGGATGCATCCGTTTGCTCCAAACAAATTGGATACAGTTTGGTGGTCATTTTTCATTTTCACACCCACATCAGTTTTGGACTGTGATTTAGGAGACACTGTTGTTTGTTACTGCATGAAAACTCTCCAGGTTGTTTTCTGCAAGATCTCCTGAGTACACCCATGCCCCCCATGCATAGGTTTGCCAGGATTTTGGGAAGGTTCAAATACAATTTTTATGACTTTGTCATTGGAGTTGAAATTGAGATTATTTCTTCAGCTAGGCCTATCTTTGGTTTTGGGTCTACCGCATACCCCAGTTTGAATTATTGCCAGAAAATTGTTTATATTTGTTATGTTGACACCCTAAGGTATTGCATATGGAGTGCTTTGATGACATGGATGCAACGGTTTTAGCCCAAAACATTTGAGAAGGTGTGTGGTGTAATTTTTCAATTTTCAGATTTTTACGCCCACAGTAGTTTTGGACTGTGATTTAGGAGACACTGTTGTTTGTTACTGCATGAAAACTCTCCAGGTTGTTTTCTGCAAGATCTCCTGAGTACACCCATGCCCCCCATGCATAGGTTTGCCAGGATTTTGGGAAGGTTCAAATACAATTTTTATGACTTTGTCATTAGAGTTGAAATTGAGATTATTTCTTCAGCTAGGCCTATCTTTGGTTTTGGGTCTACCGCATACCCCAGTTTGAATTATTGCCAGAAAATTGTTTATATTTGTTATGTGTATTGCATATGGAGTGCTTTGATGACATGGATGCAACGGTTTTAGCCCAAAACATTTGAGAAGGTGTGTGGTGTAATTTTTCAATTTTCTGATTTTTACGCCCACAGTAGTTTTGGACTGTGATTTAGGAGACACTGTTGTTTGTTACTGCATGAAAACTCTCCAGGTTGTTTTCTGCAAGATCTCCTGAGTACACCCATGCCCCCCATGCATAGGTGTGCAAAGATTTTGGCAAAATACAGCACCAATTGTAGAACATAAAAATGTACGAATAAAATGTAAAAGTCTGGTGCCTGTCAAACTGGGGATGCTCTCTAGGGGGGCACAGGCTGTTGTCACTGAAGTGCATGAAACGCAAAATGTTTTCATACCTTCTACGTGACATTGATTGGGGGTAAATGGGGGTAGAGCAGATGGGGCTACTGCTCCAGTAGGAGCGAATTGAGGGCTTCTTTATGATGCCCTCAGCATAGTAAGTGCCCAGAATTTCAGAAATTCTGGCACATCTAGCGGGGTCCATTGCTGCCTTGCCAAGTAGGAGTCTGGCTTCGCAGCACAATGCTGATGGGCATACAGATTTGATTGGGCCACGATGTGGCCCAACAAATCATCCCCCATAAACACCTGCAAAAACTGTGTGGCGGTAAATCCTGCAACATCAATATTGATGCCAGGATTTGCCGTGAAAGGAGGGATATCTGGCCTCTGGCGATGAGGCACTACCCACTCCTCAGCTGGAGCTGTGCGTCTCCTGCTGGCAGGTGGTGACCCAGGATCTGCATCAGAAACATCACTAGATACATCAGCCAGCGTAGATAATTGTCACGGATGGCTCTGTTCTGGGGCGCCTGGCAGCAGATTCCTCGCTGCTCGCTGGCCAGGCGCCGACTAATAACGCCACCGGGTGCGCTCACGTGGGACGCCGGGGGGCGGAGCCTGGCGTTATGACGCGGACCCGCCGGGTTTAAAACCCGGCTTCACTAGTTCGCCGGTGCCCTGACGTGGTATTCACTTCCCGCAGAGCTCTTGTGTTTCTTTGGCTAAATATATTTTGTGTATGACCCTTGGCATTGGCAAACGAACCATTCTGTGTATGACTCCTGGCATTGGCAAACGAACCATTCTGTGTATGACTCCTGGCATTGGCAAACGAACCATTCTGTGTATGACTCCTGGCATTGGCAAACGAACCATTCTGTGTATGACTCCTGGCATTGGCAAACGAACCATTCTGTGTATGACTCCTGGCATTGGCAAACGAACCATTCTGTGTATGACTCCTGGCATTGGCAAACGAACCATTCTGTGTATGACTCCTGGCATTGGCAAACGAACCATTCTGTGTATGACTCCTGGCATTGGCAAACGAACCATTCTGTGTATGACTCCTGGCATTGGCAAACGAACCATTCTGTGTATGACTCCTGGCATTGGCAAACGAACCATTCTGTGTATGACTCCTGGCCTTGGCGAACGAACCATTCTGTGTACGATTCTTGGCATTGGCGAACGAACCATTCTGTGTATAACCCCTGGTATTGGCAAACGAACCACCCTGTGTATAACCCCTGGTATTGGCATTTACTCTGCTCACGGTTCTGCTCTTAACTTTGGTACCGAGGTCAGTCTGTGTGGCACCCTAAGCACACATCAGGCTACCTCTGAAACTACTAAGGTCCTAGGGAGAACGAGTACTCTGTTATGTACCTCTGTCTGGTATTTACCCTTGCTTGTATATTGTCTGGTTAATTATCTATCTAGTTGTGCCGACCATTCAAGGATCGGAAGGGTAGAGAGCGGTCTACGTAAAGGGACCACTATCTTGGTATTCAGGGGGATTCGTGACAATAATGTATCTAGCGACGTCTCTGAGCAGTTAGCGGGGTCGAAATGAGGGTCTGAGTCTGACGCAGATGCCTCAGATTCTGACGCCAGGATGGCATATGCCTCCTCGGCGCTGTACACCCTCTCAGACATTATATATAATAGATTATAAAATTTTATAATTATTATATATATATAAGCGGATTTTTGGTTCTTAGAAGAACCGTTGGGTTTCACAAGAAAATACAAATAAACACCTAAATCTCTCTAAATCCCTCTAAACCTGCCTCAATTCTTCTAAATCTCCCTAAAATCTCTCTAAATCTGCCTCAATTTTTCTAATCTCACTAAATCTCACTAAAATCTCTAACCTGTCAAATCTGATCTCTCTCTCTCGCTCACCAAAACACAAGTGAGGAGAGGGAGGGAGAATCACAGAGGTCAGAGCCAATATTTACAAAATATTGACCTGACCTGACAAATTAGAAATTTTATTTTGATTTTTTCTAACTTCTGATTGGATGTTGCTAGCCTGCCTCTCTGATGAGGCAGGCTAGGAACATCCCACTCAGCCCCAAGATGACCCTGCCCTTAGAACCCTAACCCTAGCCCTACCCCTAACCCTAACCCTACCCCTAACCCTAACCCTACCCCTAACCCTACCCCTAACCCTAACCCTACCCCTAACCCTACCCCTAACCCTACCCCTACCCCTAACCCTACCCCTAACCCTAACCCTAACCCTACCCCTAACCCTAACCCTAACCCTAACCCTACCCCTAACCGTCAGTTTATTTTATTTATTTTTATTTTTATTTTACTTTTTATTTTACTTTTTTTTTCACTTTTTTTTACACTTTTTTTTTACTCTGCTGGGTGCCTTGATCCCTCGAGGCACCCAGCAGAGCACCTGATCACTGATGTGATCGTTTTTGTACTGAGTGCCACGATACCTCGTGGCACTCAGTACTTCCTGCCACTACCGGAAGTGATCGCTCGGGGGAGCGATCACGGACGGACCGGCGGCAGGTAAGCATATTGCAAGGATGCCTCGATGTCGAGGCATCCTTGTAATATACTCAGAGCAGCTGGAAGCGATACCGATCGCTTCCAGCGCTCTCTAGAAGTGCCGGGCACCTCTCCGGTGAAACCGGATGTTGATCGCTCCCGGGGAGCGATCACATGGTGCCCCGGCACTTCTAACCGCCATTGCACGGCTGCCTGGACTCCCAGGCAGCCTGCAATGGCGTTTGAGCTGCTGGAAGCGATCCGATCGCTTCCAGCGCTCAAAAACGGCAGGACGTACCATGTACGTCAGCGGGTCTAAGAGAGACCCGCTGCAATGACGTACATGGTACGTCCTCGGTCCTTAAGGGGTTAATATGGCAGTCGATGGTATTTTTATTTTTATTTTTAATATGAAATTCCGTTGATGAATTTCAGTGAAACGTAAGCTAATCTAATATATATTAGTTTAGTACCTCTGTCTCTGACTGAAGTTGAACTACATAATTAAAAAAATGTAATTTAAATCAGAAATACAAAATTGCGTTAACGAATTTAGGTTCTGAATTTCGTAACAACGGAAACGTGACTGGTGGATGACCAACCAGAGGTTTTCTTCTGCTGTGTGACTGCAGTTGCATTACAGAGACTGTGTGTGGTTGAACTCTGTACACCTGCTGTGCTCATTATGAGGGGTTCCCACCATCCCTGTGCTGTGCTGAGTTCCTCCAGGGTTTGTACACCTGCTGTGCTCATTATGAGGGGTTCCCACCATCCATGTGCTGTGCTCACTTCCTGGGTCTGTACTTCGGCTGTGCTCATTATGAGGGGTCCCCACCATTTCTGTGCTGTGCTGAGTTCCTCCAGGGTTTGTACACCTGCCGTCTGTGCTCATTATGAGGGGTTCCCACCATCCCTGTGCTGTGCTCACTTCCTGGGTCTGTACTTCGGCTGTCCTCATTATGAGGGGTCCCCACCATTCCTGTGCTGTGCTGAGTTCCTCCAGGGTTTGTACACCTGCTGTGCTCATTATGAGGGGTTCCCACCATTCCTGTGCTGTGCTGAGTTCCTCCAGGGTTTGTACACCCGCTGTGCTCATTATGAGGGGTTCCCACAACTCTCGAATGAACAATGTTCATTCAATTCGTACTCATGTTCTGAATCGCCCATCGACTACCAGTCTCCCACTCCCATATTAAAACAGGCAATATTCCCAACCCTCCCTCAGCAGCAGAAGAAAACCTCTGATTGGTCAAACAGTCACTTTTCCGTTGTAACGAAATTACGATTTGGATCCGAAACAAAATTTCTTATTTCGGATCTATTCGGAAGCATAGCAATTCGTATTTCGGATGCTTCCGAATCTACGAATTTGAGGAAATTCGTACGAATTTAGATTCGTAACGAAACGAATCGCACATATCTACTTAATAACACTCGTCGTGGCTCACTACAAAACTAAAAGGTACATATCATTGTGGCAACTTTAAGGCCTGTCAATCTATAAAAAAAGATTCACATATGGTATCTGACTCAAAAGAAGCTAAACAATATAAAGTGAGCTCTTTCTTTAACTGTAAAACCAGTGGCCTAGTATATCTTGCTACCTTTCGACCATTTAAACAAAGGATTCTTGAGCATATACGCTCAATAAAAAAACATCACAATACACCGATTGCACGCCATATGTATGCATACCATAACAACAATTGGAAATAACTAACCTTTTGTGGTATAGAAAAAGTACCACATTCTGTTAGAGGAGACAATTATGATCTACATCTATGCAGAAGGGAAACAATGTGGATACATCGCTTAAAAACAATAACACCACAGGGGTTAAACATAGGGTTTTCAATTACTCCATTTATTGGTACATAGTACATAAACTGCTCTACCCATTTACATACTTTTTTCTTTTCCATGATGGATTAGCACAACATCCTCCTTATTCATTACACACAATATGTCTTAACCTTTATTGAAAAGGTAAAATTCTTAACAATATTTTAACCTCTTCGCCTAATTACCCACATAATGCTCCTATCTGGTCAACTAATGACCTACCAACATTTGTCGATTGCTGATGTGTTTGAGCAGGACAGGAATATGGGCTGATATTATTCAGTATGTATACATAGCATGATATGTGCCTATCAGCCATCCCCCGATGTGTGGACCCACTGTAATTAGTCAGACTTTGTCTGAGTGTGGCATGAGCGGCCCACCGTGCCTTTCGATCAGCGGTGGGCGGCACCCACTATACGATCGTGCACGTTCCGTTCAACCGATAACGTCCCAACATAATTTGGTATAGATATCAGAAGGCAATCTAATCGGCCGTGACCTCTGCACACTGATTGACCTTTACACCAGACCAATATAGTCTCTGATTGGTCCCCCCTTCAAGCCGGGTGTGGATTGACTGACAACACGCATTACCGGCCAGCAATTCCAGTCCTTAACAGCCTTTAAATTCAGATACGGCTAATGAGGTTATTCGCTCCTGAGGAAGCTGTGTTACCCGCACAGCGAAACACGCATTGAGCACCTCTTTTTCTTTTCTTTTCTTTTAAAATATATGATCGTCACTATGCTATATCCCCACCTACTGAACCCTCACACTTGCAATGACGAATTGTCACCTGAACCTGTGGACTTTGGTATTGGGTTTTTGCAATTTCGGGAGCTGTGTGGCTGTATAATGTGCATTCACTGATCCGTTATAGATGGTTCCACCTCAAGGAGACCTACGGGAAATGTACTATGTTTAAATCCTCTCGGATACTTTGAGAGGTTGTATGGTGCTGTGAGCAATGTATGCCATGATGGTTCTAATTTAAGGCTTTAATAGGAACTCGTAATCATATTTGGTCCCACTTGTGGGAGACCTACAAACTTAGCATAAATTCTTTGGAGCTCTCTTTTAACCTAACAATTCCCCTTACTCACAGCAAAACCGCGGCTGAGTTTCAGTGCGTATATAGTGGCTCTTTATAGATGGTCCCAAGCAAAGGAGACCTATGGAGAACGAGCCACTTTAAAATCCTGTTGGGTGCCTTGAGAGATTGTGTGCCGTGTGACCATGATGGTCCAAATCTTAAACGGAACTCTCGCAATGAAAAAGAGAACTAAGAGTTCCCCAAAAAATTCACATTAGCAGCTCTTCCTATTGCTTCAGGATAACCATGATTTTGGTTAATTGTTGCAATAATCCTTTTTTTTGAAATTCAAAGTTTTTTATTATTATTATCACAAAAAATAACAAATAAAGGTAAAGTAGATACAATCATCAGAGGTGAGATAAGAGTACAACAAATACAAATACAAAGAAAGAGGCCAATGGCCAGGTAGACCGGATGTATATAAGCGTACACCCAACAGTATGAGAAATTCGACAGTCAGACACGAGCCTCCGTTCTATTCCCATCGCCACGAGAGTCGGACCATCGGTATTCATCTATTTTGCGCGTACTGTTGTCAAACCTAAAGTGGGGGGAAGGCCAAGGGGTATAAATCTCGAAGCGCGAAGAGGTCTCGTGGTCAAACCGGGAACGTTGGAGTACAGGCGAGGCCAGTAGAGGTGAAAAAAGAGAGATAGAGAGAGAAAGGAAGGAGACGAGATAGAAAAGATGGATATGAAAGAGAGAGGGGGGGATAACACAGCGAGGGGACATATCGATCAGCGGACATACATGAAACCACAATGCCAGGACAAGGTAAGTAGGGCTCTCTAATCAAGGCCAATCAGCTATGGGCTATCTGGTCTCCATCGAGCCCCGAACGTAGCGATGCAGCAGAGTCCTCCCAGTAGTACCACTTCGTCACGAATTCTGCTGTCAATCCCCTGTCCGCCATCTCTCGATGGTCAAGAGATCGAAGTGCTTCCACTCTACCCATCCTTGTCCTCAATAGAGGGGATCCTGTCAGTACGCCACAGGGCTGGTACGAGAGAACGAGCTGCAAGGAGCATAGACATTAGTACCGAGCGTTTCAGGTTTTTGAGGGGGAGCGCAATGTGAAACAGAAGGAAGCAGGCCGGAGAGAGTGACAGGTCCACTCCGGTGACCCGGAGGATGGCGTCGTGAATCTTGCGCCAGAATCCCAGTAAGGGGGGACAGGACCACCAGATGTGCAGAAATGTACCCTCCGCGTTATCGCATCTCCAGCACACCGATGGGGTCTGTGGAAATAGCCAGTGAAGGAAGCTGGGGGTCCTATATCAAAAGGATAGAATCTTATAAGATGTTTCCTGTACGCGGTTTGCTCCACAGTCTTTGTGGACCAGTGTAAACGTGTTAGTCCATTAGGCTGAAGTAAAAGTAGTCTCGAGTTCCTCTTCCCATCTAGACACGAAAGGTGGGACTTCTGAGTCAGCCGTCAAAATCATGCCATAAATAGTTGATACCCCACGAGGTAGGGGGAGGCTTGTGTGGCAGATTAGTTCAAACGGCAGTAGTGGGCGGCTCAAGCTATAGCCACAATTAAGGCTCTTCAAGTATGATTTAATTTGGGCGAAATTGAATTGTTCCAGTAGGGAGAGTGGTCCTACAGCGGCCGATCGTGGGGAGAGATCCAAGCGACCATCCGGAGGGAGATCCAAAGTGCGTAGTCAACCAGTGTCGGACAGTCTATCTCGCAGAGAAGGCAACACTCCGCTCGGCAGGCCCGGGTTGTGCATCGGGGCAAAAGCGGGGAGAGGGCCGAGGAGAGGCCAAACACCAGTTTACGTGAATGCCAGAGTCGTAGCGTGTTCAAGACCAGGTCCGGATCAGGAGGGGGGCCAGCAAGACTGTTTGGTGGCAACCAGGGGAGTGTCCACAAAGGACAGGGGGAAAGGGCACGTTCCACATCCATCCAGCGCTTGTCCAGCTTCTGCGCCGACCAGTCAACTATCCTCACCATTTGACTGGCAAGATAGTATTTCCTCGGGTCCGGTAGAGCTAAGCCGCCTCGGGATTTAGGGAGACACATTACTTTAAAACTCACTCTTGGACGGCCGTGGGCCCAGACAAATCGTAGCAACTCTTTTCGGAGCGTGGTAAAAAAGGAAACCGGGATTGGTATGGGCAAAGTAGTAAATAGGTACAGCAAACGTGGTAGCAAGTTCATCTTAAGTACGGCAATCCTGCCGAACCAGGAGAGCATCTTGCCATTCCAATCCGTTAGGTCCTTGACAAAGTTGCCGAGGATCGCCAAAAAATTTAGCTCAAAGATTTGTTTGGAGGTAGCAGCTAGCCATACCCCAAGGTACTTCATCTGCTCCGGGCAGTGTCGGAATGGGTATGTTCTGCTGATCGAGGAGACAGAGGTGGAATGTAGGGAAATGTTCAAAAATTCTGATTTGTCTCGGTTTATCCGATATCCCGCTATCGCTCCATAGTCATCCAGCGTCCGAAGAGTCGGGGTCCGTGACAAGAAACAACAGGTCATCTGCATAGGCCGAAACCTTGTGTTCGGAGGAGTGACCTCGGATGCCGGTGATATCGGCATTAAGACGGATTGCTACTAATAAAGGCTCAAGGGAAATAGCAAATAGGAGGGGGGATAAGGGGCATCCTTGGCGCGTACCATTTCTTATGTCCAAGTCGTGTGACAAGGCTCCATTGGCGCGCACTCTCGCTGTGGGGTTATTGTAAAGTGCTTTCGTCCAGTGTAGGAATGAGTCTCCCACTCCGGTACGCTGTAGGACCGAGAACATGAAGCTCCAACGAACTCTGTCAAAGGCCTTCTCCGTGTCCATGGACAGCAGGAGAAGGCCCGTGCTCGAGGCCCTGGCCAGCCCAATCGCACCCAGCACGCGTGTCGTCGCGTCTCGGGCTTCGCGGCCCGGAATAAAGCCTACTTGGTCTGAGTGAATTAAAGCGGGCAGGAGAGGTGCGAGGCGGTCCGCCAGGATCTTGGATAGAATTTTCAGGTCTGTATTCAGGAGGGAAATGGGGCGATAGTTGCGTACATCCGAAACGTCTTTCCCTGGTTTGCTGATCACCGAAATGGTAGCGGAAAGGGTATGAGGATGAAACTTCTCCCCATCCCGCAGCCGGGAGAAAAGGGAAGTCAGATGAGGAAGCAACTCATCTGAGAAGGCTTTATAATACTCTGCCGGGAGCCCATCAGGGCCCGGGCATTTCCCAGTTTTAAGAGTGATGATAACCCGTTTAATTTCTTCCACGGGAGTCGGTTCATCCAGGGTTTCTATCGCCGTGGGGGTTAGATTATGATTGAGTTTGCCATTGAGGTAGGCGTCGATTTCAATGGTAGACGGGACCCGATCCGACCCATCGTCCATATGGTAGAGCTTTTCATAAAAGCTCCGGAATTCCTCAAGGATCTGGTCCGGGTGTGACGTTAGTGTCCCCGTGGAAGTTTTAATTCTAGCGATGTAGTTTGCCTCCCGTCGCTTGCGGAGCATATGGGCCAGATATCTCCCCGGCTTGTTCTCTTTGAGGGCGAAGTAGCACTTAGTCCGCTGAGCAGCAAAACGAATATTCGCATCTAGCAGATCGTTAAGCACTCTTCGTTTGGATGCTAATAAGGCATAATCGGAAGGGAGGGCAGAGGAGTGATGTAAGAGCTCAAGATCTCTAATTTCCTTAAATAAATCACGGAGTTTCCCCGAACTTTCCTTTTTAAGAGCGGTGGCTTTGCTAATGAGCATTCCCCTAAGGACTGCTTTGTGGGCTTCCCACGTGGTAGGGAATGGTACCTCCGCACGTTCGTTGTCCGAGAAGTAGTTGCGTAAACATGTTGTAACGTCTTGGCAGATAGCAGGGTTCTGTAGCAGGGTCAAGTTTAGGCGCCATTGACGCTCTGAGGGCCGGGATAAGGGGGAGGAAAAAGTGATCAACAATGGGCAATGATCCGACCAGGATTGTGCTTGTATAGCCGAATCCACCACGTTAAGCAACATGCCTTGTTGGACAAACACATAATCCAGTCTCGAGTACGAGGAGTGCACGGGAGAAAAGAACGTATAGTCCCGCTTGCCTGCATGAAAGGCCCTCCATACATCCACCAATTGTAGACTATCCAGGGATCGACGCATGTGTCGAAGCACATTGTGCGGGATCGAGGATCGGCCAGCAGACGTGTCCGTCCGTGGGTCAAGGGGGGCGTTAAAGTCTCCGGCGACCACTAAGGTCCCGGATTTAAAGGAATCGAGACGGCGAAGTATGGAGGCGAGACATCGGTGCTGGTTAGTGTTTGGGAGGTATGTAGACGCAAACGTGTACACCACGTCAACTATAGTGCATTTGACAAATAGGAAGCGACCCTCCTTATCAGGGAGGACTGCATCTACGGTCACGGGTATATCCTTAGCGAAGAGGATCGCCACCCCCGGCTTTTGGTTTGGTAAGGGTCACTAAAGTGTCCCACCGGAAAGGCCGGATCTCTGAGAATCGGGGAGGCTCCCGTCTTAAAGTGCGTTTCCTGGAGGAAGGCCACCGAAGATCGCAGCGCCCGGATCTCTCGAAACAGCCGCTTACGCCGTTCGGGCGTGTTAAGTCCATTAACGTTATACGTGAGGAAATGGAGGGACTTCGGGGAAAAGCCTGGCATTGTAGACATAGCTCACCAACCAACAATCAGACAAACAAAGAGACAAACAGGGGTAGGGGAGGGTGAGGGAGAGAAGGGTATATGGGGGGTAGAGAGAGTAAGGGGAGAGTGACAGAAAAGAGATGGAGAGACAGGTTCGAGAAGAAAGACAGAGAATGAATGAGGAGTGATACGTCACCAAGAGAGGCTATATCAGCCTGGCTAGAGGCCAAATACCTTCTTGTAAAGAAGTCGACGACCGACCCTCGTGGGCGACAGACCTAGACTCTAGAGGCCGCTGAGACCGACTGTGAACAGAAAACGAGGAGAATAAAACTGAATCAGCGACGGTCAGGTATCTAGGTCTTAAAAAACAAATTAAACAGGTAATAACGAGTAAAACTGAGGCCCCTCCAACTGTATGAGGGAAATTGAGAAAGTGCAAACACCAGTATAGAAAGGAAAAACATAGTCCACTTAATAGGAGTGTGAGACGTAAAGTTCCCTGAGCCGGTCTCGCCTCGGCCACATGGTTCTGGAAACTGCCTGATGGCGACCCCCCTCCCTCCAAAGGCCCCCCACGTCCATCCTCCCCATGCCTAAGGGATGTTATACAACAGGCGAGTATGCTCAAAAACATGCAAGCTACATCAGAAAAACGAGATAGGTGTTGGGGGGAAAGGACGAGGTTAGATATCCCCATAGTGCGTAAGGGGCGGGTAGTGGGCCAATCATAACAGTGTCTGTATCGTAGAGGACAGGGGAGCAGAAGGAGGCGGCATTCAAAAAAAATAAAAAAAATATTCCCCATAGCCTCCCTGGACTTGGTATGAGGATGTCGCTGTTGAGGCGGTGCGTTATCCCAGACGTCGAAAGAGGGCTCCGCTGTAGGCCCGATGCATTGGAATTCATGTGAGTGGGAGCTCCATGAGTGAAGTGTTGAGTCGACTGTCTCCTGCAAGAGAGTCCAGATAAAAAGTAGCTAGAGCGGTCGAGTAGGGAGGTAGACAGAGGCGCCGTTCGAAGGGTGTCCGCATCCTCCGTGATTACGGTGCAATGATATCGTTGACGGCGCGATGCACCAAAAAGCGGGCATATCCACATTGTCTCAAAGGTCGGATCCGGACCTACACGGAGGGGAACTCCTGAGGCATTGTGCCGAACCTATTGTCGTCCGCCGGAGAGTCCAGGTGGGGGGCCTCCTAAAGCCGTTTAAGCGTGGTAGATCAACATTAGGAGAGGGGAGAGAGAAAAAAAAAAGGGGGGGTATTTCTCCCATCGAACCCCATCCCAGCAGAGTTTGTAGAACATTCGAGGGGAGCTAGTGATATCAGGACAAAGGTTGATCGCGGGTGGTCCCGGGGTGGAGGTTGGGCACGCCCATCAGAGAAGCGGGAGAATCATTCCCATAGGTTATAGGGGCGAGCTAGGTACCGGGGGTGGGAGACCAAGCAATACGGGATTCCATAAGAGTCCGCAAAACCGACAAGGGAACTCCAGTGTGGTTGCAAGGTGGGAAGTCAAACATCAGCGTGGTGCGGGGAGTGAGGAGGTGATAGCTCCCGGGCGAGGGCTCGGTCCGGAGAGGCCCGTCCGCGTCTGCGCGACCGGCGTCTACGGGGGCGAGGAAGGTCCGGACGCGGACGAGCCGTGTCCTCCCAGCTGCGAACGGAGACCTCTGGTAGCTCCAAGGCCTCCAGGAAGGCCGGGACATCTGTCGGGTAACAAATCGTGTGCCGAACCCCGTTGTTCAGCGCGAGTAAAGTGAAGGGGAATCCCCACCTGTAGGGCAGATTAGCCCGCCTGAGCGCCTGCGTGACCGGTTGTAGACATCTTCGAGCCGCCAGGGTAAACGGAGACAAGTCCTGATAGAGTTCAATGCTGCATTGATGGAAATCCCATTGCCTCGAGGATCTGGCTTTAAGCATGATGGATTCCTTAAGTGCGAACTCGGTCAGGTGGCAGATCACATCCCTGGGAGGTGCTGTCGGTGGAGGCTGGGGGCGGAGGGCCCTGTGAGCTCTATCAATGTGGATGGGAGTATCGAGCTTCCTATTCAGGATATGATTGAACAGCTCGGTTAGGATAGCACGGAGATCTTCCGGCCCCTCCACTTCAAGCAGGCCGCGGACTCTTATGTTATGCCTCCTACCTCTATTATCGAGGTCGTCTACCCGGCGCTGGAGCTCCGAGAAGGCTGTTGGTGAAGTGGTCGTCATCTCGGGGGGAGGCCGTTGCGCAACTTCTTCCAGGGCGCCTACTCTGGTCGACAGGGCCGAGACCTCGGTGCGGATCTCCCGAACCTCCCTTCCGAAGTTCTCACGGAGGTCGGCCACCATGTCGGAAAGATCCGCTTTGGTGGGGAGCGCAGATATGAGGCGTTCCAGCCGGTGTGTAACCTCCTCTTGGTCCGCCGCTCGGGGTGGTGGGGAAGGCCCGTCCGCCATGTTAGGTGGCTCCGGCGGGGTTAGTGTCGTCCCGGGCGGGATGAAAAAGGCGTCTAAGGAGCCCGCGGATCTCGCGGGGGGGTGGGCAGGAGCTTTCGGGGTGGATATCTTCCCTTTTCCTCGAACCATGTCCCGTTCAGTACTGGGGGAGAGCAGAAAAGTTGGAGGGGATTCAGGAGCTCGTTTAGAATGCGGCCATCGTGGTCGAAGGTCAGGACACGCCCCCTGCAATAATCCTTTGATACAATTGATACACCTGTTTCTGCTTATGCGAATTGAAATATATTTTGCTCATCGATTTATACACGATCAAAATGCAAAAACATTATGCACTAAGTATCATATAATTAAGCAAGATATCCAGCCAAAAATCGAGTCCCTTGAGGATGTATGGGGTTTGTACAAAGCACTGTCAGTGACGTTCTTTTTCGTCTAAATCAAATAAATTGTTCTTGTTCTTTCTATCATCACTTTGTGTATTTAGTGCGTAGTGCACATGCGTATGACTGTACCCCCCACCAGGGATTGTTTGTGGGGAGGTAATAAACAGCCTGCAAAAAACAGGCGCAACCACTTGATACGTGTTATAAATTATATATGTTGGAGTTTTTAAATGAAGTTCTATTAAAGATTTCTTGAATTTTTAATCTGTTGATCAACCTCTTCTTTCAGTGGGGGCTCCCCCACTGAATTTGACTCTTTTGGTTGTTTCATGTTTGCATATCGGAGTTTAATCCCGCAAATTGAGGTTGATCGTATTTCCCTCATTCAAGGGAGCTATCTTTGCTTTCCTTTGTTTCTTTTTTAAAAAGTCACTTTTATTTTTAATTTTTTTGATTTCATTTTTTTAGGCTTTTCACAGCAATTTTTTTTAAAAAAAGTAGCGCTCGGTTTTTATCTGTAACAGAACTTTTTATTATTATTCATTGGACCTTATATATTATTTCCAGGCATTTTCCTGCAGCAATTTTTTTTAAAAAAAAATGCATTTTATAATTGCGGCTTTTTTTTCTTCTACCCCCGTTCGGAGGCTTGTCAGCTTCTTCCGGCAGCTGGTCGGCTGCTTTTTTCAGATCGATTCGGCGGATCGTTAGATGCATTCGCCAGTTTTTCGGCAGGGTTTTCAATTTGTTTGGAGGCTTTGCGATTTGAGTCGGCAGTTTTGCGTCGGTTTTCGGATGCGTTCGATACGGTGCACTTCGAGGACCCTGCGGTGAATGCTGCTTTCACCGCAGGGTCGGCGAATTTAACTCTCCGAAGTGCGGCAAATGGGAGAGCACCGAAATGTCGATGACATATCGGTGCTCTCTGAATAACCCTGTAAATAATAGATCTGTTAATTATGAGTGGATATCAAGGGAAGTATCATGAAGCACATGTATGCTTATCTGCAGGTATATCTCTTTCAGACCTGTATCTATGATATCTATACCCACATACATCATGCATATTGGTAGATGCCACATGGAATACCCGTATAAATTATGAAATGACCATAAACCAGTAAACGTAAGCAAACAGATAGGGGTCAGCAACCTTGGCTCCTTGATGTTTTTAGAACTACATCTCCCATGATGCTCAGTCACCCATTTGGCTGACTGAGCCACATGGGAAATGTAGTTCCCAAAACATCAGGGAGAGTCAAGGTTGCTGACCCCTGAGTTAGGTTATTGGTTGCTCATATACAGTGGCAAGAAAAAGTATGTGAACCCTTTGGGTTTACGTGGAGTTTTGCATGAATTGGTCATAAAATGTGCTCTGATCTTCATCTAAGTCACAACAATTTGAAAAACACAGTCTGCTTAAAATAATACAACACAAACATTATATGTTTTCATGTGTTTATTGAACAGAACATGTGAACAATCACAGTGCAGGGTGGAAAAAGTATGTGAACCTTTGGACTTAATAACTGGTTGACCCTCCTTTGGCAGAAATAACCTCAACCAAACATTTCCTGTAGTTGCAGATCAGACCTGCACAACGATCTGGAGTAATTTTGGACCACTGCTCTTCACAAAACTGTTTCAGTGTAGCAATATTCTTGGGATGTCTGGTGTGATTCGCTCTCTTAAGGTCATGCCACAGCATTTCAATCGGGTTGAGGTCAGGACTCTGACTGGGCCACTCCAGAAGGCGTATTTTGTTTTATTGAAGCCATTCTTTTGTTGAATTACTTGTATGCTTTGGGTCATTGTCCTGTTGCATCACCCATCCTCTGCGGAGCTTCAGTTGGCGGACAGATGGTCTTACGTTTTCCTGCAAAATGTCTTGATAAACTCTGGAATTCATTTTTCCATCAATGACAACAATCCGTCCAAGCCCTGAGGCAGCAAAGCAGCCTCCAACCATGATGCTCCCTCCGCCATGTTTTACAGTGGGGATGAGGTTTTGATGTTGGTGTGCTGTGCCTTTTTTTCTCCACACATAGTGTTGTGTGTTTTTTCCAAACAACTCAATTTTGGTTTCATCTGTCCACAGAATATTTTGCCAGTAGTGCTGGGGAAATTCCAGGTGCTTTTTGCAAACTTCGAACATGCTGCAATATTCTTTTTGGACAGCAATGGCTTCCTCCGTGGTGTCCTCCCATGTACTTCATTCTTGTTTAATGTTTTCCTTATTGTAGATGTGTCAACAAAAATGTTAGCATGTGCCAGAGATTTCTGTAAGTCTTTAGCTGACACTCTAGGATTCTTCTTTACCTCATTAAGCATTCTGCGCTGTGCTCTTGCAGTCATCTTTACAGGACGACCATGCCTAGGGAGAGTAGCAACAGTGCTGAACTTTCTCCTTTTGCTGACAGTCTGTCTTACCGTGGACACATGAACATCAAGGCTTTTGGAGATACTTTTGTAACCCTTTCCAGCTTCATGCAAGTCAACAATTCTTGATCGTAGGTCTTCTGAGAGCTCTTTTCTGCGAGGCATGGTTCACATCAGGCAGTGCTTCTTGAAACCAGTAAACCCAAAACTGGTGTGTTTTTAAAGGGCAAGACAGCTTTCAGCAACACATCCAATAATATCACACTGATTGGACTCAAGGTTGGCTGACTCCTGGCTCCAATTAGCTCTTGGAGAAGTCATTAGGCTAGGGTTTCACATACGTTTTCCACCCTGCACTGTGAATGTTTACATGTTATGTTCAATAAACACATGAAAACATATAATGTTTGTGTTGTATTATTTTAAGCAGACTGTGGTTTTCAAATTGTTGTGACTTAGATGAAGATCAGAGCACATTTTATGACCAATTCATGCAAAACTCCACGTAATCCCAAAGGGTTCACATACTTTTTCTTGCCACTGTATAGATAATGTAATGACTTTCTATATGGGGATATATAGATACTGTAATAGCACGCTATATGATATATAGATACTGTAATGGCTCTCTATATGGGGATATATAGATACTGTAATAGCACTATATATGGGATATATAGATACTGTGATTTTTCTCTATATGGGGATATATAGATACTGTAATGGCTCTCTATATGAGGATATATAGATACTGTAATAGTAAAGGGGAGTAGCCTTTAGGCGCACGTGATATGTGGCTCAGCTAATTTGCTGATATATTTAGCCAAATGTTTAAACATAGACAGGGTCACTCCAATGAAGGATTTATAATTACTCAATTGCCTGTTATTTAGAATATACACAGTCAAAAGTTCACAAGTCCTTCTTTATAGCCCCTCAAGGTTTAGGAAGAGTCTTCTTCTTTGTTCAGCTCAGCAGAATTTTCAAACTCTCTATGAAATATATAAAGAGAGAGGACCATTGCGCGGTATACAACATTTAAAAGCCCCTATTCGTCTCCTAGGGGGTACTTACAGAATTCAGAGCCTGTGTCCTGGCTCTGAGGGGGTATCCGCTTGCAGGGTATTTCATATGGCAACCCTTTGCCCTTTTGTGGATCCTCCGCCGTCCCAATCAGATTATTGGTGCAAAAAAGGAAATGTATAAACTCCACCTTCTGACGGGTTGCAAAAGATTTTATTAAAAAGTAAAACAGTTTATAAAATAAGGGTAGAAAGCACTCATATGTGCTGCTAAGACGCGTTTCGCCGAAAAATTCGGCTTCATCAGTTAGTAAAACTGTGTACATGACATTTCCTTTTAATATACAGCCAAAGTAGATTGAATGGCCTCGGTTTGAGTTGGCGTGCGTTCCACCGTGGTTACTTCCGCGTTCCACCGTGGTTCCTTCCGTATTCTCTATATCGAAGGAGCTGATGTTGGTAATTGCAGAAATGCTCAATGCCCGTCCCTGCTGCCATGATTCTAAGTGCTGGCGTGCCGGTGTTAGATACTGTAATGGCTCTCTATATGGGGATATATAGATATTGTAATGGCTCTCTATATGGGGATATATAGATACTGTAATAGCACTATATATGGCATAGATACTGTGATTTTTCTCTATATGGGGATATATAGATACTGTAATGACTCTATATGAGGATATATAGATACTGTAATAGCTCTCTATATGGGGATATATAGATACTGTAATGGCTCTCTATATGGGGATATATAGATACTGTAATGGCTCTCTATATGGGGATATATAGATACTGTAATAGCTCTCTATATGGGGATATATAGATACTGTAATGGCTCTCTATATGGGGATATATAGATACTGTAATGACTCTCTATATGGGGATATATAGATACTGTAATGACGCTCTATATGAGGATATATAGATACTGTAATGGCACTCTATATGGGGATATATAGATACTGTAACGATTCTCTATATGGGGTTATATAGATACTGCAATGGCTCTCTATATGAGGATATATAGATACTGTAATGGCTCTCTATATGGGATATATACATACTGTAATGGCTCTCAATATGGGGATATATAGATACTGTAATGGCTCTCTATATGGGGATATATAGATACTGTAATGACTCTCTATATGGGGATATATAGATACTGTAATGGCTCTCTATATGAGGATATATAGATACTTCTTGCTAATAGCTTTAGTGACCATTGTCTAGTGTACTGCGTGCACAAAATTAAGGCCTTGAAATCTCCCCCAAAGGTAATAACCACCAGGTCTTTCAAGAAATGTATTCTTGAATCCTTCCTAAGTGATCTCAAACAGCTCCCCTGGTACAGGCTAAACCTAATCCCAGACCTAGACTGTGCAGTTGAATACTTTCAGTCTGAGCTCCTGCAAGTCTGGAATTCCCATGCCCCGCTGCGTAAAGTGCGAGTAAAAGGGACTCATCTCCTCTGGGTTACAGCTGATCTTACACTAATGTACCAGTTTAGAGATTCACTGTGGTCAAATTTCAAGAGTACTGGTTCCATGAACGATCACTACGAATACCGAAAATGTCGGAATGAATGCACAAAAGAAACAAAAATGGCCAAAGCCCATTACTTCAATGAAAATCTAAACAATAACATATCAAACCCTAGAAACTTTTGGAGAACCATAAGTAACATACAAGCACCCCCAGTCCACTCCCAGCCAGCTGCTGTCAAAGTAAACAACCAAACCCTGCAACACCCCCTAGATGTAGCAAATGCCTTTAATGATTATTTTGTTGGATGTGCCACCACTTTGATTGCCAAGCTAGGAAATGACATGCAATCAGAGAGGCCTCATGCAGGTCAGGCCCCCCCCCAAACTGTGCAAAGTCCCTGTATCAGACAGGAATTCAGTTTTAGACCAGTGCCTGTCAGTGTCGTTACTAAACTTCTCCGTAAGCAAAAAATTAAATACCAGTCTGGACCTGATCAAATACCAGCAATGCTGCTGAAAATCAGTGGGCCAGCAATTGCAAATCCTGTCGCAACCCTAATAAATGAGTCACTGGCGACTGGATACATACCCAAGCTCTGGAAGACTGCAAGAGTGGTACCTATCCATAAAAGTGGTGACCGTACTTTGGTATCCAACTACCGTCCGATATCGTTGCTCCCTGTAATGTCAAAAGTCTTGGAAAAATGTGTCTACACGAAATTACGTGATTATTATCAATATTGGAACTACTTAACCCCAGATCAATCAGGCTTTCGTCCAAATCACTCAACTACAACCGCCCTTTTAAAAGTCTGCAATGATATCCAAGCTAGGATGGAACAAGGAAACCTAACTGGAGCCATCTTCCTTGATTTTGCCAAGGCCTTTGACACGGTAGACCATGGCATCTTGTTAGAAAAACTTAAAAACTCTGGCATTGGTGATCGCACGCTAACCTGGTTTCAATCATATGTGTCCGACCGATCACAATATGTGTCAATTTCTGGCAACTCCTCCCTCCCGCTCCCAGTCACTTGCGGTGTACCCCAAGGCTCAATACTAGGCCCCCTGCTATTCACAATATTCATAAATGATCTGCCCAATGTCTGCAAAGCCTCAACTGTACATATGTACGCAGACGACACTGTGATCTATACCAGCAAACCAAATCTCCCGCAGCTGGAGGCCATGCTGCAAGAACAATTCACAGAGGTAGAAAAGTGGATCAAAAACAAGAAACTTTTTTTAAATACTGACAAAACTGTAACGATGCTCTTTGGAACAGCACCTAAACTACACAAATTGCAAAATCCCCATCTATGTGTTGGGACAAAATCAAATGGCATGCTGACCACAGTCACTTCTCTCAAATATCTAGGTATGTGGTTGGACCCTAATCTATCCTATGGCCCCCGCATCGAAAAACTCTCATCTAAACTTTACCCCAAACTAGGTGCCCTGTACAGAAACAAATCCTGCCTGAGTCCCGCAGTAAGAAAGCAGATTGTACAGCAAATGCTTATGCCGGCTATTGATTACGGAGATGTAGTGTATGCAGCCGCCCCGCAAACACACCTTCATAAACTTACTACATTGTATAACTCATTCTGCCGCTTTGCGCTACAATGTAACTACATGACCCACCATTGTGACATGTTAAAAGAGCTAAACTGGCCATCGCTGGAATCCAGACGCACCCTTCACCTTTCCAGCATGGTGTTTAAGAGCATCTCTGGGAAGTTGCCACCCTACCTGAATAGACTGCTTCCCCCAGCAGCTCCCTCATCCTATAACCTCCGATCCAGGACCAGCACCTTACTTGCAATACCACAATACAAAAAGACAGTGGCTCGGTCCTCATATTCCTACAGAACACCACAATTATGGAATAACCTCCCAGACACCATCAAATCTTCCCCCAGTCTAAGTCTTAAGTCACTCAAAAGCTCCTTACTAACATACTTCAATACAGAATGCACCTGTAAACATGTAACCTAGTGACTATATTTCCTACATATTTATTTTCTGTTAATCTGTATATTTGTGTTGTTTTTTTAATATCTTGCTTTGTATTACTTTGTATTTCTGTAACTGTAACACTTCAATGTTCTTGAACCCAGGACATACTTGAAAACGAGAGAAATCTCAATGTATCCTTCCTGGTAAAATCCTTTATAAATAAAATACTGTAATGGCTCTCTATATGGGATATATATACTGTAATGGCTCTCAATATGGGGATATATAGATACTGTAATGGCTCTCTATATGGGGATATATAGATACTGTAACAGCTCTATATGGGGATATATAGATACTGTAATGGCTCTCTATATGGGGATATATAGATACTGTAATGGCTCTCAATATGGGGATATATAGATACTGTAATGGCTCTCTATATGGGGATATATAGATACGGTAATAGCTTTCTATATGGGGATATATAGATACTGTAATGGCTCTCTATGGGGATATATAGATACTGTAATGGCTCTCTATATGGGGATATATAGATACTGTAATGACTCTCTATATGAGGATATACAGTATAGATACTGTAATGGCTCTCTATATGGGGATATATAGATACTGTAATGGCTCTCTATATGGGGATATATAGATACTGGAATGGCTCTCTATATGAGGATATATAGATACTATAATGGCTCTATATGAGGATATATAGATACTGTAATGGCTCTCTATATGAGGATATATAGATACTGTAATGGCTCTCTATATGGGGATATATATACTGTAATGACTCTCTATATGAGGATATATAGATACTGTAATGGCTCTCTATATGGGGATATATAGATACTGTAATGGCTCTCTATATGGGGATATATGGATACTGTAATAGTTCTCTATATGGGGATATATAGATACTGTAATAGCTCTCAATATGGGGATATATAGATACTGTAATGGCTCTCTATATGGGGATATATAGATACTGTAATGGCTCTCTATATGGGGATATATAGATAATGTAATGGCTCTATATGAGGATATATAGATACTGTAATGGCTCTCTATATGAGGATATATAGATACTGTAATGGCTCTCTATATGGGGATATATAGATACTGTAATGGCTCTCTATATGGGGATATATAGATACTGTAATGGCTCTCTATATGAGGATATATAGATACTGTAATGGCTCTATATATGAGGATATATAGATACTGTAATGGCTCTCTATATGGGGATATATAGATACTGTAATGGCTCTCTATATGAGGATATATAGATACTGTAAAGGCTCTCTATATGAGGATATATAGATACTGTAATGGCTCTCTATATGGGGATATATAGATACTGTAATGGCTCTCTATATGGGGATATATAGATACTGTAATGGCTCTCTATATGAGGATATATAGATACTGTAAAGGCTCTCTATATGAGGATATATAGATACTGTAATGGCTCTCTATATGGGGATATATAGATACTGTAATGGCTCTCTATATGGGGATATATAGATACTGTAATGGCTCTATGTGAGGATATATAGATACTGTAATGGCTCTCTATATGAGGATATATAGATACTGTAATGGCTCTCTATATGGGGATATATAGATACTGTAATGGCTCTCTATATGGGGATATATAGATACTGTAATGGCTCTCTATATGGGGATATATAGATACTATAATGGCTCTCTATATGAGGATATATAGATACTGTAATGGCTCTATATATGAGGATATATAGATACTGTAATGGCTCTCTATATGGGGATATATAGATACTGTAATGGCTCTCTATATGGGGATATATGGATACTGTAATGGATCTCTATATGGGGATATATAGATACTGTAATGGCTCTCTATATGAGGATATATATACTGTAATGACTCTCTATATGGGGATATATAGATACTGTAATGACTCTCTATATGAGGATATATAGATACTGTAATGGCTCTCTATATGAGGATATATAGATACTGTAATAGCTCTCTATATGGGGATATATAGATACTGTAATAGCTCTCTATATGGGGATATATATACTGTAATGACTCTCTATATGAGGATATATAGATACTGTAATGGCTCTCTATATGGGGATATATAGATACTGTAATGACTCTCTATATGAGGATATATAGATACTGTAATAGCTCTCTATATGGGGATATATATACTGTAATGACTCTCTATATGAGGATATATAGATACTGTAATGACTCTCTATATGGGGATATATAGATACTGTAATGACTCTCTATATGAGGATATATAGATACTGTAATGACTCTCTATATGAGGATATATAGATACTGTAATAGCTCTCTGTATGAGGATATATAGATACTGTAATGACTCTCTATATGAGGATATATAGATACTGTAATGACTCTCTATATGAGGATATATAGATACTGTAATAGCTCTCTATATGAGGATATATAGATACTGGAATGGCTCTATATGGGGATATATAGATACTGTAATGGCTCTCTATATGGGGATATATAGATACTGTAATAGCTCTCTATATGGGGATATATAGATACTGTAATGGCTCTCTATATGGGGATATATAGATACTGGAATGGCTCTATATGGGGATATATAGATACTGTAATGGCTCTCTATATGAGGATATATAGATACTGTAATGGCTCTCTATATGGGGATATATAGATAATGTAATGGCTCTCTATATGAGGATATATAGATACTGTAATGGCTCTCTATATGGGGATATATAGATAATGTAATGGCTCTCTATATGAGGATATATAGATACTGTAATAGCTCTCTATATGGGGATATATAGATACTGGAATGGCTCTCTATATGGGGATATATAGATAATGTAATGGCTCTCTATATGAGGATATATAGATACTGTAATAGCTCTCTATATGGGGATATATAGATACTGTAATGGCTCTCTATATGGGGATATATAGATACTGTAATGACTCTCTATATGGGGATATATAGATACTGTAATGGCTCTCTATATGGGGATATATAGATACTGTAATAGCTCTCTATATGGGGATATATAGATAATGTAATGGCTCTCTATCAGAGGAATTTCAGGGGGAGGGGGATTGGAAAGTGAATTTGGAGTCATTGGGAAAGTGTAAGAGCTTTGCTGTTGCCTGGGATTTCACTGACTGAGGTCACCTGACTGACACAGATGACCCCTCCCTCGTCAAGCTCGCGGTTGGTGCAGCCGGGCTGACACTCACGCGCTCCTGTCCAATCAGGAGGAAGCTCGCTCTCCGCTGTGCCTGCTGGGAGGGCAGAGCTCTCTGTCACGCAGTGAGTGTGCTGCCAGCTGTGTGTGTTTGCCCGGCGGCCGTGCCAGCTCCCAGACGGGTAGGTGCGTGTGAGTGCGTGAGAGAGAGCCAGGGTGCTGCCGCCGCTAGTGAGTGGCCTGGCAGGGGATCACCACCCCGGGCCGCTGGCTGCCATGACTGTCCTCACTGCTCCCGTGACCAGGAAGTGTCAGCCCTGCCTGTCACCCTCAGCCAGCACACACCGGAAGTGCAGTGGGACTGTGCCAATGTGCAGGGGGGATCTTTACATATCACGTTTATAAAGGGGGTGTTAGGCTTGATTAGTTATTTTGGTTTGTTTTACTCTTAAAGGGTTAATTCAATAAGAGCTGAACCTGCACTGTGCAATCAAATAGCGGCTCGGCTATTCAGAAAGCTGTCAACTGGCCAAATATTGGCGAACTGACTACTATACGGTGCAGTTATTCTCAGATCCTCAATCTTCGGCAGCAGCAAAATGCCCCATAGAGAAGTAATGGTTAATCTATACAGAGACACCAAAGTGTCACCCCTCTCCTCTTAGATTGTAAGCTCTGGTACAGGGTCCCCTCTCCTCTTAGATTGTAAACTCTGGGGCAGGGTCCCCTCTCCTCTTAGATTGTAAACTCTGGAGCAGGGTCCCCTCTCCTCTTAGATTGTAAACTCTGGAGCAGGGTCCCCTCTCTTCTTAGATTGTAAGCTCTGGGGCAGGGTCCCCTCTCTTCTTAGATTGTAAGCTCTGTGGCAGGGTCCCCTCTCTTCTTAGATTGTAAGCTCTGGGGCAGGGTCCCCTCTCCTCTTAGATTGTAAACTCTGGGGCAGGGTCCCCTCTCCTCTTAGATTGTAAGCTCTGGGGCAGGGTCCCCTCTCCTCTTAGATTGTAAACTCTGGGGCAGGGTCCCCTCTCCTCTTAGATTGTAAGCTCTGGAGCAGGGTCCCCTCTCCTCTTAGATTGTAAACTCTGGGGCAGGGTCCCCTCTCCTCTTAGATTGTAAGCTCTGGGGCAGGGTCCCCTCTCCTCTTAGATTGTAAGCTCTGGGGCAGGGTCCCCTCTCTTCTTAGATTGTAAGCTCTGGGGCAGGGTCCCCTCTCCTCTTAGATTGTAAGCTCTGGGGCAGGGTCCCCTCTCCTCTTAGATTGTAAGCTCTGGGGCAGGGTCCCCTCTCCTCTTAGATTGTAAACTCTGGGGCAGGGTCCCCTCTCCTCTTAGATTGTAAGCTTTGGGGCAGGGTCCCCTCTCCTCTTAGATTGTAAGCTTTGGGGCAGGGTCCCCTCTCCTCTTAGATTGTAAGCTTTGGGGCAGGGTCCCCTCTCCTCTTAGATTGTAAGCTTGGGGCAGGGTCCCCTCTCCTCTTAGATTGTAAGCTCTGGGGCAGGGTCCCCTCTCCTCTTAGATTGTAAGCTCTGGGGCAGGGTCCCCTCTCCTCTTAGATTGTAAACTCTGGGGCAGGGTCCCCTCTCCTCTTAGATTGTACGCTCTGGAGCAGGGTCCCCTCTCCTCTTAGATTGTAAGCTCTGGAGCAGGGTCCCCTCTCCTCTTAGATTGTAAACTCTGGGGCAGGGTCCCCTCTCCTCTTAGATTGTAAACTCTGGGGCAGGGTCCCCTCTCCTCTTAGATTGTAAACTCTGGAGCAGGGTCCCCTCTCCTCTTAGATTGTAAGCTTTGGGGCAGGGTCCCCTCTCCTCTTAGATTGTAAGCTCTGGGGCAGGGTCCCCTCTCCTCTTAGATTGTAAACTCTGGAGCAGGGTCCCCTCTCCTCTTAGATTGTAAGCTCTTGAGCAGGGTCCCCTCTCCTCTTAGATTGTAAGCTCTGGAGCAGGGTCCCCTCTCCTCTTAGATTGTAAGCTCTGGAGCAGGGTCCTCTCCTCTTAGATTGTAAGCTCTGGAGCAGGGTCCCCTCTCCTCTTAGATTGTAAGCTCTGGAGCAGGGTCCCCTCTCCTCTTAGATTGTAAGCTCTGGAGCAGGGTCCCCTCTCCTCTTAGATTGTAAGCTCTGGGGCAGGGTCCCCTCTCCTCTTAGATTGTAAGCTCTGGAGCAGGGTCCCCTCTCCTCTTAGATTGTAAGCTCTGGAGCAGGGTCCCCTCTCCTCTTAGATTGTAAGCTCTGGGGCAGGGTCCTCTCTCCTCTCTGTTCTGTGTGTTTTTAACTTGTATGTATATCGGTTATTCTGTCCCACCCTTTGTACAGCGCTACAGAACGTGCTAGTGCTTTATACGTACTTGTAACTGTAATGCTCTGATTTTTGGTGGTTCAGTTCGACAGGTTTAAACAGGCGAATCCTAATGTTAAAAAAAAAAATAATCCTTTAGCTTTTAGTTTATTCTTTTTTTTTTTTGGTTTATAACACCTTTTTCATGTTGTTGTTGTTGTTGTGTTTTTTATTGTTTTTTTTAGCATTTTCAGAGCAAATTGTTTTGAATCCCAATATTTTTTTTAGTTCTGTAACCAGACCATTTTATTTCTTATAGGACCTTTTTTATTGTTTGCACACCTTTTAATGCATTCGTATTGGTTTAAACACTTATTCGAAGAATAGCTGAGTGACCTTTTTTTTTTTTTCTGCAGTTCGGTGCAATTCAGGGACCCTGCGTTGGATAGTGAATTCACCGCATGGTTATTTAACCTTGAAGCGCCCACACGTCCATAAATAAATTCAGATCATGAGGCTGGGGGGGGGGGGGGTCACAGACTTACTTTTTGTTATTATCTGAGCCTGATTTCCCTGGTGTTCTCTGCTCTGATTTCTCCCATCACACAATATCGTTACATTTTTTTTTCACTCACTGCACAGATCCTAAAGAACATAGCATATGCGGGTTTGGGTCGAAATCCCTACAACCAGGTTCCCTAATGCCAACTTCCCTACACGGCCAACTTCCCTACACGGCCAACTTCCCTACACGGCCAACTTCCCTACACGGCCAACTTCCCTACACGGCCAACTTCCCTACACGGCCAACTTCCCTACACGGCCAACTTCCAGACATCCAAAATCCCAGCGGCTAACACTAACCCTACTTCCTAACCCCTCTAAACCTAGCCCCCTAAACCTAGCCCCCTAACCCCCTAAACCTAGTTGTAGCCCTAACCCCCTAAACCTAGCCCTAGCCCCCTTAAACCTAGGGTTAGGGTGTTAGTATTAGGGTTAGCTGCTGGGATTATGGATGTCTGGAAGTCGGCCGTGTAGGGAAGTTGGGATGTCCGGCACTTGTGCTGTCTGGAAGTTGGCCGTCGGGATGTTGGCATTGGGGAACCTGGCTGTAGGGATTTTGTCCGGCACCCAGCATATGCATATACAGTGCATTGATCCAGTGTATGCAGAGATACAGGTAGGGACACCCCCCCTTACCATGAGCCAGATGAGGGACCAGATTGGCCATGGTTTCCTGGACACATATAATTTATTCATGCTGATGTGCAGCGTATGAAATGCCACCCCGCAGCATGCAGCCAAAAAGGAATCTCAGGTGACCTGCCCTGATTTCCTTCCTGCAGCATATGAATTATACATGTTTCAGGGTAGCACTTTTCCCTGTGCTCCCCCTCTGAATGAAATAGTAACATGTGTCCAGGAAAACATGGCTGATCTGGCAACCCTAATAGGGGCCCTCCTCTGTTGGGGTGTGTTTGGGTACATGCCCCTCTATACATTGAATTTTATTTTTATCCGTTATGATTCCAAGTGAGCGATTGTATCCATGACAGACTGTGATGCCGTGTCCTCCATCTGTCCTATGGAGTTTTGTTTATTCTACTACAGGGATTTGCTCCTCGGCGTCCGTTTTGTGATACGCCTTCATTAACTTGTATGGTTGGTTTTTTGTTTTTTTTTTTTGTTTTTTTTTTCCCCCTTGTGTTTTGTTTCTGCGTTGGGTATACTGTGATGCTCTTTCTTTATTTGGTGGACCAGCGCCATTGATAATCGTTTACATGTGAGCATATTGTGAGTAAAAACATGATACAGTTTTTATTTTGAGTTAGGCTGGCGGCACACGAGCGTTAACAGAGAGAGGAAGGAACGTCCGTGAAAGTGGGCGGTCCTTCCACTCTGCGCTCAGCATACAAAGCACGATCCTCCTATGGAGAATCGCGCTTTGTATCCTGTAGGGTTGTATCGATATCGGTGCCGATATCGGGTACTGCAGGAGAACGCGCGCGCGAAAACTTTCCCGGCGTCGCTAAAGGAAGGTAAGTATGAGCGGAGAGTGAGTTGGGGGGCAGTATCCATGAGCTGGGGGCAGTATCCACGAGCTGGGGGGCAGTATCCACGAGCTGGGGGGCAGTATCCATGAGACATGGGGGCTTTATATGACGTCTGTTCTTATTGGAAAGCGGTCACATGACATAAGATAAAAGTATCGGTACTCGGTATCTGTACTCGGTCTTAAAAAAGTGGTATCGGTGCATCCCTAGTATCCTGTCAGCGTCCGTTTAGCTTTTTGACGGGGAGGGCTTTTTCACGTCCGGTGGATGGCCTTCCCCGTCAAAAAGCCACGGACGCAGGGAAGTGTGGGTACACACGAGCGGTAAATACGCTTGTGTGCCGGGGGCCTTACTCGGTGAGTTTTTGTTGTGTGCCGTTCACATTATGTGGTTCTCGGGGGGGGGGGGGAGTTTAGTAGGTTTAACCGGTTTACCTTGGGGGAGGTAAATTACTGCTATGATGGAAGAACAAACGTGTGTCCTCCCCCGTCTTGTTTTTGCCTTGTGCAATGGACTGTGTCCAGATATCTGGGGCCGGGATAGAATAATTTAGGTTAGTTTCGATTTCATTCTTTCCTGCCAAAATTTATGGTCAGACCTGACGGGCTTTAATCTGTTGTAAATTTGTTCACAGTGGTTACACATTGATAGGCCCCTGCAGGACACACCTATAACATTACAGAGACAGGGGTCTCCTGCTGGGTATATCAATGTGTAACCTGTCTCTCTAATGTTATAGGTGTGTCCTGCTGAGTATATCAATGTGTAACCTGTCTCTCTAATGTTATAGGTGTGTCCTGCTGGGTATATCAATGTGTAACCTATAACATGACCGGGGCAGGTTACGTATTGATATGCCCCAGCAGGAGACCCCTATAACATGATGGGAACAGGTTACGTATTGATGATAACATGTTAATTCCCTTTTAATATGTTCATTACGGTACTACTCCTCTGCTAGGTTTATTACAGCTGACAGTAGGGATGCACCGATACCGATACAAGTATCGGTATCGGGGCCGATATTGCCGTTTGCACGAGTACTTGTTACTCGTGCAAACGGCCCGATACATCCCGCCGATACCGGAAGCCGGCGCTGGGCCGGCTTGCCGGTATCCGCGGGGCTGGGGAAGCTGGCCGCGTGCATGAAAAGCACGCGGCCAGCGTTCCCCTCTGGCGCGCCAAATACTCACCCTTCCTGAAGTTCCGGTCGCTGGGCAGTGATGCGGCCACTGGGCGCTCCTGTGATGCTGCCTCTCGGCTGGAGGCAGCGTCACAGATGCGCCCGGCGGCCACGTGACCGCATCACTGCCCAGAGACCAGAACTTCAGGAAGGGTGAGTATCGCGGCGCGCCGGAGGGGAACGCTGGCCGCGTGCTTTACATGCACACGGCCAGCTTCCCCAGCGTTCGAGCTGGGGCCAATCCATGTGACCTGGGGGACATCCATGTGAGCTGGGGGCAAATCCATGAGACCTGGGGCAAATCCATGTGAGCTGCGGTCAATCTCATATAAATTTTTATATGAGGTCTGTTCCTATTGGAAAGCGTCACATGACATTAAATAAAAGTATCGGTACTCGGTATCGGTGAGTACTTTTAAAAAGTATCGGTACTCGGTCTTAAAGTGGTATCGGTGCATCCCTAGCTGACAGGAAGTGCTGAGGTGTCTGTTGTTTTGTATTGCTGTGTGGAGAACACTGGAGTGAGAAGAATAAAAATAAACTTCTATGATCATAAACGTCGTGTTTATTCTCAGTAACATTGGTAGCAGAGGATGGTTTCCAATTATAAAGTTCCACCGACATTTGATGAAGCCAGGCCATATGAAAGCTGGAAAAATGAAGTTAGTATCTGGATGCGGGTCACAGACCTTGACAAGAAGCAGCAGGCCCTTGCTGTTGCTTTGGGGCTTGAAGGGAGAGCTCGTGAAATGGCAATGGAAATTTCTGCTGAGGACTTGGACAGTGAAAATGGTATGGAAACGTTAATGAGGAGGCTGGATAATGTGTTTCTGAGAGAGGAAAAGGATCGGGCCTATGAAGCCTATTCTAACTTTGACAGTATAACAAAGGATAGCTCTGTTTCTATGGCAGACTATATAATTGATTTTGAACAGCGATATAATCGGATGAAAAAGTATGATATGGTGCTGCCTGATGCTATACTGGCTTTTAAACTCCTAGACACGGCTTGTCTCGCTGAAAAAAACCCGACAGCTAGCATTAACAGCTTGCACTGAGTTGAAGTTTACCTCCATGAATGCGGCTTTAAAGAGGATTTTTGGCGGGAAAATAACAGCTTCATCATATGGAATACAAGTGAACCAAGACAATATGGCATTTTTTACAGAACACCAATCACATGGTAGAGAGAGAAGGAATGCTGCGCTGCGATATGGGCGATTAAAACAGCCATTACCAGGCACCAATCCACTGGATAAATATGGCAGGTGTTCCACATGCTCTATTTGTCAAAGTACTTTCCACTGGGCTAAAGACTGTCCTCATAAAAAATATGATCAAGTAAAACTAACTGAAGATGCAAACTTTGAGGAATGTAACATTACTTTAATTACTAAAGCGTCTATGTCTGACTCAGAGATATTCATGACTGAATCCTTAGGATCAGCGATCATGTGTGGTGAGAAACGGTTAGATTATATTGATGGCCTCACTGCAGATCAAGTGAACAAGTTACTGCTGACGGAGAGTTCCAGTTGCAGACAATTTCGGTTCGGAGATGGGAATCTGGTGTATTCCACAAGGAGTTTAAAACTACCGGCTAAAATAGGCCTGACAAAATGCGAAATTGAAACTGAAGTTGTAAAAGCTGACATCCCTCTCCTGAGTAAAGCATCCCTAAAAAAGGCTGGGACCATTCTGGACATGAAAAAGGACAGTGCTCTAATGTTCCAACAATCTATTCCTCTTGAGTTTACTAGTTCTGGGCATTACTGTGTTAATATCAGAGACACAGAAAATCTAAGCAACTTTGCAGACAAAGAAATATTAACTGTCACATCACAAATGTCTTCAAAAGAAAAATCTGAAGTTCTTCTGAAACTCCACAATTTGGACACGCATCGGCAGAAAGGCTACAGAGACTCATTCTAAGTTCAGGGAATAAGGATAAAGAATGTTTTACTATTCTGCACCAAATAGTAAATGACTGAAGTTTGTCAGAAATTTAAGAAACCAAAGCCTGCGGTAGGGTTACCCTTAGCTTCGGAATGTAATGAAACCGTAGCGATGGATTTGAATGAACTGGAACCAGGTGTCTGGTATCTTCATATAATTGACCACTTCACACGTTTTAGTGCGGGAAATATTGTTAAAACAAAAAAGTCGTCTGAAATTGTCAATTCCTTTATCCACACTTGGATTAGTGTTCATGGTGCCCCTCAAAAGTTATACAGTGACAATGGTGGAGAGTTCAATAATGAGGAGATCAGAGATATGGCTGAAAACTTCAATATTGAGTCCAAAACAACAGCAGGGTATAGTCCCTGGAGCAATGGACTACTAGAAAGACAAAACCAAACGCTTACTGAAATCATTCAAAAGGTCAAAAGACTGCGCACTCATGGCTAAGAACAGTATGCTGAATGTTAATGGATACAGCCCGTATCAACTTGTATTTGGACAGAATCCTAATCTTCCTTCTGTACTGACTGATAAACAACCTGCTCTAGAAGGTACTACCAGAAGTGCTAAAGTAGGAGAACATATTTCTGCCTTGCATGCCTCCAGAAAAGCATTTACTGAAGCAGAATGCTCAGAGAATCAGAAGAGGCCTGCGTAAACAGCTCAGACCTACAGATGATCTGTATGTGACAGGTGACAAGGTATATTACAAACGAGTAGACTCCCCTGAATGGAAGGGACCAGGAGTCATTATTGGTCAAGATGGAGCTGTTGTATTTGTGAGACATGGCGGAATTCTGGTTAGAGTACACCAATCCAGGCTTTCTAAAATTAATACACAAGGACATCAGGATGATAATACTGTGCAAATCGATAGCCAGAAAGAAAACGAAACGGACTCAGACCACGACAATGAAACAGAGGTTAATACTGAAGAAGTGGGTCGGCCACAAACTGACACAGAACCAATGATTCATCCTAGTGTAACACAAACTGAAACAGGTGTAAAAATAACACCAGGACAGATTATTACATTTACTAAACGAGATGGTGGTCCACAGAAAGCTAAGGTTTTAAGCAGAGCTGGTAAAGTTTCTGGAAAATACAAAAACTAGTTTAATCTGCAAAATATTGAGCATGATTAGACATGTGCACAGCACAAAATTTGATTTGAACTAATAGATTAGTCCTAAAATGCAATTTATTTAGTTGCTAAAGAAATTCGTTTTCAGTTCTTTTAGTTTGAAAACTAATTTCATTCATTCGAAAATCCGAGGATACAATTACTATTGTAGTGGCTCCTCAGAGGGCTGAGATCGCTGCTTGTTACAGTATCTCTCACTCTCAGCACAATGTGTTAGGCAAAGCTGTTACAGTAACTGACTGCTGCTCATCACAGCGCTCAGAGTTTCCGTAAAACTAGTAAATAATATTTTTATATCTAAAGAGGTTAGAACAATATTATTTCCTTGTTTTACTGAAACTCTGAGCGCTGTTACAGTCAGTTACTGTAACAGCTGAGCCTGATACATGGTACTGAGAGATAATATAACAAGCTGCCGATCTCAGCGCTCACAGCCACTGGATTTAAAGGGCCAAAAAAAAGGCTCCTCTCTGTATAATGTATAGAACATCCTTCTGCATTAATTAATACCCCTCTCTGTATAATGTATACAACATCCACCTGTATGAATTAGTACCCCTCTCTGTATAGAACATCCTACTGCATTGGCATGTGGAGAGTGCAGAACTTCGGAATGCAGTGCTTATCCAGCACAGGAGTGAGAACTTTTACTTAAACTTTGTATCTCTGTGGGGGAGACACAGGAATATAAAAGCAGGGGAGAGGGAAAATATTAACGTAAATCAGTCTGAAAGCTCAGAGAAGAGATGGCTGGTGCAAATTTATTTTTAGAATTAAATAAAGCACTTTAAATCCAGGGCAAACATTCAAATAAATCACACTGAAGGCTCATAATGACAGAGTAACTGAGAGCTGGATACTAAATGTATCAGACGTAAAAAAAAACTTTATAACAAGCAGCACTGGGAGAGGAGAGGGACTTTATATAAAACATGTATTATAGATGAGGAAAGGGGGATAGTGCTCCTGGATAATATAAAATGTATTAGACCTAAGCCCCTATTATGCAGAGCGGGAGGGGAGATAACACACATTTTATAAAGTCCCTCTCTTCTCCCCCGCAATGCTTGTTATAAAGGGTTTTTTACTATCCAGCCCTCCTGTCATTAGCTTTCAGTGTGATTTATTTCAATGTTTTCCTTCTCCAGCTGCTTTTATCATCTTGTCTGCCTCATAGACATGTAAAGGTTTCCTCTCCTGTGCTGCGAGTGAGTATTCTGGAGCTCTATCACTGTCTGAGTTTCAGGTAGGGGTCGGGAAGGATTATGCATACAAACCTTTTCTGTAGCTTTGCGATGTTGCGCTCTTCATTGCTAGTCTCCTTCACTCATCAATGTAATATCACAAAAAGGACTGAAACTAAAATGTAGTGCATTTTATTTTAGTTTCTTTCGTTTTTTGTACTGAGCAGTTTCGGATCTCTTGAGTCCTACTAAAACGAAATTATCCCAAAATTCTGACTAAATCGTTTTAGTACTAAAACGAATGCACATGTCTAAGCATGATGATAGTGAAGGACAAAAGGAGGCAGATTTATCAGAAGTTGATAATCTTACCGTGGATTTGCCTGATCAGGAAACCGATGTATACATAACTAAAGACATTTCATTTAATACAGCCAAACAAGATGAAATTAGAAGTTGGTATGAAAACAATGTGTTTGAGGAAGTTCCTGATGCTGGTCAAAAATGCATTTCTACCAGATGGGTCTGTAGTCTCAAAGAAACCCACAAGGGTATTGTGCCCAAAGCACGACTTGTAGCCAGAGGGTTTGAAGAGTTTTATGTTCATGAATTACAAAAAGACTCCCCAACCTGCGCTGCTGAATCTCTTAGGCTATTACTGACTGTAATTTGTCAAAACCAGTGGCAAATAAATTCCATGGATATCAAATCTGCTTTCTTACAGGGTATGCAGTTGTCTAGGGAAATTTATGTCAAGCCTCCTCTTGAGGCAGGAAAAGAAAATGTCTTGTGGAATTTAAACAAGTGTATTTATGGCCTTGCAGATGCATCATTATACTGGTATAATAAAGTGAAAGAAATAATGCTGAAGACCGGTGGGAAAATGTCTCGTTGACCCAGCGGTATTTTACTGGATGGATGACCAGTGTAAAGTCATTGGATTACTTGCGTGTCATGTTGTCGATTTCCTTTGAGCTGGTTCACAATACTTTTTGACAACTGTCATCCCTATATTAAAGTCTGCATTCAATGTTGGACGCGAGGAACATGGAAATTTCTGCTATGTTGGTATGAACTTTGTTACTATTAAAGGTGTGGTTCCTGTACATCACCACAGCTACATTGATAACCTGCAGTATATTCCCCTACACACAACACGTGCTGTACAAAGAGATGCCCCTCTCAACGAGACTGAAAGAGGACAAGTTCGATCAAAAATAGGACAGATCCTGTGGGTTGCAAAACTAACCCGTCTAGACATTATGTTTGATGCTAGTAGCTTAGCTACAAACGTAAAAGATGCCACAGTTCAGTCTATTCCTGAGACAAATAAGGTCCTTAGTAAACTTAAATCCGAGAAGGTTACTTTAAAGTTTCAACACTTAGGAAGAAATGACAACCTGAACTTTATTGTTTTCAGTGATGCTTCTTTTGGAAATCTTCCTGATGTAGGTACACAAGGAGGTACATTGATTGGTCTTCTAGGTGAAGAGAAGTTTTCACCTCTCTACTGGCATTCTAAGAAAATTAGGCGTGTGGTAAGGCTAGGGACAGATGAGCGCATTTTCTGCGGCCACCGTCAAAATGTACGTCGATGCGTGCGCACGCATTTTTTAACGGAATACGCTTAAGTGGTCAGACGATGCGCAATTCTGGACGTATTTCATGACGATGGGGTGAAAAGAAGTCTAGGGAAATCCGGCTGTTTGAACGTTATGTAGGCCGCACACTAGCAGCGTCTGACATCTCCTAATCACGCACACACGCTGCTATGCGGCCGCAGCGCACTCTGTACGTCAGTACCAGCGGTTTAACGTTCTCGAAAAAATGCGTTCATTTTCCACTTGCGTTGCGCGGCCGACTTTTGTGCGACCGTACTTCGTATATTGGCTGTCATTGCCCGTCATCTGCTGCTAGTGCGGCCGTGATTATGTGCGCCAGAACGCGCGTTCGCACTGCCTCAGTCTGACCCTAGCCTTAGAAGTACTCTGGCAGGGGAAACCTTGGCATTATCTGATGGTATCGATAATGCAATTTTTCTTGCCACACTCTTTTCTGAACTCACTGTGGGAATGCCAAGCTAAATGCTCTGCCATTAGTTTGTGTGACTGACAACCACTCTCTGTTTGATGCCCTCAAATCCACAAAACAAATCACTGAAAAACGGCTTCGTCTGGAACTAAGCAGCATAAGAGAACTTCTAGAGACAAACAAAATAAAGGAGATACTATGGTCGGATTCAAAAACTCAACTTGCTGACTGTCTTACCAAAAAGGGTGCATCTTCTCTTATGCTGCTGAAAGTACTGAGTGAAGGACTATGGGACCATTCAAAGCACTCATTTAAGGACTGAGCATGTATTATGGCAAATGCTTTATATGCTTCTATAATGTCTTTATTTTTCACTGTTCAATGTTAGAAGGTCTTTATCTTTTAATTGTTTTTTATTTAATTCCCTTTTACTATGTTCATTATGGTATTAGGCTCCTCTGCTAGGTTTATTACAGCTGACAGGAAGTGCTGAGGTGTCTGTTGTTTTGTATTGCTGTGTGGAGAACACTGGAGTGAGAAGAATAAAAAGAAACTTCTATGATCATAAACGTCGTGTTTTATTCTGAGTAACCGATATGCCCAGCAGGAGACCCCTATAACATGACCGGGGCAGGTTACGCATTGATGTGTCCCAGCAGGGAACCCCTATAGTAGTGTTGCACCGATACTAGTATCGGTGCTGATACCGGGTACTGCAGGAGTACTTGGTACTCGTGCAGTACCCCCCGATATTTTTCCCGATACCGGAAGCCAGCTTGCCGGCATCCGAGGGGCTGGGGCGGCTGTCCGAATGCTCTATCGGCATTCGGACAGGTCCTGCAGCAGCTCTCCGCGATACTTACCTTCCTGGGCGCCGCCGGGAAAGTCTTCGCGCGTTGCGCTCGTTGGAAGGACCCCAGCCGCGATCACGTGGGACCACGTGATCGCGGCTGGGGTTCTTCCAACGAGCGTACGCGCAGAAGCTTTCCCGGCGTCGCCCAGGAAGGTAAGTATGAACGCGGTGAGCAGCTGCAGGGCCTGTCCAAATGCCGATAGAGCATTCAGACAGGCACCTGGAGCTCTCCGCAATACTTACCTTCCAGGGCGACGCCGAGAAAGTTTCCCCGCGTGCGCTCGTTGGAAGGACCCCAGCTGCGATCACATGGTCCCACGTGATCGCGGCTGGGGTCCTTGCAACGCGCAAAGACTTTCCCAGCGTCGCCCAGGAAGGTAAGTATTGCAGAGAGCTCCAGGTGAGCTGGGGGCAGTATCCATGAGCTGGGGGCATTTTTATATGAGGTCTGTTCTTATTGGAAAGCGTCACATGACATAAAAAAGTATCGGTACACCTCCTCGGTCTTAAAGTGGTATCGGTGCATCCTTACCCTAAAGCATGACTAAGTCAGGATTACACATTTAACCTCCCTGGCGGTCCAACTCTGACATTTTATATATTTATACTATTTATTCTGGCCCCCTAGCGGTATTAGTGTGGCTCGGGGGTTAACTTTCAATACTGAAAGCAGTATCTCCGAGCATCACTCCTGCCGATACTTACATGTCCTGCGCTCCCTCGCTGTCCCCGCAGTCACACTGCAGCCGATCGCGATGTCACACTTCCTGGTTTCACTCCTCGCGAGAAGAGAACCAGGCAGTGTGACTTTGCGAGCGGCTGGAGGAGACTGCGGGGATCAGCGAGGGAGCGCAGGACATGTAACTATCCAGCCCGAGTGTGGCTCGGGGATACCGCTTTCGGTACAAAAAGTTAACCATCAGCCACACTCTGGAATACCGTCAGGGAGGTTAAATGCCCCAGCAGGGGACCCCAATGATCTGTGCCAAATGGGATACAAGACCATATTCCCCCATATTTAGCCACAAGAATATGAGAGGGCTACAGGCTTGTGTATCAGATTTAGGGGACCCCAATAACATGATTGGAATGTGAAACACTATTCTATATCATGTGTGAGCCCCAATAGTGACAGGGATGGGTAACCGGTGTATTGGTTGCAGCACGGGAGGATCTTGGTAACTGAGAGGGATGGATAACTGGTTTATTGGTTGCAGGGGGATCTCGGTAACTGAGAGGGATGGGTAACCGGTCTATGTTTCCAGTGCATGGGTTCCCTGTGAATCCTTCACGTGTGCCTCATTTTAGCTCTCAGTACGACAGAGCAGGGGAAACAAATTTTTGGCACTAATAGACTGGATTAAGGCTGGCCGTCCACTGGGTCTGTAGTCGGACGACCGACTTTTTCGTCTGACCATGGACGATGTCGGTCGTTCGACCAGGTCCGACTAGGGTGGTCCACTGCCTGCGATATGTCGTGCGACCACAGACGATCCAGATCAAAATCAGACAGAGGTGGAGTGCAGAGGCTGCCAACACCAGAATGAACTGGTTTTGGATATAAAACCAGCACATCCTGCTTTTTGAAACACTCAGTCCTTTTTAAAAAAATTTTTTTATAAAAAATATGGTTTTAAAAAAAAAAATTACATTTAAAACCTATGGGATATGCAGCCAGTTTCCTAGTAGTGATTGGTCACCTGGTATTCCTTTTTTATTTACCTGCAGTGTATGGATTCTACATGTTGCAGGGTGGCACTTTTCATGCAACGCCCATCAGCTTGAATAAGTGAAACATGGCCAACCTGGAAACCCTAGTGTCTGTGTGTCTACGTGTATGTGTATATATTTATATTACAGGGCTCAATTTCAAGTCCCAAGCTACTAGCCAGGCCTTAAGAGTTACTCGCCACTCGTTGCCCCACCTAACCCTTATCCTGCCCTGCATCTGCATTTCCACTCGCCCTCATGTAATTTCCACTCGCCAAATGCGAGTAGGCGAGTGGAAATTTTGAGATAGATAGATATATATATATATATCTATTTGTTAAATCAGTAAGCAGGTGGGAAGGCAGAACATGTTAAAATAACCTGCAGCCTCCATCTGCCACTTCCTTTGACCTTTCCAGATCAAAATCAATCCAAATCACTCCCCTGATCCATCTTCTCTCCAAAGATTTGTCAGATTTCTGCAATTTTTTTTTAAATTTTTTTTTTTTCCCCCCTCAAATGGAAGGCATCGCACATCTGATGGCGCCTTTCTCCGTCGCTGGAAGTCTGACGTCGGACGCAATGGACGATGGTCCGTTCACCTGCATGTTGTAGGTTCCGTCGGACGACGAGACGCGATATCGGATGATCGCACCATCGCACAAACACGGATCCAGTGAACGGGCAGCCTAAACCTGACACCAGCCGCAAGAGAGGGAAAGATCCACTTCCGTTCCATTTGGCAGAGAAACCTTGCCGAGTACTTGTATACCTGGGATTCCCCAGCACAAATATCCACATCTAAATGAATAAAAATGCCGTGTTTGATATTGTGAGAGTGAAATGCGTAACGCGGCGTGCGAGGGATCAAACCCAGAATAACGTTTACTTTAAGATTATTTATCTGCAGGCACCAGGTCACCAGAGTCACCAAACCGAGCTTATTTATTGCGAAGATTTGAGCGGCGGTGCAGCGTGCAGCTCCGCTGTGTACAAACCCACTGGGATGGAGTACATTGATGTTGTGGCAGGCTTGAATTTACACTGCATGTTGTATGCTGTATTATTCTTTAGTCTCGGTAGCATACTTCTATAAAATGCATGTTCCAGGGCCACTCTAATACCCCTCCCCTCTCTATCCCTTTAAATAATTGGGCAGATGCTGCCAGCAGCGCTTTTCCTATTTTTATTTTAGGTGTAACTGCTTCCCTTTTCCCCCACGACGCGCGCCGCACCTGCTCTTCATGAATAAGTCCCTCCTGCTTCTTAAGCATTTTGCGTAGCTTACGTAAGTTACGTGGCGCGCCTATGCCATGCAAATTGTGCATCTTGTAGTTTGACATTGAGAATGATGAGGGTAAAAACCAGGATCCTGCGCAAGAGCTTACAATCTAAAAGGAGTGGAGTTTCACAAAGATGCTAGGGCAAACGACAGCGTATGAGCAGTAATGGGAGGCACGGGGACTGTGCGCCGCGAGATGGATATTATCGATCTTTTGCCCTATAGTGGTGGTAGGGGTTCATGTTATCGCACTTTATATTTTTTTTATATATATATAATATTTTAAAAATAAATGCTTTTAATAATTTGGGGTACCTTGACTGAGATGTAAAGATTACAATTTTTTTAGGCATTTCCACAGTAGTTTGCCTCCCGTGATTTACAGGGTTTTTCAGAAAAAGGTGAAAATCCGGTGAATTGGCAGAAGGGAAAAATCTAGACCAAATAGTCGATTTGGAAAGTGAGATAAACCAGAAAAATTCTCCCATTTGACTATTTTGACCTAGAATTTTCACTTCTCCAAAAGTTCTCCTGATTTTCTCCTTTCTATGAACAACCCTGATAATGTTTAAGGCTAGGGTCAGACTAACGCATTTTTCCCGTTGTCCGTGAAAAAGTGCGTTCGCACGAATGGACGTATTTTTTCACGGAATACGTGATAGCGGTCATATGATGCACATTTTCGTCCGTGATTTTGTACGGATCTTCAATAAAACACATTTTGCGTCTGGACGTTATGTTGGCCGGACATTAGCAGCGTCTGACATCTCCTAATCACGCACGCACTCCGCTAGTGGACGCAGCGCACTCTGTACGTCAGTACTAGCGGTTTCACGTTCTCTAAAAAATGCGTTTGTTTGCCACTTGCGTTGCGCAGCCGTTCTTCGTATGCTGCCCATCATTGGACGTCATTTGCTGCTAGCACGGCCGTGATTTAGTGCTGCTAAATGCACGTTAACACTGCCTTAGGCTAGGGTCAAACAAATGCATTTTTCGCATCGACCGTCAAAAAGTGCGTCCGAACGCGTTGACGTATTTTTACGGTGGACGCGAAAGCGGTCAAACGATGCGCATTTTCGTGCGTGTTTTTTTACGGATCGTCAATAAAACACTTTTTGCGTCTGGACGTTATGTAGGCTGGACATGTGCAGCGCCTGGCGTCTCCTAATCACGCAAACACGCTGCTATGCCGACGCAGCGCACTCTGTACGTCAGTACTAGCGGTTCTACGTTCTCGGAAAAAATGCGTTTGTTTGCCGTTTCATGCGGCCACTCTTTGTATATTGGCTGTCACTTGCTGCTTCTACGGCCGTGATTAAGTGCGCCTAAACGCACGTTAAAATTGCGTTAGTCTGACCCCAGCCTAAAAGTTACAAAAAACATTTTTATTTTTTTTCGTTTTTTGTTTTTGAGTCTTCTTGATTTTTTTTTAAATTTTTTTTTTTTCTTTCATATAATAATAATAATATTTTTTCCCTCTTCCTCTCATTGTTCGCCATCTCAAACTCTAAATTTCGGAAGGACAACAATTGCTAGAGTTAACCGTTTACCTGCCCACGCCGGGGGCTAGAAGTTACTGTTCCAGACGTACGGACGGTTTGTCTTTTGGTTGAGGCAGGCAGTAAGTGACTTCCTTTTCCTCCCGGTGGTTTCTTTGTAGCCATAACATGGTAAATAAACCCACATAATGTTTCCAGATTCTGGACAAGCTGCAGATGGCGAATATTCTACAAATTGCAACATGTGAGTTTTTCCTGTCGTTTTATACTTTGTGTCTGTTTCTCCCTGACGTGTTTTATCCTGGAAGCGAAGGGGATCACGTGCAGCGACACGGAGTATGTTGGCGTTTTATAAATCCTAATTCTAATCCTTTTGGGGGACACGGTGACCCCTTGGGTTACTCCCATCAGGTCTCGCTCTGCTTGTTTTAGTTGTATAACGCAGAGATTGTTTAATTACTGTTTCTTTATCTTGTTATTAAGGGCAGCTCCCCCCCCCCCCCCCCCGTCCTTGACGGTTCCTCCAACTCCAGGGCTGTCAACCTCAAGGCCTCACAGATGTTGAGGTCTACAATTCCCAGAATTTGTCCACTGTAATAGATGGGCAGGGGATTATGGGAGTTGTAGTTCAGAAACATCTGGGGGGCCTGAGTTTGACAGCCTTCCCTTACTCATTACTGTATGCGGGGGAAGGGTGGGAGCAGCCGTCACAGTGATCATGCGAGCGTGCGCAGATTGTGAAACGTTCACGTAGTTTGCACACTTGTTTTTTAGTTTTTTTTCCTGTCAGTAGGAAATTTTTTGGGAGTAAGGCCGGGGTCAGACGAGTGCACTATGTGTGCCCGTACTGACGCGCCTCCCGGCGTCTGTTGCAGCATTGCTGCGATAGGGCCGGCCACACGCTGCACCGATCTCCGGTCAAATTGGGACATCCCTGCCCCAAATATACTTAAGGGGGTTATTCAGCAAGTGATGTTGTTGCAAACGCGAAGAGCGTTCTCAGAGAGGCTGCCGATGGATCGGATCTGCGCGTGCAGCTCTGATCAATCGTTTTGCGCAGGCACTGCAGAACTTGTGTATGTAATGTATGCAAGTCCCGTAGCGCTGCTTAGGAGCACAGATTACGCAGAAATGCTTCAGGGACTTCTGGGTTCAGGACTCCCTGCGCCAACAAGGAGGAGCAGCGCGCGGCGAGGGAGAAAAGGTGAGTGAAATCGCCTTAAAAAAATAACAAAAATTATTGAAGAGGCTCAGGAAAATCTGCCCAGCAAGGTGGCACCTCAATGCCACGGAGCAGCATAACACGTCCCACTGGCACTGAAGTTGGCCTTCGGCCCGTCTGCATTGCACACGCGCTAATGACTCATGGTAGGCGGGCGGATCGCATCTATGGGCAGGCGGATCGCATCTATGGGCGGGCTGATCGCATCTATGGGCAGGCTGGGCAGCGTGCTATGCCGACCCGCGGTGTTTAGGTCCACTCCACGGCGTTAAAGGAAGTCTGTATTCAATAGAAGATCACGTAATAAAACAGCAGGTGAATTTTCATCGAAGCTTCTCCTGCCGCCGGTTTAATTTCTCTCGGGATTGCCGAAGTTTGTCATGGTGGCATCAACAGCAAACAACTGTTGGATAAATTCTAAGGGGGTTATTCAAAGTTGTAAAGATGTTTCCATTCATATGGGTAGAAGGTTTGAGCTGGACTTCATTTTGAAGCTGCAGTATAAATGCAGAAAACAAGAGATTGTCTGCAAAGTCGTGAGCTCTGCAAGCGCTAGACGTTTGGGTACGCTGTAGCCTGACACTGCTCTGACCACATCTTCACATTGAATACAATGCTGAATAGCTTATTCTCCAACCACCGTTCTCTCATTGAACGGCTTTAAGGAACCATAGGGAAACCACAAGAGAAGATTGAAAACAACCGGTGTGTACTGGTTAGTAGATTTGAGGGGACACTTCTCCTTGCATCCGAACTGGGTTACATGATCTACTAATGCTGCTCTCTTGCAGGACATCTGTTCTCCTGCCAGCAATATTTCTTGCCCTCTCCAGCCCTTAGCCGAAGCTTAAGACCCCGTTCACATTGTGCGATTTGAAAGTCGCGAGACTTTCCGCGCGATTTTCATATTCGCGACATGGTGTGATAATGTCGCGCAATATCGCTGTTTTGTGCGATTTTTCCAAAGCACCACCAAATCCACCAATACAAATCGCAGATAGCAAATTGCAAAAAAAGGGTCATGTACCAGCGACATGCGACGTCGCGCGGCAAGATGTGAACAGCTCCATTGAAATGCATTGGAGAAGCTACAGTCATGGCCGAAATTGTTGGCACCCCAGACATTTTTCCAGAAAGTATTTCTCTCAGAAAAGTATTGCCGTAACACATGTTTTGCTATACACATGTTTATTCCCTTTGTGTGTATTGGAACAAAACAAAAAAAAAGGGGGGAAAAAAGCAAATTGGACATAATGTCACACAAAACTCCAAAAATGGGCTGGACAAAATTCTTGGCACCCTTAACTTAATATTTGGTTGCACACCCTTTTTTAAAAAATAACTGAAATCAGTCGCTTCCTATAACCATCAATAAGCTTCTTACACCTCTCACCCTGATTTTGGACCACTCTTCCTTTGCAAACTGCTCCAGGTCTCTTATTGGAAGGGCGCCTTTTCCCAACAGCAATTTTAAGATCTCTCCACAGGTCTTCAATGGGATTTAGATCTGGACTCCTTGCTGGCCACTTCAGAACTCTCCAGCGCTTTGTTGCCTTCCATTTCTGGGTGCTTTTTGACATATGTTTGGGGTCATTGTCCTGCTGGAAGACCCAAGATCTCGGACGCAAACCCAGCTTTCTGACACTGGGCTCTACAGTGAGACCCAAAATCCTTTGGTAATCCTCAGATTTCATGATGCCTTGCACTCATTCAAGGCACCCAGTGCCAGAGGCAGCAAAACAACCCCAAAACATCATTGAACCTCCACCATATTTCACTGTAGGTACTGTTTTTTTTCTTTGTAGGCCTCATTCTGTTTTTGGTAAACAGTAGAATGATTTGCTTTACCAAAAAGCTCTAACTTGGTCTCATCTGTCCACAAGACGTTTTCCCAGAAGGATTTTGGCTTACTCAAGTACATTGGCAAACGTTTTGCTTTTTTATGTCTCGGTGTCAGCAGTGGGGTCCTCCTGGGTCTCCTGCCATAGTGTTTCATTTCATTTAAATGTTGACGGATAGTTCGCGCTGACACTGATGCTCCCTGAGCCTGCAGGACAGCTTGAATTTCTTTGGAACTTGTTTGGGGCTGCTTATCCACCATCCGGACTATCCTGCGTTGCAACCTTTCATCAATTTTTCTCTTCCATCCACGCCCAGAGAGATTAGCTACAGTGCCATGGGTTGCAAACTTCTTGATAATGTTGCGCATTGTGGACAAAGGCAAATCTAGATCTCTGGAGATGGACTTGTAACCTTGAGATTGTTGATATTTCGACACAATTTTGGTTCTCAAGTCCTCAGACAGTTCTCTTCACCTCTTTCTGTTGTCCATGCTTAATGTGGCACACACAGACACACAATGCAAAGACTAAGTGAACTCTCCTTTTTATCTGCTTTCAGGTGTGATTTTTTTTTTTTTTTTATATTGCCCACACCTGTTACTTGCCCCAGGTGAGTTTACAGGACTATCACATGCTTGAAACTATCTTATTTATCCATAATTTTGAAAGGGTGCCAAGAATTTTGTCCAGCCCGTTTTTAGAGTTTTACGTGACATTATTGTCCAATTTGCTTTTTTTCCTCCCTTTTTTTTGTTTTGTTCCAATACACACAAAGGGAATAAACATGTGATTTTCTGGAAAAATTTCTGGGGTGCCAACAATTTCAGCCATGACTGTACATAGTGCGACGTCGTGGCAAAATCCGCACGATAAATTGCACAGTGTAAACAGGAGGCCCCGTTCACACTGTGCGATTTGAAAGTCGTGTGATTTTCATATTCGCGACATAGTGCGATAATGTCACGTGACGTCGCAGTTTGTGCGATTTTTGCAAAGCACCACCAATGCAAATCGCAAAAAAATGGTCATGTACCAGCGTCATGCTACTGCGACGTGCGACATCGCGTGGCAAGATATGAACAGCTCCATTGAAATGCATTGGAGAAGCTACACAGCACGACGTTGCGGCAAAATCCGCGCGACAAATCGCACAGTGTGAACGGGGCCTTGGGACACGAACAATTAAAGAGCAGCATTCCCTACACACGTGGCAGCACCAGGGCCGGATTAAGGTCTCTGGGCCTGGAGCTGAAGATTTTGGTGTCTCTTTTTGGAATTTAGTGAAATGAAAACCTATTTTAGGTTATTTAATCGTGCAGATACGGGTATATCTAACCAAGCAGATACTGTGTGAGGAAATTTCCAGGGATGCACCAATACCACTTTTTTAAGCCCGAGTACCGATACTTTTGTTCAAGTACTCACCGGTACCGATACTTTTATTTTATGTCATGTGACCACTTTACAATAAGAACAGACCTCATATAAAGCCCCCAGCTCACATGGATATGCCCCCAGGTCTCATAGATATGCCCCCCCAGCACATGGATATACTGCCCCAGCACATGGATATACTGCCCCAGCACATGGATTTGCCCCCCTCCGCACATACTTACCTTCCTGAGGGATGCCGGGAAAGTCTTTGCGCGCGCTCCTTGGAAGGCCTCCCAGCCGCGATCACATGGTCCCACGTGGTCGCGGCTGGGGGCCTTCCAACGAGCGCACGCACGGAAACTTTGCCCGCATCGCCCAGGAAGGTAAGTATGAACGCGGTCAGTGCCAGGTGCCTGTCCGAATGCTGTATCGGCATTCGGACAGGCCCTGCAGCTGCTCTCCTCACTGTTTCATACTTACCTTCCTGGGCGACTTTCACACTGTGCGATTTGAAAGTTGTGCGATTTTCATATTCGCGACATAGTGCGATAATGTCACGCGATGTCGCAGTTTGTGCGATTTTTGCAAAGCACCACCAATGCAAATCGCAAAAAAAGGGTCATTGTCGGATATAGATATAATCTCTGCACGTGAATACAACACGTTTATATATATATTGGATTTATCAGCCAAGCCTCCAATATGTCTATATTGGACTTACTGGACCTACCTCGGCAGTTGCCTCCAATATATCAGGGATTATTATTTCATAAGAAACCTATACGAGACACAAATATCAATCGTTTATATTTCTTAGAAATTATCCTGAATTCTTTTAATTGTCTGTGTTTTGCTTTTGAAGAATACAATAATCGGATAAAAATATATATTTTATATATAAAATCAGCGTTCGGTTACCTTTCCTGACCATTCGGCTATCCAGAGAGCAGGCAATTCGCCAAATCCTGGCGAATTGCCTGAACATATACGGTGCCTGTTCGGTCCCTGTTCGAGGGCAGTGAAATCCCCATGAAAAAGCACTGCTTCGGCTATTCAGAGAACACAAACCAGCAGTGAAAGGTTCCCCTAATGCCCTGCCATTCGGTGGTTTAATTCGGCAAGTTTATTCAGGAGAATCCCATAGGCTTCAATGTTAAAAATATTCCCGTTTTAATTAAATATCTAATAAACCGTTCATTATAAAATTCTGCAGCAAAAAGTCTCTTTATTTATAGATTTTTTTAGGATACTCTAAGCATTTTTATGATTTTTTTATTATTTTTTTTAACCCTTTCGCTGCTGAGGCTTTTCCCGCCCCTGTGCTGAGGTCATTTTTAACCTGTTTTGCGCATCATGTTTAAACGTGTTTTTAAGGCTTATTTTAGTATATGACACCGACATATTATATATCGTTCTTTCCGTCAGACTCGGTAGATTCATAATATGTCATTATTATATGTATACGTTATGTCATGTCTGTATATTATAACAAAAAATGCAATAAAATATGTATTTTCAATAATTTACAATGTGTAAAGTGTTTTTTTCCACATTTTAACATGCGAGCAATTGCGGTTATATTTTGTATGGGGTGCGCTTGTTAAAAAAATTAGAGATGGGGTCTCGTTACATTTTTTTTTGGGGAAAATGACACTATTTTTAACAAACGCACCGCATACAAAAATCGTTAGTGCAGCATCATTGTTCACATTATAATTGAAATGGGAACAATATTGCTACACTAACAAACCAAAAAAAATAAAAAAAAGTGTTTATTTTTTTTTAATTTTTTTTTTTTTTTTTTTTTTTTTTTTTTTTTTTTACAAAATTTTTAACTTTCATGTTTGGTATCGTTGGAACGGCCATGCTCTGGCCGATCCAACCATATCAAAATTTAACACCTAACTGCCACGGATCGGGAGATAGGGAGTTCATTGGAACTCCCTATCTCCACACTTGGTGGCAGTTAGGGGTTAATGCTAGGACTGGCGTCATCGTGCTACGCACGATGACGCCAGTCCTCTGGGGGAGTTCCGGAAGCTTGGCCGACATCCAAGATGTCGGCCAGCTCCGGGAAGGGATCGCGAACCGGCGCTTTTCAGCGCCGATTCGCGATCCAGCTCCCCAGGGGTTAATGCCAGGCATCATTTGGAAGGGCAGGCTGTGCCCTTCCAAATGATGCCTGGGTTAAGCCCCTGTGCGCCGCCGATCGGGAGGGAGAGAGGTCCGAAGGACCTCCCCCCCTCCCTTTCAGGCGCCTCCTCCGCACATGCGGGGGGGGGGCGCCTGAATTAGGTGTCATCGCGCCCCCGCGATGACACCTAATAATGGCGGCTGCTGGTCCGGATGCCGGGCTGACATCCAGGATGTCAGCCCGCACCGGAGGGGCCAGCGATCGGCCGGAACCCGGCCGAACGCTGACCCCGATGCGAGGACGTGCTCAGCGCGTCCTCCGCATACCAGCGGGAATGCTGAGGACGCACTCAGCGCGTCCTTAGCATTCAAGTGGTTAAAGTCCGATTTTTTTTTTTTTCTTTTTTTTTCTTTTTTTTTTTTTTTTCAGTTTACTTATTTTTTTTTGTAACAGCCCTCTTTATTATCATTCCCTGGATCTCCTGTGAAAATTTCAGACATTTTCGCTCAGTAGTTTCTTTGCAAACAGCGTTTCATTTTCCCAGATTCATACAAATGGTTTTGCTAATTTATTCACTGCCTCCTCTACGTCACAGCTGCGTCACAGCTGCTTCGGCTCTGTGTGATTCGGCTCCTGTTCGGCTTCTTCGAAGGTTAATCCAGATGTTTTTGCTTGTTTTCAGCGTGCATTTGGTTAGTTTTCGTCAGGTTTTCGGCAGCTTTTCCCTGCAATTCGGGGACCCTGTGCTGCTTGCTGAATACACCGCAGGGTCACCGAAATGCAATCGGCAAAAGGAACCGAATTGAAGAGAACGAAAAGTCACCGAACGTGCGGTGACTTTTCGAATCTCTTTGGATAACCCTGTTTGTGATGCTTTGTTTTGGAATATGTGAAAATTATCGATATCAGATAATCAATGCATGTGAGTTAGAGATTTGGTGAGAGTCAGAGACTTGGTGAGAATCTTGATTGCCTCATGTCTTGATCTGCCTGCATCGTGGTGTGAGTCTGAGTGTTGGAATCTTGGACTCTCAGAGGGTCATGTGTAATGCATTGCAGTGAGAGTCTCTGAATGCTGGAATCTCCGACCGACTTGCAAATAACATTGCCGCCTATTATAGCCAATTTGACGTCACTGGCAATATATTTGGTATATGAATTATAATATTTACTATCCTCTAGAGGGCAGTATTGCACTTCTTAATTAATTCCACCATTTCTTTTTAATATCTTATCTCGGGTCAAAAGGTCAATCTACACAAAGACCTTCTCTTCTCCCAGTCTTTAGACACTGTGTCTCCATCTGTCATACCTGATTTATATCCCTACTCCCTTTTGGTTACTCAGAGTCCTATCAGCTGAATTCTTTTCTGGTTAACTCAACAGAATCTATTCTTTAGTAATTTTTATTATTTACCAATTCTATACTTTCTACAATATTTATTGGAGTATATATTTCCTACTGTAATTATAATAAAATATACCTTGATTTATAATTTTGTTAATATTTTGTGAATATAAATTATATTACAGAATATTAACTCTTATTCCTATACCCAAAAGCCAAAATATCTTTTGTTTTAAAAACTTAAGACAGACCAATAAATTTAATTATGACACGTCTTAGCACTTAACGCTAGCCTTATCACACACAAACATTCTAGGTTCCTTCATGTCTGGCACTTCTTAAAAAAAAATATAAAAGACTTCACCCAGGAATGAACTCTGTAAAAAAAAATCTCGTTCATTTCTAAACCTAGAGAAAATTTTAAAGTAAAGAAACTGTCTTTAAAAACAAAATGGCTACAGGCATCCATTTTAAAATTCCTTTGTGTAATATACCTGACATCATGTACCAGCGTCATGCTACCGCGACGTGCGACATCGCGCGGCAAGATATGAACAACTCCATTGGAGAAGCTACACAGCGCGCCAAAATCCGCGCGACAAATCGCACAGTGTGAACGGGGCCTTAGGACACGAACAATTAAAGCTCAGCATTCCCTACACACGTGGCAACACCAGGACCGGATTAAGGTCTCTGGGCCTGGAGCTGAAGATTTTGGTGTCTTTTAGTGACATGAAAACATATTTTAGGTTATTTAATCGTGCAGATACGGGTATATCTAACGAGGCAGGTACTGTGTGAGGAAATTTCTAGAGATGCACCGATACCACTTTTTTAAGCCCGAGTACGAGTACCGATACTTTTATTTTATGTCATGTGACCACTTTACAATAAGAACAGACCTCATATAAAGCCCCCAGCTCACATGGATATGCCCCCAGGTCTCATAGATATGCCCCCCCCCCAGCTCATGGATATGCCCCAGCTCATGGATATACTGCCCCAGCTCATGGATATACTGCCCCAGCTCATGGATATACTGCCCCAGCACATGGATGTACTGCCCCAGCACATGGATGTACTGCCCCAGCACATGGATGTACTGCCCCAGCACATGGTTGTACTGCCCCAGCACATGGATATACTGCCCCAGCACATGGATATACTGCCCCAGCACATGGATATACTGCCCCAGCACATGGATATGCCCCCCAGCTCATGGATTTGCCCCCCTCCGCACATACTTACCTTCCTGAGGGACGCCGGGAAAGTCTTTGCGCGCGCTCCTTGGAAGCCCCCCAGCCGCGATCACATGGTCCCACGTGGTCGCGGCTGGTGGCCTTCCAACGCGCGCACGCGCGGAAACTTTGCCGGCGTCGCTCAGGAAGGTAAGTATGAACGCGGTCAGTGCCAGGTGCCTGTCCGAATGCTGTATCGGCATTCGGACAGGCCCTGCAGCTGCTCTCCTCACTGTTTCATACTTACCTTCCTGGGCGACGCCGGGAAAGTTTCCGCGCGTGCGCTCGTTGGAAGGCCCCCCAGCCGCGACCACGTGGGACCATGTGATCGCGGCTGAGGGACTTCCAAGGAGCGCGCGCGCGCGCATGGAAACTTTCCCGGCGTCGCCCAGGAAGGTAAGGTAAGGTAAGGAAAGGTAGACTTTCCCGGCGTCGCCCAGGAAGGTAAGTATGAGCGGAGAGTAGCTGCAGGGCCTGTCCGAATGCCGATAGAGCATTCGGACAGCCGCCCCAGCCCCTTGGATGCCGGCAAGCCGGCTCAATGCCGGCTTCCGGTATCGGGAAAAAAATATCGGGGGTACTGCAGGAGTACCAAGTACTCCTGCAGTACCCGGTATCGGCACCGGTGCAACCCTAGAAATTTCCATCTAGATTTCAATCATTTGCAGCTTGTAAAATCATTTTTTCACATTTTATCCAAATCTTTGTGGTTTTATATTCTATAGGGAATTCTTGTTAAAAAAATTAAGTAGGAGCCTGCTAATGCATTTTTCAGAGAAAATATACAATTTTAACCAAAAAACAAAAAAATATGAAATATTTCCCTTGTGTTTTAGAGGATGGTGTTTTATGAATACTATGACTATGTATAAAACACTGACCTTGCTTCCAGCATGGGAAATGAGAAGGTGAGTAATAGCAGTGGTATTGCTAATTTTATACGTGACAAATGGACAATGCCATCGCTTTGGAACTAAAAATGGATAAATAAAAAAAGATTTTTTTTTCTCTTTTCTTTTAGATTTTACATGGTCACGTTTGGTATCAATGCAAAGGCCAGACTCTGACCTGTTCAAAGAAGCCTCCCTTGACCTTTTGCAGTATAAAGATTAGTGATGCAGAGGTCCAAAGTCCCCCCCCAGTGCACTTCGCGTGGCAGTTTAGGTTTTTGATGTCACAATTCGTAATAACGGATTGTGCTATTATTTCCACACTTGAGATGCTGAGTTAGAGCAGCGTCATTGTTCCCTTTATAATTGAATATTTTAAAATATTGCTGTGTTAGAAAGAGAAAATAAAGAAATATTTTATTTTACATAAAACCTAGCTGTTTGGTATCATTGGAAAGGCCATGCTCTGGGATTTCCAGTGATACCTCAAATGAATATGGAGTTGGAGATATACGTGTCCAAATGCCCATCAATGCAGACATAGTTATCCTTTCTCTGGGCCTATTCTGGAGCATGGGCCTGGAGCTGCTGCTCCATCAGCCCCCTATGTTAATCCGGCCCTGGGCAGCACTCAGTGCAGGGTAAATGGGAAAGAGACAGCCTTTAATGAAACACATGAGCCAAACATATACAGTGCAAGGAGGGACCAGGATAGCAATAGAAGATGACACCCTGGTGATCCACCCGCCATAACCCATTCCGAATTGCTAACCTGAAACAATACGGCAGATTACCATCACAAGGTGGACATGACTAAAATGGATAACAGCACAAACACACAACAGTCTGATAGAGCATCAATATTTGGCAAACAAGGGCCACACAAACCTGTCTCGGCTCTAAGCAACACTTCCTTTCACAGGGCGGGGGGAGGGGTTCAATGACCAATACAATAACAATATTCACACATTCACAATAATTAACAAGTCTAGCACATCAACCCTGCACCCGATAGGTACAGGGTGTCCCACACTTCCCAAAAGCAATCTTGTGTCCACCAGGTACACCCAGTTCCAAGTGACTGAAGTCACACTTTCCACCATTGTTTGTCGTAGTTATTTATGCCATCCTAGTTCACCAGTTTCACAATGGAGATCGCCACTTTAAAATCGCTCAAGTATATTCACCAGTGTTGCTAGCAATGCTGAATGGAGAATAGCCGAACTTGTTCGCCATTGTTTTGTTTGCTTCTCTGGATAGCCGAAGTTCACCGTGGTTGCAACAATGGTAACCATCGCTGGTTGGGAATAACTCCTTCAGTGTTAACGTTTACCAACTGTATAGCCTCAACGTTAATTGATTCTCGTGTGTGTATTCGTTTTTGTTCCATTCGCATAAAATAAAAGGATCATTCCAGGGTGGAAATCTCTTCTACTTTAATGCTTTTTCAGATAAATGTACGTATATTGAATGTCCTCTATATGTTGGGTGAAACAGAAGCGCGGGTACCGGGCATACCATGAGTTTTTGGTGGCTCGATTTTATAAAGCGGTTGCATCATTTCAGTCTACGTATAGATCTTATGTCTCTACTCAAACTGATTCATTGCAACCTCTTGTTAAATAAAGCCACCAGAATCTCTTGGATTGCGCGGTACCCTATTATGTCCTGCCTGTTCAGGTGGTTGGCCCCACTGGTCCCTTGTATACCCAATCTCCTATGGTATGGTACTATGCACAGTTGAGTGCAACTAACACCTTTTTGTTTTCCACTCTGTTGGGTGGACACAATCCTTTCCAAGGATGGTAACCCGGCCACGTCCTTTGCCATGAAAGTGAATATGTCCGAATCGTATTTTGGCGCCTAGAGATTCTGTAATACACTACAGCCACGTAGATCTTTGTGCGGGGGTGGGGGACGATGCCAGGAGGACCTAATAGCATGGTTTTCTGCGAAATTTCCGATTCCAGTTGCTACAGACCTTGACAAACCCATGGATTATGCTTTGAAAAATTGATTGACACGACTGTCCAAATGTCAAAATACCCAGTTGGCTCCTAGGTTGTCTTAGTTTTGCTATATTCATCCGAACTCTTCTCTGTTCCCTGTACAGGTGAGCGCAGTGGGATTATTTAAAGATGTACCGGTTGTGAAATCCAAGCACCATGTCAAGGTTAAGCTTCTTGATGCCCATCTACGTTCTAGCGACGACAGGTTTGTTTTCTGTTTTGCAGTGAATCAAATACGTGGTAATTCACTGCATGTTATATGGCACAACGTTTATGGATCTTCTCATTGTGCTAATACTATCCATTTAGGCATCATTTTTATCTTCTTTCACATATTTATTTATAATTTTTGGTTTTATTTGCGCACACACCTGCACGTTTGCTTTTATTAGATTTCTGCTGTTTTATGTTCTGAATAGTGGATTTACGGTCTTGGAGGTCTTTATTGTTTTGGGGGGGGGTCCTTGTTATGTATATGTTTGTTTTTTATACCTGCAAAATGTCCACTGAATAACCACGATGCAGTCCTCAGTCCTGAATGCTAAATAAATTTGTGATGGTGATAATGCCTTTTGAAATCAAGCCTTACCTTTGTCATGTACCTCCTAGATATAATGTCTAATCCCTGTACGCAGACAAGCTAATCTACACTGCCGGTCCTTTTATGTGGCCGGAAATCTCTACCTATTACCAAATACCAACAGCACCAGAAGTCTATATACATAGAATGTTAACCACTAGGGGTCATCACCCTCGACCTCTCTCTGTGACCGCATCCTACGGCTACTTCACTTGGCGGCCGAGCTGCGAGGAAGGTGCCGCCAGCCGCATAGGTACCAGGTACGGCGCGGGATGTGACAGCCATACAGAGTCATGTGGTTTTATACTTTACTTTCAGTGCGTTTATGACTTACACAAGTGTTCTTCAGACCTTGACAAACACATATAGGGGTTTGCTCTTTGATGTTTTTGTTTTTAAACCTATTTATCGTATTTTTTTTTTTTTCTTAACATTTCATGTTAAAAATGGCTTTGCTGGACAGAAACAAATGGTGAAATTTTAAGATGGTGTGACTGTGAAATTTCTGTCTGCTAGACTGAGCATGTCTGAAGTGGCCTCTGCTTGGGCAGATTTCAGAAGTGCCCCAAGTTCCCAATCTGCTACGCTGCTATCTACTGCTTCTCTAGGCCACAATCCATAAGAGAGAGGTGCTAAAAGACTGTAATTATGGAAGAAAGAGATGCAAACAGATTTCAGATTTTTTTTTCTTCTTCTAATGCCTTTTTAAAAGTATTTTTAAACAAAATAAATTGCAAGTTAATCCTAGTTGTGGGGAAAATATCAATAGATCTGGTATTTGAATTTTATCCTTATTATTTGCAATAATTACTGATGAGTTTTTGCCCCAACTATGGATTACCCTTAATCGGAGTTACTGTATAATGCAAGAAGAACTAGATACACATGGACAGATGAGAAAAATAGGTCCTGACTCTGATTTTATATGATCCTGATTGTGCTGGAGTAGTTTGTAAGTTTTAATATGGCTGGTTTTACTGAGTTATGATTCATGTTTGTGCTTTGCTTCTTAACAAAAACATGAATTTAACAAAAAATGAGATAATAGGTTTTTTGTAATAGATAGGTATCTATTTTTATGCAGGTTCTAGAAAATATATATATATTTTTTTTTCCAGAGATGAATAGCTATACTCTGGAGCGTCACACCGTGCAATTGTCTCAGTGGGCCTCAGGATTAACGTCCAGTAAATGGAAATTGGATATAAATAATATGGTGTATTCTTATTATTCATAAAAAGCATTTTTCTGTGCTACAGTGGGGTCACATTCACCACAAAGCTGCATTTTAGGCTAGGGTCAGACGAAAGCATTTTTCCCCGCGAACGTGAAAAAGTGAGTCCGAACGCATTGACGTATTTTTTCACGGAATGCGCAAAAATGGTCAGACGACGCGCATTTTCGGGCGTGATTTTGTACGGATCGTCAATAAAACTCTTTTTGCGTCTGGACGTTATGTAGGCTGGACATTAGCAGTGTCTGACATCTCCTAATCACGCAAACACGCCGCTATGCCGCAGCTGCGCACTCTGTACGTCAGTACTAGCGGTTCTGCGTTCTCAAAAAAAATGCGTTCAAATTCCACTTGCGTTGCACGGCCAGACTTTTGTGCGGCCGTACATCGTATAGTGGCCGTCATTGCGCGTCATCTGCTGCTAGTGCGGCTGTAATTAAGTGCGCCAGAACTCACGTTAAAAGTGCGCTGGTCTGACCCCAGCCTTACATCGAATTTGTTGCGCATCCGCTGCTAAAGGAAGTCCAGTTTTGTTACTGCTTTTGTTTTTTATGGGGTTTTTTGGCTGTAAAATTACCCATGACTTATTACACAACAGGTGGGGATTTGCTGAGCCTGCATAAATTTCAGTAAGTGTAGCTGTGCAGAGACTGATCAGAAAAAGGGGAAATGAGAGCAAATTTCCATTAATAGAAATTTTAAAAAATGACGCTTTGACACTCGACCTTTTTTCTATTGCATCTGTTATCCTCGTGACTCTACAAAAAGAGATTTCACCTGCAGAATGGAAAAGGTCTCCGCAGTAACGACAGCATTTTCGTATTGAGTTCTATATTAGATTCTGTAGTTATTAAAGGACTCCGATATATATATATTTTTTTAATTTAAATTTATTAAAAGTATTCGGGAATACAATGGTTTAAAGACCATATTTTCTGCAAAGACCCAAATTTATTTTGTATTCTTATGAATCCAAATACATAAACGTAGTTGCCTTTCACCTCTTTTGGACATTTATAATGGTCCATAAATGGCGCTTTCATGCCCAAAGTGCTGGGGGTTTTTTAAATTCTTTTCTTCATTAAGGAAATTCACCTTGTTGTTTTGGGATATGTGTGTTCCTCTACATGATTAAACACAATCTTCACATCCTCAGGCCCCAGGATGCCCAGCCCCTATTCGTCGGCCTCCAGTCTCCTGCGGGTCCGCTGGAGTGAGCAGGGAATGCCACTTTTTCTGGGGGTGCCCCCCCCCAATTTGGATGCCCTGACGGCTGATTCCCTGCAGACTCCACCGCCTCTCCGGCACTGTTGTCCCATGTTTTTTTGAATGTCCTCTGCCCTACCATTTTTTTAAAATTATTTTTTTCTTCACATTTATTATATATATTTTTTTTCCCTTTTTCATATTTTTCTTTGCTGTTGTTACTTTGCGGTCTTCTTGTTGTACTTGTTTTCCTGAGTGTCTATGAGCGTCCTGCACGGCCGTCTTTGCGTGACTATGTAAAATCACAAAGAATTACAAAAAAAAACAACAACATAATCTTCTCCTGGACAACCCAGTTTCTGAAAGCCTTCCGGCATGGTGTTTTATTCCTTTTTCAGCGTCGTCGGACCTGCCACCTCCACGGAACGTCCATTTAATTTCTGAAAACTTTCGTCATGTCCTGACCTGGGAAAACGATAACCAAGGGGCCTCCGTCCGCTACATGCACTATTCCGAAACACGGTATGGTTTTCATATATATATATATTTTTCCATACCCTTCTTTACAATTAAAAACCTTTTTGGGGGGTTGTTATTTCTAATTCTACGTTGCGTGGCGTTCTCTTTCCTTCTGTTCTTTAAGAAGCCCGCGACATGCTGAAGACCCAGGTATCACTAGTCTCTTTGGGCCAATTTTCCAATGATCGCCTGCATAGGGAATTCAATTTCTGCCGCTGTCACTATGTACTTTTTTTTTTTTTTTTATTTATTTTTTATATTTTTAAACATCCGGGAAGAATATCATTTTTTTGCATTATACAGGTGTGTTTTTTTTTTTTTTTTTTTGTGTGTGTGTGTGTGTGTGTATATATATATATATTTATATATTTTAACACTCCTCATCTGAAATTTCAAAATCCGCAAGACTCCGATTAACCGAAATTTTCAGGGTCTTCCACACCGGATTTTTACTTGCCTCCCTGACACTCTAAAAGGGTCCTGCCGCACACTGGCACTCTTCTGAGGACTGCAATACCTGCGAGGAACACACCGAGATGCACTGTGACGTGCCGCAGAGAGTCAGTGAGAGCCATGCTGAAACTGTACAGCATGTCCCATGCAAAGCACTGCGTAACGCCTCCCAGCATATATTTTGCTAGCGCAGCAGCCTTTGTCTCACGGTTCCAAAGTAATCTACCCTGAAATCCAGGTTCCCGGGCATTCTGGATAACAGGTGCTCAACCTGCATATATTGGTTTATATTTTCATAATTACATCTTATCTTGAAGGTTCCTTATGTCCCTAATGTTGGTTTTTGTTTCTTTTTTCTCTCTCAGGCAATGGCAGCCCGTCCCTAAATGCTCAAATGTCACAAGTCAGCAGTGTGATCTGACAGAGTACTTCACTGAACTTAAAGGTTATTATTTTGGAAGTGTGCAAAGTGTGGGCTACAACAAGACCTCAGAGTTCTCTAACGCTCCAATATTTCACCCAATCGAAAATAGTAAGTGCCATGTAAAGTATCTGGGTGATTATCGATACGCGGATTCTTGCAGGAATCATTCCTTCGGAGTGTTCTTCTTTTGGTGTCTGTAATGGGATCTGAGAAGAACTCCCATAGTTCAGGTCGATCTTTTCGCCCCCATCCGTGTAGCAGTGGTTATAATGCCTTGCACAGAGGGTCCAAACAAGGACCTAGTGGAAGCTGCTTCCCTAAGGTAAGGTAGCGGTCGCGGGTGTGATTATAGTTCTACCCAAAACCAGAGACGGTACTCTGTGTTAGAGTGAAAGTAGACTTTTTTTTTTTTTTTTTTACCAAGCTCACTTTATATGTTTTTAGTGGGGAAAAATAAGTCCCACTAAGAGGAAACAACCCTGGTGCCGCGCTGTTTAGCCCCCACAATTTAGCATTGCATCATCACAGTGTGCTTCCTCATCATTTCATCATATCGGTGTGCTTCCACACCGTTCAATCATCTCGGTGTGCTTCCTCATCGTTCCATCATCTCGTGTGCTTCCTCATCGTTCCATCATCATCTCGGTGTGCTTCATCATCGTTCCATCATCTCGGTGTGCTTCATCATCGTTCCATCATCTCGGTGTGCTTCATCATCGTTCCATCACCTCGGTGTGCTTGCTCACCGTTCCATCATCTCGGTGTGCTTGCTCACCGTTCCATCATCTCGGTGTGCTTGCTCACCGTTCCATCATCTCGGTGTGCTTGCTCACCGTTCCATCATCTCGGTGTGCTTGCTCACCGTTCCATCATCTCGGTGTGCTTGCTCACCGTTCCATCATCTCGGTGTGCTTGCTCACCGTTCCATCATCTCGGTGTGCTTGCTCACCGTTCCATCATCTCGGTGTGCTTGCTCACCGTTCCATCATCTCGGTGTGCTTTCTCAACGTTCCATCATCTCGGTGTGCTTTCTCAACAGCGCATCATCCTTTCCCACTGCATTCTAGCTGACCCTGACGGTGTAACTACAATCGAATAATGGAACAGGGAACAAACATGCTTACATTACCATATTTAGTATTGAATAACAAAGTAATAACACACTGAAACCGTAAAATGGGGACTTTCGCCTAAAGTGGTTGCTTCAGTTAGCGTTGGAATAAAGAGAACACCGTTTAAAAAGCAAGCAGTGAGACCGGTTTCTGTTACACTTGAGATCTTTTTACATCCACCTGGAGATGTTTTATGGGAAAAGCAAAATAATTGAAAGTGTTTCACCAGATTCTCAGAGCTGACACTCTATATCGCGAGATCCGGCAGGTCGCGTAGTGATCTGCGGAGAGAGACTGTGGGACTTTTTCCCCCAGTCTCTCCCTGCTCCCGGTAGACAGAGGAGGCGGTTAGAGCTGCGGTCCTCGCCACGGGATAGGAGGTGAGTATCTGATCTTTTTTTTTGGGGGGGGGTTTCTGCTGGTGCTGATGGATTCTGCAGCAGCGGAATCTGTTAGCACCAGGTCCAGGCTGTGGTTAACTTTTCAGTAACCGCAGCCGGATGTTAATCAGCCTTAGTATATTGTAATACTAATGCTAATTAACACTTTGCGCTCCCCATGTTAAGTATAGGGAGCGCAAAGTATAGCAACCTCGTGCTGAACAGCGCAAGATACCAATCACCAACAGATCTTTCAACCCGTTACGTTTGGATTGTAATATGGGTGGCCTGCACTAGGGCTAACGTTAGCGATAGGAATGTAATGGTGCCCAATGTTGTTTGCGGTTTACTCGTGCATCTCATTTGTATGTAGTCAAGGTAACATGCACCATCTTAACCCTTACCCTATAAGCTGTATAAGGGAGATCTCGTTAGTGTAGCCAGATCATACAACGTAGCAGGTAATTACTGAATATTTGGTTACAATTTGCTCGTGTCACTCCGGGATAAAGTCCCACGAGCAGTAACGTGTAGTTCAGAATCTGCCATACAGAAAGTTCTATGTAAAATATTTCCTTAATGCATTGTTATATACTAAGGCACCCAGTGGCCAATGACCCAGTGATATGTCCTGCGCACGTGCACTATATGCGTGTCCAAAGTAACCAAATTTTTGCAAAGTACCTAACATAGGTCTGCATAAGAGGGAAAATAATTGCGCACCTGATGCGCTTCTCGACTCGTCGGGATTGCCAAATGATACTTTGTGGCAACACCGTATTTATACGGTCTCGGCTTTTGCCGATTGGGTCACGTGGCATCCTCTCAACCAATCGTTTCTTGCTTCGCGTCACAGGCTAGCAATGATACGGTATTGGTTCGAAACCAATCACAATGCCTGAATCCCAGGTTATGTTAAAACAATATGTTTCGCCGTAATCCACCATTGACACGGTGTTATACCAGGGTTTCTGTTACAGTGTAAACAAACAATAAAATATGTCCCTATGAGAGTTTTTTTTTAAGGTTTTCTCAATGTATCCTTCCTGGTAAAATCCTTTTATAAATAAATAAGGTTTTCTAAAGAATACATTTTGTTACGTCTCCCAAGTAGCCCTCGCTCGGTTTTGCTATGTGGCGCTTTGCGTGGGGTTTATATCCGTCTTATTCCATATCATGTTGTAGTTACATCCCTTACAGTTAGACGATGTTTCCCCCGGGTGTAATTTGGCATCTTTACGGAGTTCCACGCCATGTAAACATACAGGTGTTAACTCATTGCAGCTTTCATGTCTACCAGCTACACCTGACGGAAGCCCCAAAGAAAGCAGATGGTACATGCTTGATTTTTGTTTGTTTTTGTTAGCGCTAGCCGTAAGATCGTGCCTCTTCAGCCAACGTGAGCAAACCGGCTTTGCTATTGGACCCTGATATTTTCGATAATGAGTCGGAGGTTGTGCTACAGTTTCTGTGTAGTTGTACTTGTTTATATTTTGATACATAGCTTTTTATTATCTCATTTTATCCTAGCTCTTCTGGGGCCACCAATTGTCCACGTTACTGCTTGCAATAAATGTGTCAATGTTTCAATAAGCCCCCCGATCTCTCACATACCAAGCGGTGACAAGAATCGCACGATTTCAATGCTGGATGACAATGTATACCCAATAATAGAATACACCATCACCGTGACTACTGAGAAAGAGGTACGCTGGGATTTATTCTAAAGTTTCTTTCAGAGGACACGTGCCGTGCTGGACTTTGGGGTGTCTTATTCCACAGTGTTATTAACCACAGTAACTATGATCATAGGTGTGCCTGGTGTACCCAGGCACAACCCTATGTTGGGTGACGAGGTCCTCTTTCACCTCCTACATTGACCTTTTAGTTGTCCCTTCTTTTGGTTTATGATTAAAAGCATAAAAACTGACTTTATCTCTGATTACAGGCTTGTTACTCCTAATGAAAAAAAAATGTGTATTTTGAGCAAAGTCTTCTAAATAGAAGTTTTAGATTAGGGTGTGCACCAATGGAACATTTATTACTGTAACGGGCTGCGCACGCCAGCGACTATGATATAGGCCTTCTTGGGCACAGCATTGTTTGATGGAGTCATGGCGGAATGACATGGCACATCCTGATCCCAATGTGATATTTTTTTTTTTATATGGGGCTAGGGCAGTGATGGCGAACCTAATGGCACGCGGGGCCGACTGGGATGGCATGCGAGCCGTAGGCAAATGATGCTGCCCGCGCTCGTTGAAGTCCACCAGCCGCGAGATCGCGGCATTAACTCCGGAGTTAACGCCGCGATCTCGCAAGATTGCGGCTGGTGGACTTCAACGAACACCCGGGCTGCATCATTTGCCCGCGCGCTGGGAGGAAGACGCTCGGAGCGGCAAGTGAGCTGGGGGCATTATCCATGTGGACTGGGGGCATTATCCATCCAAGTGTGAGCTGGGGGCTAATATCCATCCACGTGTGAGCTGGGGGCCCAATATCCATCCACGTGTGAGCTGGGGGCCCAATATCCATCCACGTGTGAGCTGGGGGCCCAATATCCATCCACGTGTGAGCTGGGGGCCCAATATCCATCTTGTTTATACTGTATTTTTCTTTTAAGACTTATGCACATAATTAGTTCAGTCGTATGAAGTGTTTTTTCTAAATTAAATCCGAAATTCAGGTCTAATTGTGGGTTTGGCACTTTGAGACAGATAAGTTGGTTCAGAGATCCAGTTCGGGCACTCAGGCTCAAAAAGGTTCGCCATCCCTGGGCTAGGGGATACTGTATTGGAAAATAGAGTTCCTTTTTTTTCCCCCTCTCTCTCTAAATAATTGGACAAATGCTGCCGACAGCCTCTGCCCAATTATTATTTTTTTCTATTTTTAGACAACCCCGCTCAGGGACTCCTGAACCCAAAAGCCCCCGAAGCTTTTCTGCACAATTTATGCACCTGCATAACTTGCGTAGTGTAGGAACCGCAAATTGCGCACCGCTACGGGACTTGTGCACTTTACTGTCCCAAGTTCCGTAGCACCTGCGCAGAGTGATGGATCAGAGCTGCACTCGCATGCGCAGCTCTGATCCATAGGCCGCCTCTCTTGAACGCTCGCTACTGCGATTTGGTCTCAAGGGGACGTCAGCATGCTCTCTGTGCGCTGACATCACTAGTGACCGAACTGGCGACTGTCAGATGGGAAATTCAAAAATCCCGGGTGCTGGTGACGCTGGGTGGAGAGGAGGAAACTCCTACACTTCACCTGCAATATCTCCAGATCAGGGGACAAGGTAACGGCTCACATCCTGACCACATTATAGATTTAGTGTCCCTTTTAAACCAGCTTATTTCAAACCTGTCCTCAGGACCCTGAAACAGGCCAGATTTTGCAGATCACCTTGGGGAAGTGTAGACTGAATCCTGCAATCACTGAGCAGCAAATCCTATCACCTGTGATGTGCTTCACATATCCTGCAAACCTGGCCTGTTAGGGGAGCTAAGGACAGGTTTGGGAAACAATGCTTTAAACAAACTCTGCCACTGCTCATACGTATCTGCAAAAAGCTGATATTAGCAGGAAGGATACATTGAGATTTCTCTCATTTTCAAGTACGTCCTGGGTTCAAGAACATTGACTTGTTACAGAAATACAAAGTAATAAATGCAAGATATTAAAAACAAAAACACAAATATACAGATTATCACAGAAAATAAATATGTAGGAAATATGTTCACTGTTACATGTTTACAGGTGCATTCTGTATATAGTCACTGTTACATGTTTACAGGTGCATTCTGTATATAGTCACTGTGTTACATGTTTACAGGTGCATTCTGTATATAGTCACTATGTTACATGTTTACAGGTGCATTCTGTATATAGTCACTATGTTACATGTTTACAGGCGCATTCTGTATATAGTCACTGTGTTACATGTTTACACAGGTGCATTCTGTATATAGTCACTATGTTACATGTTTACAGGCACATTCTGTATATAGTCACTGTTACATGTTTACAGGCGCATTCTGTATATAGTCACTATGTTACATGTTTACAGGGCATTCTGTATATAGTCACTGTTACATGTTTACAGGCGCATTCTGTATATAGTCATTATGTTACATGTTTACAGGTGCATTCTGTATCGAGGTATGTTAATAGAGATCGAGTGACTTTAGACTGGGGGAAGATTTGATGGCGTCTGGGAGGTTATTCCATAATTGTGGTGCTCTGTAGGAAAAGGAGGATTGAGCCCCTTTCTTTTTGTATTGTGGTATTGCAAGTAAGGTGCAGGTCCTGGATCGGAGGTTATAGGATGAGGTTGATAAGTTTGTTCTTACAAGATGCGATAAAAACTATAACATGAGGGGGAATTGCCCATCTTCCGGTTACCATGAAGCAGTGGAGTAATGTTCATTATCAACGTGAAAATGATTCAAAGCTTTCTGTGTGTGTTTGTTTTTCTCTTCTCAGTATGCAAGACGGGAAACTAAGCTAACCAAACACACAAACTATTTTGTTGTAATAGAAAACCTGACTCTGAACACCAACTATTGCGTGTCTGTGAACACATCCGCAACTCTTAATCTCAATGAAAACAAAATCTCATCTGTCCTCCAATGCGTCCTCACCGAACCCGGCCTGCTCCAAGGTAAAGCCAAGGGTGACCAAACACGTTTTGTCATGTGCACCAGGTGCCCACAAACACAATGTCCAGCACGCAGAGATTGATTCCTCTTGGATTGGAGCTTGACAAATTTATTTTAAAGCAACAATCCAGGGAAGGGATGTCAAACTCCACCCCCCCCCCCTTCCCGATGATGATGGCCTACAATTCCCAGAATTCCTTGAATGCATTAGAGGGTCAGGGTATCGTGGGAGGTGTAGTTCAAAAACATCCGAGGGGCCAGAGTTTGACAACTCTGCTCATGGGGTAAATGGGAGGGGAGCTGTCAGGAGAGGTTGAAATTTAACCCCTCAGCCTACAAGTGTAACGTCTGGCATAGATATTCCAATCCTGGTGCTAGAGTCAGGTGAAAAATTTTGCACGTCACAGCTTGCGCGAGCTTACTGTACTTTGTGTCTCTTATACCTAACACGGTAGGCAGAAAGGGCCGGCGCAATTTACCATCGGGATGCAAAGATTTTAACATATCCTAAAACCTGGTGCTAAATGATTCTGCAGATGCAAAATCTTTTAATACACCGTAACCCCGCCCCCCCTAAAAATCCCATGCTCACCTCTAATCCGACGGTGAAAAGAGTGGCCTGATCCGCCACGTCTTCTCGCCGAGAGCCAGGTGAGACTGGGAACAAATAGTTCCTAGTCTCCTTCCACGATCACTGCGCGATCTCGCAGTCTTGAGGCGTAACCCTCCATGGAGTCGATACTCAAGGTGGTGTGGAAGCCCTACTGCAGGTATCAGGAGGTTATTGGTGCCAACCGGGACGAGGTGCTGAGGTAGCAGCTTCCCCGAAAAACTTATTCCACGAAAATTATCCTGCTTAGAGTCTCCATGTTAGCGTTGGGTATGGAAAATATCCCTTATTAGGGTCAATAGTAACAATTTAACAAATTATCAGTATCGGCCTTACATGAACTGATGTTGATGATATTGGTAGTCACATCTTTAAAAAAGACACAACTACCAATATCTCTCCTCCCCTTCTCTCCTCCCTTCACTCTTCCTTCTCTCTCTCCCTTCTCTTTCTCCCTTCTCTTTCTCCCCTCTCCTCCCTTCGCTCTCTTCTCTCTCCCTCTCCCTTCTCTCTCTCTCCCTTCTCTCTCTCCCTTCTCTCTCTCTCCCTTCTCTCTCTCTCCCTTCTCTCTCCTCTCCCTTCTCCCTCTCCCTTCTCTCTCTCCTCTCCCTTCTCTCCCCTCACCCTTCTCTCCCCTCTCCCTTCTCTCCCCTCTCCCTTCTCTCTCCTCTACCTTCTCTCTCCCTTCTCTCTCTCCCTTCTCTCTCTCTCTCTCTTCTCTTCTCTTCTCTTTCTCTCTCTTCTCTCTCCCCTCTTCTCCCATCTCTCTCCTTCCCCTTCTCTCTCCCCTTCTCCTCCCACCTTCTCTCTCCTCTCCCCCCACTTCCTTCCACTTTTTAAAACTAAACAAAACCTCAGAAATCCTTGCCCTGTGCCAGGAATATAAAGATCACAGTGTAGACTTCAGACTCCTGAATAAATAGGATTAACTCTTTAGTAGGCAGGAAAATAACTGCAATTACTAAAATGCTTATTTTACCAGACTGTACTTATGTACTTATATCTCTGTGTTCAAACTCGTCACATTCCCTCGTTATTTCTAATGTTTTAACCCCGTGTGTTGTTTTTCCGTTTCAGATGGCAGCGCGACTCTGATTGGCTTTTCTGTTGGCGGTGCTTTGCTTTTCCTAATCGGATTGGTCTTGTGTCTCATCGCGCTGGACCGAGCCGGATACATTTTCCTTGGAAAACCTTTCTTGCCCAAAATCTTAGTAAGTTTTTTCTTTCTTTATATTATTATATTGGGGTTCTGTTACGCTGTTCTTTCCACGTGTTTTTGACTTGAACCTGAACGCCTGTGGCATGCCGCACTCTTTCCAAATTCCTAATTTTGCATCACTGGAGCTTTGGGAAAACCAGGCTGATCTCTTGGGATCAATTGCTGCCAGTTCTAGGCTCGTGCCATCATGATGTGCTCCAATGAATATTTCGCTTGTGGTGGCATACATAACATTTTACCATTTTATCGCCAGCTCCGTTGTTGACAGAGCAGTGATGGGAATAACCCAATGGATATACTTAAACAGCAGTTGGGGTAACATTTTGTCTTTCAAAGTGACACCAAGACAAAGCGTCAGAATTCATCTGACGTAAAGAAACAAAATTAAAATAAACTCGTGGGTGCAGATTTCCAACCTGCAGCTTGGGAGTTGTAGTTCTGCAAGCATTAAAGACCCAGCTTGTGGCCAGCCCTGCCTTATACACACATGTCCTCCTGTACTTGACGACAGACTTCTCTTGAAGACTACACTTCACATTTCCACTCCCAAGCAATTTTTTGTTGAAAAAATGTTCTCATTTATTTGAAACGTGAGATGTGAAGTTGACAATTAAACATGGGGTAAAATAGAAATTTTGCACAGAAATTGTTATTCAGAGATAGTTGAAAAAAAATTAATGTTTATTTGCTAATTTTTTTATTTCTCGTGTATTAGTTTATCCTTTACAGAAATAGTGTTGAAATGTCAGATTCTGAACTCTAGATGCTGTCCTTTATCATACACAATTTCAAACGGGGTCTGCATTATTATCATTCAGGCACAAAGGACCTTTGTGTTAGATACAGTAACTGTGATAAAGATAAATAATAAAACGGTGAGATCTCCTGCTTATGGGGGCTTGTATTGATCATAATGAGATTATTAGCAATGCAATATCTGTATGTGCTGCATAATGCCTGTGTATGGGAATTACAGTAACACCTTGTATCTGTATGTGCTGCATAATGCCTGTGTATGACAATTACAGTAACACCTTGTATCTGTATGTGCTGCATAATGCCTGTGTATGACAATTACAGTAACACCTTGTATCTGTATGTGCTGCATAATGCCTGTGTATGGCAATTACAGTAACACCTTGTATCTTGTCAGACCTTTTCAGATATGAAATTTCTATAACGCAGGAATGTTTAAATTTGGGGCCAGGAATTGCGTCACGCCAACAACTTGTCTGCGTCGTTAATATATAACAAGAACAAGAGACAAGCTAAACTCGTTAGTGTTACGCATACAAGAAAGGACATTTAACATTGATCAAAGACTGTCTAATGGGCTCTGTTTATTTTATTTATTTGTTACAACCAAACAGGGTTTAGATCAAATGGTTTAGAAGTAAGGGAACACAAGGACAACTAAGATAGATATCTCAGTATTGTGTTTATTTCGTCAGATCGAAACTCTGAAAGCCACGTAAACATGGAACAATAGGTTGCCCAATAAAGAAAAAAAACCCAAAGGTTAAATGGCTTGGGTAAACCAGCTTGTAATGCTATTCGGCAATATGTACTATATGGTATGAGAATATTTATTAGTTAGAACTGATAATTTTAGCATCTTATAAAAACAGAGGCCCTACCACATTTAGTTGATCATCACAAATGTCTGGTGTACTAACCCGCATGAAGCCGATTAAGTCGGGTAACGTGTGACTGTTAAAACGATACCACGAATGAATGAATGGATATCCCCTCACATACACATCCCTGTGGATATAAGTAAAGGGGGTATGAAATGCACACACGCCGTGGCGAAGTATGCCGGCGATGTCACAATAGAAATAAATTTTAATTTGTTTATAAAATCTATGGAGTCCCGGGATATAGGAATAAAACGACCCCAAACCAGTAAAAGATTGGCCAAGCCCATAAATTAATTCCTGCAGAAGGTTGATGGTTGATCTGAGAGCGCCATCTGCTGGCCAGGTAACATAACACCTGGACAGACCCCTGGAGTTGATGAATATATATCCTCCAATCAAATGAGGCCACATAGTGATGGGCTAGATCTAAAACTGGGCGGAAGACCACTATATAGAGAGGACACTCCAGAGCAGAAAGGAGACACTGAGAAAAGCTTGGAGAGACCTGAGGGACGCTTGGAGGGAAGAAAGGCAATCACCATCGGCCGCCCCTTTAAGACCGACCACACCCTAATCTTCCACCACTCTATCTTCACTAACCAGATGGTAAAGTATGCCTGAATAATATGATATCTATTTTCTAATTGCATAGTCCTGACTTTAGATGTCCATCACAAACTAAAGGAATATAAATGAATTATTTTGCTGTTTGAGCCTAATAATCAGTAGAATAGAAATTCTGCCTTTACAGTCCACTGCAGAGGAGTGCTAAGGGAGAAATCTATTTACACGGCTGCATACTTGAGCCATAATTTAGTGAAATTATTATATTTCCAAGAATACTGTTTGTGGACATCTAAAGATCAATTATATACCTATAGTGAGATACGCTGGGACCGTGAAATAGCTTTTATATGTCAAGTACTGTCCGCCCCACTCATAACCTAGCATAACTCCTTCCATATCCATCTTGCAGCCCTTCCGAATGAATGCACGCGCTGTAAGTCATTAAGAAGCGTTAGGTTAACGTATATCGAATGAAGTGCTGTGATTGATCTGTGGAAGAGATAGTCTCCCTATCGAGTGTGTTATGTATCTCCCTGAAGGAAGTTGCATTTAGTGAATAGGCCCCACAATAATAAATTGTGCTGCAGGTGATGCCCAGTAACTGAGTGTTTATTTTAGCCAGGTGGAGGATTGGTTTATAATGGGAAAGGTTTAAGTGAATAGAATAGAGCTTGGTGTTTAAGAATTGAGGCGTGTATATCTGTGGTGCGGTCTATAAACCTAAAATATCTGTCCATTAGATTATTGCGTGTCACAGTATCGCTACTAATCACGATCTATAATCACTTGTAAATTGTATTTTGCAAATCCGTTGATAACATACGATTGTATGAAACTTGACGTGTAAATAAATTTGGTTTGAATTGTTTTACCGTTACGCAGTCTCATATCTTTATTGATTTTATTGTGTTTAAAAATATCTAGAGAGCATCAAAAGAACTCGGATAACGCGCCATATATTTGTTAAGACGTATATTCATTGATTGGTTATTAATCCCTGTCTTAGGGGTTAAATACCAATTTATACCGCTGGTATTGGAGGCACTGTCAATAATATATATATATCTATGTATATCAACAATAAGAAAAATATGCGTCATAATTAATATATCCTGACCTATTAAGGAAGTAATAATCTCCAACATATTGTTGGAGATTATTGACTTCCTTAATAGGTCAGGGATATATTAATTATGACGCATATTTTTCTTATTGTTGATATACATAGATATATATATATTATTGACAGTGCCTCCAATACCAGCGGTATAAATTGGTATTTAACCCCTAAGACAGGGATTAATAACCAATCAATGAAATACGTCTTAACAAATATATGGCGCGTTATCCCGAGTTCTTTTGATGCTCTCTAGATATTTTTAAACACAATAAAATCAATAAAGATATGAGACTGCGTAACGGTAAAACAATTCAAACCAAAATTTATTTACACGTCAAGTTTCATACAATCGTATGTTATCAACGGATTTGCAAAATACAATTTACAAGTGATTATAGATCGTGATTAGTAGCGATACTGTGACACGCAATAATCTAATGGACAGATATTTTAGGTTTATAGACCGCACCACAGATATACACGCCTCAATTCTTAAACACCAAGCTCTATTCTATTCACTTAAACCTTTCCCATTATAAACCAATCCTCCACCTGGCTAAAATAAACACTCAGTTACTGGGCATCACCTGCAGCACAATTTATTATTGTGGGGGCCTATTCACTAAATGCAACTTCCTTCAGGGAGATACATAACACACTCGATAGGGAGACTATCTCTTCCACAGATCAATCACAGCACTTCATTCGATATACGTTAACCAACGCTTCTTAATGACTTACAGCGCGGCATTCATTCGGAAGGGCTGCAAGATGGATATGGAAGGGGTTATGCTAGGTTACGAATGGGGCGGACAGTACTTGACATATAAAAGCTATTTCACGGTCCCAGCGTATCTCACTATAGGTATATAATTGATCTTTAGATGTCCACAAACAGTATTCTTGGAATATAAATAATTTCACTAAATTATGGCTCAAGTATGCAGCCGTGTAAATAGATTTCTCCCTTAGCACTCCTCTGCAGTGGACTGTAAAGGCAGAATTTCTATTCTACTGATTATTAGGCTCAAACAGCAAAATAATTCATTTATATTCCTTTAGTTTGTGATGGACATCTAAAGTCAGGACTATGCAATTAGAAAATAGATATCATATTATTCAGGCATACTTTACCATCTGGTTAGTGAAGATAGAGTGGTGGAAGATTAGGGTGTGGTCGGTCTTAAAGGGGCGGCCGATGGTGATTGCCTTTCTTCCCTCCAAGCGTCCCTCAGGTCTCTCCAAGCTTTTCTCAGTGTCTCCTTTCTGCTCTGGAGTGTCCTCTCTATATAGTGGTCTTCCGCCCAGTTTTAGATCTAGCCCATCACTATGTGGCCTCATTTGATTGGAGGATATATATTCATCAACTCCAGGGGTCTGTCCAGGTGTTATGTTACCTGGCCAGCAGATGGCGCTCTCAGATCAACCATCAACCTTCTGCAGGAATTAATTTATGGGCTTGGCCAATCTTTTACTGGTTTGGGGTCGTTTTATTCCTATATCCCGGGACTCCATAGATTTTATAAACAAAAAAATTATTTCTATTGTGACATCGCCGGCATACTTCGCCACGGCGTGTGTGCATTCATACCCCCTTTACTTATATCCACAGGGATGTGTATGTGAGGGGACATCCATTCATTCATTCGTGGTATCGTTTTTAACAGTCACACGTTACCCGACTTAATCGGCTTCATGCGGGTTAGTACACCAGACATTTGTGATGATCAACTAAATGTGGTAGGGCCTCTGTTTTTATAAGATGCTAAAATTATCAGTTCTAACTAATAAATATTCTCATACCATATAGTACATATTGCCGAATAGCATTACAAGCTGGTTTACCCAAGCCATTTAACCTTTGGGTTTTTTTTCTTTATTGGGCAACCTATTGTTCCATGTTTACGTGGCTTTCAGAGTTTCGATCTGACGAAATAAACACAATACTGAGATATCTATCTTAGTTGTCCTTGTGTTCCCTTACTTTTAAACCATTTGATCTAAACCTGTTTGGTTGTAACAAATAAATAAAATAAACAGAGTCCATTAGACCGTCTTTGATCAATATTAAATGTCCTTTCTTGTATGCGTAACACTAACGAGTTTAGCTTGTCTCTTGTTCTTGTTATATATTAACGACGCAGACAAGTTGTTGGCGTGACGCAATTCCTGGCCCCAAATTTAAACATTCCTGCGTTATAGAAATTTCATATCTGAAAAGGTCTGACAAATCCCCCTTTTCAATACTACTCATCCAGATTCATGAGTAGGAATTGACATGGACCAATTGGATAGGAAATTTTACATCTGTATGGTAGCCTTAGTCTTTAACAAGTTGTTAGGTATCGGCTCCATGCGATAATTGGTGCAGAAGAAAAAAAAAAATTGGTAAATGCATGATGGGTTCTCACGACCATCCCCCCTTTGTGGTTCCCCCATTTCTTTTTCGAACGGGGTAATCTGAGGGTGAATCAATGAACTCCAGTTGATGAAAATGGATTTGAATCAAGCAGTGTTTTCCCCGGGTAAAGACCTTTCAAGCGAAACATCTTGTGGCTTGTTGATCTTTTCATCTATGGAGGTTGATTTTCAAATAACCAATGATGCACTTGTCGTCATCCTTCCGTTTCTTTGGGTATCCTTTATGACAGGGTGTTCACATGACTTTCTGTCACTTCCAGCATGGCTGCTCCTGACATCTGAGTCTTTAGGACACGTCTCCATGCGAGTGACCAATTGTCACTTTACTCATCTTATCTTTCTAAAATGAGATGAACTTCATAAGAATTGATATACACAACATGTAAATATTTAGGTTAACACTTCATCTATGTGACTTTAGGATCATGGTAAATGGAAACGGGTAATCTTCCCCATTTCTGATTTATTCCATGCTTTCCCTTAGATGCAGCGCGGCATTTATTTTAATTTTAATGCATTTCATCAAGACAGTGACACATAGATTATTAACCCTTTCAATTCTTGTGAGCCATTAAGTATATCATCCCCCTTTTGTGGGCTTGCTTTCCTAATAGGGGACTGAATAGGATATCGCCCTGTAGAGATATATACGTATTATATATATATATATTTCCTACAAATTTAATTTCTTTGACCGTATTAACGGGTTAAAACCAGTGATTGGATTCGTCCTTCCCACGAGGTTTACTCCTGCAATCATGCAGTTATCGTAGGGATTTATTATAACAGACCCTGTTAATACCTGTTTCTAACCTCCGAGGGCAACTCCATGAACTGGTGTTGAAAATCACTTTACCTGGGGTAGGGAGATTCTCATCCTTACCCACCATACAGAGAACCTTAGGTTTCTTGTAGGCTAATGCGCAACGGGTAGCTGGCTCTCCATCGGGGCATCTGGCTACGACGATCTCCTGAGAGTCGGTTGCGGTTAATGGCCTGTTTATATCAGAGGGACTAGAAGTAGGCTGAAAAATAGGAGAGTGGTTAGCATCCAACAGCAGAAATCCCCCTTTACATACTTTTAGATTCCTTATTAATATGTAGACCTGGGGATTCAATGGTGTCAGGTGGTTGTGCCACCTATGCTATTTCATTCAGTTGTTCCCTCTGAGTCAATAACATCTGAGGTGTTATTGATCCTGTGGCCCTTGGGTGGCCACTGGATTTATCCCTAAAGAGTTATCAGGCCGCTGGGCCCATACATACTCGGTGATCTTCACCAATTGTTCAGCTAATTGATATAACGGTATTCTAATTGGTTTATTCGGTCATTCTGATCATTTCGTTTAAGGTATCTATTTCTGCGGATCCTATTACGCTCGGGCCTAGAATTATTTGATGTGTCAGAATCAGCATTACTACTTCTGTTCTGACGGTGTGATCTGGGCCTGGGGTCTCCTGTCTGACCTCCCCTTCTATTTTCAGGGACTCTAACGCGAGGGGGTGACCTACCTATTTGAGGGGGATCATCACTTTGAGGAGAATCACTAGATTGGGGATACCTATTTCTTTGGGCAGGCCTAGGCCCTTGGGCATATTCCCTGTGACTATTGTGCGGTCGTGGCCATTGCTCATACCTTCTGCAGTCATTGGGTGACCTCTGCTCCCCACTTCTTGGTGGGTGCGGGGCAGGCGTGACCCTGGGGTTCCTATCTGGATTATTCCCTCTTACCACCTCAGCGTATGATTTCCTCCTGGCAACATATACCTGGGAGGCATCCTGATGTTGCTTAGGGGCAACTTGGCTTGTGGTATGGGCCCTTTTATTTGACCTGTGACTCCCATGACTGGTCTCGATAGATGGCTGGACCTGCACTTTTATAGGCCTTGAAGGGATCCCCCTTTCGCCCTGTTTAACATCATCGGCGGGGCTACTTCCAGAATCTACCCCACTGTCCTTGGCATGCTCTTTTAAATGAGGGCCAGCATCAGGCTTATGGTCAGATGAAACAGTTTCTGTTTGTCTACCCTTTACCTGGGATATGGAGTCTATCCGGGCTTTTAGTACCTCTTTCTTCAAGGTTTTCAGTGAGCATTGAATTTCATCTGTGTCAGTTTCAACACTCTCATCACTGCTTGACACCTCGGACTCACTTGAAAGCATTATTTCTTGCTTATAGCCATACAGTTTTCTGCTCTAAATTGGAACATTTCTCTTTAAAACTGTTTAATTCAACACAACTCTCTTTATATACAGCTTGTAAGCTTTGGAGTTGTTCTTGCAGTTTCTGGCTATGTTCGTTTAAAGTAATTATTTCTGTACTGACATTCTCAGGTTTGTCTGTTAAATCATTACCATTTTCTATTTTTGCATTTAAGTTAGCGATGGTCTTCATCATGACAACCTTTTGTATCGCATTTTGTTTAGCAAATGCACAACACAAATACATTATGGAGGGCCATGATTCCATTATAATGCAATCCCTTCTTTGCTTGTTGTTTGTGTTTAAAAACAAATTCAAGAATGTACGCACATCACCTTCTTTGTCCCACATATCGTGTACAAGATTTTGGGCGCGGTCTTTGATAGTATTAACAAACCAATCAGATCGGTTTCAATATGCAATGACTCTGAGATATGTTCTACCACTTCAAATATTGCCATCTGTCTTCCTGCTTCTATAAGACTCGATTGAGAGATTTCCTCCTGGCTATCAGTATCTGAATCAGACATGTTTCTGTATTACAGCAATCAGATAACAATGCTTTAAACAGGTATCCACAGCCAACAACAAACGTTACGTGATTACCACTGTTTTAATCCAATAGCTTAATCTGCTACTTAACGACCAGCAAATTTATGTTACTTTCACAAATACTTGATCTGGCGCTCACAACCACTAACTTGCTCTCTTGCTCTCTTACTTGATAGATAAACTTGATTTTATTGTGAAAAATTACTTTAGCATCTCAGCAGTGCAGCCTCCAATATGTTGGAGATTATTGACTTCTTTAATAGGTCAGGGATATATTAATTATGACGCATATTCTTCTTATTGTTGATATATATATATCTATGTATATCAACAATAAGAAGAATATGCGTCATAATTAATATATCCCTGACCTATTAAAGAAGTCAATAATCTCCAACAATCTGTATGTGCTGCATAATGCCTGTGTATGGGAATTACAGTAACACCTTGTATCTGTATGTGCTGCATAATGCCTGTGTATGACAATTACAGTAACACCTTGTATCTGTATGTGCTGTATAATGCCTGTGTATGACAATTACAGTAACACCTTGTATCTGTATGTGCTGTATAATGCCTGTGTATGACAATTACAGTAACACCTTGTATCTGTATGTGCTGCATAATGCCTGTGTATGGGAATTACAGTAACACCTTATATCTGTATGTGCTGCATAATGCCTGTGTATGGAAATTACAGTAACACCTTGTATCTGTATGTGCTGCATAATGCCTGTGTATGGGAATTACAGTAACACCTTGTATCTGTATGTGCTGCATAATGCCTGTGTATGGAAATTACAGCAACACCTTGTATCTGTATGTGCTGCATAATGCCTGCCCTGTGTATGGCAATTACAGTAACACCTTGTATCTGTACTGTACATGGATTCTCACAATCCCCTGAATCTTCCATGTACAGCAGTGAGTGACCCCAGAGCTCTACCTGTATTCTGTCCTCTCCCTGGCAGCTATAATGCATTAGGGCTGCTATTTGCAGCTGGGTTTAGGTCTCTCCAGGATGCTTTGAGAGATATAAAACAAAGTATTTTGTTACTCCACAAGGGGCACGCTACTTCTGCTTTAAAAAGGTGTGCGAATTGTCTTTTGATATGCTAAGGAGTACTTTTCCATGCATTACAATGTAAAATAGAGACAACTTGATTCTGGGTGTGACTGGGTTAAGGGTTGTGAATTTATACTTTTTTTTGTGTTTATTTTGTTCTGTATATTATATATACTATAACAAACCAGGAGGACAGCACTCCAAGTCATATCATTAACAGTAGCTCACACCTTGAAATCTATTTATTCTTTAAAAGACTCTAACAACTCTTAACCCTTTCAAGATTTTAGGAATTTTAACTCCTTGAAGAATTTTCACAAACGTTTATCCCTAAGCTCTGCTTTCAAATGATGGCAATTTAGTTCACAAAATGTAGCCATAAATTGCTTAAGCCTGTCGCTACGCCAATGTATCCAATGAGTGACAGGTCCTATATGTGTGACCTAATGAATATTATCTGGGGCTCCCTGCGATTCAGTGTTAAAATAGAGCCTGTAGGTGGAACACCTGTGACAGGGAGGGGTGTCTGCCCGGAGAGTTGTCAACCCTTTTCATGCAAAAATACACCGGGGGGGGGCAGCACTCAAAGCACGATGTGAAGCATAGAGGGCGGCGCTTCTCAAGACAAAAAATAGAGCAAACCAGGAGGAGAGCACTCAAACTCCCGGCCACAGTTGTTCTATTTCCAGGTTCTATTTATCCTTGAACCGCAGGGATCTCCAGAATCGATTCAGTCCTCAGGAAGAGCATTAATCCCATAGCGGTGGTTATTAGGTGACTAGGATAGGACCTGTCGCGATGGGATACGTTGGCGCTGTGACAGGCTTAAGCAATTTATGGCCATATATTGAACTAAATTCCCATGATTTTCTAACAGAGCTTAGGGTTAAAAACCTTTTTTGTAAAAATCTTTCATGGGTTAAAAAGTGTTAATCTTGAAAGGGTTAAGAATTGTTGGAATCTCTATGGGGTTAAAATCGTTAAATGTGTTAGCTACTGTTAAAGTCTTTGAATGTGTTAGTTGGTGCGCTCTCCTCCTGGTTTGATGTATTTTTTGTCTTGAGATTCACCCGCCCTCTGTTCATAGTAAAGGTTGAGTGCTGCCCTCCTGGTGTAATATATTTCTTTTATAAAGCGGGGCACTCGCCATGGTCTTCATAACATTTATACACTATACCCCGAGGCTCTAAAACCTCATGCCAGGGCATATAGCAAAGGTAGAGATGATGCACTCCATGGGTTCCAAAACACAAATTAGAAATTTAATCCACACAATTAATATCGGGATCGACTTCTAGATTGCTCCACCTGGACGTTGAGGATCAACAATGAGAAATAATGCTTTTTATTTCCACATACTGTACTCTCCAAAGCTCACCCCCAGTTTGCAGTTCTCACATCATGGACCCACCGCCTTGCCCTCTCCCAGTTGGCACGTCCAACCCGCTCCACCCTCTTGTTTTTTGTGTTGTTAACGTGTACGGATACTGTCTGTCAATGTGACTTCCACTACCCCCACCTGCACTACTTTCTATCAGATGACTTGTTAGATTTACCCTTTTGGTATTCAACGTATACGGGTCTCCTGCAAGAGCCCGCATTGAAACGGCTTTGGTTTATGTATGTTGCACATTTCATTGAGCTGCTTCTGTTTATTTAACAACAGCAACAGCGTTCTCTTCCCATACCACATTATACTGTGAGAAAGCTTTTTAACCCCTTTACACCCAATATCGAGTTATCTCGGTTTTTTGCATTGTAATGCTTTGAAAAAGCACTCATTAGCATATCAAAAGACCATTTTCACAACTTTTTAAAGCAAGATTGGTGTGTCCCCTGTGAAGTAACAAAATCCTAACTTGTATGTCTCTCCATGTATCCTGGAGACACATGAAACCATTTGCAAATAGCAGCCCTAAACCTCATTGTAACAAAAGCTCAAATAGATTACTGTTGCATTATAGCTGCCAGGGAAAGGACAGAATACAGGGAGAGCTGTGGAGTCACTCACTGCTGTACAGGGATAAGAATCAGGGGGGTTATAATGAGTGAAAATCCCTGTACAGTACAGATACAAGGTGTTGCTGTAATTCCCATACACAGGCATTATGCAGCACATACATATATCATACAAGGTGTTGCTGTAATTGCCATACACAGGCATTATGCAGCACATACAGATACAAGGTGTTGCTGTAATTGCCATACACAGGCATTATGCAGCACATACAGATACAAGGTGTTGCTGTAATTGCCATACACAGGCATTATGCAGGACATACAGATACAAGGTGCTGCTGTAATTGCCACACACAGGCATTATGCAGCACATACAGATACAAGGTGTTGCTGTAATTGCCATACACAGGCATTATGCAGCACATACAGATACAGGTGTTGCTGTAATTGCATACACAGGCATTATGCAGGACATACAGATACAAGGTGCTGCTGTAATTGCCACACACAGGCATTATGCAGCACATACAGATACAAGGTGTTGTAATTCCCATACACAGGCATTATGCAGCACATACAGATACAAGGTGTTGCTGTAATTGCCATACACAGGCATTATGCAGCACATACAGATACAAGGTGTTGCTGTAATTGCCATACACAGGCATTATGCAGGACATACAGATACAAGGTGCTGCTGTAATTGCCACACACAGGCATTATGCAGCACATACAGATACAAGGTGTTGCTGTAATTGCCATACACAGGCATTATGCAGCACATACAGATACAAGGTGTTGCTGTAATTGCCATACACAGGCATTATGCAGGACATACAGATACAAGGTGCTGCTGTAATTGCCACACACAGGCATTATGCAGCACATACAGATACAAGGTGTTGTAATTCCCATACACAGGCATTATGCAGCACATACAGATACAAGGTGTTGCTGTAATTGCCATACACAGGCATTATGCAGCACATACAGATATTATTTTTATATTCTGTTGATTTTTTTTGACGCTGCATTGCTAATGATATCATTATGATCACTACAAATTCCCATAAGCAGGAGATCTGACCATTTTATTATTTAACACAAATGGTCTTTTCTGCCTGTATGATAATAATACAGACCCTGATTGAAATGGTGTAAGATAAGAAATACCATGTAGAGTTCAGAATCTTACATTTCAACATTATTTCTGTAATGAATAAACAAATACATGAAAAATTAAAAATGAGCAAATTCACATTATTTGAATTTAACTATCTCAGAATAACAATTTCTGTGGAAAACTTGTTTTACCCCATATTTAATTAACTTCACATCCCACGTTTCAAATAAATGGGATAATATTTTTTAAATAAAAATTGCTTGATAGTGAAGGGGTTAAAAGGCCATAAAGAATTTTATTTAAATAATAAATTATTAGGATTGACGTTTCAGCTCCATGTGGACCTTCATCAAGATGATAAAGGCCCACATGGGACCAAAACCTCTATCTATTTATTTATTTATTTAATAGTTTTAGCTAGTTTTTTAGAAGTTCTACTTTATGTTGTGTAACCCCCGGTGTGCGCCTTCTCATACATCTTGAGATATATTCACAGTAACTAGAGGAGCTTTTTCGCTTTATTTTTATTTATTTTTTAGATATTTCTGTCCATTCCATATTGTAGGAACCTCGTAGAAAGAGTCGAGTCGGCGATGTTTCTTCAAAAAAGATGCACTAGTGGGCATTACGCAGAAGAAGCGCTCCATACCCGAAACGTTTGTATCGGACTCTCATCCTGTGCATTAAACACAGTTGGCCCCTTTGCACCTCTTTGGCGAAACGCAGCGCTATCGCTACTCTTTCTATGTGGTTTCTGCAGGTTTCTGACGCACAAGGACCCAGGGTGTTGGTGGGGAGATATTGCAGCATGTTTGAATATCATTATGCTATAGCGGGACCTAATTTGATTCCCCGGCCTCCACAACTACTCTGTATGCATATTGAGGGGAGGGGTACAGGGGGTGTCTCACAATCATTCTTGATTACGATTCTAGACCCAGGGCATGGTCCTCGATGCCCTGTTCGGAGATCTAAAATTGACCATGGACGGTATAAATCAATAGCGGTGGATTACAGACGTTCGGGACCGGATGTCTCCTTCTTACATTTTTTTAAATTTTACTCTTTTTCATGTTTCCTGGCTTTTCCAAGTTTTCGACATGTGTGTGGCTATGTCCTTTCGTGTCCTTACCACATTCATAGACCTTCATGGTGCCTCTGCTTTCTAATCCAATCAGACCCCGTCTACATTGTGCCCAGACTTCCTCTTTAACATACGTTGAATAAAGCTGTCAATTTAATTTTCTGAAACCTGTTTCCTTCTTTTCTTTTTTTTTTACACTTTACAGAAATCTGTCCCGCAGTCGAGGAGCATGATTTATGACAATAAAGATGAGCTGTGTTCCCCGGCTTCCATCGTTCGCATGGAAAATACCGAACCGAAGCTGGACAAAGAAAGCAGGGATGAGAAGAGTGGCCTTGGTTACGCGCAGAGGAAAAAATTCTTGGATAGTGATCAAAGCACTTTGAGCGGTGTGAACAACAATGCGTTACTGTATTCGACCACCTCTTCTTCAAGCGGCCAAGGCAGCGGCTCCTCGGCAGACACCGGAACGTCCAGGGAGACGGCGATGCTCGTAGACATCGGGGGAAGCTGCTCTTCTGATACTGAGGTGCCGATCGGGTTTGAGATCAACCCGAACCTTTCATTGAACACAAGTGGTACGTTTAACATCAACCTAAATTCCGTGTCTGTCGGAGACCCGGAGAATCTCTGGACGGGTTTACGGAAAGAACCACCTTCTGAGGAGGTTGCGGAGGCTATGGACAACTCACAGGGACCAGTGCTGGTTGTGTTGGCGTCACAGGGCCTCCCACCTTTTCCAAATAAGGTAGAAGCATCAGGCTTGCCAGAATGTGACGACTACAATTCTGAGGAAGAGCTGGATTCCGACTGCAGTCAGACTTCTGATTCAGACGAGCCGTTTGTGTCCAATTATATGAGGAGATAACTTGACGACTCCCGTCAAGCAGCCGACTCAAAAGACTTGAATGAGGAGGGGTCTAAGCCAATATTCGGGGCCAAGAATTGTATTATGCTCGACGGAAATTTTTATGACCTCCCAGAAATGTAATGATTGTTTGGAGACGACTTTGCACTGTGCGCCATCTTGGATTTCCATATGACCATATGGGCACTGGAACTATTGGGCTCGCGGTTACTGTATTCACTGGTTTAATCACCACATTAATGGGACATTGGATCTTCTTATTCAAACAGACCACACAGAGCAGACTTCCGTGGCTTTTCAGTTCTGGTCGCACTTTCTGGGTGACGGCAGTCTGATTTGCATATGGAATAGTCTTCTCTGTACGGGCATCCTCGAGCTCAAACCTTTGAGACCCATTCGGGCCCCACCATAAGGCAGGACACTAGAGCCCGTTACCCATTCTCAATGCTCTCAACATTGTTTTTTAGACCAAACCGTAATCTTTATTAAATCCGTTTTTTTATTTTTATATTAATGATGGGTTTTGCGCACTTAATCTGATTTTCATATTTTTGTAAAACTGTCTGTTTTGTAATCTAGTGTCAGAAAGCCACTAGCAGAGGCCCCGTTACTTAAACCTGACACATGTCTTTGATTTGGGGTACTTGATATACTTCAGGGGGGCTGGCAAAGTGTGTGTGTGTGTGTGGTAACTGGGACCAAAGGGCAGCTGCCAATTAGAGCCTAAATCCTGCCTTGCTCACCTATCGTTGGCTGTACAGTATATCCATTTTGATAGCTGTTGCGCATAATAAAAAGCTTGATGTGGCATCAAAAAAGTAGAAAATTCCCCCCTGACCTTATGTGTTGGGGGGCCAAAATGATCCAAAATACTGTATATAATGCCCATCGGCTGAAAAAAGTCATGCGCCATCGGGTTCAGCCTTTCACACATCACCCACTGCTGCTGATCCAAAAGAAGCGACAAACCCAGTCTGAAATGCTCGCCAATATGCAACATACTGGTGAAAAATTCCTTCTTGACCCCAGATGGCGTCAGATTTCTCCTTGGATCAAGAAGCTTTTACCCACATATTAAATATTCTAACCCTTAATATTCTGTGTCTGCAGGAAGTCATCCAGTCATTTTTTAAAAGTCTGTACAGACTCAGACCCAACCACCTCAACAGGCAGAGAATTCCACAGCTTTATTGTTCTCACCGTAAAATAACCCTTCCTATGCTTTAGGCTGAATTTCCTTTCGTCCAGTCTAAATGGGTGACCTCGTGTCCTGTGTATAGACCTGTTAATGAATAGGTTTCCAGACAATGGCTTATAAATGGCCCCGTATATATTTATATAAGGTTATCAGATCCCCTCTAAGGCACCGTATATATTTATATAAGGTTATCAGATCCCCTCTAAGGCGCCGTATATATTTATATAAAGTTATCAGATCCCCTCTAAGGCGCCGTTTCTCTAAACTAAACAGGTTTAAGCTTGTTAGTCTTTCCTCATAACTTAACCCTTCCATTCCCCTTATTCATTTAGTCGCCCGTCTCTGCACTTTTTCTAACGCCATAATATCCTTTAAGACCGGTGCCCAAAATCACCCGGCATATTCAAGGTGCGGTCTTACTAACATAAATGAATTTCATGTCCAGACTTGGCCCCCGTCACCAAGATCTCTCATTATTGTATGCAAATATTCCAAAAATCTCCAATCCAGAACACGTCCGGTCCCGAGCATTTCACATAACGAATACTCAGTCTGTATATAGGTTTTTAAAAAGTATACACCATTACCTGTTGTACACTTGTTTGTTTTCCTTTAGAATACCATGTTTGTGTATAAGCCGGCTGTTACCTATGAAGTGTACGCATTTTAACCAGTATTTGTTTTGTTCCGTGTCCGTCATTTCATATGTGAGCGCTGTGTTTAGAGGCATTAGGTCGGTCAGTATATTATCATGATTTTTACATTGGAGAAATACAATGTATCATCGAAAAAACATGTGAGGCGTGCGCACACCTGTATGTATGTGTTTTTATAGAATTATTCTGCAAAATGTAGGTTTTCAATCCAATGCTTCTCATTGGGAACTTTACCTCCGTGTCTGCAATGACCTCAAAGAAAGCCTCTGCCATTAATGGTGTTTTTTTTTTATTTTTTTATAAAAAGTCCTCTGTTTAAAGCAATGGTTCCAGCCCTGGTTTCGAGCTCCCTCTAACAGGCCAGGTTTGCAGGATATGTGAAGCACCGTACAGGTGATCTGATTTGCTGCTCAGTGATTGCAGGATTCAGTCTGCATTTTCCCAAGGTGATCCTTAAAACCTGTCCTGTTAGGGGAACCGGAGGACCAGGGTTGGGAATCACTGGTTTAAAGTATTTCACTCCTATTTAAGTGGATTGCAGTCGAACAATAAGGCTAGGGTCAAACGAACGCTGTGCGAACGCGCGTGCAGCCGCACTTTATCACGGCCGTAGTAGTAGCAAATGACGTGCAATGTACGAAGTGCGGCCGCACAACGCAAGCGGCAAACGCATTTTTTTAGAGGAACGTGATACACTAGTACTGACGTGCAGAGTGCGCTGCGTTCGCTAGCGGCGTGTGTGCGTGATTAGGAGACGTCAGACGCTGCCTATGTCCGGCCAACATAACGTCCAGACGCAAAAAGGGTTTTATTGATGATCCATACAAAATCACGGACAAAGATGCGCGTCGTATGACCGCTATCGCGTATTCCGTGAAAAAATACGTCCATTCGTTCAAACACACTTTTTCACGGATGACGCGAAAAATGCATTAGTCTGACAGCCTTACCAATGCCATCCATTAACCCCTTAACGTCGCAGGACGTACAATTACGTCCTGCATTAGGCGGGCTTTAACGCCGCAGGACGGAATTATACGTCCTCGGCGTTTGCAGCCCCCCTCCGGCCATACTCGCCTCCTCCGGTCGCTCCCACGCTGCTCTGACTCAGATCGGCATGTATCCCTCCTCCTGACGCGATGACGTCAGTTTCAGCCATCTTTGGATCCCTCCATCTCCCCATCGCCGGGGACCAGGAGGCTGTGGCCAGCATCGCTGGAAGGGTCACAGCCTGACCTTTCCAGCGATGTAGGGGTTAACCCCTTAGTTACCAGGTCGCGGCCTGGCACTAATCGGTGCAAGACCGTGGCCTTTTTCCGGTGGGGGCTGCCATCTTGGATGGCAGCCCCCACCTCTGGGTCCCGTCCCCCCACGTCAACTGACTCATCGCGCCATGTGCGATGATGTCAGTTAACTGGGGAACCTCCTAGCTGCAAAGGGATTTCCTAAGGAAATCCCATACAGGAGATTGGGGGGTTCTTTGAACCCCTTTATCTCCTGATCAGCAGCTAGGGGGTCCTGTCTGACATTGCTGGAAAGGCCAGAGCATGGCCTTTCCAATGATATCAAACATGACCATGTTAAAAGTAAAATAAAGTGTAAAAAATTGAAAAATAAAAAATTATTTTTTTTAATGCAGCACTATTGTTCACATTTCAATTATAATGTGAACAATGATGCTTCACTAATGATTTTTTTCTGGGGGCGGTTTAGCTAAAATCATGCAATTTCTCTGCAAAAAAAAAAATGGGTTCCCCATGCTAATTTTTTTAACAAATCTACCCCATAGCATATGACCGCAAAGGCTCGGATAATAAAATATAAAAAAAAAAAAACACTTTACACACTGTGGATGATTGAAATTTTATTGAAAATTCAAATTTGTTTATTTTTTTTTTTTTACATTTTTTGTTATAGCATTTTGGCAGGGCATGACATATACATATAATAATGATATATTATTAATCTGCCGAGTCTGCCGGAAAGAACGATATATAATTTGTCTGGGTGGGATAATAATACGTGACTTAAAACCGCGTTTAAAAACAGTCAAAATGAGCTCCGCAAACTTCTACTTCGAAACAGCTCCGAAGTTGTAAAATTACTCCCGTCCTTAAAGGGTTAAAGGGGCGCTCTTGTAGTGTTACCGCAAATGCATTATGGGGTTTTTCCAAGAAGTGCTATCATGTTTCAAAAAGGAAAAAATTTAAATCAAGCGATAGCAGTCTTCACCAGTGAAGCTTTTTCTGCCGCTGTTTGGATCTCCTTCTTGTGAAATGCCGCTGTTTGTCATCGTCGCAACTTTGACAAACACCTGCACTTCTTTAATAAACCTCCCCCATATCCGCTGCTAGCTGCACTCATATTTCTATATAAATCTCTGAAAAGGCGTGCCAAATAATGACATTTCTTTTACCAGGTTAAGTGAAGTCGTGAGCGAACATTTTATATTTTACATCTAAGCTTTCTTCCGGTCTCTTCGCCCTGTAACCTGATAGCTATCGTCTCTGTTCTGTGTGTCCCGGAAAGATGAGGATCGCAAAGCTGAGTCTGTAGTATCCAGGATTTATTAAGGCTTACTTACTATAACCCTCTAACACAGAGCTGTCAAACGCACGACCCCTCCCCCCTGATTTTTGATGCCTACAATTCCCATAATTCCTTCAGTGCAATAGATGGCCAGGGAATCATGGGAGTTGAAGTCCATAAACATCTGGGGGGTCATGCCTCTTCAATAATCCGTTATGCTTTGCAACGCATGGTTACATAGAGAGCAGGGTTTTCAGAGAGCGGGGATAGATGAACGCCGGCACATGGTACTTTCAAACCACATTGAATTAAGATGTACTGTATGTGTAAGGCCACACTCAACCTTTTATATGTATTAATGTTTATGCCAGGGCTGTCAGGCTCCGGCCCCCTAACATGTTTCTGAACTACAACTCCCATGATCCCTTGGCCATCTATTGTAATAAAAGAATTCTGGGAATTGTAGGCATCTGCATCTGTGGGTCTGGAGTTTGACAGCCCTGGTTTATGCAGTAGGTATTAACCACTCAATGTTACATCTGTGTTTACTTTTGTAAGTGCAGCAATTTTATACTGTAAAACCATTTTATACGTCTTAAAACATGGTTATTAAATTTATTAACCACAAAAAATATGCAGTTTATTTCATTGTTTTGAGATTTCTTTGGGACTGTGTTATTTTGGTTTTTATTAATATTTTACTATTTTGTACATAAATCTGAGGAAAAAATGTGTGTTCTGGTAAAGTCAGCCTGGCATGTGTTGGTGCTAATTAGCTCATTTAAAGGGACATGCTTTGCTAGTGTGCAATGCCTTTTGAATGAGTCAGTAGTGTCATTCTGCAGGCATAAAAAGCAAGTAAATATGATATTTTTTCAGATTTACCTGCTTTTATTTCTTGGTGTTTTCCACGCCCACCTCCTCCTCCCATTGGGGTCAGCGTTCGGCCGGGTTCCGGCCGATCGCTGGCCCCTCCGGTGCGGGCTGACATCCTGGATGTCAGCCCGGCATCCGGACCAGCAGCCGCCAGAATTAGGTGTCATCGCGGGGGCGCGATGACACCTAATTCAGGCGCCCCCCCCCGCATGTGCGGAGGAGGCGCCTGAAAGGGAGGGGGGGAGGTCCTTCGGACCTCTCTCCCTCCCGATCGGCGGCTCTGCGGGGGTTAACCCAGGCATCATTTGGAAGGGCACAGCCTGCCCTTCCAAATGATGCCTGGCATTAACCCCTGGGGAGCTGGATCGTGAATCGGCGCTGAAAAGCGCCGGTTCGCGATCCTTTCCCGAAGCTGGCCGACATCTTGGATGTCGGCCAAGCCTCCGGGAACTCCCCCAGAGGACTGGCGTCATCGTGCGTAGCACGATGACGCCAGTCCTAGAGTTAACCCCTAACTGCCACCAACTGTGGAGATAGGGAGTTCCAATGAACTCCCTATCTCCCGATCCGTGGCAGCTAGGGGTTAAATTTTGGTATGGTTGGATCGGCCAGAGCATGGCCGTTCCAACGATACCAAACATGAAAGTGAAAAATTTTGTAAAAATAAAAAAAAAATTAAAAAAAATAAACACTTTTTTTTATTTTTTTTGGTTTGTTAATGCAGCAATATTGTTCCCATTTCAATTATAATGTGAACAATGATGCTGCACTAACGATTTTTGTATGCGGTGCGTTTGTTAAAAATAGTGTCATTTTCCCCAAAAAAAAATGTAATGAGACCCCATCTCTAATTTTTTTAACAAGCGCACCCCATACAAAATATAACCGCAATTGCTCGCATGTTAAAATGTGGAAAAAAACACTTTACACATTGTAAATTATTGAAAATACATATTTTATTGCATTTTTTGTTATAATATACAGACAGGACATGACGTATACATATAATAATGACATATAATGAATCTACCGAGTCTGACGGAAAGAACGATATATAATATGTCTGGGTCATATACTAAAATAAGCCTTCAAAACACGTTGACCTCCAGCATAGGGGCGGGAAAAGCCTCAGCAGCGAAAGGGTTAACCAATCAGTGCCTATACCTAGGGAGAGCTAAAAAAACGCACTGAGCATGTGCGTCTGAGTTGCTCCTCCTCCCTCTTGCACGGTGAGCTGAGGGCGGAGCTGAACTTTCACCCCCAGCTACTGCAGAGACGGGGAAGGAAAGAAATCCATACACACGGGGAGAAAAAGAGACGGCAGAGAGAGGGACAACAAAGAAAAGCACAGACACAGCAAGAAATGGTAAAGGGAAAAGGCAAGATAAAGCAGAGAAAGAGTGTGGGAATGAGTGACTGTGTGAGGGAGATTTGAGTGAGACACTGAGTGTGTAAACCATGAAAGAGCGCAAGTGAGCGTGTCTGGGTGAGTGAGTTAGAAGGTGAGTGTGAGATCGAGTCAGCGGCTGAGTGTGTGTGATCGAGTCAGCGGCTGAGTGTGTGTGATCGAGTCAGCGGCTGAGTGTGTGTGATCGAGTCAGCGGCTGAGTGTGTGTGATCGAGTCAGCGGCTGAGTGTGTGATCGAGTCAGCGGCTGAGTGTGTGTGATCGAGTCAGCGGCTGAGTGTGTGTGATCGAGTCAGCGGCTGAGTGTGTGTGATCGAGTCAGCGGCTGAGTGTGTGTGATCGAGTCAGCGGCTGAGTGTGTGTGATCGAGTCAGCGGCTGAGTGTGTGTGATCGAGTCAGCGGCTGAGTGTGTGTGATCGAGTCAGCGGCTGAGTGTGGTGTGAGCGAGTCAGCGAGCGAGTGTGGTGTGAGCGAGTCAGCGAGCGAGTGTGGTGTGAGCGAGTCAGCGAGCGAGTGTGGTGTGAGCGAGTCAGCGAGCGAGTGTGGTGTGAGCGAGTCAGCGAGCGCGAGTGTGGTGTGAGCGAGTCAGCGAGCGAGTGTGGTGTGAGCGAGTCAGCGGGCGAGTGTGGTGTGAGCGAGTCAGCGGGCGAGTGTGGTGTGAGCGAGTCAGCGGGCGAGTGTGGTGTGAGCGAGTCAGCGGGCGAGTGTGGTGTGAGCGAGTCAGCGGGCGAGTGTGGTGTGAGCGAGTCAGCGGGCGAGTGTGGTGTGAGCGAGTCAGCGGGCGAGTGTGGTGTGAGCGAGTCAGCGGGCGAGTGTGGTGTGAGCGAGTCAGCGGGCGAGTGTGGTGTGAGCGAGTCAGCGGCGAGTGTGGTGTGAGCGAGTCAGCGGGCGAGTGTGGTGTGAGCGAGTCAGCGGGCGAGTGTGGTGTGAGCGAGTCAGCGGGCGAGTGTGGTGTGAGCGAGTCAGCGGGCGAGTGTGGTGTGAGCGAGTCAGCGGGCGAGTGTGGTGTGAGCGAGTCAGCGGGCGAGTGTGGTGTGAGCGAGTCAGCGGGCGAGTGTGGTGCGAGCGAGTCAGCGGGCGAGTGTGGTGCGAGCGAGTCAGCGGGCGAGTGTGGTGCGAGCGAGTCAGCGGGCGAGTGTGGTGCGAGCGAGTCAGCGGGCGAGTGTGGTGCGAGCGAGTCAGCGGGCGAGTGTGGTGCGAGCGAGTCAGCGGGCGAGTGTGGTGCGAGCGAGTCAGCGAGCGAGTGTGGTGCGAGCGAGTCAGCGAGCGAGTGTGGTGCGAGCGAGTCAGCGAGCGAGTGTGGTGCGAGCGAGTCAGCGAGCGAGTGTGGTGCGAGCGAGTCAGCGAGCGAGTGTGGTGCGAGCGAGTCAGCGAGCGAGTGTGGTGCGAGCGAGTCAGCGAGCGAGTGTGGTGCGAGCGAGTCAGCGAGCGAGTGTGGTGCGAGCGAGTCAGCGGGCGAGTGTGGTGCGAGCGAGTCAGCGGGCGAGTGTGGTGCGAGCGAGTCAGTGGGTGAGTGCATTTTGCTTTCACAGTTGCAGAGATGCTAATATTCAGTTCCTCGGTTTCCTCAGTCTGAGGTCCTGAGCTGCACAGCTTGTGTTCGTTCATACAGTCACAGGTATTTAAAATGCGCTAACAAGTTCCGTAGCGCTGTACAATGTGTGAGACAGAATAACAAATGTCCATAAAAGTTAAACACACAGAACAGTAGGAGAGAGGACCCTGCCCAAGAGCTTACAATCTAAGAGGAGAGGGGTGACACACTAGGTGAGGGGGGGTAATAGCTGAGTGGGGTGCATGGGGGGCTGTGGGCAAGCTGGAGCAAGAAATGTAGTTAATGTGAAGCTTTGATGGGTGGAGCAGTGGGCGGGGAGGAGGCGGGGAATATTCAGGAAGTATGAGCTGAAGACACACCCTAGCTGAGGGGCGTCACCGGAGGAGATGAAATGACAGAGTTTAAAGCAAGAAAATAAAAAAAATGTACACATTTTTAAAACATTTATTGATTTATTATAGTTTTTCTATTGGTATAAAAGTGTTTAAATGTCAATTTAAAACATGTATTTCTAGACGTGTATATCCCTTTAATAGGGATTGCGGTAGATAAAAGTAGGGCTATTCCGGTCCTGTTTTGGGCAGCTGATCCGGTCTTGCTTGTGTGGTATTGTGGATCGATACAGAGATCTGATCGGATACCGCACAACCCGCAGCTGGGCAGCGGCTCCGTCATGTAAGGGAATCCCAGGGCCTCGGCATTCACCGCGGTGGCGTCCGTGCCTGCTCGTGTGTCAAACGCCAGGCAGGGAGTGAATGCAGAGCTTCACGTCTTGCAGCTTCTTCCCTGCCTTCTCCGTGACTCGCACGCAGGCAGGCAAGACGCTGCAAGTCACTCCCGCGGCTGCAGAAATCCAGCCTCGCTGCCCAGCAGGTCAACGACTCGGACTGCCAGGAAAAGGACGATACCCGATCCCCAAAAAAATCCATAAACGGCTCCCGATACCGATCCCAAGAATCAGATCAGGAAATTCCTGGATCCGTGTATAGATTTTGCTTTAGTCGCTGTTGGGGTATGGGAGGGGCAGCAGATTTATCAGTTTACTGACAGGTTCGGCACATCGTTCACTATGAGGATTTTTGTGTGTGTGCGCGTCTTGGTTCTTATATAAATCCTCTGATTCCGGGTGATCTATGGATCCCAGCGGTGGCCAAATCCGCAGGAACGCCTGATAAAGGCTACTCGTTCAGCTGAAACGTCGTCCGCTTGCTGCTGTTCAAAATGACATTTTATATGGACATAAACCGCTCCGACAGACCGTGATTTTTTTAGTGACCGTTTTTGTTTCTTCGATCGGTGTCTGACGAGTCGTTTGGACGGTGTCACTCGGAGGGACGTCTCGGAGGACGGACGTCCCTTTCCTGAGCAGGAGTGAGCCGAGCGGGCAGATGTAGGGGAGCTAGGCCAGAAAAAAACAAAACACCCATGGACCAGCATGGGGACAGCAGCAAACTCCGGAGCCGGGCAAGCTAAAGCTTGCGATCTCGTTAACCCCTCATTACCAAACACGCTATATCTTGAAGATGAAAACCTATTGTAGGTTGTTCTCCTGATATTCCGAAAAGCCATTCGTTCAAGCCACAACCGTCATAATATTGATCCATTCGTTACATAGGCTGAAAAAAGCCGTGCGTCCATCAGGTTCAGCCTTTCACACATCAACTACTGCTGTTGATCCAAAAGAAGCAAAAATACCCAGTCTGAAGCGCTGTCTGTGGAACAGCCAGAAAAGGTTCTTCTAAACTTTTAGGATGACATCACAGTCTATTGGAACCATTTATATTAATAAAAATGTCATTTAGAACGACAGCAAAGCGTCGCCTTTACACAGCATTTTGTAATATTTATTATAGATTAGAGGCTCATTGCTGGGCGTTTTATTGCACTGCAGCTCTGTTTATACACCCGAATACATGGAGGAGCCCCTAAAAAGACACACACACCCTGAATATATGGAGGAGCCCTTAAAAAAGACACCCGCACACCATGAATATATGGAGGAGCCCCTAAAAAGACACACACACACCCTGAATATATGGAGGAGCCCTTAAAAAAGACACCTACATACCTGAATATATGGAGGAGCCCCTAAAAAAACACCCCCACACCCTGAATATATGAGGACCCTAAAAAAGACACACACACACCTGAATATATGGAGGAGCCTTAAAAAAGACACCCGCACACCCTGAATATATGGAGGAGCCCCTAAAAGACACACACACACCCTGAATATATGGAGGAGCCCTTAAAAAAGACACCCACACACCATGAATATATGGAGGAGCCCTTAAAAAAGACACCTACATACCCTGAATATATGGAGGAGCCCCTAAAAAAACACCCGCACACCCTGAATATATGGAGGAGCCCCTAATAAAACACCCGCACACCCTGAATATATGGAGGAGCCCCTAAAAAGACACACACACACCCTGAATATATGGAGGAGCCCTTAAAAAAGACACCGACACATGAATAATGGAGGAGCCCCTAAAAAGACACCCACACACCCTGAATATAAGGAGGATCCCCTAAAAAAGACACCCGCACACCCTGAATATATGGAGGAGCCCCTAAAAAAGACACCCACACACCCTGATATAAGGAGGAGCCCCTAAAAAGACACCCGCACACCCTGAATATGGAGGAGCCCCTAAAAAGACACCACACACCCTGAATATAAGGAGGATCCTAAAAAGACACCCACACCCTGAATATATGGAGGAGCCCCTAATAAAACACCCGCACACCCTGAATATATGGAGGAGCCCCTAAAAAGACACCCGCACACCTGAAATATGGAGGAGCCCCTAAAAAGACACCGCACACCCTGAATATATGGAGGAGCCCCTAAAAAGAACACCCGCACACCCTGAATATATGGAGGAGGCCCTAAAGACACCCACACACCCTGAATATATGGGAGCCCCTAATAGAACACCCGCACACCCTGAATATATGGAGGAGCCCCTAAAGACACCCACACACCCTGAATATATGGAGGAGCCCCTAAAGACACCCACACACACCTGAATATATGGAGGAGCCCCTAAAGACACCCACACACCCTGAATATATGGAGGAGCCCCTAAAGACACCCACACACCCTGAATATATGGAGGAGCCCCTAAAGACACCCGCACACCCTGAATATATGGAGGAGCCCCTAAAGAACACCCACACACCCTGAATATAAGGAGGATCCCCTAAAAAAGACACCGCACACCTGAATATATGGAGGAGCCCCTAAAAGCCCCACACACCCTGAATATATGGAGGAGCCCCTAAAAAGCACCCACACACCATGAATATATGGAGGAGCCCCTAAAAGACACCCACACACCCTGAATATATGGAGGAGCCCCTAAAAAGCACCCACACACCCTGAATATATGGAGGAGCCCCTAAAGACACCCACACACCCTGAATATATGGAGGAGCTCCTAAAAAGACACCCGCACACCCTGAATATATAGAGGAGCTCCTAAAAAGACACCCACACACCCTGAATATATGGAGGAATCCCTTGAAAAAGGAACACACGGAAAGACACATACGATAGAAAAGGAGGATTTGGACCCAAAATAAGGATTATCCCTCCTAGACATGGACACCTGGGATTTGTGCTGTGAGTATAAACGGACGGCGCTCAGTCGGTGATGTCCTAGGGGCCATTATCGGGATTTCCAGAGAAAGTTAGCCATTTGTCACTTCTCCTTTTACCTTCGATAAATCACACCCATATCATTCCAACGTTCGACGTCAGCCGTGACAGCACTTGAGTTTAATCTCTGTGTTCTCGTCAGATCACGCCTCCTCGCTCACTTCTTTCCTGTAACAATGTGACTTCCTTATCTGTAAAACATGAGGAAGTTCTGGCAGGACCCGTACAATCTTTCATACAATATTACGCCGGACAGAGGAGCAGCCAAGCTTTGGATCATGGCCCCTCGCTGGGAATTATTCCTATTATCCTTTATCTTCATCCCAGGTGAGTGCCGAGACATGTTTTGCTGTGAGAAACCTCTGTTATTATCAGCTTTGCCTCCAGTCACTGCAGGTTTACACACGGCGGCTTAGGATAAGTGTAACAAAGGTTACACAAACACAAGAAGAAAAAAATCGTCTTGGAATGGTTCTCCTGAAGGTAACGAGCTCCTGAAACAATAAGGCTAGGGTCAGACCAACGCATTTTTCACGTCTACTGTCAAAAAGTGCGTTGATGCGTCCGAACGGATTTTTTCAAGGAAGACGCAATAGCGGTCATATGATTCGCAATTTCGGCCGTGATTTTTTACGGATCCAAACCAGGAAACTTTGGGTGTCTGGACGTGATGTTGACCGGACATGAGCAGCGTCTGACGTCTCCTAATCACGCACAAACGCCGCTATGCTGACGCAGCGCAATCTGTACGTCAAAAATGCATTCGTTTGCCGCTTGCGTTGCGCGGCCGAACTTTCGTGCAGCCGCACTTCGTGTTTGGGCCCGTGTTGGACGTCATTTGCTGCTACCACGGCCGTAATAAAGTGCGGCTAAACGCACGTTCGCACTGCGTTCATCTGACCCCAGCCTTAGATGAACTGCCTTGAACAGGTCGTTGATTTCCATCCTGCAATGAGTCGATGTTACAGGGCAGCTCCTTCCTGTGCTCCCCCTCTGCATGAAGCAGTAACATGTGTCCAGAAAGACAAGACACGTGGTCAAAACCTATGTGTGTGTCTGTAATATGGATTTTTATTAAAACTTTTGTTTACAAATACTCGAGTGCGTCTTCATGCTTCTTTTTTAATAGTATACATATATAAACATGTATATTTAGATACCCCCCTTCCCCACCAAACTATATTTCGTTAGCTGACACTTGCAGGGGGCGTCACGGCAATGCAGGGAAGGGTTAACAGTTGATCCTTACTGAACATCCAGCATCTGTTCAGAAGGTCCATGAGTCATTTGTAAATGCTCTAAGTCTGTAGAACAGTGGCAGCTCTGGAGGGGAGTGTCTCCTGCTGTGAGAGCCATAAATCATTTCCCAGTGAAACACGTCCTGTGGCATGCCGCAGCACTGAGAGCAAACAGGAAGCCCAGGGAGATTTCTTTACAAGGGTTTTCTAAAAAATCCATCTGTCTGTCAGCAGTTTGGTTAACATAATGTATAGGCAGATTTGGGAGACCATTCAAATGAGATAAAGTTGTTTTGGGCGGAATTTGTGAATTTTAACCCTTTAACCCTTTCGCTGCTGAGGCTTTTCACACCTCTGTGCTGAGGTCATTTTTACCGTTTTCGCTCATCATGTTTAACTGCTTTTTGAAGCCATATTTTATTATATGACCCAGACATATTAGATATCGTTCTTTCCGGCAGACTCGGCAGCTTCATAATATGTCATTATTATATGTATACTTCATGTCCTGTCTGTATATTATAACAAAAAATGCAATAAAATATGAATTTTCAATAATTTACTACGTGTAAAGCGTTTTTTTTTTCACATCTTAACATGCGAGCGTTTGCGGTTATATTTTCTATGGGGTGCGCTTGTTAAAAAACGTAGAAATAGGGACTCGTTACATTTTTTTTTTGGGGAAAATGTCGCTATTTTTAACAAACGCACCGCATACAAAAATCGTTAAAGCAGCATCATTGTTCACATTATAACTGAAATGGGAACAATATTGCTGCATTAACAAAACCAAAAAAAACTTGTTTATTTATTTTTTTTAGATTTTTTTTTAAATATTCTTTTATTTTTATTTTTACTTTTTATTTTTTTTAAAAACGTTTTTCATGGTCATGTTCTGGCCGATCCAACGATATCAAACATTAACCCCTAGCTGCCACGGATCGGGAGATAGGGGGTTCATTGGACGCAATGACATCTAATGGCCCCACCGGGGTCCCGGAGTGCTGGGCTGACATCCAAGATGTCAGCCCGCACCGGGGGGGGGGCACAGCAATCCACCGGAATCCGGCAGATTGCTGCCTCCTGTGCATGGACGAGCTTAGCTCGTCCATAGCACAAGAGAACCACTTGGCTGGACACGCTGAGCGCGTCCATAGCAGCCAAGTGGTTAAGGACCACTGACGTACATAGTACGCCCTGGGGAAAATTCCCCTTAAGGACCAAGGACATACTATGTACGTCATGGTCCTTTAACCCCACTCCCTCCCTATACTCGCCTCTCTGGCCGGGGTCCCACTTTGGTCTGGCTTCCTCGAAGCCGGCCTGACGGTTTTATGGGCCCAAGCGCGATGACATCATTTTCAGGCGCCTGCAGGGGGAACCTGAAAGGGGAGAACAAGGTTGATTGGACCCCTCTCTCCCCAATGGCTACACTTAGAAAAAAAGAGAGACACCGCTGGAGAGAGCAGTGGTGCCTCTCTTTAACCCCTTAGATGCCAGAGCGCGAATTGGCGCCAGATCGTTATTCGCTCCCGGAGGTGGTCGACATCTTGGCTGGCAAGCCTCCAGGTCACCCCCCACCCACTGACATCGTCGCCATATGTGTGATGATGTCAGTTGGCCAGTTAACCCCATAGTTGCCAAGTGGAGCTAGGGGGGTCCTTTAGATCCTTTAGATCCCATATCTCCCGATCTGTGGCATCTAGAGGGTCATGATCATGGCCCATTTCGAAACTATTTAGCCGGGGTCTTTTACTTAGCTGAAGATTTTGGGGATTGAATCTTGAAAAAGTGTGTTTTTTCCATTTTCTCATCATATTTCATAATTTGATGAGAAAGTAGTAGGCCAGGGCCCTCGAGCAATGCCCTATTGCCTAATGGTCAGTCCGCCTCTGTTATTCGAGACTCTAAAAATTATATTTTCTTTATTCCACAGCATTTGGAATTCTACCCAAGCCCAGAAATGTGACCGTGGACTCAGTGAATTTCAGGAACATCTTGCGGTGGAGCATGCCTGGCGGTGATAGAAACCGTCCGTACACATACAGGACGCAGTACAAGCTGTAAGTCCTTCTCTTTTCTGGAGTTATCTATTTGTTTAGAATCAGGACAGAAGAATTATTTCTTTAATGAAGAATAAGTCACATTTAGTTTTGTGTCCGAATAATGAAACAATCAAACATCGACACTTTTTATCTCCGTGGCAAATTCTCAAATGTTGTTAGGAGCGAGCCGCTATGTTAGCAGCTTGTCTCATAATATTAGGGAGCCGCTAATGGATACCGGCAATTGCGGCAACTTTCCTAGAGATTATAACGGAGACAAGTGCAACTCCGAGACCAATAGAGCTGGTGAAAGGACTCTGTTTGGACCATAGCATCCTCTTCATCATAGGGGGGTGGTAAGCAGGGGTCAAGTCGAGGGGGAGCATGTGGGAACACCGTTCCTCCACTATTTTTGCAGAAGGAACTCAGTTCCCATTGGTCCCACACACTATAAACCTTGTATTCAGCTGTTGAATCATATCTTTCCCTGTTCCGTCACAATAAATATCATATATCTTTGCTAAAATCCACATCTATAATATAATTGAGTAAGGCTTGGCGTGTCCGTCGCCAAGCCTTACTCTGCGCATGCGCGCGCAACCAGCGGCAGTTGGTTGCGTGCGCATGCAACCGCCGCGGCACGAGCCGGCTGTGCGCTCGCCGCGGCGGTTACAAGATGCACACAGCAGCCGGGTAGAGGCTGCGCTCGCAGCCTCTACCCGGCTGCCGCGCGCATCCAACCCCCGAGCGGCGAAGGGAACGTTCCCTCGCTTCCGCTCTTTGAAGGACCCAAGCCGCGGTCACGTGGGAGTCCCACGTGACCGCGGCTTGGGTCCTTCAGCGACGGAAGCGGGGAAACTTTCACTTCGCCACTCGGGAAGGTAAGTATGAGGAGCTCATGGGGCGGCTGTCCGAATGCCGATAGAGCATTCGAACAGCCGCCCCATGTCTGGTCTGGGGTCTGAGCTGGGGAGCATATAGCCATGAGAGGTGGGGGGCAAATATCCGAGAGGTGGGGGGCAAATATCCATGAGCTGGGGCATATATCCATGAGAGGTGGGGGCCAAATATCCATGAGCTGGGGCAGTATCCACGTGCTGGGGCAGTATCCACGTGCTGGGGCAATATCCACGAGCTGGGGCAGTATATCCACGTGCTAGGGCAGTATCCACGTGCTGGGGCAATATCCACGAGCTGGGGCAGTATATCCACGTGCTAGGGCAGTATCCACGTGCTGGGGCAGTATCCACGTGCTGGGGCAATATCCACGAGCTGGGGCAGTATATCCACGAGCTGGGGCAGTATATCCACGTGCTGGGGCAGTATATCCACGTGCTGGGGCATATATCCACGTGCTGGGGCATATATCCACTTGCTGGGGCAGTATATCCACGTGCTGGGGCATATATCCACGTGCTGGGGCAGTATATCCACGTGCTGGGGCAGTATATCCACGAGCTGGGGCATATATCCACGAGCTGGGGCATATATCCACGAGCTGGGGCAGTATATCCACAATAGACTGCCCTCTGGGCAGGCTTTCCACCTTGTATATACATAAATATATCAGATCTGAGTGTGTTTTTGTGTTAAGAGCGAGATGATATTTGCTAATCGGGGGAGATAAACGCTTGGGAGTTCCCACACTTCTGTGTGGTTTAGGACTTGACCCCAGGGGGTAAGTAATTAGTTTTCCAGTTTTTTTTTTTTTTAAATGCCGGCTGCAGACATGAATAATGGGTTAACTTGGAATCCCTCCTTATCCCCCGGCTGCCTCTACATTAGCACCTCCTATACAAAGTATAGAAAGCATTAATGTACAGTAGGCAGCCGCAACAGCCGAGCCGGAAGATGAGATTGCGACAAAGCTGGAATACCAGGATGCCGGGTCAGTATTACGGCTCAGCTGGGGGATAGATTAGAGGGAATTAAATGGATATTCTTGCAGTGTTCAACTGTATCTAAATACACTGGGCCCTAATTGTTACAGGGTTATTCAAAGAGCTCCGAATTGCTGGCGACAGGTAACCGAACGCTGAAATTCAGCGTTCGGTTACCTTTCCTGGCCATTCGGCTATACAGAGAGCAGGCAGTTCGCCAAATCCTGGCGAATTGCCTGCACATACAGTGCCTGTTCGAGGGCAGTGAAATCCCCATAGAGAAGCAATGCTTCGTCTATTCAGAGAACACAAAACAGCGGAGAAAAGTTTTCCGAATTGCCCTGTCATTCGGTGGTTTCATTCGACAGGTTTATTCAGGCGAATCCTATAGGCTTCAATGTTAAAAATATTCCCGTTTTAATTAAATATCTAATAAACCGTTTATTATAATATTCTGCAGTAAAGAGTCTCTTTATTTATCGATGTTTTAGGATCTTTTAGGCATTTTTCTGGATTTTTTGGGCGAAAATATTTTATCGGGTTTTTTTTAAATCGTTTTTTCTGTAACAGCCCTTTTTATTATCATTCATTGGATCTTATATGTAAATTTCAGACATTTTCGCTCAGTAGTTTCTTTGCAAACAGCGTTTCACTTTTCAAACATTCATGCGTACTGGGTTTTTTTTCCACTCCATTCGTCTGCGGTGTCCGCTTTTTCCGGCGGCAGCTCTGCGCTGTAACCGGCGGCTGCTCGGGTTTCTCCGGCGTGTTCGGCGGGTTAATCCAGATGTTTTTGCGGGTTTCAGTGTGCCTTCGCAGGGTTTTGCGGTGAGTGTTCGTCGGGTTTGCGGCGGCTTTTCCCTGCACTTCGATGGCCCTGTGGTGTTTGCTGAATACACCGCAGGGTCGCCAAAATGGGATCGCCAAATCGCACCGAATTGAAGAGAACGAAAAGTCACTGAACGTGCGGTGACTTTTCAATTCTCTTCGAATAACCCTGTTAGTGTAACGGCTCGACTGAAATAGGGCCCTATGTGTATCACTTCAAAAACCATTGCATCTATTGAAAAAGTAAAAATAAAACATGATGCTGCAACATTTCAAAAGAAAAAGATTCTCTATGTATGTATCTGCTCATTGGTTCTTATCTGCTTTTCCCAGGAATGTCTCGTACTCTACGTTTCGGAATATCTGTATAAGTGATTTTCCAGAATGTGACTTCTCAGACGTTCAGTATGAATCGGTCCTACGTGTCAGAGCTGAGATTGGTCAGGAGGTTTCTAAGTGGTCCAAAGCAAACTTCGACCCTTATACGCAAAGTAAGTCTTTCTTTAAATCTGCCCTTTCTGAGGGCACTTTGCACATGCTCAGTCTGCTCCTGCAGGAGATCTCTGAAGTCACCCATTGGTTTTGGTGGGCAGAGTCCATTTAAGGGGCAACCTTAAAACCTGGCTTAATGTATACACGTATATAGAATGTATTTGTACAATAAAGTTATATTTATATACTGCCAGCAGATGTACGACCCTCTCTTCTGCAACCCACTATCATCAAACATCACCGATGATCACTGCCCTTATGATTTTCTGTTTGTTTTACCCTGCTTATACGTTTTCTGTGCCCTCCTCCTTCCATTCACGGTTTTTTATTGTATTATTTACTTATAAAAAACAGTTGTTCAAATCCTGAGTGATACATTATAAATAAAATAAATGATATCTAATCTGAAGTGTGCAACATATGACCAGTGTTACTTTCATCTACTAATAATTTTCACCAAAAACGTCGTCGACTAAAATTTTTTGTGACTAAAACTAAATACAAACTAAGTTATGACTAAGGCTAGGGTCAGACGAGTGTGATTTCTACGGACTGTACGTCCTTGCACACGGACGTACGTCAGTACGGAAGACACAGTAGTGGCCACACAGTCCATTTTTCACTGACGTTTATTTTTTGACGGATGTAGGAGGAAAAATAAATTAAAAAGCAAAACCATTTTGTCCGTGAAAAATGCTGGACGTATAAATGCAGTCTGTATGACCACGTTCCATCACTCACACACAAAGCTATGCAGACGTTGCGGACGCAGCGCACTTTGTGCGGCCGTTCTAGGGGTTGTACGTTCTTGCCTGCCTTGCGTCCGTGGGCCGCGGCCGTTGTGCGTCCGCAGTTCAGTGCGGACGTACTTCATGTGTCGGGCTCCGATGGACTTTCTTTCATGCTATCACGGACGTACTTTTAGGCGCAATCACGGACGTGAACACTACGCTCGTCTGACCCCAGCCTTAAACTATGACGAAAATCCATTGACATTTTAGTTCACTATTAAAAACTAGACTAAAATGTTAGGGAGGGGCTACTTGGGACGATCCAATCAGAACTAATCTCAGGTAAGAGAGATATGATGACTTTTCTATATTTCGATAAGATGTTTATTCCAGGAGTATATAACGAGTGCGGAAATTCTAGAGAACTTTTTAAGTAACACATAATACACTTTAAACACACTGAATTTTAGTTGAATAAATCTAGTCTAGATTTGGTGCACTAAAATCTTATAACATTTAGTTGACTAAGACTAAAACTGAAATATGACTAAAAGTAATATTTTCTGTCAAAATTAACATTGCGAGGGGGCGGAGCTGAACGTTGACGAGTGTGGTCGCATCTTGGATGAGTTGTTGATTTTACCCTAATTTCTGCGACCCACTTTGTCTTTGCTAGAGGGGTGCGGTCCTGGGTGTCTGCGGACACACACCTGAACCTTTCTGCTCCCTCTGGGAGCTATTTGGGACGTTTTTAGGCTTTGGGCCTACATCTGGTGGCTGTCTCGGGCACCTGCCTACTCAGGAGCGCTGCGTAGTCCTCTGCATCCCCTTCTAGGCTTCCCTATCTGCGTTCCCTGCTGTGGTTAGAGCCGAAGATGGTGCCCCGCCGGGTGGAGGGCCCCCACCGGCAGGATTCTGGTGCCTGTTTTCCGGCCACTGCTGTGATTCGAGTCAGAGGAACCGTTGGGGTGCATGAAGGAGGGTGTTCGGATGTCCCGCCTCTCCCGTCTGAGGAGTCCTGTGCCGTGCTGTCGGAGCCAGTGGGGAGCTTGGCACTACTAGAGGAAGACGACGAGTGTATACTTACAAAGGTGACCTGCGTAGATTACTGGATGCCTTGAAGAGTTGCTGGGGTACGGTGGTTCGGTGCGGGAGAGCTTCTGCTGCCGATCTCCAGTTGCCTGCAGTGGTGGATTGTCTGGTCCTGACGGAGGATGCCACGGAGGATAACTCGGACGTCGAGCCGCTACAGCCACCTCCTGTTGTGGAATGTGCACCCTGCTGAACGCGTCACATCTGCACAGGAGATGGTTCCTTTGCCTATGCTGATCCATGCTGTTCTGGACCATCGTGCAGGTGCAGAACTGTGTCCCCTGACGGCTCCTGCGGGGCCTCTCCTGCCTGGGTCCATTTTCCCGGACCTCAGAATGGAGCAGTGCGAGATCTTGCCCCGCGGCCTTCCTGGAGTGGTCGTTGTTGCCGCCCGCTCTTTGCGAATTACCCGCCTCAGTGGCCTCTTTTGTGCTGCCTTTCCGGTGACAGCCCTGGCCTCATTTCTGGACACGGGCTGAAGAGGCTCCCTTATAGTGTACTAGCCCCCACGACCGTGGCCACATGTTGCAGTGTTTGCCCTTTTTGATCTCCTCTCGCCTTTTGGATTACACCCCCCTCCCACGCGGATACCCCCAGCCATTTGTTGATACACTTTTGAGACATTCCCTGGGGTCGCTTTTTGATTTACCCCTCCCCCTCCCGACGTACGATACTGCTGACTTTTATTTACATTTATTTCCCCCTACCTCACCCCTCCTTCTCATGTTTGATGTCTTTGTGTTGCCCTTCTGCACACCGGATGGCGCTGCGGACCATCCCTTATTTCCACCCTCCCCTTTGTTTGTGGCATTATGGGGATGCCATGGGGTGCACCATTGTGGCACTTACCATGGCTCTGACTGCCGTGTTTAACCCTCGGGCGCCCTGGCCTTGTGACCTGCAAACTTCCATGGCCTCCTACTGTTCCTCGGACTGGCGGGAGCGAGCCAGGAAGGTCACGTTTCTGGCCTCTGCCACCCCCTCTAGCCCACCCCCCTTCTTTTTTTTTTGGATCCCGGTGCTCCTTCTGCTGAATGCCCCCCCCTTTTCTCTATCTGCTCCAGATACCAGCTGCAGACATTTATGTATTTTTTTGTTTTATCCCCCCCCCCTGTGCTTTTGAGACATATGTTGCAGATGTTTCTGTATGGTCCTATGTTTGGTTTATTTTATTCCTTGCTGAATAACTGTATGATGATCCTGCGTGACCACTTTCATTTATTTTAACTGGCCTATTGTACCGCTGACATCCTTTCAAAATAAAAATTTAGAATATATATATATATAAAAAAAAAATGAACATTGCATATGACATTGGGACATGCGTGGGCTGCTCTAGGGGTGCATTCCGGTGGCGCAACTTGCAGGAGTGCTAGTCCCCAGGCTTCAATAAAAGCGATGGACCCGTCTCCGTTCAGGACTGTCCTTCATAAATACAGTTGTGTTCAAAATTATTCAACCCCCAATGCTGTAAAGGGTTTTAGGGAATTTAGTGTACATTTGTAATTGTATTCAGAATGAAATTCTACAAGGACTTTTTAAAGAACCATATGCAACTAAAATGACATCAATTGGTTTTGTAATACAGTAGTAAATGTTTCTTTTGTGAATTCTTCATTGACACAATTATTCAACCCCTTAAAGACTACCACTCTGAAGAACAGAGGTTCATTCAAGTGTTTTCAATCAGGTATTGAAAACACCTGTGGATGTCACGGAGCAGCAATAAAGCATAATAAGCACCAATTAGGCAGCTTTAAAATGACTGTGATACTCAGCTCCTTCTAGACATTTACTGGTGTGGTTACAAACATGGTGAAGTCAAGAGAATGGTCCAGGAAGACAAGAGAAGAGGTGATTACTCTTCACAGGAAGGGCAATGGCTATAAGAAGATTGCAAAGATGTTAAACATACCAAGAGAGACCATAGGAAGCATCATTCGCAAATTCAAGGCAAAGGGCACTGTTGAAACGCTACCTGGTCGTGGCAGAAAGAAGATGCTGACTTCGACTGCTGTGCGCTACCTGAAGCGTAGAGTGGAGAAAAGTCCCCGTGTGACTGCTGAGCAACTGAGAAAAGATTTGTCAGATGTGGGTACTGAAGTTTCAGCTCAGACAATACAGCGCACACTGCGTAATGAAGGCCTCCATGCCAGAACTCCCAGGCGCACCCCCTTGCTGTCTCCAAAGAATAAGAAGAGTCGACTGCAGTATGCCAAAAGTCATGTGGACAAACCACAGAAGTTTTGGGATAGTGTTCTGTGGACTGATGAAACAAAATTAGAACTGTTTGGGTCCATGGATCAACGCTATGTTTGGAGGAGGAAGAACAAGACCTATGAAGAAAAGAACACCTTGCCTACTGTGAAGCATGGCGGGGGGTCAATCATGCTTTGGGGCTGTTTTGCTTCTGCAGGTACAGGGAAGCTTCAGCGTGTGCAAGTTACCATGAATTCTCTTCAGTACCAGGAGATATTGGATGACAATGTGATGCAGTCCATCACAAACCTGAGGCTTGGGAGACGTTGGACCTTTCAACAGGACAATGATCCCAAGCATACCTCCAAGTCCACTAGAGCATGGTTGCAGATTAAAGGCTGGAACATTTTGGAGTGGCCATCGCAGTCACCTGACTTAAATCCGATTGAGAACCTCTGGTGGGACTTAAAGAAAGCAGTTGCAGTGCGCAAGCCTAAGAATGTGACTGAACTGGAGGCTTTTGCCCATGACGAATGGGCGAAGATACCCGTAGATCTCTGCAAGACACTTGTGTCAAGCTATGCTTCACGTTTAAAAGCTGTTATAACTGTAAAAGGATGTTGTACTAAGTACTAAGATTGAATGTCACTTGGGGGTTGAATAAAACTGATAATGATGTGAGCACAGAAAAGACATTTGTGGTTATTTCATTATAAATGTTATGTTATATTTGTCTGACCTACACGTGCCTCTTTGATTTAATTGTAAGCAAGATGACTGAATGATCAAAATCAATGTCAAACTGGCCAAAACACTCAATTTCAGTGGGGGTTGAATAATTTTGAACGCAACTGTAGGGACAGTGGAGGGGTATGTAGACGTGCACAGCAGAATCAGGAGTTTGCGCATGTACTTAGGCAGGAGAGGGAGGTTTGTGTTCACTTCTTATAAATTGGGATAACTTGCTAAATGTAGGAAATATATAATGAAGTAAATGGTGAATATGTCTGGTTTAAGACGGGACATTGAATCGGGGGGAGTTATTTAATGGTACAATGTTTAAATTGAATACCTGCTAATTTTTTCTTATCATTTCCCTTTCCCCTTGATCTACACATGCAGCGATTTTAACAGCTCCTGACGTAAAAGTCAGCCCAAGAGGAGGAACTCTGGACGTCACCTTCACGGGTCCCAATAAAGAGTCTGATGGCAGCACCTTGAAGGGTGTGTACGGCGGCTGGCACTACAGACTGCTCTACTGGAAAGAAAGCCATCCTGACGATGTGAGCAACACGGCGTCACCGGAATATCCGGGTCATCATAAACACTTCTATACAATGTAGCTGTAATGTTTTATTTACATAATGCCAGCAGGTGTACTCAGCGCTTTACAGGTCATGTTACAGTAGAGGGAGGTGCAGTAGTTATACAGTGTGTGTATGTTCTATTTATATAGCAGTAACAGGTGTACTCAGCGCTTTACAGGTCATGTTACAGTAGAGGGAGGTGCAGTAGTTATACGGTGTGTGTATGTTTTATTTATATAGCAGTAACAGGTGTACTCAGTGCTTTACAGGTCACGTTACAGTAGAGGGAGGTGCAGTAGTTATACAGTGTGTGTATGTTCTATTTATATAGCAGTAACAGGTGTACTCAGCGCTTTACAGGTCATGTTACAGTAGAGGGAGGTGCAGTAGTTATACAGTGTGTGTATGTTTTATTTATATAGCAGTAACAGGTGTACTCAGCGCTTTACAGGTCACGTTACAGTAGAGGGAGGTGCAGTAGTTATACAGTGTGTGTATGTTTTATTTATATAGCAGTAACAGGTGTATTCAGCGCTTTACAGGTCACATCACAGCTCCTACATTATTTTGTAGACTCCCCTCTTACATCTCCAGTGCGTGGCACAGTGAGACGTGTCCTTGCCCGCACTCAGGAGAGGCTCTGTGCCCTCTGGGGAGCATGAAGGCCGACCTCTTACAAACTGATTGTGGGCTTATTGCAGCAGCTTCAAGTACAGAGACAATGTTTGCCAGAGTCTACGCATCATTCAATATCACTGTTGTGATGGAATGTTTGTTTTTCCTCTTTGAGCTGAGTGTGTGTGTGTGTGTGTGCTGGTTAATAGGATTGTTAAGTTAGTTGTTGGCTCATCCACATGGTTACTGAAAGTGATGCTATAGCGGGTAAGAGGTGTGCATAAAAAAGCATTGTTCAGCCTTTATTACTAGGTTTTAATTTTCCCACTCCATTCAATCATTCACCCGGTTGATGTTTGTGGGGTTTATTGGAGCTTCTCCACCTCTGGATGACCGTTGGGTCATTTGGGATGAGCAGCTCTTGAGTCTTGGACAGACACCTGGCATGTTCCTGTTAAAAGGGGATTACAGTTGTGTTCAAAATTGTTCAACCCCCAATGCTGTAAAGGGTTTTAGGGAATTTAGTGTACATTTGTAATTGTATTCAGAATGAAATCCTACAAGGACTTTTTAAAGAACCATATGCAACTAAAATGACATCAGTTGGTTTTGTAATACAGTAGTAAATGTTTATTTTGTGAATTCTTCATTGACACAATTATTCAACCCCTTAAAGACTACCACTCTGAAGAACAGAGGTTCATTCAAGTGTTTTCAATCAGGTATTGAAAACACCTGTGGATGTCACGGAGCAGCAATAAAGCATAATAAGCACCAATTAGGCAGCTTTGAAATGACTGTGATACTCCGCTCCTTCTAGACATTTACTGGTGTGGTTAAAAACATGGTGAAGTCAAGAGAATGGTCCAGGAAGACAAGAGAAGAGGTGATTACTCTTCACAGGAAGGGCAATGGCTATAAGAAGATTGCAAAGATGTTAAACATACCAAGAGAGACCATAGGAAGCATCATTCGCAAATTCAAGGCAAAGGGCACTGTTGAAACGCTACCTGGTCGTGGCAGAAAGAAGATGCTGACTTCGACTGCTGTGCGCTAGCTGAAGCATAGAGTGGAGAAAAGTCCCTGTGTGACTGCTGAGGAACTGAGAAAAGATTTGTCAGATGTGGGTACTGAAGTTTCAGCTCAGACAATATGGCGCACACTGCGTAATGAAGGCCTCCATGCCAGAACTCCGAGGCGCACCCCCTTGCTGTCTCCAAAGAATAAGAAGAGTCGACTGCAGTATGCCAAAAGTCATGTGGACAAACCACAGAAGTTTTGGGATAGTGTTCTGTGGACTGATGAAACAAAATTAGAACTGTTTGGGCCCATGGATCAACGCTATGTTTGGAGGAGGAAGAACAAGGCCTATGAAGAAAAGAACACCTTGCCTACTGTGAAGCATGGCGGGGGGTCAATCATGCTTTGGGGCTGTTTTGCTTCTGCAGGTACAGGGAAGCTTCAGCGTGTGCAAGGTACCATGAATTCTCTTCAGTACCAGGAGATATTGGATGACAATGTGATGTAGTCCGTCACAAACCTGAGGCTTGGGAGACGTTGGACCTTTCAAAAGGACAATGATCCCAAGCATACCTCTAAGTCCACTAGAGCATGGTTGCAGAATAAAGGCTGGAACATTTTGGAGTGGCCATCGCAGTCACCTGACTTAAATCCGATTGAGAACCTCTGGTGGGACTTAAAGAAAGCAGTTGCAGTGCGCAAGCCTAAGAATGTGACTGAACTGGAGGCTTTTGCCCATGACGAATGGGCGAAGATACCCGTAGATCGCTGCAAGACACTTGTGTCAAGCTATGCTTCACGTTTAAAAGCTGTTATAACTGTAAAAGGATGTTGTACTAAGTACTAAGATTGAATGTCACTTGGGGGTTGAATAAAACTGATAATGATGTGAGGACAGAAAAGACATTTGTGGTTATTTCATTATAAATGTTATGTTATATTTGTCTGACCTACACGTGCCTCTTTGATTTAATTGTAAGCAAGATGACTGAATGATCAAAATCAATGTCAAACTGGCCAAAACACTCAATTTCAGTGGGGGTTGAATAATTTTGAACACAACTGTATATGACTAGAAGGTTAAATCCATGAGATGGGAGGTAAGGGTTAATGCAGACTAAAGGACACTTTTTATTGCTTTATGTACTTTGTTATATGTCACACCCTGTCTGTTTGATCTCTACATTTCATGCTTTGATTTCTTTAAGCAAGTTTTGTTGGTTCGTTTGGATTTTTCAGGTTAAAACCATCGTGACATCACAAAACTACGAGTCGTTACCAGATTTAGACAGGTGGACCACGTATTGCATCAAAGTCCAAGGCTACGCCTTTGAATACGACAATGCTGGGCTGTTCAGTCCGGTGGTTTGTGAATCGACATCAGATACCGGTGAGCAAACCTTCTGTGCTTCTGTTTCCTCTAAATATGTGGCGACCACACGCTATCTACCCAGTCATCACGTGCGGAGGGAGGGTGTACAAGGGGATATCAGCTTCAAATATCTGGACTTACTAACTCGACCCCCTCTCAGGGCCCCCCCAAGTTATGCCAACCTAGCCCCCCTAAACCATACTCACCCTTCCGACTATAAGCTGCCACCACAAACGTTATAGGGCAGTTTAAAAACCCCCATAACTGTATAGCACCCCAAAACCAGGAGCCTACCATATACAGCTAATATATATCTCCCATATGGTAAATTCTACGGTAACGCTAAAACCAAAGCTTACATGAGAACGCGAATCATGTAGAGCCAAAGACAGTACTAGGTTACAAAGTTTTAATGGAAAAAGACAAAAATAAAACATTACACAGTGCCAATATCACATAAACAAGACATACAAAATATAATAAAAAATGAAAATAAATGGGACTTAAACAGAACACATAAACCTCACTTACATAGATGGCACTAGGAAGCAGGCACCCATGTGTATTTCAGCGTGTACGTTTCATGTTCTTAGATGGTGCTTCAATGAAAATCCTTAGGAAATACACTGAGATTTGGGTGAGCATTGTGTAAAAAGAACTGGCCCCTCACCCACCAATATCTGGTTCGTGGATGGGTCCCCTTCTCAGATTTCCACCCAGCTCTCCATCCAAGAGAGCAGATTGTCAGATAAGGGTCGTAACCTAAATACTACAGTCACATGACCATTGAAGCCTCTGGCCTGCCCTAGTGGGATATTTAAGAATATCTTAATAACTGCCAGTTAGACTTTGCATTCCCATTGCTCTGATATTATTGATCATCAGGACAAATGGTTTCATTTGAGTCCACGCATGATCCGGTTACCATATTCCTTTTGTGCACCGCGCCAACTCCAACTCCTTTGAAAAGAAGACAGGAAAAAAAACCACAAATTCTGCGTTTAAATCTGGCACAGCGCAAGAACCATGCCTGTGCATGACAGTAACGTGGATGGCAGGAGCTCCCACTTCCCACATGTCCAGTAACCACAAGCCATGACACCAACCTTCTTTTCTTGTGTCCACCATCCTTCCTCTATCTCGTCCTCTCTCCCCTTTTCCTCTTTCGCTCTTCCCCTCTCACTCTTTTCCTCTTTATTTCTTTTCCTAGTTTTCTCTTCATCTCTGTCCTTTTTCATCTTTCTAGCTCTCTTTTCCTTGTTCTCTCCCTTTTCCCTCTTCCTTTCTCTCTTTTCCTCCTTCTTCCTCCCTTTTTTCCTCTTTCTTCCTCTCACCCTTTTCCTTTGTCTTTCAAGTTTCTCTCTTCCTCTTTCCCTGTCTTTATTTTCTTCTTTCTCTCTCCTTCTGTCCCTCTTCCTCTCTTTCTTTTCCTTCCTCTCTTTTCATCTTTTTCTTCATTATCTCTCCCCCTGTCTCTCTTCTCTCTCTCTCCCCACTTTCTCTTCCTCTCACTGTTCTTCCTTCTCGTTACCCCTCTCTGTTTCCTCTTTCTTCCTGCCTTTCTTCCGCTCTCTTTCCCTCTTCTTCTCTCTCTCTTTCTTTCTTTCTTCCTTTCTCTTTTCCCCTTTCTCCCTTTTATATTTCCCCGAGTATGATAAGTAAACCTTTACAGGAAGTTATTTGGAGATAATGAATACGTACTGATGATCCATGTGTGCTTTCTTTTCCAGGTAAAACCCCCGTGTGGATAATCGCTCTGGCCTTCATATTATCCATGCTTTTGGCCACTGTGGCATTTCTGGCTCTCTATCATCTTGGACGTTACACGTACGAGAGATACATCTTCTTTCCTTCATATTCTTTCCCGCAGCATCTCAAGGAGGTCAGTATTTAAGTCGTCATGTGGTGATCTGACATCATCACATTTGACATCATCATATGGTGTATGTTACATTCTGACAGTTTGGGTTCAGTCCTTGCTTTTTTTCTGGAAAAATAGGTGGGGGGGTACTCTCGCGCCCGGGGAAAAACTGATTATTATGACTATTTCCGTGTCCTAATAATCAATAGTTGTAGCTCACTTAAAGGAAGACAATAAAAAAGGGAACCATATTTTTTAATACTGTGTTCCTTTAAATGAACTACAACTATTGTTGTAACCCTATGGGGGTTATCCACTAAGTGCCTCTGTTGCAAGAAAAATCTGTATTGCAGGGCCTTTAGCTGTTCTTTTTGGGGGGGGTTGCAATGCTGGCAGTGATTGGATAATCCCCCTAGCATTTGTGAGCACCACAGCAATGAAATGCAGTTTTGCTGAGTATGTCTGAACTCCACAGCTTTAAAACTCACAGTAATGCGCAGTGTGTATGAGCTCCACAGCAATGAAACTCACAGTAATGCGCAGTGTATGAGCTCCACAGCAATAAAACTCACTACCGCCTTACAGTGCCAGATCCTCTGATCACACCGCTTGCCTGACAATCCGCAGCTCTGGCAGATGTGTGTAAACATGCTACACCTCCCCCTCCCCATGCTGTTCAAAGTTTCAGTGGCTGCAGACAGGGGGGGAGCAGCCCTCCCTTGTCACTTACTGGGGGAGGGGGGTTATCAGTCCCTACATACACTCCTGACAATCAAAAGCGTTCAGGAGCAACATGAGCTGCCCAGTGCTTCCGATTCTCTGCCTGCCACTGCAGGAGGAGGGAGGAGCATCATGCTCTATCCTGTTAGTTCTGGCTGGTGGTGAGGTGCCGGTACTGAGTACCCTCGAGTACCCCCTGAAAAAAAGCCCTGGGTTTAGTGTCCTTTTAGTAAAACATGCAAAGACATACTTCCTCCTTCCAGGTTATCGATGCCAAACCTCTCGTACTCGCCGTCTGCATATTTTATATGAATTTATAGCTGGTAATGCAATTATTTTACCCACACAGTGACCAGTTGATTTCCAAGGCCAGTGAGGTTCCTGCTTGCAGGTGCAGCTGCAGTATTAACATTTCGAGCTGCTACTCTGACCAGGCCGCAAGCTTTACAACGGCTTCTATACTCTGTATATGTTTGTATAGGAGCGGTTAATGTGGTGCTAGCGTGAGAATAACAAGCTATTCCAGCATAGCTTGTTCTTCTCAGCTTAAGTAGTTATTCTGGAAAGAATGCAAATGTTGATGGTGGAGCGTCCACTCACACTCTCCCACACCCTGATACTGAATAGGTCACTTAATACCCCAGTGGTGGTTTCCCCATAAAACCATAAACAGATAAATACTATATATATAATGAAAGGGTACAGCACCCAAGTACACGAGACAAAAATCAAATATACAACAAATAAAACATCTGTTCTTATCAGAAAATTGACCTTCTTGTTAGTCCTTTTTTTTTTCTCTTCTCTTTCCAAGGAGCTCGGAAATATAAAGAAATAGCCAATCCAGTGTAGCATGTTTGTACACCTTGGCCCCTATTACATTCCTCGTGCATTTTCGTTTGCGTGCGCAAAACCCTTTGCGCAGAATGTTGTATTACAACGTTCGCGCAAACGATGCGCGTTATCGTTTAACGCGGATGGACCTGCGCGAGCGTGATGAACTGTGCGCGTCCTATACTTAACATTGTGAACGTAAATTCGTTACGCGGATGGTATTACAATCGATGCGCATCTTCTTACGAATGACGTTTGCGCGCATAATTTTAACGTCTTTGAAAAGCTGGTGGTAACTGAAAATCGGAACGTTGTGGCTGAAACGAAAAACACCGGCAAGAAACAAAAAATACAGCACAGTATAGTTACACATTCTACACATACCCAAACAATAAAATTGTGAATTCGTGCATATTTTTTTTATTGCTGCAGCATGTATACTCAGATTTACTTTGACAGGCGCAAAAACGTAAGTGCGTCAATTAAGGTAAATTGATGTCAATTAAGGTTCTTAATTCTGATTGGCTGAATCCCGCGAAAAAAACAGTCCGCACACTGATTTACGTGCGCTACGTTACTGCGCGTGTATTACTCTTCGTCTTGCGCGTTGTTTTTACGAACGTTATTTTCGAACGGATGAGAAAATGCGTTCGGATCGGAATACTCCGTTAAGTTTCACGCGATAACGCCGGACGATGCGCGCAAAAAAATTTACGCTGCGCGAACGAAATTGCACAAAGAATGTAATCGGGGCCCTTGGATTTCAAAAACACAGCTTTTTTATTCACTCACACAATTGTGAGCCTGGCTCTGGCTCTAGGTGTGTACGCCTGTGGGTGTTGTCTTCCACTTCATGTTCCCATCCACCTGTATAGTCCCCTCTCTTCATCAATTCCTCAAAGACAGTATGAAATCAAGCCGGAGGATAACCCCTAGTATAACTCTGTTTGAAAAATACAATGGTATTGCACACGAGCCAATTGGTCACTTACCCTGGCTGGAGTAGATGGACGCATATGGATTTTTTTAAGGAAGGAAAAACCAATAAAACCTCACTCCACACAGTCCAGAGCAGGGTAATACCCACAAAGCGCCTTATTTTAAAATCACATATACTAATTAAACCAGGACGCGTTTCGCCGGGGCCCTGGCTTCCTCGGTTGGATGTTTTACTGGTTGTACATTTGATTTTTGTCTCTTGTACTTGGGCGCTGTACCCATTCAGCAAAGAATACTGACTTTCAGACCCTGGTGCTAATGATTTAGCTTTTGCAAAAATCATATAACCCTCCTTTCCATTTCCATCCACTGGACGCCGTAGGCCAGAGGACAGCAACCTTGGCCCTCCAGATGGTTTGGAACTTTGTCTCCCATGATGCTAGTTATTGTTATCTCTGATCTCACTATGCAGATGGTACAGTGATCCGCCATATGCAAAAGAACACTGGAAGCAAATCGTTCCCAGTGTCCCTCCGCAGTCCCAACTTGACCCCGACATATGGACTCCAGTCCAGGAGCAAATACCTGCAGCAGCGCTGACAGCATCAATCAATGGCTCCCAAATATTCTGACTCCAGCCATTAATACACCGACTCGTCGGAATAGAGCTGTTAATAGCGAGTCTCAAATGGATGATGTCTCTGCAAAACTTATCTCTCTTAGGGGGATACTCTGTTAAAAAATAGAGTTCCTTTTTTTTGCCCTTAAATATTTTGACATCTTCTGCCCAATTATTTTTTTATATTTTAGATGCTTTTACTCCCCTTTTGTCCCTCGCCGCATGTAGCTCCTCCTCTTGTCAAACCTAGAAGTCCCTGAAGATTTTTTTGTGCTATTTGAACCCCTACACAACTTAAACATCGCAAGAAGTTCAAATTGTCTCTCTCAGATCGCTCATGACAGTAAATGGTCTCAAAGGGTGACGTCGGCATGCATTCTGCGTGCTGACATAACTAGTGACCGATCTGGTGACCAGCAGCCGGGAAATTCAAAAATCCAGTCATCTGGTGACGCTGGATAAGGTGGAGGAAACTCCTCCACTTCGCCATGCGATATTACCAGATTGGGGGGGGGGCACTCCTCACATCCTGACCACTTTAAAAAGACAAAGTGGTCAGGAGGAGTAGAGTGTCCCTTTAATGGTTACATCAGAATACGGTCTACAGTAGAAGTCAGCAACTTTGGCCCTCCACAAGTTTTGAAGCTATATTTCCCATGAGACTCCCTAATGAGACAACCTAATGAATGGCTGAACATAATGGGAGACAGCCAAGGTTGCTGACGTCTGGCCTACAGCGTGCAGTGGATGGCAATGGAAAGGAGGGTCAGGTTTTCTTTTGATGCTTCTACTTGCACGTTGATCCCTGAACTGGGGAAAAGATGTTAAATATTTTTGGAGTAATTCTATGTATTTCTTTTCCCAGTACCTGAACAAGCCTTTCCATGGCCCATCACACGTGCCGCCACAGACCACGGAAGAACCTGGAGACTCATACGAAGCTCTGGTATTTGTGACAGAAGAGAACGAAACTCAGACTGAAGATGTTCCAAAGCAGCCACTGAACAGCTGAGGGATGGTTTTGCTCTGTAGCTGGGTGTCTGCAAGCTCAGAACGATTTACTGTTATTATGTACCTCACCGCAAAGCATCAGTCCCACTTTCCAGGTTCAGGAGAGCAGGCCTCCTCACAGCTTTGTTTACACACACTACTTAAAGCAACGTATTTTTTATTAGGTACGTTTTAGGCATTTGTCAAAATACCAGGATAATGATGCTTACGGAGTGTGTCTGTCGGCACCATGCGACCTTCAGCCGTAGACATATACTGAACCCTTATTAAGGTTGCGAATGTGGGCTGACCAAGAGAGAGAGAGGTCCCCAGATGTAAATTAAATACAACTCCCTTGACTCTGTGTCAACCTCAAGACTAAGGCTAGGGTCAGACTAACGCATTTTTCGCGCTGTCCGTGAAAATGGACGCCTTTTTTTTTACGGAATATGCGATAGCGGTCATACGATGCGCATTTTCATTCGTGATTTTGTACAGTTATCAATATAACACTTTTTGCGTCTGGACGTGATGTTGGCCGGACATTAGCAGTGTCTGACGTCTCCTAATCACGCACACACGCCGCTAGCGGACGCAGCGCACTCTGTACGACAGTACTAGCGGTTTGACGTTCTCGAAAAAATGCGTTCGTTTGCCATTTGCGTTGCGCGGCCGCACTTTTGTGCGGACGTTCTTCGTATGCTGCCTGGCATTGGACATCATTTGCTGCTAGCGCGGCCGTGATTTAGTGCGGCTAAACGCACGTTAATACTGCGTTAGTCTGACCTTAGCCAACCATAGGGGTTGTATTTCTCCAACATCTGGGAGATCTAGCTCTTGGTCATCCATGTCTCGGAGTATGATCCCACTCTTAACCCCCACATGAACCCATAACAGAACTTTGGGTCATGTTTACAATCGCTTGGATTCAGGTGAACGATATGAACACTATGGCTACCTGTATCTGAGTGAAGCTGGTATACGCCATGTCCTTAGGACTAAGTCCCTATAACTGACATGATACCGACAAGTACAACAAGTACATCAACTGTGCGCTTTGTGTTTAGAGCTTAAGTGTTGAATTGGGGAAAATTTGCAAATTTTATGGCATAAATGCATATGGAAGGAATGCTGGGAAATCAAGCCCTGTTCTTTTGGTCTCAAACTTGCAGTTCCTTTATATGTATTCACCAGGAAGCGAACAACCCCTACATTAGTATATATATATAGTTACACATTTTGTAAAACTGAACATTTTTCCCCACTGGTTTCGGGATGGCAAAAATTTTATTTAAAACCTGGAGTTTTAGATCAAATGGAATAAATGTACTGTACTGAGTTGCCAGGAGTGACTCCCTGTGTCGCTTCGTCGTGTAAAACGTCCTGGAAGACGTACGCGTGTTCGGACCTTTCGCATTTTGAAACGTAACATTTTTGTAATTTAATTATTTCAATAATTTTCAAAAATATTAATTTTAAATAATTTTTAAGCATATTCCATTTCTGGTCTGTTTGCAGACATGTATCGTGATAATTATATCCTGTGTGGTGGTGATAACATGAAGATTCATTTACGCAAATCACAGAAGCAATGATCCTGTTTAAATTATGTTCATTTTAATTTATTAAAAGTTATTTCTACCTTTTGAGATGCGTTTATTTTTAATTTGCCGCCGGAACACTTTTTTTTGTGTGTGTTTTTTTTTTTCACTAATTGTAATTTGACGTTAGCTTCGACTGGAATTTTAGGGGTTAATGGGTTGGCTACATGCCTCACAGTGTATTCATTTCATGTTTTCCCTTGTTCAATTGCATATTAGGGGTTAAAGGGTAGGCTAAATGCCACATTGTTTATTAAATTTATTGTGTTTCCCTGGGTTTATGGCATTTTAGGGGTTATTAATTATGGAAGTTAGCATATAAAGGGTCTAATGATCTTTAGATCCTCTGCTTTTTGTCACATTTCAGGGAATTTATTTTGAGGAAAATAAGGTGAATTCCCTAATTAGCGAATGGTCCCTGTAATTTGCTAAAAGTGGAGTCGCTGAAGCAGCAGACGTTTAGCGAAAACTGCCGAATTGCGGCAAATAAAATATTGAATTTAAGTATCAGGTTAGTACAACAAAAAGGTATCATTGCATCACGTTACTCTTGGGTTTTGGAATCTTATTTATATATATTATTTAGGGCACTATTACCTGGTGTGGGTTAACCCTTGCGTCGGCATGGTTTTGCATTAGCGCCAGGTTAATTGAGTTTAGGGTATCCACCATAGTGTACCTGACGCTGTATTGAGTGAGCCTGTGTGGAAGAGGCTCCGTATCTGGTGAGTTCAATACATTATCACCTCTTTTTTATCATAATACGGTAATATACTATGGGAGCGCTGTCTATTATCTTATTGTAGCCATCGCAACCAGAGTTGAAGATTTAAGAAGGGATACGCCACCCTCTATATGGCTGGAAGCTCCTAAACCTAGAGCCAGGAATTTTTTGGGCTCTTATAAATGTGAGTTTCCATATTCCTACGAGTGATTTATTTGCCATATTTAATCGGGATTTTCTGCACGATTATTTCTTCATTTTTTCTCTCCCCTCCAAATTTATTTATTTTTTTCCTTTCTCTCACTTTTTTCTCCTTTCTGGCTATCTTCTCCACTACTGAGAGACGGCAAGAGATACACAGACCAAGAAAGGAGGACTATATTTGTGCATCGCTTGAACATAAAGAGAAGTAAATTTTAAGGATTTTTTTCCACTGGTATTCATAGTGTTATATTGGATATCATTGGATTTGCACATTCGGACACTGTTGCACTTTATAGACTCTCTTATACCCATCGCACTGCTGGAATTTTATATATTGTTGCACTTTACTGTGTTCTATGGCACATTGCACTTTTATATGTGTACATTGATTGAATATTTGTCACCTTAAGATTGAAGCACTTTAAGACTGAAGCACTTTGTTTGATATACCTCTTTGTTGAAGTCTACCTTTAAATCTATTTTTGATGCGCTACAAAGGTTCTATCTATAATTTCATAATTGAGTTTAGCGCCTGACCAACAGATTGTTTACCTCCCGCTACTAACAGGAAAATCACTTAGTGCGTTGCCATTAGCGATTTGTACCGCGAGCTTACTGTACTTTCCGCGTCCTTTACTTAACACGGGAAGCGCTAGAGATCTCTAGCGCTTTTGCAGCTAACAGATCACTTGGTGCCAGCGCTAAATTTTTGAGGGGCACTAGTTGCAACATTTTACCTACTGCTCAACCCTGGTGCTAACTCCAAAAAGACAGAAAAAACAGGTCCTCGCCCCAAATTAACAGGCAATTGAAAGGAATGCAGCACAGGTGCTCTCTTGTCCCCATACACCATAGTAATGGATCTGGTCAGCAATGTCACTGCTGTTGCAGTAGGCTCTATTATAAATGTATCCTTTATCCACATATATCCTAATTCTAATATATTGCCTAATTTTAAAATTTTATGCTGGGGGTTATTCATTGTATGGAAGCGGTTGATTATTAGGATGACTGTGTGGACCATGTTTAAAGGGACACGTGAATAAGTCTTGCCCTGAAACATGTATTATTTGTATGCTGTAGCAGGGAAGGTAATGTGGCTCACCTGGCCTTCCTTTTGGATCTATTAAATGCAGTGTAGTGATTCTACATGCTGCTGGGTGGCATTTATCATGCAATGCCCCTCAGCCTTAATATATGTGTGCATCAAAACATGGATGATACGGCCACCGTGGAGGATTTTAAGAATGCAGGGGTGTGAGGTTATTCACTGGATGTGTTCATATTCAAGCTTGTGAGGGCGGGGGATAGGTATGGCACTGGAGAAAAAACAGTTCTATCCTTTATACAACCGCATAAGTTTCCCTAGCGTGCGCTAAACGACCCTGTTCATGGACCACCGCGGACAAGGTGATCTGTTAGTAGGTCGTCAGGCACTACGTTTTAGCGACTCGCGCTAAATTTTTCCTTTAGTGATGGTATTTTAGCTCACACCAGGTGATAGGGCCCTTAGTTTTATTCAGTCGTATGATTATTGGCGAAAATTATTAGTGCCCCCCCCAGTTTTGACTGCGGTATCCTATGTGCCCCCCCTAAATATTGTTCCTAGAGTTGCCACTGCTCCAGGGAGAAGCACACAAATTCTCAATAAATTCTCCAAGTTAAAATGACGCTCGTCACAGGAGAACAGTCTGTTTAATGGGGAGCGGGCTCCCAAACAGAGAAGGGGCCGGGGGTAACAGTTGCAATATACAGTCCACAGAGCAAAACCCAGGGAATAAAGTCTGTCTGAGGAATCAAGTAGGGGAGCGCCACGTCAGGTCCGTGACAGTGGAAAAATATTTTTACAAGATAGTAAATAGTGATGAGAATGCCTGATACAAAAATAAATCAGGTGCACCTCCAATTTGGCGAGGCCGTCATCTGACTGAAATGGGCAAGAACCCTGGTATATGTGTAATATAATCAAAGCAGACTCCAGAACAAACGGTGTATCCACCCGGGGGAATAAAACTCACAGTAATGTGTGGTGTGCATGAGCATGAGTTTTATTGCTGTGGAGCTTTGTGATACGCTGATACAGACTGCACATTACGGTGAGTTTTATTGCTGTGGAGCTTTGTGATACACACATACACACTGCACATTACAGTGAGTTTTATTGCTGTGGAGCTTTGTGATATGCACATACACACTGCACATTACAGTGAGTTTTATTGCTGTGGAGCTTTGTGATATGCACATACACACTGCACATTACAGTGAGTTTTATTGCTGTGGTGCTTCAAAGCAGCTATACTATTGTCTGACACTTGCAGCACACTGTCTACAACTCCAATCACTCTCGGGCATCCCGAGAGTATATGGAGGACTGCCTGAGAGTGATAGGAGTTGTAGTCAGTGTGCTACAAGTGTCATATTAGACAATATATATGGAGTTACATAGGTTTTATTTTGAATGGGTTATGGATGTTTTTTTAAGAAGGGTTTCTCTAACATTGAGATGCTCTTAAAAGACAGTGTAAAACATTTAGAGCGCCTCTGTTAGTGAGACACTCTCCAGGACCCAATACCAGGGGCGGACTGACAACTAATGGGACCCCCGGGCAATACGAGCTTGTGGGGCCCCTTGTGCCATGCCCACAGTAGGCCACACCCATATAAAACCCCACCCATACAACGCACAACCTACATGCACATTGTTGTGTTAAAGATTTTATTTCTTCACACAGTTTTCAAACGAATAATTTTAACGAGTTAATAAAATCCACTCAGGCCCCCAGCGAATTGGGGAATCTATTGTGCCACGTCCAGACTTACAAACTGCCACTGCTCTGCTGCTGTAGCCGTCACACACTCATGGCAGCTATGGCCGCGGCACAGCAGGTCTCTGTGGCACACGTGGGAAATAGGGATGAGCGGTTCGGGTTCGGACAGTTCGGCCTGAACTTAGCCTGTTCGGGTAGATCGCGAACTACGAACATTTCCGGGTGTTTGGCGCATGTTCGAATCCACAATGCATCACAATGGCCCACAATGCATTTTCCCACTGGCCTGAAGCTCGTAATTGGCTACAGCCTTGCAACTGACCACAGGTCTGGTGCAAGACAGGTTCAACACTATGCCAATCACTGCTCAAATTTTGCCCAATCATGGGCTCACAGAGTTAAGTCCCGCAGCACACTATATAACGTTTCCACGCGCCGATTCTGCACGCATTTCAGAGGAAATTTCAAAGGAGATTGTTGTGTGTTGATACTGCCGGTCTGCCACGCTACTGGGGGGGTCTGGGGGGTCTCATTTCTACAAAATATCAGGGAATTGATATGTGTGTCTTGTCACTGTGCCAGCAAGTTATTTTGGGGTCACTAATTTCTTTAATGGAAAATATAGTATCTGGCGCCCCCTAATGCATATAACTGAACTGTGCGGCTTATACGTTAGATAACATAAAAGTCCATCATACATCTAAATCACAGTTCAACAGTCAGCTGCAGGTAATCACACACAGATGGTTCACCTCCAACCATCAAATAGTCAATAATGGAGAAAAATGTGGTGACAGTCCGCGCTTCCCTCTTTGGTGACAAATGTTTAAGCTGGAGATCTTCTCATTAAACAACAGAATCACTTTTTATACGTGGTCATCAACCCTCGAAAGAAAGGGAAAATTGGCAAACATAGTGTGATCTGTGTAATTTCTTTGAACCCCCCAAACGAGTGTATAATAGTTCAACTCACATTTGGAGGTGTCATGGATCTGACACTGGATAGGTAGCACCACCGATATTTTAAGGAGATATCGGACTCCCCTTTTCCCCCTCCGTTTGGTAATGTTCCTCCAAAGAAGAATAAGGTTGCAGGATCCTCGAATAACGTAAAATTTGTTTATTTCTTAAAACAATTAAAATAATTCATAAAAACAAACGCCAATACGCGTTTCGCGATACCAATCGCTTCATCAGTCGGCAAAAAAAATGAATGATTCAAGATATCCTGCAATGTCCTTATATTCTCTATAATCAATAAAATAATTAAACTGGGGAACGCCCGTTTTTTCTCTCCCAACGCCATGAAAACGCCATTGAGCTTGCGTGTGTACCGTTCAATGGTAGTGTGGGATCCGCCTCAAAATGGCGGTGCGTCTCAATCTGCCTTACCATGCATTTCATTTGTGTCTCTAATGCTTATAGCTCAGCGGTTACCATTCGCATCCCATTCCACCCTGAGCGGCTATGTATTCTTCATTCTCACAAACTTCTACATTGAAAGGAACTATATTGGGTGTATGATTATTACCTGGTATTAAAACCTACATATATTAAAACGGGGACTAAAGTATTATGTGGAAAAAGTGAAGAATGCTCAATTTTATCTATTATTTATTCAGAAGAGTTAATAAAATCCAAAGTTGTGATTTATAGTGTACAGCACTATCCTATGTACATACATGCCTTAATTTACGAGACCTGTTACATGTCCCATTATATTATCAATGTGATAGTGTTAATAAATTACGAGACTTATTACTTATCTCATTATTAGGTGATGTTTATATCTATGCCCAATATTTTATACTTATGTGTTAATTTACAAATAATAAACAAAATATCAAATCCCTCAAGGAATATTATTAATTCTTCCATTAAGCTTTGATGCTTCTATCAGCTTAAAATAAGTGTAAACTTTGAATTTATGTGAATATTCCCTAATTAAACAGTATTCATATATAAACACTAATTAATAATGTAAAGTGTAAAACTAAGTCAAATCACTCTGATTAAAGTGCTATGAATATTGTTAAGTGCAAATTTAATTAAAGTGCTATTGCTAATACATTACTGATTTTGTTAAGATGCTAGTTATATTATTTTAGGCACATATAAACTAAATTGGTAAAAAATTATTTTTGAAATTATTATTTTTTTTTTTTCTGTTACAAAAAGTGACAAATTTCAAAGTCTTGATTAAGTCCCTTAGGTGCCAATGTTTTTAAATTATAAATCCACCTCTTCTCAACTCTATTTATCCTATTGATAAAATCTCCCCCTCTCCATTCTCTTTCCACCTGTTGGATCGCCAAAAATTTCGTCCCCCTAGGGTCTTTATTATGACTTTCACTATAATGTTGTGGTACTGTGTGCGAATCTACACCTTTTTTAATATTGTTTAGGTGTTCACGAATACGAACATTTAAACTTCTCGTTGTTCGGCCAACATACATTTTACCACATGGGCAAATTAAAATATAAACAACGTTTTTCGAAAAACAGGTAAGTGTGTCATGTATCTTGTACTTATCTCCCGTCATACTGTTAAATTCTTTTATATGTCTCTTCTGGTTTCCTGTGGATCTACATCCAAGACGGTTACCACACCCATAAAAACCGTTCTCTAAACCAAAATGATTTTTCTGTTTCTTATTTTTTAAATGGCTACTGACCAAATGGTTCTTGATGTTATCAACCCCTCTGAAAATGATATAATTTTTTACCAATTTAGTTTATATGTGCCTAAAATAATATAACTAGCATCTTAACAAAAATCAGTAATGTATTAGCAATAGCACTTTAATTAAATTTGCACTTAACAATATTCATAGCACTTTAATCAGAGTGATTTGACTTAGTTTTACACTTTACATTATTAATTAGTGTTTGTTTATATGAATACTGTTTAATTAGGGAATATTCACATAAATTCAAAGTTTACACTTATTTTAAGCTGATAGAAGCATCAAAGCTTAATGGAAGATTAAAATATTCCTTGAGGATTTGATATTTTGTTTATTATTTGTAAATAACACATAAGTATAAAATATTGGGCATAGATATAAACATCACCTAATAATGAGATAAGTAATAAGTCTCGTAATTTATTAACACTATCACATTGATAATATAATGGGACATGTAACAGGTCTCGTAAATTAAGGCATGTATGTACATAGGATAGTGCTGTACACTATAAATCACAACTTTGGATTTTATTAACTCTTCTGAATAAATAATAGATAAAATTGAGCATTCTTCACTTTTTCCACATAATACTTTAGTCCCCGTTTTAATATATGTAGGTTTTAATACCAGGTAATAATCATACACCCAATATAGTTCCTTTCAATGTAGAAGTTTGTGAGAATGAAGAATACATAGCCGCTCAGGGTGGAATGGGATGCGAATGGTAACCGCTGAGCTATAAGCATTAGAGACACAAATGAAACGCATGGTAAGGCAGATTGAGACGCACCGCCATTTTGGAGGCGGATCCCACACTACCATTGAACGGTACCACACGCAAGCTCAATGGCGTTTTCATGGCGTTGGGAGAGAAAAAAACGGGCGTTCCCCAGTTTAATTATTTTATTGATTATAGAGAATATAAGGACATTGCAGGATATCTTGAATCATTCATTTTTTTTGCCGACTGATGAAGCGATTGGTATCGCGAAACGCGTATTGGCGTTTGTTTTTATGAATTATTTTAATTGTTTTAAGAAATAAACAAATTTTACGTTTATCGAGGATCCTGCAACCTTATTCTTCTTTGGAGGAACATTACCAAACGGAGGGGGAAAAGGGGAGTGCGATATCTCCTTAAAATATCGGTGGTGCTACATATCCAGTGTCAGATCCATGACACCTCCAAATGTGAGTTGAACTATTATACACTCGTTTGGGGGGTTCAAAGAAATTACACAGATCACACTATGTTTGCCAATTTTCCCTTTCTTTCGAGGGTTGATGACCACATATAAAAAGTGATTCTGTTGTTTAATGAGAAGATCTCCAGCTTGAACATTTGTCACCAAAGAGGGAAGCGCGGACTGTCACCACATTTTTCTCCATTAGTGACTAATTTCTTTAAAACATTTGTGAATTGAGGTGATCTGTGTCTCGTCACACAGCCAGTACCATGCAGTATTTTTGGGGTCACTAATTTCTACAAAATATTTGGGAATTGTTATAATCCGTGTGTTCTCACTGGCTGCCACCCATCAAGGGGTCTCACTGATTTATAGGAGGTTTCACTGCCACCCATCAAGGGGTCTCACTGATTTATAGGAGGTTTCACTGCCACCCATCAAGGGGTCTCACTGATTTATAGGAGGTTTCACTGCCACCCATCAAAGGGTCTCACTGATTTATAAGAGGTTTCACTGCCACCCATCAAGGGGTCTCACTGATTTATAGGAGGTTTCACTGCCACCTATCAAAGGGTCTCACTGATTTATAAGAGGTTTCACTGCCACCCATCAAAGGGTCTCACTGATTTATAGGAGGTTTCACTGCCACCCATCAAAGGGTCTCACTGATTTATAAGAGGTTTCACTGCCACCCATCAAAGGGTCTCACTGATTTATAGGAGCTTTCACTGCCACCCATCAAAGGGTCTCACTGATTTATAGGAGGTTTCACTGCCACCCATCAAAGGGTCTCACTGATTTATAGGAGGTTTCACTGCCACCCATCAAAGGTTCTCACTGATTTATAGGAGGTTTCACTGCCACCCATCAAAGGTTCTCACTGATTTATAGGAGGTTTCACTGCCACCCATCAAAGTGTCTCACTGATTTATAGGAGGTTTCACTGCCACCCATGACCCATCAAGGGGTCTCACTGATTTATAAGAGGTTTCACTGCCACCCATCAAAGTGTCTCACTGATTTATAGGTGGTTTCACTGCCACCCATGACCCATCAAAGGGTCTCACTGATTTATAAGAGGTTCACTGCCACCCATCAAAGGGTCTCACTGATTTATAGAGGTTTCACTGCCACCCATCAAAGGGTCTCGCTGATTTATAAGAGGTTTCACGCCACCCATCAAAAAAGGTCTCACTGATTTATAGAGGTTTCACTGCCACCCATCAATTAAGGGTCTCACTGATTTATAGGAGGTTTCACTGCCACCCATCAAATGGTCTCACTGATTTATAGGAGGTTTCACTGCCACCCATCAAAGTGTCTCACTGATTTATAGGAGGTTTCACTGCCACCCATGACCCATCAAGGGGTCTCACTGATTTATAAGAGGTTTCACTGCCACCCATCAAAGGGTCTCAATGATTTATAAGAGGTTTCACTGCCACCCATCAAAGGGTCTCACTGATTTATAGGAGGTTTCACTGCCACCCATCAAAGGTCCTCACTGATTTATAGGAGTTTCACACTGCCACCCATCAAAGGGTCTCGCTGATTTATAAGAGGTTTCACTGCCACCCATCAAAAGGTCTCACTGATTTATAGGAGGTTTCACTGCCACCCATCAAAGGGTCTCGCTGATTTATAGAAGGTTTCACTGCCACCCATCAAAGGGTCTCACTGATTTATAGGAGGTTTCACTGCCACCCATCAAAGGTTCTCACTGATTTATAGGAGGTTTCACTGCCACCCATCAAAGTGTCTCACTGATTTATAGGAGGTTTCACTGCCACCCATGACCCATCAAGGGGTCTCACTGATTTATAAGAGGTTTCACTGCCACCCATCAAAGTGCTCACTGATTTATAGGAGGTTCTCACTGCCACCCACATGACCCATCAAGGGGTCTCACTGATTTATAAGAGGTTTTACTGCCACCCATCAAAGGGTCTCACTGATTTATAGGAGGTTTCACTGCCACCCATCAAAGGGTCTCGCTGATTTATAGGAGGTTTCACTGCCACCCATCAAAAGGTCTCACTGATTTATAGGAGGTTTCACTGCCACCACAAAGGGTCTCACTGATTTATAGGAGGTTTCACTGCCACCTATCAAAAGGTCTCACTGATTTATAGGAGGTTTCACTGCCACCCATCAAAGGGTCTCACTGATTTTAGGAGGTTTCACTGCCACCATCAAAGGGTCTCACTGATTTATAGAGGAGGTTTCACTGCCACCCATCAAAGGGTCTCACTGATTTATAGGAGGTTTCACTGCCACCCATCAAAGGGTCTCACTGATTTATTAGGAGGTTTCACTGCCACCCATCAAAGATTCTCACTGATTTTAGGATGGTTTCACTGCCACCCATCAAAGTGTCTCACTGATTTATAGGAGGTTCACTGCCACCCATGACCCATCAAGGGGTCTCACTGATTTATAAGAGGTTTCACTGCCACCCATCAAAGTGTCTCACTGATTTATAGGGGTTTCACTGCCAACCCATGACCCATCAAGGGGTCTCACTGATTTATAAGAGGTTTCACTGCCACCCATCAAAGGGTCTCGCTGATTTATAGGAGGTTTCCACTGCCACCCTCAAATGGTCTCACTGATTTATAGGAGGTTTCACTGCCACCCATCAAGGGTCTCGCTGATTTATAAGAGGTTTCACTGCCACCCATCAAAAAGTCTCACTGATTTATAGGAGTTTCACTGCCACCCATCAAAGGGTCTCGCTGATTTATAGGAGGTTTCACTGCCACCACATCAAAGGGTCTCACTGATTTTAGGAGGTTTCACTGCCACCCATCAAAGGGTCTCACTGATTTATAGGAGGTTTCACTGCACCCATGACCCATCAAGGGGTCTCACTGATTTATAAGAGGTTTCACTGCCACCCATCAAAGGGTCTCACTGATTTATAGGAGGTTTCACTGCCACCCATGACCCATCAAGGGGTCTCACTGATTTATAAGAGGTTTTACTGCCACCCATCAAAGGGTCTCACTGATTTATAGGAGGTTTCACACTGCCACCCATCAAGGGTCTCCTGATTTATAAGAGGTTTCACATGCCACCCCATCAAAAGGTCTCACTGATTTATAGGAGGTTTCACTGCCACCCATCAAAGGGTCTTGCTGATTTATAGGAGGTTTCACTGCCACCCATCAAAGGGTCTCACTGATTTATAGGAGGTTTCACTGCCACCCAAAGGGTCTCACTGATTTATAGGAGGTTTCACTGCCACCCATCAAAGGGTCTCACTGATTTATAGGAGGTTTCACTGCCACCCATCAAAGGGTCTCACTGATTTATAGGAGGTTTCACTGCCACCCATCAAAGGGTCTCACTGATTTATAGGAGGTTTCACTGCCACCCATCAAAGGGTCTCACTGATTTATAGGAGGTTTCACTGCCACCCATCAAAGATTCTCACTGATTTATAGGAGGTTTCACTGCCACCCATCAAAGTGTCTCACTGATTTATAGGAGGTTTCACTGCCACCCATGACCCATCAAGGGGTCTCACTGATTTATAAGAGGTTTCACTGCCACCCATCAAAGTGTCTCACTGATTTATAGGAGGTTTCACTGCCACCCATCAAAGTGTCTCACTGATTTATAGGAGGTTTCACTGCCACCCATCAAGGGGTCTCACTGATTTATAAGAGGTTTCACTGCTACCCATCAAAGGGTCTCACTGATTTATAAGAGGTTTCACTGCCACCCATCAAAGTGTCTCACTGATTTATAGGAGGTTTCACTGCCACCCATCAAAGTGTCTCACTGATTTATAGGAGGTTTCACTGCCACCCATCAAGGGGTCTCACTGATTTATAAGAGGTTTCACTGCTACCCATCAAAGGGTCTCACTGATTTATAAGAGGTTTCACTGCCACCCATCAAAGTGTCTCACTGATTTATAGGTGGTTTCACTGCCACCCATGACCCATCAAAGGGTCTCACTGATTTATAAGAGGTTTCACTGCCACCCATCAAAGGGTCTCACTGATTTATAGGAGGTTTCACTGCCACCCATCAAAGGGTCTCGCTGATTTATAAGAGGTTTCACTGCCACCCATCAAAAGGTCTCACTGATTTATAGGAGGTTTCACTGCCACCCATCAATTAAGGGTCTCACTGATTTATAGGAGGTTTCACTGCCACCCATCAAATGGTCTCACTGATTTATAGGAGGTTTCACTGCCACCCATCAAAGTGTCTCACTGATTTATAGGAGGTTTCACTGCCACCCATGACCCATCAAGGGGTCTCACTGATTTATAAGAGGTTTCACTGCCACCCATCAAAGGGTCTCAATGATTTATAAGAGGTTTCACTGCCACCCATCAAAGGGTCTCACTGATTTATAGGAGGTTTCACTGCCACCCATCAAAGGGTCTCACTGATTTATAGGAGGTTTCACTGCCACCCATCAAAGGGTCTCGCTGATTTATAAGAGGTTTCACTGCCACCCATCAAAAGGTCTCACTGATTTATAGGAGGTTTCACTGCCACCCATCAAAGGGTCTCGCTGATTTATAGAAGGTTTCACTGCACCACCATCAAAGGGTCTCACTGATTTATAGGAGGTTTCACTGCCACCCATCAAAGGTTCTCACTGATTTATAGGAGGTTTCACTGCCACCCATCAAAGTGTCTCACTGATTTATAGGAGGTTTCACTGCCACCCATGACCCATCAAGGGGTCTCACTGATTTATAAGAGGTTTCACTGCCACCCATCAAAGGGTCTCACTGATTTATAGGAGGTTTCACTGCCACCCAAAGGGTCTCACTGATTTATAGGAGGTTTCACTGCCACCCATCAAAGGGTCTCACTGATTTATAGGAGGTTTCACTGCCTCCCATCAAAGGGTCTCACTGATTTATAGGAGGTTTCACTGCCACCCATCAAAGGGTCTCACTGATTTATAGGAGGTTTCACTGCCACCCATCAAAGGGTCTCACTGATTTATAGGAGGTTTCACTGCCACCCATCAAAGGGTCTCACTGATTTATAGGAGGTTTCACTGCCACCCATCAAAGATTCTCACTGATTTATAGGAGGTTTCACTGCCACCCATCAAAGTGTCTCACTGATTTATAGGAGGTTTCACTGCCACCCATGACCCATCAAGGGGTCTCACTGATTTATAAGAGGTTTCACTGCCACCCATCAAAGTGTCTCACTGATTTATAGGAGGTTTCACTGCCACCCATGACCCATCAAGGGGTCTCACTGATTTATAAGAGGTTTCACTGCCACCCATCAAAGTGTCTCACTGATTTATAAGAGGTTTCACTGCCACCCATGACCCATCAAGGGGTCTCACTGATTTATAAGAGGTTTCACTGCCACCCATCAAAGGGTCTCACTGATTTATAGGAGGTTTCACTGCCACCCATCAAAGGGTCTCACTGATTTATAGGAGGTTTCACTGCCACCCATCAAAGGTTCTCACTGATTTATTAGGAGGTTTCACTGCCACCCATCAAAGTGTCTCACTGATTTATAGGAGGTTTCCACTGCCCCCATGACCCATCAAGAGGGTCTCACTGATTTATAAGAGGTTCACTGCCACCCATCAAAGGGTCTCACTGATTTATAGGAGGTTTCACTGCCACCCATCAAAAGGTCTCACTGATTTATAGGAGGTTCACTGCCACCCATCAAAGGGTCTCGCTGATTTTAGGAGGTTTCACTGCCACCCATCAAAGGGTCTCACTGATTTATAGGAGGTTTCACTGCCACCCAAAGGGTCTCACTGATTTATAGGAGGTTTCACTGCCACCCATCAAAGGGTCTCACTGATTTATAGGAGGTTTCACTGCCACCCATCAAAGGGTCTCACTGATTTATAGGAGGTTTCACTGCCACCCATCAAAGGGTCTCACTGATTTATAGGAGGTTTCACTGCCACCCATCAAAGGGTCTCACTGATATAGGAGGTTTCACTGCCACCCATCAAAGGGTCTCACTGATTTATAGGAGTTTCACTGCCACCCATCAAAGTGTCTCACTGATTTATAGGAGGTTTCACTGCCACCCATCAAAGGGTCTCAATGATTTATAAGAGGTTTCACTGCCACCCATCAAAGGGTCTCACTGATTTATAGGAGGTTCACTGCCACCCATCAAAGGGTCTCGCTGATTTATAGGAGGTTTCACTGCCACCCATCAAAGGGTCTCACTGATTTATAGGAGGTTTCACTGCCACCCATCAAAGGGTCTCGCTGATTTATAAAGGTTTCACTGCCACCCATCAAAAGGTCTCACTGATTATAGGAGGTTCACTGCCACCCATCAAAGGGTCTCGCTGATTTATAGGAGGTTTCACTGCCACCCATCAAAGGTTCTCACTGATTTATAGGAGGTTTCACTGCCACCCATCAAAGTGTCTCACTGATTTATAGGAGGTTTCACTGCCACCCATCAAAGGGTCTCACTGATTTATAGGAGGTTCACTGCCACCCATCATCAAAGGTTCTCACTGATATAGGAGGTTTCACTGCCACCCATCAAAGTGTCTCACTGATTTATAGAGAGGTTTCACTGCCACCCATCAAAGGGTCTCGCTGATTTATAGGAGGTTTCACTGCCACCCATCAAAGGTCTCGCTGATTTATAGGAGGTTTCACTGCCACCCATCAAAGGGTCTCGCTGATTTATAGGAGGTTTCACTGCCACCCATCAAAGGGTCTCACTGATTTATAGGAGGTTTCACTGCCACCCAAAGGTTCTCACTGATTTATAGGAGGTTTCACTGCCACCCATCAAAGGGTCTCACTGATTTATAGGAGGTTTCACTGCCACCCATCAAAGGGTCTCACTGATTTATAGGAGGTTTCACTGCCACCCATCAAAGATTCTCACTGATTTATAGGAGGTTTCACTGCCACCCATCAAAGATTCTCACTGATTTATAGGAGGTTTCACTGCCACCCATCAAAGTGTCTCACTGATTTATAGGAGGTTTCACTGCCACCCATGACCAATCAAGGGGTCTCACTGATTTATAAGAGGTTTCACTGCCACCCATCAAAGGGTCTCACTGATTTATAGGAGGTTTCACTGCCACCCATCAAAGGGTCTCACTGATTTATAGGAGGTTTCACTGCCACCCATCAAAGGGTCTCGCTGATTTATAAGAGGTTTCACTGCCACCCATCAAAAGGTCTCACTGATTTATAGGAGGTTTCACTGCCACCCATCAAAGGGTCTCGCTGATTTATAGGAGGTTTCACTGCCACCCATCAAAGGGTCTCACTGATTTATAGGAGGTTTCACTGCCACCCATCAAAGGTTCTCACTGATTTATAGGAGGTTTCACTGCCACCCATCAAAGGGTCTCACTGATTTATAGGAGGTTTCACTGCCACCCATCAAAGTGTCTCACTGATTTATAGGAGGTTTCACTACCACCCATGACCCATCAAGGGGTCTCACTGATTTATAAGAGGTTTCACTGCCACCCATCAAAAGGTCTCACTGATTTATAGGAGGTTTCAATGCCACCCATCAAAGGGTCTCGCTGATTTATAGGAGGTTTCACTGCCACCCATCAAAGGTTCTCACTGATTTATAGGAGGTTTCACTGCCACCCATCAAAGTGTCTCACTGATTTATAGGTTTCACTGCCACCCATGACCCATCAGGGGTCTCACTGATTTATAAGAGGTTTCACTGCCACCATCAAAGTGTCTCACTGATTTATAGGAGGTTTTACTGCCCCATCAAAGGGTCTCGCTGATTTTATAGAGGTTTTTCCTGCCACCCATCAAGGGGTCTCACTGATTTATAGGAGGTTTCACTGCCAACATCAAAGGGTCTCACTGATTTATAGGAGGTTTCACTGCCACCCATCAAAGGTCTCACTGATTTATAGGAGGTTTCACTGCCACCCATCAAGGGGTCTCACTGATTTATGGCGGTTTGACTGCCACCCATCAAAGGGTCTCACTGATTTAAAAGAGGTTTCACTGCCACCCATCAAAGGGTCTCACTGATTTATAGGAGGTTCACTGCCACCCATCAAAGGGCTCACTGATTTATAGGAGGTTTCACTGCCACCCATCAAAGTGTCTCACTGATTTATAGGAGGTTTCACTACCACCCATGACCATCAGGGGTCTCACTGATTTATAAGAGGTTTCACTGCCACCCATCAAAGGGTCTCACTGATTTATAGGAGGTTTCACTGCCACCCATCAAAGGGTCTCACTGATTTATAGGAGGTTTCACTGCCACCCATGACCCATCAAGGGGGTCTCACTGATTTATAAGAGGTTTCACTGCCACCCATCAAAGGGTCTCACTGATTTATAGGAGGTTTCACTGCCACCCATCAAAGGGTCTCACTGATTTATACCAGAGTTCTGTAAATCTTTAATCTTTATACCAGAGTTGAATCAGAGTTCTGTATATATTTAATCTATATATCACTCACCATGTCTGAAAGAACAAAAAGGACAGGCAGACGCTCCCAGACACAGATAAGAGGGCAAGCAGCCCCTGTGTCGGGAGGCTGTGCCTCTGGTCGTAGTGGACATGGTGCATCCTCTGCAGGGGCACGCTTGTCCTTTATAACTGGTGCTGGCCGTCTTCTTAACCTGCAGCAACATACAGAGGATTTGATGGATTGGCTAGCCAGGCCATCCTCATCCTCCGAGTCCTCTGCCAGCCAGGCTTCTAGTGCTTTACAGTCCACCTCAGCTGCCAAAGCATCTAATGCAGCCTCCATGTCCACAGCTACTCCTGCCGTAGCCTCGCTATCACACACACGGAGGAGTCAGCTGAATTGTTTGACTACAATGACAGTGACATGCTGCTTGAGGATGCGCAGCAACTACAGTGCTCTGATTCAATCTCTGAGGTTGAGCAAGGGAGTATAATCACCTAGAGGAAGGGGGTGCCAGTGATGACACACAAATAACTGGCACTCATGTTGCCCCAGCAGCTGCAGCATACTGCCAAGTTGGCTCCAGTGACGAGGAGATAGGGGTGAAGATGACATTGATGATGAGGTCACTGACTCCACCTGGGTGCCAGATCGAACTGAGGAATCAAGTGAAGAGGAGGGGGAGGAGGAGGCACAGCAAACACGAGGCACAACATCCTCTGTGACCAACCGTAGCACTAGCCAGTCCAAGGCATCAGATGTCAAGCTGCTCCGGTGCAGAGCGCTGTTGTCTCAAAGAACACATGCAGGAACTCTGCTGTCTGGGAGTTCTTTAAGAAATGTGCAGCAGACCCCCCGTTGCTATTTGTAATCTATGTCAGAGGAGGCTGAAGCGTGGGATAACACCGGACACTTGGGTAACCGTGCTTGAGGCAACATATGACCCCCCGCCACGCATGCCGTTGGCGCAAAACTTTGCGTAGGTCCTCCTCTCCTCATCTGTCTCTACCCCCACTGTATGTCCTTCCATGTCATTGCCTACAACCTCCACTGACAGGGATGATGCTACAGTAATGGATGTACCAGGTCCTTCCTCACAATGTGACATCCTCCCAGCAGCTGAAGATTTACGCAGTCAGATTACGTTGCCGCAGCTGCTGCAGCGTAAGAAAAAATATAGTCCCAACCATCCCCAAGCACAGCGTCTAAATGCCAGCTTAGCAAAATTACTCGCATTGCAGCTGCTGCCTTTCCAGCTGGTGGACTCTGCTCCTTCCGTGAATTTGCTGAATGTGCTGTACCACAGTGGCAGGTTCCAAAACGCCATTACTTTTCACGCAAGGCCATTCCAGCACTATACCAGCACGTGGAAGACAATGTTATCCAGTCATTGGGAAAGGCAGTCAGCAACAAGGTGCATGTGACTTTAGACACGTGGTCCAGCAAGCATGGACAGGGTCGTTACATTTCCTTCACGACACACTGGGTAACTCTGATTGCAGCTGGGAGGGATCCAAGACGGGGCTCTGTGCTGGAGCTTGTTCATCCACCCGCCTCCAGAAAGCTGTTTGTATGAGGTCTGTCTGCTCCACCACCACCACCTCTCCCTCTTCCTCTTCCTCCTCCTCCTCTGTCTCTGGCGAAGTGGCAGTTAAACCGACGCCTTACAGGGTCTACGCAATGGCTCAAGCAAAAAGAAGCCATACTGTGCTTGAGCTGGTTTGTTTAGGGGACAGGAGCCACACCAGGCCAGAAATTCTGTCAGCTCTGCAGGGCCAGGTGCAGAGATGGTTAACACCACGCCAGCTTGAGCTGGGAATGATAGTCTGTGATAATGGCAGCAACCTTCTCTCCGCCCTACGCAAGGGTAAAATGACGCATGTACCATGCGTAGCACACGTCCTAAATCTAGTGGTACAGCGTTTCCTAACCAAGTACCCAGGGCTGCCAGAGCTTCTCAGCCAGGCCAGAAAAGTCTGCAGCCACTTCAGATGGTCATTCCCAGCAAGCGTTTGCCTGGCAGAAATTCAAAGAGAATTCCACCTTCCCACAAACCGTCTGATCTGTGACATGCCCACCAGGTGGAACTCGACATTAGCAATGCTGCAGCATCTGCACAAGCAGCAGAGGGCCATCAACGAGTACCTGTGTGAGTATGGCACAAGGACAGGTTCAGGTCAACTTGGTTTCTTTTCCACCCCCGCAGCGGCTGATGATCAAGGATGCATGCACTGTACTGTCACCATTTGAGGAGGTAACGAGGATGGGGAGTAGGGACAGTGCATGCATCAGTGACACAATTCCTTTAGTGTTCCTGCTGGAGCACACTCTGCGGGGAATTATAGATGTGGCTCTAGAGGCAGAGCATCGGGAGGAAGAGGAGGCCTTCCCTAGCTCTCAAGGCCCCAGTCTTTCCGCAGACAGCATTCCAGCGGGTCCTACTCAGATCAGACAGGAGGAGGAAGAGGAGGAATATTTAAGTAGTGGGGGCATTGAAGGTGGGGATTCCTCAAGAGAGGGTTTCGTGTGCCCAGAAACAGAAGGGCTAGTGCGTGGCTGGGAGGAGGAAGTGCACGATGGAGTCATCCTCATTGACCAGGAAGACTCAGAAGCTAATGCCACCTCCAACCTACGCTGCATGGGCTCCCTAATAATGCAAAGCCTGCTAAAGGACCCCAGGATTCGTGCTATCAAGGAGAGGGATCATTACTGGTTGGCAACCCTTCTTGATCCACGATACAAGGGGAAAGTTGCAGAGCTCATTCTGCCCACACAGAGGGAGCACAGGATGAAAAAACTTGAGGACGCTCTAAAGTGACACTTGTGTAACACCTTTCCAGGCACTGGTAGATTACCAAGTGCTGACACAAGTGCTTCTGAGGCTGCGGATGATCAGAGGAATAGTGGTGAAGGCCAGGGCCGCTTGACTGATGCATTTTAAAAAAAATTTAGTCCACGACGCCCAGGGACGTCAAATGTAGGCACCCATTGCCAGCGTCTTCACCATACGGTGCAGGACTACCTAGGGGCAAGGGCAGACCTGGATACCTTTACAGCAGATGATCCACTGGCTTACTGGGTGTTAAGATTGGATCACTGGCCAGAACTTAGCCAATATGCTATGCAGCTACTAGGTTGCCCTTCATCCAGCGTGCTTTCTGAAAGGACGTTCAGTGCCGCTGGAGGTTTTGTCACAGACAAAAGAGTGCATCTGTCCACCGACTCTGTAGACCGGCTGACATTTATAAAAATGAATCAGTCCTGGATCAGCAGCTATCAACCCCCTGATGCTGATGTAACGGAATAGAACGGGGATGTCTTCTGCATTCACAAAACCTCCAGCACTGAACCCTTCCACAATACCACAAAAGGGTTACGGTATGAATGCACTTGCTGCCATGAAAGGCGCAATATTTGGCTGCACTGATGCCTGTGATAGATTTATATCATTTACATTTTTTGAACCGCAGGGTCCAACCCTGCACTCTTCCACAATACCACAAAAGGTTACAGTGTGAAGGCACTAGCTGCCATGAAAGGCACAATATCTGGGTGCACTGACGCCTTGACCAGAATCATATCTTTTTATTATAGGACCACATGGTCCACCCCTGCATTCTTCCACAATACTACAGAGGGGTTACTGTATGATGATACTTGCTAGCCTGGCACCAAAGGAACAATATCTGGGTGCACTGACGCCCATTACCAGATAAAATACTTTTCAATATAGGACCACATGGTCCACCCCTGCACTCTTCCACAATACCACAGAGGGGTTACTGTATGATGATACTTGCTGGCCTGGCAGTCTTGCACCAAAGGCAGAATATCTGGGTGCACTGACGCCTTTACCAGATGCATATCTTTTTAATATAGGACCGCAAGGTTCACCCCTGCATTCTTCCACAATACCACAGAGGGGTTACTGTATGATAGTACTTGCAGGCCTGGCACCAAAAGCACAATATTTGGGTGCACTGCCACTGACGCCTGTATCAGATTCATATCCTCAGAGGGGTTACGGTGTGACGGCACTGTTGGGGACGCTAAAGGACCAATTTTGAAGCACCTATTGTTACTTTCATCCAAAGCCTGCATAAGTTTCACAATAATTTAGCCAAAAAAAATCCGTAAACTTTTCCTGCGTGTCCGAAAATGTCTCCTCTTTTCATACAGACTGCCGCCCCAAGCAGTTGTTTATGGATAGATTAAAGGAAAAGCATTTACCGTCATTTGAAACATAATTTTTTTGTTTTTAAGTGTTTCTATACATCCTAGAAATCCGCCACTTCACGGGCAGGTTATGGGGACCTCCTAGGCACGATATTTGAAGGAATTTTTAGTTTTTACTTTTAAACCTTATTTCATGGAAAACTCACTGTCCCTTTAAAAACGTATTTTTTTAAACTTTTTGTCCTGGTTTCCTGTCCCCCAGGGCACTACCCGGACCCCCATACACCTTTTATGGCAAATATGTAGCATATATGCCCTCTTGGAGGGCACTCTAAAAACCGAATTTTCAGCCCCATGGACTTGCATGGGGTTCGGGTTCGGGTTCGGACCCGAAAATTTAGAAAAATTCAGGTTCGGGCCCGAACCGAACTCGGGGGGTGTTCGGCTCATCCCTAGTGGGAAACTGCCGAACACCTTTCAGGTTTAAAAGATACTGTACATTACTGACACACCTGTACACACTGCACATTACAGAGCTCCACAGCAATAAAACTCACAGTAATGCACAGTGTGTATGAGTGTATCACAGAGCTGCACAGCAATAAAACTCTCAGTAATGTGCGGTGTGTATGAGCGTATCACAGAGCTCCACAGCAATAAAACTCACAGTAATGTGCGGTGTGTATGAGTGTATCACAGAGCTGCACAGCAATAAAACTCACAGTAATGTGCGTTTGTATGAGCGTATCACAGAGTTCCACAGCAATGAAACCCGCAGGACACGCTAGGGTGTAAGAGCAGACACATAATCCACAGCAATGTAACCCGCAGGACACGCTAGGGTGTAAGAGCAGACACATAATCCACAGCAATGAAACTCACAGGAAGCTCTTTTTTTATATATTTACCACGATGTAGAAGTTTGGGGCCCGACCTTGCTATCCTAGGTGTCCTCCTCCTGCCTCCCAGTGTAGAGAGGACGCAGGCTGGGCTGCATCAAACAATCCATGTGCTTGCCCTCCTCTTCTGCTGCTGCGTGCAGAGCACTACACGTGAGGAAAGGGGGTGGAGTCACATAAGGGTGCTGGGATTTTTGAATGTTGGAGGCATGCAGTGTGAGTGACTGCGGCCGCGCTGATGCGCGCCGCAGCTGCTCTGCCTCACTGAGGGACAGGCACAGCTCAGTGCTGCTGCTCTGGGTAGACATCTCCAGATTCAGGCTCTGAGAGATTGTGAAACTGGCGGCATGGCACACCGGGGGCCCACTGAGCCAGCCAAAACCGGACCCCCACTGACCCGCGGGCCCTCGGGCAGTGCCGAGTGCCCGATGGGTCTGTCCGCCCCTGCCCAATACACTCCATTATTGTATTCTATAATGGGGCCTGGAGGGGTCTCTTTGTAACAGAGACTGTTTTAAAAGACACGGTGAGGGCCTCTTTAGTGAGACTTTTTTGCTCAATGGGGGGGGGGGGTGCAAAAGAGAGTATCTGCCCGGGTGCCAAATACCCTAAGTACGCCATCTGGTGCCCCGATACTGAAATATCTCGATCTGCAGCACAAAAGCAAATGAAATTAATTTTCTGCAAACAAATTTAGTTTGCACTTGGGCTGCAGAAGGTGCCCCCAAATATTTAGCCCTGTGGGCATAATGCCCAAACATCTGAAACTGTAAAATCATCTGATAAATGCTCTGAAATATCAGGCTTTAAGCAGCCGATGCAGGAAAAAAAATTAGACCTGCAGCTCGAACCTCTGTAAGTCAATTTGGCAGTTGATGGTGGAGGCTGTAATGTTTGGTTTTAATGCTGCTGAGGCAAATATTGCAAAGGCCAGCCGCCGAACGGGGCAGCATGGTAGACAGGCGGGCCTAAATACCGTGGGGTGGCATAGCAACTCCCACGGCATGTCTCCCTTCAGTGAAGCTGATCGCCACAGATGGCTGCACAGGGGACTGTCTGAATGCGAGCAGCCCGCCTGAAGCTAGTTGCAGCGATCAGCCAGCATGGAAGCAGTAGCCGGAGAAAACGTAGACACTCCATAAACTTCAATGGCTCTGGTAAATTTACTAAAACTCTGGTTATGTTTACACCTGATTTGGGATCCTAGTCCAACCAAGCTGTTTCACTTAATGAAAGAGTCACTGAACCAATTCCAGGCAGGGGAGTTGGACGCTGGCTATTACAGCTGCCCACTTTACATCACTGCTTCCTATAGTTTGCATAGGAGGCGCTAATCAGTAGGTTTCCAGAGAATAGTGAGCGATTCCTCCCAGCTATGTAACTTCTACATTTTATACTTGAACTCCTGCTACCTCTATAGCTGCTGCCCACCACAGTGTTACCACTACTTTCTCCACTTGCAGTACACGAGGAAGGACGTGGGGAGGGGATTGGGTAGACGCTGGACTCTAGAATATTCTCTACCCTGAACTGTACCCCCACCTGATGCCCAATGGGTAGAGGCAATCATCTGGGCCCAAACTGACAGGGAAACGACCGCTATAGTAACCCTTTAGCTACCATCTGTCTTTCATGCCTCAATTCGTGCCATTCGTATCAAGTTTAATTTAAAAAAAAAAAAAAAAAAAAAATGGAGAATCAAACTAAAAGTATTTTTATAATTTTTTATTTACTTTGCAATTTGGGACCAGGGTGCCTCGTTGACTAAGGTCAGGAGCCAGGGTGCCTCGTTGACGGAGGTCAGGAGCCAGGGTGCCTCGTTGACGGAGGTCAGGAGTAAGGGGTGCCTCGTTGACGGAGGTCAGGAGTAAGGGGTGCCTCGCTAACGGAAGTCAGGTGCCAGGGGATCTCAGTGACGGAGGTCAGGAGGCAGAAGGCTTTGTTGGGGGGAGATCAGGAGCATCAGTGGTGGAGTTCAAGAGCCAGGGGCCTCGTTGGCAGAGGTCAGGAGCCAGGGTGCCTCGTTGACAGAGGTCAGGAGCCAGGGTGCCTCGTTGACAGAGGTCAGGAGCCAGGGTAACTTGTTGACAGAGGTCAGGAGCCAGGGTGCCTTGTTGACGGAGGTCAGGAGTAAGGGGTGTCTCGCTGACGGAAGTCGGGTGCCAGGGGATCTCGGTGACAGAGGTCAGGAGGCAGAAGGCTTTGTTGGGGGAGATCAGGAGCATCGGTGGCGGAGTTCAAGAGCCAGGGGCCTCGTTGGCAGAGGTCGGGAGCCAGGGGGCCTCGTTGGCAGAGGTCAGGAGCCAGGGGGCCTCGTTGGCAGAGGTCAGGAGCCAGGGGGCTTCTTTGGCAGAGGTCAGGAGCCAGGGGGCCCCGTTGGCAGAGGTCAGGAGCCAGGGGGCCTCGTTGGCAGAGGTCAGGAGCCAGGGGGCCTCGTTGGCAGAGGTCAGGAGCCAGGGGGCCTCGTTGGCAGAGGTCAGGAGCCAGAAGGTCCCATTGGCGGAGGTCAGGAGCCAGGGGGCCTCGTTGGCAGAGCTGAAGAGCCAGTGGGCCTCGTTGACAGAGGAGAGGAGCCAGGGAGCCTCGTTGGCAGAGGTCAGTAGCCAGGGGGCCTCGTTGGCAGAGGTCAGGAGCCAGGGGGCCTTGTTGGCAGAGGTCAGGAGCCAGGGGGCCTCGTTGGCAGAGGTCAGGAGCCAGAAGGTCCCATTGGTGGAGGTCAGGAGCCAGGGGGCCTCGTTGACAGAGGTGAAGAGCCAGCGGGCCTCGTTGACAGAGGAGAGGAGCCAGGGGGCCTCGTTGGCAGAGGTCAGGAGCCAGGGGGCCTTGTTTGCAGAGGTCAGGAGCCATGACCAGGGGGCCTTGTTGGCAGAGGTCAGGAGCCAGAAGCTCCCATTGGCGGAGGTCAGGAGCCAGGGGGCCTCATTGACAGAGGAGAGGAGCCAGGGGGCTTCGTTGACAGAAGTCAGGAGCCAGGGGTTCCTCGTTGACCGAAGTCAGGAGTCAGGGGTGCCTCGTTGACCGAAGTCAGGAGCCAGGGGTGTCTCATTGACCGAGGTCAGGAGCCAGAAGGCTTTTTTTGGGGGGAGGTCAGGAGCATCGTGGCAGAGGTCAAGAGCCAGGTGCCTCGTTGGCAGAGGACAGTTGCCAGGGGGCCTCGTTGGCAGAGGACAGGAGCCAGGGGCCTTGGCAGAGGTCAGGTGCCAGAAGGCTTTTTTTGGGGGGAGGTCAGGAGCATCAGTGGCAGAGGTCAAGAACCAGGGGCCTCATTGGCAGAGGTTAGGAGCCAGGGGGCCTCGTTGGCAGAGGACAGGAGCCAGAAGCTCCCATTGTCAGAGGTCAGGAGCCAGAAGCTCCCATTGGCGGAGGTCAGGAGCCAGGGGGCCTCGTTGACAGAGGAGAGGAGCCAGGGGGCTTCGTTGACAGAAGTCAGGAGCCAGGGGTGCCTCATTGACCGAGGTCAGGAGCCAGGGGGCCTTGTTGGCAGAGGACAGGAGCCAGGGGGCCTCGTTGGCAGAGGACAGGAGCCAGGGGGCCTTGGCAGAGGTCAGGAGCCAGGGGCCTTGGCAGAGGTCAGGAGCCAGAAGGCTTTTTTTGGGGGAGGTCAGGAGCATCAGTGGCAGAGGTCAAGAGCCAGGGGCCTCATTGGCAGAGGTTAGGAGCCAGGGGGCCTCGTTGGCAGAGGTTAGGAGCGAGGGGGCCTCATTGGCAGAGGACAGGAGCCAGGGGGCCTCGTTGGCAGAGGTCAGGAGCCAGGGGGCCTCGTTGGCAGAGGTCAGGAGCCAGAAGGTCCCATTGGCGGAGGTCAGGAGCCAGGGGGCCTCATTGACAGAGGTGAAGAGCCAGGGGGCCTCGTTGACAGAGGTGAAGAGCCAGGGGGCCTCATTGACAGAGGTGAAGAACCTGGGGGCCTCGTTGACAGAGGTCAGGAGTGCCTTGTTGACGGAGGTCGGGAGCCAGGGGTGCCTCGTTGATGGAGGTCGGGAGCCAGGGGTGCCTCATTGACAGAGGTCGGGAGCCAGGGGTGCCTCGTTGACAGAGGAGAGGAGCCAGGGGGCTTCATTGACAGAAGTCAGGAGCCAGGGGCCTTGGCAGAGGTCAGGAGCCAGAAGGCTTTTTTTGGGGGAGGTCAGGAGCATCAGTGGCAGAGGTCAAGAGCCAGGGGCCTCATTGGCAGAGGTTAGGAGCCAGGGGGCCTCATTGACAGAGGTGAAGAGCCAGGGGGCCTCGTTGACAGAGGTGAAGAGCCAGGGGGCCTCGTTGACAGAGGTGAAGAGCCAGGGGGCCTCGTTGACAGAGGTGAAGAGCCTGGGGGCCTCGTTGACAGAGGTCAGGAGTGCCTTGTTGACGGAGGTCGGGAGCCAGGGGTGCCTCGTTGATGGAGGTCGGGAGCCAGGGGTGCCTCGTTGACAGAGGTCGGGAGCCAGGGGTGCCTCGTTGACGGAGGTCGGGAGTCAGGGGTGCCTCGTTGACAGAGGTCGGGAGCCAGGGGAACCTTGTTGACGGAGGTCGGGAGCCAGGGGTGCCTCGTTGACGGAGGTTGGGAGCCAGGGGTGCCTCGTTGATGGAGGTTGGGAGCCAGGGGTGCCTCATTGACGGAGGTCGGGAGCCAGGGGTGCCTCATTGACGGAGGTCGGGAGTCAGGGGTGCCTCGTTGACAGAGGTCGGGAGCCAGGGGTACCTCGTTGACGGAGGTCGGGAGCCAGGGGTGCCTCGTTGACGGAGGTTGGGAGCCAGGGGTGCCTCGTTGACGGAGGTTGGGAGCCAGGGGTGCCTCGTTGACGGAGGTCGGGAACCAGGGGTGCCTCATTGATGGAGGTCAGGAGCCAGAAGGCTTTGTTGGGGGGAGGTCAGGAGCATCGGTGGTGGAAGTCAAGAGCCAGGGGCCTCGTTGGCAGAGGTTAGGAGCCTGGGGGCCTTGTTGGCAAAGGTCAGGAGCCAGGGGGCCTCATTGCAGAGGTCAGGAGTCAGTGGGCTTCTTTGTTAGAGGTGAGGAGCCAGGGGACCTCGTTGACAGAGGTCAGGAGCCAAGGGGCCTCTTTGACAGAGCTCAGGAGCCAGACGGGCTCATTAGCATTTGCTGCAAGTGGATAGAAATAAACGGTGTAAGAAATATTTAATAAAAATGGGGACTTTTTTTAACATTGAAACCTATAGGCCAGTGTTTCCCAAACCTGTCCTCGGGACCCTCACCCAAGTCAGATTTTGCAGATCACCTTGGGAAAATGCAGACTGAATCCTGCAATCACTGAGCAGCAAATCATATCACCTGTGCTGTGCTTCACGTATCCTGCAAACCTGGCGAGGCAGAGGACAGGTTTGGGAAACACTGCTATAGGCGAATCCTAGAAGTTTAAATGTATTTTTTAAATGAAAAATAAAAAAATCTTTTGGGTCAATTTCGTTCCGTGTTATAACGTTTTGAATCCTCTTGCCCTCCAACATTTAGTTTAGTCCTTCTCATTGTGCTACAGCGATTCGTACTTTCGGACGGCGGATATTACGTTTTTCAGAAACGATTCCAGTTTGCCGACCCTGCGTTCACTAATCACCAGGGGTTATTCATAAAGTATTGAAATTTCAGTGCTTTCTCGTTCGGTGCATTTCGGCGATTCTAGTTCTCTGACCCCGCGGGGAGTTCACTATACACCGCGGGGTCCATGAGGTGCGCTGATCTTGGAACCACTGAAGACTGCTGATCAGCTCGCCGAAGTCAGTCGATCAGCACGCTGAACGACGCTGAAGAGCGACAAAGTGAACGTTGAACTGTGAGAAAAACATATCAAATATCTAAGACCGTATGAAATTGTAATATGATCACGATTCATATTATTTTTTAACACTTTTCTAAAATCACATAAAATGTGTATTAGTGCAAACAATGCAGCATAAAAGTATAATTATATTATATTGAAGCAAAAGCACATGCTTTATTTGAAGCTACAATTAGACAGGCTGATTTTACTCCATCTTAACCAGTGGAATAATAGGATTATACGTTAATGCTACATTGTTTGCACTAATACACAATTTATGTGATTTTTATAAGTTATCGGGAGTAGCACTCTGTAATACGATCTCGATTCATATTTTTTTAATCACAATTTCATACAGTCTTAAATTATTTGAACCAGATACTTTATGATAAATGTGCTGTTGTGCGAGCAATATGTGTGATTCTAATGTATTGGGACTAACACTCTGTAATCTGATCACAATTCACAATATTGATTTTCTATGGGAGGAGGGGATGACAGGGGGGGGCAGTAAGGGGCCCCACAATGTCTGATGACTGCCCTGGTTAGGTAAATAGACAGAATACATAGTGCCGGTGCAAGGATTTTTGACTACACAAGCGAAGGTGCATTTTACCGCCCCCCCCCCTGCTCCATCTGTGCCAGTCAAAATCTCCTCATAGAGATGCACAATAACAATGCAAATCTAAATAGGGGCAGATGTATTGCCCTATTACAATCTTCGTGCAAACGTCTGCGCTGGCGCAAAAACGCATTAACACGAGGGGTTAAAACCCTTTGCGCAGAACGTCGTATTACAAAGTCAGCGCAACAAACACGCGCACTCGTCTAACGCAGGTGAACCTGCGCAAACCCTTTGCGAGCATACTGTACTGCGCGCGTGCTATACTTAACATTGTGAGCGCAAATGCGTTTGTGCGCTGGTACGCAGATGGTATTACAATCTATGCGCAGTTTGCGCATAAATTTAGCAACTCCTAAAAGCTGGTGTTAATGGAAAATTCTACCTGCCGAACCCAAATACACCAGCCAAAAAAAAATACGCAGCAAAGTATAGTTACACATTCTACACATACCCAAACACTAAAATGGAGAAGTTGTGCGTGTTTTAATTATTGATGCAGCAGATATACTCAGATTGACTTTGACAGGCACAAAAAGTTAAGCTGAGATAATTGTGGTTCTTAATTCTGATTGGCTGAATCACGTGAAAAGAAAACAGTCCGCACACTGATTTCTACGCGCAACGTTACTGCGCGATCATTTGTGCGCGTCTGTTTTACGCACGTTATTGATCGACGGATGAAAAAAATGCGCGAGGATTGCAATTCCAACGGTGATTTACACGCGTTAACGTCTAATGGTGGCGCATAAATTCACGCGTTGCGCGAGCGTTTTAACGATAAGATTGTAATAGGGCCCTACCTTTTCTCAGGAAAGCCATGTTTACATTTAAATTTGTCAGACAGAAGGGTCAAGCTCTATTTATTGTTGGCAGAGGTCAGCAGCCAGGGGGCCTCATTGAGGGAAATCAGGAGCCAGGGGGCCCTCAATTACAGAGGTCAGGAAACTCATTGCCAGAGGTCAGGAGCTTGGGGCCTTGTTGCCAGAGGACAGGGAGCCGCGTTGCCAAAGGACAGGAGCCCATGTTGCCAGAGGACAGGAGCCAGGGGCCTTGCCGACAGAAATCAGGGGCCTCCTTGCCAGAGGTCAGGGAGCTCGTTATTAGAGGTGAGGGGTCGCGGTGCCAGAGCTGAGGGCCTCATTGCCATAGTTAAGGGGCCAGGCCTCGTTGACAGAGGTCAGGAGCTAGGGGCCTCTTTGCCAAAGGTCAGGGGGCCTCAATTGGATGTCAGGGGGCCTCGTTCAGTGGTATGAGGCCTTGGGTGTCGTTGAGATCAGTGGGCTCAGGAGTGCTGTGATTCTGGTGCCCCTCTCCTAAAGTGTTGCAGTCCCTGGGAGGCCCCCTTCTAAAGCATTGCAGTCCCAGAAAGACCACTCACCTAAAGTGTTTCAGTACCAGGGGCCACCCTCCCTATGCGTTGCAGACCTGGGGGCCCCTCTCAAAGTTTTGCAGTCCCGAGGGGATCCCCTAATAAAGTGTTGCAGTCCCAGCGGGGCCCTCTCCTAATATGTTGCAGTCCGGGGGGGGGCCTGCTAAAGTGTTGCAGTCCTGGGGCGGCCCCTTTAAAATGCTTTAGTCTTGGCTGCCCCCCCCCTTTTAACGCGTTGACGTAGGGGCCCCCCACTCCTAAAGTGCTGCAGTCCCAGGGGCCCCCACTTCAGCAGTGCAGTTCCGGTGTCTCCCTCCTTAGGCTAGGGACAGATGAGCGCATTTTCTGCAGCCACCGTCAAAATGTACGTCGATGCGTGCGCACGCATTTTTTCACGGAATACGCTTAAGTGGTCAGACGATGCGCAATTCTGGACGTATTTCATGACGGTGGGGTAAAAAGAAGTCTAGGGAAATCCGGCTGTTTGAACGTTATGTTGGCCGCACACTAGCAGCGTCTGACGTCTCCTAATCACGCACACACGCCGCTATGCGGCCGCAGCGCACTCTGTACGTCAGTACCAGCGGTTTAACGTTCTGATAAAAATGCGTTCATTTGCCGGTTGCGTGGTGTCGGCGCACTTTTGTACGCACGTACTGCGTATATTGGCCGTCATTGGCCGTTATGTGCTGCTACTGCCGCCGTGATTTAGTGCGTCTGCACGCGCGTTCCGACTGCCCCACTCTGACCCTAGCCTTAAAGTGTTGCCCACCGGCCGGCCACCCACCTCTCTCAGCTCTGCTCCAGGTCTTGTTTGTGCTCCCTTAGCTTGTTTTAAACAGTGAGTTCAGAATGTGTAGAATCAGCGTTGCTCGGCTTACTATGACATCACTCTGCCAAGAATCTAAGAACAAGTGGGCGTGGCTTATTTTTTTTTCCCGTTTTTTTTTTCATTCTAACACAGCGGCATTGTTCACTTTTAATGTAGAAGATAAATAATGTCGCTGCCATTACCTTCGCATTTCCGGTGCCAGAAGCATGACTGTTTTATAAATAATCATAAAACCTAAAAAGCACCAAAACAAAAGACCATAGGTTTATAATTTACCCCTGCCATCGACAGGAGCAAGTTTAAAGATTACGCTTGCCATTTTTAGGAGAAGGTCGGGGGGCAGCTTCAAAACTTACAGAAACGTCCTTCTCTACTCTTGAGAAATAGGCATGGTGGCTACAGGAGAAATCTTATGAGCGGCTTTATGTGGGTTGCGTCAGAAATACAGGAATCCACCTTGCAGGTCACAAAGAGCCGGTACAATGCGGTTTTATTACTGTGAAAGGGACATGCCGTGTGTATGTCACGCTTGGCTTCTCATGTGGATCTGAGTACGTGCATGTATGTAAAGGTTTCACTACCTACTAAAAACAGTACACATATATAAACAGTTGTGTTCAAAATTATTCAACCCCCACTGAAATTGAGTGTTTTAGCCAGTTTGACATTGATTTTGATAATTCAGTCATCTTGCTTACAATTAAATCAAAGAGGCACGTGTAGGTCAGACAAATATAACATAACATTTATAATGAAATAACCACAAATGTCTTTTCTGTGCTCACATCATTATCAGTTTTATTCAACCCCCAAGTGACATTCAATCTTAGTACTTAGTACAACATCCTTTTACAGTTATAACAGCTTTTAAACGTGAAGCATAGCTTGACACAAGTGTCTTGCAGCGATCTACGGGTATCTTCGCCCATTCGTCATGGGCAAAAGCCTCCAGTTCAGTCACATTCTTAGGCTTGCGCACTGCAACTGCTTTCTTTAAGTCCCACCAGAGGTTCTCAATGGGATTTAAGTCAGGTGACTGCGATGTCCACTCCAAAATGTTCCAGCCTTTAATCTGCAACCATGCTCTAGTGGACTTGGAGGTATGCTTGGGATCATTGTCCTGTTGAAAGGTCCAACGTCTCCCAAGCCTCAGGTTTGTGACGGACTGCATCACATTGTCATCCAATATCTTCTGGTACTGAAGAGAATTCATGGTACCTTGCACACGCTGAAGCTTCCCTGTACCTGCAGAAGCAAAACAGCCCCAAAGCATGATTGACCCCCCGCCATGCTTCACAGTAGGCAAGGTGTTCTTTTCTTCATAGGCCTTGTTCTTCCTCCTCCAAACATAGCGTTGATCCATGGGCCCAAACAGTTCTAATTTTGTTTCATCAGTCCACAGAACACTATCCCAAAACTTCTGTGGTTTGTCCACATGACTTTTGCCATACTGCAGTTGACTCTTCTTATTCTTTGGAGACAGCAAGGGGGTGCACCTGGGAGTTCTGGCATGGAGGCCTTCATTACGCAGTGTGCGCCGTATTGTCTGAGCTGAAACTTCAGTACCCACATCTGACAATTCTTTTCTCAGTTCCTCAGCAGTCACACGGGGACTTTTCTCCACTCTACGCTTCAGGTAGCGCACAGCAGTCGAAGTCAGCATCTTCTTTCTGCCACGACCAGGTAGCGTTTCAACAGTGCCCTTTGCCTTGAATTTGCGAATGATGCTTCCTATGGTCTCTCTTGGTATGTTTAATATCTTTGCAATCTTCTTATAGCCATTGCCCTTCCTGTGAAGAGTAATCACCTCTTCTCTTGTCTTCCTGAACCATTCTCTTGACTTCATGTTTGTAACCACACCAGTAAATGTCTAGAAGGAGCTGAGTATCACAGTCATTTTAAAGCTGCCTAATTGGTGCTTATTATGCTTTATTGCTGCTCCGTGACATCCACAGGTGTTTTCAATACCTGATTGAAAACACTTGAATGAACCTCTGTTCTTCAGAGGGTAGTCTTTAAGGGGTTGAATAATTGTGTCAATGAAGAATTCACAAAAGAAACATTTACTACTGTATTACAAAACCAATTGATGTCATTTTAGTTGCATATGGTTCTTTATAAAGTCCTTGTAGGATTTCATTCTGAATACAATTACAAATGTACATTAAATTCCCTAAAACCCTTTACAGCATTAATGCTTCAACGGGGCCGGCCACACGCTGTAGCGCGCGCACAAATTCAGTGCCCTGCAGCAGGCATGCTGCAGATGTTCTGAAAGCCTCCCAGTCGAAGCACTACGATACATGTTCAACGGGTCTGCAAAGTGCAATCCTCCTTAGGAGGATCGAGCCTTGGAGCACTGAGCGCATTAACTGTGCTCAGCGAGGTGGCCAGACGGGCGTTCGAGTGGAAGGAACAAAAAAGCTGTGGAATTCTCTGCCTGTTGAGGTGGTTGGTAAAAGAGGAAACGTGACCACCCCCTTGTGTACATTTCCCTGATGAAGTCTCGTTTTCCATAGAGACGAAACGCGTTGGATTATGTTTGTTTATAATTAAATCCATTTTCTTAAGCACCCGCTTGATATTTCTTTCACTTTTTGGCTGATCCCGGTGGCGTTTTTTGGAAGGAGTCCATGGCACAAAAAAATTTCTGCTGATTGCCAAAGAGACCTGTACATTTTCCCATTCGTCCAGGAGGGGTAACATCCAAAGAATTTATATATGCCTACTAACCATTCACATCTTGTGAGTTTAATTTAAGCAGGGGCTTATTCACTATTTTTCTGCGATCTGCACCACTGGTTTTTGTAATTTGTTGAGGTGGTTGGGTCAGAGACTGTACAACGACTGGATGACTTCCTGCAGACACAGAATATTAAGGGTTATAATAATATTTAATATGTGGGTAAAAGCTTCTTGATCCAGGGAGAAATCTGACGCCATCTGGGGTCAAGAAGGAATTTATACCCAGTTTGTTACATATTGGAGAGTACTTCAGACTGGGTTTTTTTGCCTTCTTTTGGATCAACAGCAGTAGGTGACGTGCGAAAGGCAGTACCTGATGGACGCCGGTTTTTTTTCTGCCTACGCAGCCATGTATAAATTCTATGGGGTACACGGGTAGAAAAATAAATAAATATAGAAATGGGAACCAGTTACTTTATTTTTACAAAGTTACGTGATTTTTTTCGCTAAAACAGAAAACAGCGCAGCACCATCGTTCACATTATAAATGAAATGTGAATGATAGTGCTGCATTAATAATAAATAAAAAATAATCTAAATTTATTTTCTTGTAACATGGTCATGTTTGCCATTCATTGGAAAGGTCATGCTCTGGCCTTCCCAATGATACCAAATATGACCCTCTCCCTCGACTATTTAGTGTTCCCCCCCCCCCCTTAGCAAGCGGACATCATCAAAGCAGACATGGGCTTGAGCTGCTCATGCAGCAGCAATCCATCACTCTGACCAGGCGCTCGAGGGAGAGAGTGTGTGACGTGACAGCGTGTGTGTGTGAGCGTGCGTGTGTGTGAGCGTGCGTGTGTGTGAGCGTGCGTGTGTGTGAGCGTGCGTGTGTGTGCGCGTGCGTGTGTGTGTGAGCGTGCGTGTGTGTGTGCGCGTGCGTGTGTGTGTGAGCGTGCGTGTGTGTGCGCGTGCGTGTGTGTGTGAGCGTGCGTGTGTGTGCGCGTGCGTGTGTGTGTGAGCGTGCGTGTGTGGTGTGCGCGTGCGTGTGTGTGTGAGCGTGCGTGTGTGTGAGCGTGCGTGTGTGTGAGCGTGCGTGTGTGTGCGCGTGCGTGTGTGTGTGCGCGTGCGTGTGTGTGTGCGCGTGCGTGTGTGTGTGAGCGTGCGTGTGTGTGTGCGCGTGCGTGTGTGTGTGAGCGTGCGTGTGTGTGCGAGCGTGCGTGCGTGTGCGAGCGTGCGTGCGTGTGCGAGCGTGCGTGCGTGTGCGAGCGTGCGTGCGTGTGCGAGCGTGCGTGCGTGTGTGACGTGACAGCGTGCGTGTGTGACGTGACAGCGTGCGTGTGTGACGTGACAGCGTGCGTGTTACGTGACAGCGTGCGTGTTACGTGACAGCGTGCGTGTTACGTGACAGCGTGCGTGTTACGTGACAGCGTGCGTGTTACGTGACAGCGTGCGTGTTACGTGACAGCGTGCGTGTTACGTGACAGCGTGCGTGTTACGTGACAGCGTGCGTGTTACGTGACAGCGTGCGTGTTACGTGACAGCGTGCGTGTTACGTGACAGCGTGCGTGTTACGTGACGTGACAAGCGTGCGTGCGTGTTACGTGACAGCGTGCGTGTTACGTGACAGCGTGCGTGTTACGTGACAGCGTGCGTGTTACGTGCAGCGTGCGTGTTACGTGACAGCGTGCGTGTTACGTGACAGCGTGCGTGTTACGTGACAGCGTGCGTGTTACGTGACAGCGTGCGTGTTACGTGACAGCGTGCGTGTTACGTGACAGCGTGCGTGTTACGTGACAGCGTGCGTGTTACGTGACAGCGTGCGTGTTACGTGACAGCGTGCGTGTTATCGTGACAGCGTGGCGTGTTACGTGACAGCGTGCGTGTTACGTGACAGCGTGCGTGTTACGTGACAGCGTGCGTGTTACGTGACAGCGTGCGTGTTACGTGACAGCGTGCGTGTTACGTGACAGCGTGCGTGTTACGTGACAGCGTGCGTGTTACGTGACAGCGTGCGTGTTAACGTGACAGCGTGCGTGTTACGTGACAGCGTGCGTGTTACGTGACAGCGTGCGTGTTACGTGACAGCGTGCGTGTTACGTGACAGCGTGCGTGTTTACGTGACAGCGTGCGTGTTACGTGACAGCGTGCGTGTTACGTGACAGCGTGCGTGTTACGTGACAGCGTGCGTGTTACGTGACAGCGTGCGTGTTACGTGACAGCGTGCGTGTTACGTGACAGCGTGCGTGTTACGTGACAGCGTGCGTGTTACGTGACAGCGTGCGTGTTACGTGACAGCGTGCGTGTTACGTGACAGCGTGCGTGTTACGTGACAGCGTGCGTGTTACGTGACAGCGTGCGTGTTACGTGACAGCGTGTGTGTGTGTGTGTTACGTGACAGCGTGTGTGTGTGTGTTACGTGACAGCGTGTGTGTGTGTGTTACGTGACAGCGTGTGTGTGTGTGTGTTACGTGACAGCGTGTGTGTGTGTGTGTTACGTGACAGCGTGTGTGTGTGTGTGTTACGTGACAGCGTGTGTGTGTGTGTGTTACGTGACAGCGTGTGTGTGTGTGTGTTACGTGACAGCGTGTGTGTTACGTGACAGCGTGTGTGTGTGTGTTACGTGACAGCGTGTGTGTGTGTGTTACGTGACAGCGTGTGTGTGTGTGTTACGTGACAGCGTGTGTGTGTGTGTTACGTGACAGCGTGTGTGTTACGTGACAGCGTGTGTGTTACGTGACAGCGTGTGTGTTACGTGACAGCGTGTGTGTTACGTGACAGCGTGTGTGTTACGTGACAGCGTGTGTGTTACGTGACAGCGTGTGTTACGTGACAGCGTGTGTGTTACGTGACAGCGTGTGTGTTACGTGACAGCGTGTGTGTTACGTGACAGCGTGTGTGTTACGTGACAGCGTGTGTGTTACGTGACAGCGTGTGTGTTACGTGACAGCGTGTGTGTTACGTGACAGCGTGTGTGTTACGTGACAGCGTGTGTGTTACGTGACAGCGTGTGTGTTACGTGACAGCGTGTGTGTTACGTGACAGCGTGTGTGTTACGTGACAGCGTGTGTGTTACGTGACAGCGTGTGTGTTACGTGACAGCCGTGTGTGTTACGTGACAGCGTGTGTGTTACGTGACAGCGTGTGTGTTACGTGACAGCGTGTGTGTTACGTGACAGCGTGTGTGTTACGTGACAGCGTGTGTGTTACGTGACAGCGTGGTGTGTTACGTGACAGCGTGTGTGTTACGTGACAGCGTGTGTGTTACGTGACAGCGTGTGTGTTACGTGACAGCGTGTGTGTTACGTGACAGCGTGTGTTGTTACGTGACAGCGTGTGTGTTACGTGACAGCGTGTGTGTTACGTGACAGCGTGTGTGTTACGTGCAGCGTGTGTGTTACGTGACAGCGTGTGTGTTACGTGACAGCGTGTGTGTGTGTTACGTGACAACGTGTGTGTGTTACGTGACAACGTGTGTGTGTTACGTGACAGCGTGTGTGTGTTACGTGACAGCGTGTGTGTGTTACGTGACAGCGTGTGTGTTACGTGACAGCGTGTGTGTTACGTGACAGCGTGTGTGTTACGTGACAGCGTGTGTGTTACGTGACAGCGTGTGTGTTACGTGACAGCGTGTGTGTTACGTGACAGCGTGTGTGTTACGTGACAGCGTGTGTGTTACGTGACAGCGTGTGTGTTACGTGACAGCGTGTGTGTTACGTGACAGCGTGTGTGTGTACGTGACAGCGTGTGTGTTACGTGACAGCGTGTGTGTTACGTGACAGCGTGTGTGTTACGTGACAGCGTGTGTGTTACGTGACAGCGTGTGTGTTACGTGACAGCGTGTGTGTTACGTGACAGCGTGTGTGTTACGTGACAGCGTGTGTGTGTTACGTGACAGCGTGTGTGTTACGTGACAGCGTGTGTGTTACGTGACAGCGTGTGTGTTACGTGACAGCGTGTGTGTGTGTGTGTTACGTGACAGCGTGTGTGTGTGTGTGTTACGTGACAGCGTGTGTGTGTGTGTGTTACGTGACAGCGTGTGTGTGTGTGTGTTACGTGACAGCGTGTGTGTGTGTGTGTTACGTGACAGCGTGTGTGTGTGTGTTACGTGACAGCGTGTGTGTGTGTGTTACGTGACAGCGTGTGTGTGTGTGTGTTACGTGACAGCGTGTGTGTTACGTGACAGCGTGTGTGTGTGTGTTACGTGACAGCGTGTGTGTGTGTGTTACGTGACAGCGTGTGTGTTACGTGACAGCGTGTGTGTGTGTGTTACGTGACAGCGTGTGTGTGTGTGTTACGTGACAGCGTGTGTGTGTGTGTTACGTGACAGCGTGTGTGTGCGTGTGTTACGTGACAGTGTGTGTGTGTGTGTTACGTGACAGTGTGTGTGCGTGTGTTACGTGACAGTGTGTGGTGTGTGTGTTACGTGACAGCGTGTGTGTGTGTGTTACGTGACAGCGTGTGTGTGTGTGTTACGTGACAGCGTGTGTGTGTGTGTTACGTGACAGCGTGTGTGTGTGTGTTACGTGACAGCGTGTGTGTGTGTGTTACGTGACAGCGTGTGTGTGTGTGTTACGTGACAGCGTGTGTGTGTGTTACGTGACAGCGTGTGTGTGTGTTACGTGACAGCGTGTGTGTGTGTTACGTGACAGCGTGTGTGTGTGTGTTACGTGACAGCGTGTGTGTGTGTGTTACGTGACAGCGTGTGTGTTACGTGACAGCGTGTGTGTTTACGTGACAGCGTGTGTGTTACGTGACAGCGTGTGTGTGTTACGTGACAGCGTGTGTGTTACGTGACAGCGTGTGTGTTACGTGACAGCGTGTGTGTTACGTGACAGCGTGTGTGTGTTACGTGACAGCGTGTGTGTTTACGTGACAGCGTGTGTACGTGACAGCGTGTGTGTGTGTGTGTTACGTGACAGCGTGTGTGTGTGTGTGTTACGTGACAGCGTGTGTGTGTGTGTGTTACGTGACAGCGTGTGTGTGTGGTGTGTTACGTGACAGCGTGTTGTGTGTGTGTTACGTGACAGCGTGTGTGTGTGGTACGTGACAGCGTGTGTGTGTGTGTGTTACGTGACAGCGTGTGTGTTACGTGACAGCGTGTGTGTTACGTGACAGCGTGTGTGTGTGTGTGTTACGTGACAGCGTGTGTGTGTGTGTGTTACGTGACAGCGTGTGTGTGTGTGTTACGTGACAGCGTGTGTGTGTGTGTGTTACGTGACAGCGTGTGTGTTGTGTGTGTTACGTGACAGCGTGTGTGTGTGTGTGTTACGTGACAGCGTGTGTGTGTGTGTGTGACGTGACAGCGTGTGTGTGTGTGTGTTACGTGACAGCGTGTGTGTGTGTGTGTTACGTGACAGCGTGTGTGTGTGTGTGTTACGTGACAGCGTGTGTGTGTGTGTGTTACGTGACAGCGTGTGTGTGTGTGTGTTACGTGACAGCGTGTGTGTGTGTGTGTTACGTGACAGCGTGTGTGTGTTGTGTTACGTGACAGCGTGTGTGTGTGTGTTAACGTGACAGCGTGTGTGTGTGTGTACGTGACAGCGTGTGTGTTACGTGACAGCGTGTGTGTTACGTGACAGCGTGTGTGTTACGTGACAGCGTGTGTGTTACGTGACAGCGTGTGTGTTACGTGACAGCGTGTGTGTTACGTGACAGCGTGTGTGTTACGTGACAGCGTGTTGTGTTACGTGACAGCGTGTGTGTTACGTGACAGCGTGTGTGTTACGTGACAGCGTGTGTGTTACGTGACAGCGTGTGTGTTACGTGACAGCGTGTGTGTTACGTGACAGCGTGTGTGTTACGTGACAGGTGTGTGTTACGTGACAGCGTGTGTGTTACGTGACAGCGTGTGTGTTACGTGACAGCGTGTGTGTTACGTGACAGCGTGTGTGTGTTACGTGACAGCGTGTGTGTGTTACGTGACAGCGTGTGTGTGTTACGTGACAGCGTGTGTGTGTGTGTTACGTGACAGCGTGTGTGTGTGTGTTACGTGACAGCGTGTGTGTGTGTGTTACGTGACAGCGTGTGTGTGTGTGTTACGTGACAGCGTGTGTGTGTGTGTTTACGTGACAAGCGTGTGTGTGTGTGGTTACGTGACAGCGTGTGTGTGTGTGTTACGTGACAGCGTGTGTGTTGTGTGTTACGTGACATGCGTGTGTGTGTGTGTTACGTGACAGCGTGTGTGTGTGTTACGTGACAGCGTGTGTGTGTGTTACGTGACAGCGTGTGTGTGTGTTACGTGACAGCGTGTGTGTGTGTGTGTTACGTGACAGCGTGTGTGTGTGTGTGTTACGTGACAGCGTGTGTGTGTGTTACGTGACAGCGTGTGTGTGTGTTACGTGACAGCGTGTGTGTGTGTGTTACGTGACAGCGTGTGTGTGTGTTACGTGACAGCGCGTGTGTGTGTTACGTGACAGCGCGTGTGTGTGTTACGTGACAGCGCGTGTGTGTGTTACGTGACAGCGCGTGTGTGTGTTACGTGACAGCGTGTGTGTGTGTTACGTGACAGCGTGTGTGTGTGTGTTACGTGACAGCGTGTGTGGTGTGTGTGTTACGTGACAGCGTGTGCGTGCGTGTGTTACGTGACAGTGTGTGTGCGTGTGTTACGTGACAGTGGTGTTGCGTGCTGTTACGTGACAGTGTGTGAACGTTGTGTTACGTGACAGGTGTGGTGTGTGCAGAAGAAGTGTGTGTGTTGTGTTACGTGACTGTGTTACGTTGACAGTGGTGTGTGTGTGAACGTGACAGTGTTGTGTGTGTTGACGTGACAGTGCTGTTGACGTGACAGTGTGTGGGTTACGTGACAGTGTGTGCGCGTGTGTTTGTTGTGACACGTTGTGTCGTGTGACAAGTGTGTGTGTGCACGTTTTAGTGTGTGCACGTGTGTGTTGTGTGTGTGTTTTGACAGTGTGTGCAAGTGTGTGTTACGTGACAGTGTGTGTTTTGTGTGTTACGTGACAGCGTGTGGGTGTGTTTTACGTGACAGGTGTGTGTGTGTGTTACGTGACAGCGGTTGTGTTGTGTTACGTGACATGGCGTGTGTGTTGTGTGTGTTTTTTTACGTGAACGTGGTGTGTGTGTGTTACGTGACAGCGTGTGTTGTGTGTTACGTGACAGCGTTGAGTGTGTGTGTTACGTGACAGCGTGTGTGTGTGTGTGACAGCGTGTGTGTGTGTACCTGACATGTGTTGTGTGTGTTACGTGACAGCGTGTGTGTGTGTGTTACGTGGACAATGCGTGTGTGTGTTACGTGACAGTGTGTGTTACGTGACAGCGTGTTGTGTTACGTGACAGCGTGTGTGTTACGTGACAGCGTGTGTGTTGTTACGTGACAGCGTGTGGTGTTACGTGACAGCGTGTGTGTTACGTGACAGCGTGTGTGTTACGTGACAGCGTGTGTGTTACGTGACAGCGTGTGTGTTACGTGACAGCGTGTGTGTTACGTGACAGCGTGTGTGTTACGTGACAGCGTGTGTGTTGTGTTACGTAACAACACACAACACGCTGTCACGTAACACACACACACACGCTGTCACGTAACACACACACACGCTGTCACGTAACACACACACACGCTGTCACGTAACACACACACACACGCTGTCACGTAACACACACACACAGTCACGTAACACACACACACGCTGTCACGTAACACACACACACACGCTGTCACGTGACAGCGTGTGTGTGTGTTACGTGACAGCGTGTGTGTGTGTTACGTGACAGCGTGTGTGTGTGTTACGTGACAGCGTGTGTGTGTGTGTTACGTGACAGCGTGTGTGTGTGTGTTACGTGACAGCGTGTGTGTGTGTGTTACGTGACAGCGTGTGTGTGTGTTACGTGACAGCGTGTGTGTGTTACGTGACAGCGTGTGTGTGTTACGTGACAGCGTGTGTGTGTTACGTGACAGCGTGTGTGTGTTACGTGACAGCGCGTGTGTGTGTTACGTGACAGCGTGTGTGTGTTACGTGACAGCGTGTGTGTGTTACGTGACAGCGTGTGTGTGTTACGTGACAGCGTGTGTGTGTTACGTGACAGCGTGTGTGTGTTACGTGACAGTGTGTGTGGGTGTGTGTGTGTTACGTAACACACACACACTGTCACGTAACACACACAGTCACGTAACACACACACACAGTCACGTAACACACACACACAGTCACGTAACACACACACACAGTCACGTAACACACACACACAGTCACGTAACACACACACACAGTCACGTAACACACACACACAGTCACGTAACACACACACACAGTCACGTAACACACACACACAGTCACGTAACACACACACACAGTCACGTAACACACACACACAGTCACGTAACACACACACACACAGTCACGTAACACACACACAGTCACGTAACACACACACACAGTCACGTAACACACACACAGTCACGTAACACACACACAGTCACGTAACACACACACAGTCACGTAACACACACACAGTCACGTAACACACACACAGTCACGTAACACACACAGTCACGTAACACACACAGTCACGTAACACACACAGTCACGTAACACACACACACAGTCACGTAACACACACACACTGTCACGTAACACACACACACTGTCACGTAACACACACACCCACACACACTGTCACGTAACACACACCACACTGTCACGTGACAGTGTGTGTGGGTGTGTGGTGTTACGTGACAGTGTGTGTGTGTACGTGACAGTGTGTGTGTGTTACGTGACTGTGTGTGTTACGTGACTGGTGTGTGTTACGTGACTGTGTGTGTTACGTGACTGTGTGTGTTACGTGACTGTGTGTTACGTGACTGTGTGTTACGTGACTGTGTGTGTGTTACGTGACTGTGTGTGTTACGTGACTGTGTGTGTGTTACGTGACTGTGTGTGTGTGTTACGTGACTGTGTGTGTGTGTTACGTGACTGTGTGTGTGTGTTACGTGACTGTGTGTGTGTTACGTGACTGTGTGTGTGTGTTACGTGACTGTGTGTGTGTGTTACGTGACTGTGTGTGTGTGTTACGTGACTGTGTGTGTGTTATGTGACTGTGTGTGTTACGTGACAGTGTGTGTGTGTTACGTGACAGTGTGTGTTACGTGACAGTGTGTGTTACGTGACAGTGTGTGTGTTACGTGACTGTGTGTGTGTTACGTGACAGTGTGTGTGTGTTACGTGACAGTGTGTGTGTGTTACGTGACAGTGTGTGTGTGTACGTGACAGTGTGTGTGTGTTACGTGACAGTGTGTGTGTTACGTGACAGTGTGTGTGTGTGTTACGTGACAGTGTGTGTGTGTGTGTTACGTGACAGTGTGTGTGTGTGTGTTACGTGACAGTGTGTGTGTGTGTGTTACGTGACAGTGTGTGTGTGGTGTGTTACGTGACAGTGTGTGTGTGTGTGTTACGTGACAGTGTGTGTGTGTGTTACGTGACAGTGTGTGTGTGTGTGTGTTACGTGACAGTGTGTGTGTGTGACGTGACAGTGTGTGTTACGTGACAGTGTGTGTGTTACGTGACAGTGTGTGTGTGACGTGACAGTGTGTGTGTGTGACGTGACAGTGTGTGACGTGACAGTGTGTGTGTGTTACGTGACAGTGTGTGTGTTACGTGACAGTGTGTGTGGGTGTGTGTGCGTGTGTTACGTGACAGTGTGTGTGACGTGTGTTACGTGACAGTGTGTGTGTGTGACGTGTGTTGCGTGACAGTGTGTGTGTTGCATGACAGTGTGTGTGTTGCGTGACAGTGTGTGTGTTGCGTGATAGTGTGTGTGTTGCGTGACAGTGTGTGTGTTGCGTGACAGTGTGTGTGTTGCGTGACAGTGTGTGTGTTGCGTGACAGTGTGTGTGTTGCGTGACAGTGTGTGTGTTGCGTGACAGTGTGTGTGTTGCGTGACAGTGTGTGTGTTGCGTGACAGTGTGTGTGTTGCGTGACAGTGTGTGTGTTGCGTGACAGTGTGTGTTGCGTACAGTGTGTGTGTTGCGTGACAGTGTGTGTGTTGCGTGACAGTGTGTGTGTTGCGTGACAGTGTGTGTGTTGCGTGACAGTGTGTGTGTTGCGTGACAGTGTGTGTGTTGCGTGACAGTGTGTGTGTGTTGCGTGACAGTGTGTGTGTTGCGTGACAGTGTGTGTGTGACGTGACAGTGTGTGTGTGACGTGTGTTACGTGACAGTGTGTGTGTGTGTGTGTGGCACACTACACAAATTGCTTAAGAAAGAAAAGAGGGGAAAAGGATTGTGGAATTTTTTTTTAATAGAAATAAATAATCAGACAATCTCTACATATATAAATGCTTTTGTAACGTGTCCGTCAGCTGCGCGTGCACCCATCACAGCTCCTCACTCAGCCCTCCCTTTCGGCAGTTAGAAAAAAACTCCCACCGACGAGTGAAAGCCCTGCAAACAGCACTCTACAACAACAGACGTCGCTCCGAGCAGGCGTAACACCTAATAGATTAGATTTTTCTTTAAAAAAAGCAAAACAAATAAAACTCTGACATCCAAGGCCGCGTGCACGGTGCAAATACAGGAAAATTTCCTTTAATACAGAAGTAGGTCACTTAGTGAAGAAGTCAGGACGGGTCGTGTCCCCATTCTGAGGTCAAGTGACCACTAGACATTTTTGGCTTTTGGAGATCTATATTCAAAAAAGTCATACAAAACAATAACAGCTGCAGTCGCCCTGAACCTGCATTTTTCATAAGGGTGCTCCTGAGACCAATGAACACAACATACAAAGACTCAGAGCACCGCGCCATAACTTTAAAAAAAGATTTTCACAAAACCAGACTTTTAAAAAAACGCCAAAAGGGGTTTTAGTTCCAAAACGTGATCAAACATTGACCAAGCCTGGCACGATTCAGCACGTTATATTAAGTGCAATTCACTGCCTTGCTCGCAGCTCTCTCTGTGCATACTGGTTAGGCCGAGGTCATACAAGCGCACTTCAGAGTGGAAGGAACGTCCATGAGTGGACATTCCTACCACTCGACGCCCGTCTGGTAACCTCACTGAGCGCAGTCAGTGCGCTCAGCGCTGCAAGGCTCGATCCTCCTATGGAGGATCGTGTTTTGCAGCCTCGTCAACACGCGTCCTAGCACGTCGATGGGGAAGCTTTGTGTACGGACGCTAGTAGCGTGCGCAATTCATGCGCGCACTACAGCGTGCGACTGGCCCCGTTCAAGCGTCACAACGCTGCGCCGGTAGGCACGTCAGTATGGGTGCACCTTGTGCCCTCGTCTGACACCGGCCTTAGCCGGAGAGACTGGCCAGCCTTGGCCTGCAACCTCCGATGGTTAAATCTGTAGCACTTTATAGAAAGTCACCCGCAATGTATACTCCCGTATCGCTCATTAACCGCAGCTATTATGCCCTCTGAAAAGGCATAGCCAGGAATCCCGCCGATCTTTGCGCTGTGTGCAATACGGTACGGTATATGGCAGGGAAATGGAAACCAGTCAATGGCAGGTTCGATGTAACATTCTGCTGGGTTTTTGGGAATCTGCGTTTCCAAACATGCCAGCGAAAAACAGACAGCCGCAAGCACAAGCAGGGCGTTATTTTTTAGAACCGTCTCGCACAGCCGTTATAGATTATATTCTCCCGAGTTAAACTTTCTGAGCATTAGTAAAACGGTTATATTGCCTCGTTTAAAGTGCTGACTGTGCAACCCATGCTTTAAAATCACTATTATTTCCTTGTACGGAGTAAACTCTGCAGTAAAGCAGTCAATTCTTTAATATGAAGCCCCTCCCCTTTCTTGAGAGACAAGGTCATTGGCCATTTCAGAATTCACTATTATATTTTGTATTGGCGATTCTTCCGCGGCTCATTGGCAGTGGAGCGAGTTTCTCCATTAATTCCCGAATAAGTAATTCTTCAGCCCTTTTAACTGTAAGGACGGAGATCACGTCACCGCGGCCCAAGGCAGAAGCCAGGGCACAAAGTCATTAAGGGTCCAGGCATCTGTTGAAGAGGTCAGGTTTCAGTTCCTCCACCATGCCCTTCCAGACTGCTTTGATAAATGAACATGATCTGGAGATAGTCAACTGGCAGACCTCAACACAGCGACAAAAATCAATTATTCTGGTCTCCGGAAGGTGCAGAATACAGTCGTCCTCCACATCTCAGGAGACTTAGACTAGCACATGGTGCCGCTCAAATGTTTTGTCTTCTATATGGCAGCAATGCAAAATAATAAAAAAAAAGGATTCGGCACAGAATTCTGAACACTTTGACCGCAATCAGGTTTTCTCGGCCTGGTCTGTGTCTTCTGGTGATTGGTCGACAGTGTACAGCAACTCAATATCCACGATGGAGACGTGGTCGTAAGCAACCAATGCTGGCCTGACGTTGCCGGCGGCCCCCTTGCAGGACTGGTCTTCAAAGAACTGAGAATAGAAAGAATAGAAAAAGTATCAGTACCGACAGAACGAACGCTGCTTGGCACACAAAGAGGACCACGTTGGGCGCAACTCAACACATATTCCGCAGGTCTTTGTAACTTGCACAATTTACCTTTGGGTCAAGAGTGAAACCTGCCCATTGTGTCACAGAACCGCAGAAACAACTAATTGACCCCATTTGCAAAAAGAACGCCTGGGTTATTTTACACGCGGTAAAGAGACGTTTAGTGTGGCAGCTGTATCATTGTTTTCTAGAGGGATTATTTACTAAACTCTGAATTGGACCCGAATGGTGAATTTCAGCGTAGGTGCAATTTCAGAAAGCTGTTAATTCACCAAATACAGGTGAATTGACAGCAAAATACGGCGCAGTTAGCCAAAGTTCGGCAGCACCAAAATTGCCCCGTAGAATTCTATTGTGTCTTCTATTCACAGAACGCCAAATTGCACCAAAGGGTCAGTGAAATTACATGATTTTCGGTGTTTCAGTTCGAAAGGTTGAATCAGGCAAATCCCATAAGAATCCATGTAAAATAGCAAAATCTTTTTTTTAAAAAAAATTAAAATACCATTTACTTACAAAAAAAATAACACCCTTTTGTATTTTTATGGCTAAAATGGTTTATTTTTTTAAAATACTTTGCTATTTGTAAGACTTTTTTTTAAAAGGTGCTTTGTGAATAGACCCGATGGTTTCCTTGCTGAGAGTTTCACGAATATGACATGTTCTGCTGCGACTACTGAAAAGACCAGCTCCAAAAACAAAGAGCGCGCCAGAGCATCTAGGGCAGAGGTGGGCAATTACGGCCCTACAGAGGTTTTGAAACTACATTTCCCTTGAGGCTCTACAAGCCTAATGAGCAGCCGAGCATCACGGGAAATGTAGTTTCAAAACATCTGGAGGGCCGTAATTGCCCACCCCTGATCTAGGGGGAACATTACATGCGTTTTAGGAAGAAAAAAATATACAAAGTCCCTTTCTCTTTATACAGGCCTGTGATGAGAGTCATTTGGACTTGGGGTGCAGGCCTGATTTGCTTTATTATTTTCATTGCCCTCTCGTGTGTAGAAGGTTTGAGGAACGTACAAGTTTACCCTTTTCAAGAATGCGCTGTTTCTATTTGAGTAGGTGGTTAATCTGTTGACTGTAATATGTTATCCTGATTCCCATTGTCCTGCCTCCTTAGAAATGTTAAGTAATGTTTGATTTAATGGTCTGTCCCTAAATCAAATTAGGTTTCACCTTCCAAAAGGCAAATGTTTGATTTAATTGTCTGTTTCAGTGTAATTAGGTCCCCCTAGAAGATGTTGTGATTTTGAGAATGTAAATGACCACTGTTTGACCACATAAATATCTAGGCTTGTACTCCGATTAAAAGCAGTTCCATTCTAACCCTGAAAGACCTCCGATCTACAGCATCGCCTTATTTCTGGGGGATGCTAGCAGGCTCTATGTGTCCCAGTCGTTAAACTACGTCTAAGCGCTGAAGGAAGGCACGGGAGTCTGGCTGGGTAAAACACAGGGGGGTCCTGCAAGGAAGCGGCATTGGCAGATGTGACCCTGTCAGGGTACAGAGATCTGTTACAAGGCCGATCGAACGTGATACATTTCACACACACCTGGTAGCATTGGTCACAATTTCTTGGTGTGAAACTAATTCTGACGAGAGGTTAGCTCGCTTTTTTTAAAAAAAAAAAAATAATAATAATAATAATTCGCATGAACGGATGAACCAGCCAGATCACATTCCACGAGAATGTGTCACATAAACCCAGAGAGAACAGCCCTTCAACACAACTGAATTGAGGTCTGTGGTTAAAAAGACACAAAAAAAAAAAACACACAGAAGATGCACGCGGTATGGCTCCATAAAGCGCAAAGCCGTGAGAGAGAAAAAAAATGTATCAATCTTTAAAGCACGCAACATATTATAGAAATTTAACCCGATGAACTAGCCAGGAGTGTGACGAGCAAAGCTCCGAAAGCAAAAATATATATATATATATATATATATCCACTAGTGAGTGTGGGTTTATGGGATATGTAGTGAATCAGCAGCTCCATTCATCAGATCACATGAATGGAGTTGCAGTATAAGGTCAAAAGGGACGTGCTACACCGTGTGAGCGCTCAATCCTATCTGGATGGTCACACTGCTGAGAGCTCCATGCTCCCTCCCCCCCTAGTCGGGGCGTCTCGAAGGGCTAATTCAGCCATCCAAATACAGTGGCGTAGCTAAGCGCAGACTCTCAGCTCAGGGAGCCCTCAGTTCAGGTTTCAGGGCTTTGAGACCTTTGGGAACCAGCCTTATCCAACAGGATCAAAGCCTTCCTGCATTGAGCCACTGGATTGGCTGTAGAACCCTGTCCCCTGCAGTCATGTGACATGCTGAGCTGGAAGAGTGGAATACCCTGCAGAGGGGGAGGGAGAGCGGCACTGGATTCAAGGGAGTTTTTATAGGAAACTAAAAGGTTAAATTGGGAGGTTTAATGTTTAACCCATTTCCTACCCACTTCCTGTTTTAACCCTATAATATCTGTTAAAAAGAGAAGATTACTGGCAGCAGCCTGCATAGGTTTTGCAATCTAGGATACACTGCCACATTACACACTCGAGCAGCACAACCCCGAGCAAGGAGCTACAAGATGCAACAGGTAAAGAGGAGGAAGTGAAAGGGCCCGTCTTGTGACTTTACCCCTCGGGCGGACAAAGCGCTGACAGTATGCCAAGAAAAAAAAATAAAGACAAAAATATGTAAATCTATACATTTTAATAATCTGGAAAGGATATAATCTGCAAATCTTGTGCGTGAAAACAAAATGTTATTTTTTTCCTAACTATTCATGAAACAGACCTTTATAATCTGTTCCTTTGTGTTAACGGTGCTCTTGGATATGGTACACCGACACACCAACTGCACGCCCGCCCGTCATAAAAATTCTCAATCTCCAACGAATAAAGACGCGGCAGAGATAAGCGGATATGACAGGTTTACTGATGTTCTGCTGGGAAGGAAGAGCTATGAGAATTCCTAAACAGCTATTCATCAGGGCTTTTAAACCGGTTCTAAGACCTCGTCCTATGACAAAGCTGAAATTACACTGACCCGCCCCAAAAGAACCGAGAAAAAAATATTCTGGGAAGTAAAATGATGACATTTTCATTCTTGATTAGCTTTAAAAGGGACACCAACACTTACAGTTGCAAGAAAAAGTATGTGAACCCTTTGGTCATAAAATGTGCTCTGATCTTAATCTAAGGCTAGGGTCAGACGAACGCATTTTTCGCGTTGTCCGTGAAAAAGTGCGTTCGAACGAAAGAACGTATTTTTTCACGGAATACGCGATAGCGGTCATACGATGCGCATTTTCGTCCGTGATTTTGTACGGATCATCAATAAAACACTTTGCGTCTGGACATTAGTAGCGTCTGACGTCTCCTAATCACGCACACACGCCGCTAGCGGACGCAGCGCACTCTGTACGTCAGTACTAGCGGTATCACGTTCTCGAAAAAAATGCGTTTGTTTGATGCTTGCGTTGCTCCGTATATTGCCCGTCATTTGCTGCTACTACTACATTTGCTGCTACTACGGCAGTGATAAAGTGCGGCTGCACATGCGTTCGCACTGCGTTAGTCTGACCATAGCCTAAGTCACAACAATTTGAAAAACAGTCTGCTTAAAATAATACAACACAAACATATGTTTTCATGTTTTTATGGAACAGAACATGTAAACATTCACAGTGCAGGGTGGAAAAAGTATGTGAACCTTTGGACTTGATAACTGGTTGACCCTCCTTTGGCAGCAATAACCTCAACCAAACGTTTCCTGTAGTTGCAGATCAGACCTGCACAACGATCTGGAGTAATTTTGGACCACTCCTCGTCACAAAACAGTTTCAGTGTAGCAATATTCTTAGGAGGTCTGTTGTGATTCGCTCACTTAAGGTCATGCCACAGCATTTCAATCGGGTTGAGGTCAGGACTCTGACTGGGCCACTCCAGAAGGCGTATTTTGTTTTGTTGAAGCCATTCTTTTGTTGAATTACTTGTATGCTTTGGGTCATTGTCCTGTTGCATCACCCATCCTCTGCGGAGCTTCAGTTGGTGGACAGATGGTCTTACGTTTTCCTGCAAAGTGTCTTGATAAACTCTGGAATTAATTTTTCCATCAATGACAACAATCCGTCCAGGCCCTGAGGCAGCAAAGCAGCCCCAAATCATGATGCTCCCTCCGCCATGTTTTACAGTGGGGATGAGGTTTTGATGTTGGTGTGCTGTGCCTTTTTTTCTCCACACTTAGGCTAGGGTCAGACGAACGCATTTTTCACGTCGTCCGTGAAAAAGTGCGTTCGAACGAACGTATGTATTTTTTCCCGGAATACGCGACCGCGGTCATACGATGCGCCTTTTCGTCCGTGATTTTGTACGGATCATCAATAGAAAACACTTTTTGCGTCTGGACGTTATGTTAGCCGGACATTAGCAGCGTCTGACATCTCCTAATCACACACACACGCCGCTATGCGGCCGCAGCGCACTCTGTACGTCAGTAGTAGCGGTTTGACGTTCTCGAAAAAATGCGTTCGTTGGCCACTTGCGTTGCGCGGACGAACTTTCGTGCGGCCGTTCGTCGTATGTTCCCCGGCATTGGACGTCATTTACTGCTAGTACGGCCGTGATTTCGTGCGGCTAAACGCACGTTAAAACTGCGCTAGTCTGACCCTAGCCATAGTGTTGTGTGTTTTTTCCAAACAACTCAATTTTGGTTTTATCTGTCCACAGAATATTTTGCCAGTAGTGCTGTGGAACATCCAGGTGCTCTTTTTCAAACTTCAAACGTGCTGCAATATTCTTTTTGGACAGCAATGGCTTCCTCCGTGGTGTCCTCCCATGTACTCCATTCTTGTACAATGTTTTCCTTATTGTAGATGTGTCAACAAAAATGTTAGCATGTGCCAGAGATTTCTGTAAGTCTTTAGCTGACACTCTAGGATTCTTCTTTACCTCATTAAGCATTCTGCGCTGTGCTCTTGCAGTCATCTTTACAGGACGACCACGCCTAGGGAGAGTAGCAACAGTGCTGAACTTTCTCCATTTGTAGACAGCCTGTCTTACCGTGGACACATGAACATCAAGGCTTTTGGAGATACTTTTGTAACCCTTTCCAGCTTCATGCAAGTCAACAATTCTTGATCGTAGGTCTTCTGAGAGCTCTTTTCTGCGAGGCATGGTTCACATCAGGCAGTGCTTCTTGAAACCAGTAAACCCAAAACTGGTGTGTGTTTTTAAAGGGCAGGACAGCTTTCAGCAACACATCCAATAATATCACACTGATTGGACTCAAGGTTGGCTCGCTCCTGGCTCCAATTAGCTCTTGGAGAAGTCATTAGGCTAGGGGTTCACATACTTTTTCCATCCTACACTGTGAATGTTTACATGTTATGTTCAATAAAAACATGAAAACATATAATGTTTGTGTTGTATTATTTTAAGCAGACTGTGTTTTTCAAATTGTTGTGACTTAGATGAAGATCAGAGCACATTTTATGACCAATTCATGCAAAACTCCACGTAATCCCAAAGGGTTCACATACAACTTTATGTACAGTTGCAAGAAAAAGTAACTATATTACTTGTGCATTACAAACAAAACCACATTATAAAACACATGCTGCTTGTTTTTTTTTTTCTTTGAAGTAATTGCATATAAAAAGGGAAAGCTAGCGCATGTTTTTTTTTTTTTTAACTCTTGTTTCCATTTTGTGGATTTTTCCCAGCGATGCAAAATTTACCAAATGTTTTACGTTGTAGCTGTGACTTATTTTATACAGTATTTAACAGGTAAAGAGGTAGAGGAGGGAATGGTTAGAGAAGGCAGCAGGCGGTCTATTGTGTTCTCCAGGCTACTCATGATAAGAGATAAAACAGGGATCTTAAAAGGCTCCTAATCTACTCCCAGTGATGTCCTTTGAATACATCCCACACAATACAATGATGTGAGTCGGTGATCGTCCCAGTCACTCCATTCTATGGACAAAACCACACAGTGAGGAGCAAGTGATGGAAAGATACTATGGGAGGGGCAGATTACAACACAAAATATCACACAATGGATGCACCCAGTGACACAGGAAAATATTTTCTTAAGAGAAAAACAAAGCACATCTAAAATATCAGCAACATCGAATTAACAATAAAGGAGATTATTTGGGGGTAGTGGCCCTTTTCATGCCGCCTTTAGGATTACAGGAATATTTTCTTAATTAGTAATGAAGACGTCTCTTGTATTATGTGATTTTATGCCTTACTCTGTTTGCCCTTGACATATGACTCCCAGGAAGGTCTCAGAGTTTTAGGTGTTTTCTGTTTACTTGGGGCAATGTATAAAAAAAAAAAATAAAAAAATTATTTCCAACAAACTCCCAGCATTTTATTTACATTGAGTGATTTCTAACAACATTTATTACAGTTTAAGCAGGGGTCAGCAACCTTTGCCCCCCAGATTCTTTGGCACTACATTTCCCATGAAATGGCTCGTCCATGTTAATGGGTGGCCGAGGAGCATCGTGGGAGATGCAATTAATTTCTGGAGGGCCGTGGTTGCTGACCCTTTGTTCATAGCAGGGATCTCAAACTCCGGCCTCCCAGATGTTGTTGACCTACGATTCCCAGAATGCAAAAGAATCATGGGAGTTGTAGTTCTGAAACACCCGGGGGAATCTGAGTTGAGGATCCCTGCTTTAGAGACCCATTGCTGGGAATTTTATAGGTTTTGCAGCTCTGTTATGTGTACGGCTTTTGTAACTTTGACAAAGAACTACTAACTACTAACTAACTACTAACTAACTACTACTACGATTTCTTTTAGCTGTGACTGTGAGTGACAGGATGTGCGTCATAAGGTTTATTTTTGAATTTAAAAAAAAGACAGAACAAAGCAGGCTGGCTGCACAAATATTTCCTCTATCAATCACATCGCTGACACGATTCCCCAAACTAGAATAAGCTGCCGTCCATTCACACCCTGAACTCTTGTTAAATCACATTACTTGCACGGTGCGTTTTGCGATGACCGGCTGGACGCACGTTCTTACCTCCTGTACATGCTCAGGAATTCTGATGGGCACACGAAACAAGTTTTTGACAGCCAAGCGTTGATTGTATACCAGGTAGGCACAGGACACGCATATTGCAAACACAATCAAAAGAGACAAAAAAACAGCTATGTGACCTCCAGTGGTGAGGGCTGAAATACAGAAAAAGCAAAATTTTATTTTATACAGAGAAACTACATCAAAACAGACCAAAATAGAATTAAAAAGATAAAAAAAAAAAAAAACAACTATAGGTTGAGTACTACGTATCCGAAATGCTGAAAGTCGGAAGTATTTTTAAAAAAATTAGATACTGAGGCTTGTTCAGTTCCTCAGCAGCTGCTGAATTGCTACATTCTCACTGAAGGCTTTGGCTGTGAATATGGAAGTGAAAGAGTAGAGGATCGCATGTTGAAAGGTGCCGTTTCTAGAAAATTGACTGTTGTCCATTTTATTACCACTTTAGTGTTTAGGTTTATCATGTTCCAATAAATATTTGGTGTTTTGAGCCGCCAAACCTTCAAACTGAACATTTCCTTATTGGATTATTTGCTGCGAAGCCGGCCATCTTTTCTACGTCACACTCAGCTAACCCCGCAGCACCTCTCCACTTGGCTGCAAGTGCTAAGTGAGCAGAGCTGAGTGCTGAGCCGCAGCACAGCGTTCAGTGCCAAGTTGCTAACTCGGCACTTGCAGCGGCTGAGGAACTGAACCCGCTTATGGGACCCAAGTCTAAGCAAGAAATTAATGTTTCGTATACACATGATCTGAAGGTGATTTATATTTTTAATAATTTCTAGCCCCGTCACTTAAACTCAGGGGATTTTCTGACTTTTAGTGCTATGTTGAGAAAAAAAACCAAAAAAAAAAATAATAAAAATACAGTATTTTGGGATTTCCAGATAAGGGATAGTCTGCCATTTGGCAATACAGGCACAGACACATGTTAAATAACATGACCCCATCATACACGGCACCTGGGATCTGCCATCCCTCATTAACAGGTGAGGGACGACGACGCTTCTGGAGCGAATTTATGGTGTTGGTTTCACTACATGCTGGTCAACAAAAAGCAGGAGGAGAACCACCTACGGGCCAGCTCTCCTGCACGCACCTGGCAGGTACACGTTGGCACAGACCTCCATGCCAACGTTTCCACCGAGATGGTGGCACCATGCAGCCAAGTACAATAGATCCATTTTAAAATTCCACGAAAGAGAAAAAAGAAGTTAATGTTAATAAAATTATATGAAGATCATTTTAAAGTGACATAAGTCGCCACGAGATATCCCCAGAGAAAAACTCCAGAGCCTCTGGCTCTGCGTCCTTACTCTGGCTCTCCTGGCATGCCGTCTGTCAGGACACGGCACCACCTCACACAGATTATATAAAGGGATCACACGGTGACACGATTGATCCTCCTAAAATCGCTGCATCGCCTAGAGATCGCCCAATGTTTCAACCTCCAAGACCAAGTCTTCCATGAAGTAAAAGTCATGACTAAGAAGGCCTGAGTTAGCGTTGCTTATATACAGTCTGCAGTAAGTGATCGGAATGCTTTGTTACCTGGACCAGTCGGCATGCCACAAACTGCGTCACTGGTCTCGCCCACTATTCTGTCCGCAAGAATAGTAACTTCGACACAATACTCTGTCCAGGGGTCCAGATCCTCCAGCAGATGAGACGATTGAATGGATGTCACTTTTTTCTGGAGAAATTTAGATCATTAACATTTATACAGCATCACATGACCTCTCTATAACGAGCGGGAGCCGAGGGGCAAGGTGGGTCACAGCAGCCAGGAACAGTAAGGCATGTTTAAATCCATGTAACGCGCACCACAGTCATGCTCACAGGCGCTCATTTGATAGAAAAATCATATACATGCACATCATTTTTTCCTGTTTGCTGGCACATATATTAGTAGAAAAAAAAAAGTAAAGGACAACTACCACCAAAAAAATGAAATGTGCTTGGTTTTGCTTATATATATATTTAAGAAAATATTTTCCTCTATATGTGTCACTGGGTGCATCCATTGTGTGATAATTTGTGTTGTATCTTTCCATCACTTGCTCCTCAGTGCGTGGTTTTGGTCATAGAATGGAGTGATTGGGTCAATCGACTCCCATCGTATTGTTTGGGATTTATTCAAAGGACATCACTAGGGGGTAGATTAAAGTATTTTAAGCTCCCTGTTTTAGCTCATTCAGCTGCCATCTCTTATCTCAGGTAACCTGGAGAACATGATAGACCTCCTGCAGGCTTATCTAAACATTCCCTCCTCCACCTTATTAAGTGCTAAATCCTGTATAGGATAAAGCACAGCTACAAAGTAAAACTCACCGTAAGATTTTGGTAAATGTTGCCTCATGGGAAGAATTCACAGAATGGATTTCGGAGATAAATTATTGTTTTTTACTTTTTGCATGCAATTACTCCAGTAGGAAAAAAAAAAAAATAGCAGCATGTGGTTTATAATGTGTTTTATTTGTAATACACAAATAATCTATTGACAGCTTATTTTAGTGGTTGTGTCCCTTTAACTACCAAAAATCTAAAAGAAAGAAAGAAGCAACACTACCTTCCAGTGGAACGTCACCAAAACGGATGACAGCAGTGACTGGAAAAGCCATCCTGCAGGACAGCCCACAACGAACTTCTTGCACCTGATTTGAGTGCAGGCTAGAGAACTGATAAGTCAGTGCACCAACATCACCGCTGACAGTCAAGGGCGCTGCATTGCATGATGGTACTTCGTAAGCTCCACTCACCGGGCAGGAAACACAGTGGTGTCCGGCCTGGGAACAAGGCAAGAGCCGGCTGCGATATTGCCTTCATCTTTAAGACCAATGCGATATCCACCCCCTGACGGTCTTCGTGCTGCCTGTGTACTTAAATTCTCTACCTACCAAGATCAATGTAACGATTTTTATTCACTTTATTATTAATCACGGAATGGAAATGCTGGCTGGCTGCACCGGCCCATTAGGAGGAAAACGCAGGCGAGTATGAGCTCTCCTCAAGCCTGTATCTGTATCAGCAAGACATGACCAGTGGCCCTTTTTAATGAATGGATTCCAGGCGAGAGGTTTCTCTAACATGAAAAACAATCTGGTAATAATTTAAGCATAATGTTATTTTGAAAAGAAGGCACATGATGCAACTACCCCGAGATATTCTCAGTAGCCAAAAGGAAGCCATATGAGGAAGGAAGCTGAACATTCCCCGTGTGGTTACAGCTCAGTGACTTCATGCGTCACATATACCTCTGGTATGTTTCCATCACTGTTTAGGCCATTGACCTTCCTGCGACACTGACATTATTTCACCACGCACGACACCCGCATCTACATCGCTACTCGCTTTTCCGACACCCGCTTCTGCATCGCTACTCGCTTTTCCGACACCCGCTTCTGCATCGCTACTCGCTTTTCCGACACCCGCTTCTGCATCGCTACTCGCTTTTCCGACACCCGCTTCTGCATCGCTACTCGCTTTTCCGACACCCGCTTCTGCATCGCTACTCGCTTTTCCAACACCCGCTTCTGCATCTCTACTCGCTTTTCCGACACCCGCTTCTGCATCTCTACTCGCTTTTCCGACACCCGCATCTACATCGCTACTCGCTTTTCCGACACCCGCTTCTGCATCGCTACTCGCTTTTCCGACACCCGCTTCTGCATCGCTACTCGCTTTGCCGACACCCGCATCTGCATCGCTACTCGCTTTGCCGACACCCGCATCTGCATCGCTACTCGCTTTGCCGACACCCGCTTCTGCATCGCTACTCGCTTTGCCGACACCCACTTCTGCATCGCTACTCGCTTTGCCGACACCCGCTTCTGCATCGCTACTCGCTTTGCCGACACCCGCTTCTGCATCGCTACTCGCTTTGCCGACACCCGCTTCTGCATCGCTACTCGCTTTGCCGACACCCGCTTCTGCATCGCTACTCGCTTTGCCGACCCCCGCTTCTGCATCGCTACTCGCTTTTCCGACACCCACTTCTGCATCGCTACTCGCTTTTCCGACACCCGCATCTGCATCGCTACTCGCTTTGCCGACACCCGCATCTGCATCGCTACTCGCTTGCCGACACCCGCATCTGCATCGCTACTCGCTTTGCCGACACCCGCATCTGCATCGCTACTCGCTTTGCCGACACCCGCTTCTGCATCGCTACTCGCTTTTCCGACACCCGCTTCTGCATCGCTACTCGCTTTGCCGACACCCGCATCTGCATCGCTACTCGCTTTGCCGACACCCGCATCTGCATCGCTACTCGCTTTGCCGACACCCGCATCTGCATCGCTACTCGCTTTGCCGACACCCGCATCTGCATCGCTACTCGCTTTGCCGACACCCGCATCTGCATCGCTACTCGCTTTGCCGACACCCGCATCTGCATCGCTACTCGCTTTGCCGACACCCGCATCTGCATCGCTACTCGCTTTGCCGACACCCGCATCTGCATCGCTACTCGCTTTGCCGACACCCGCATCTGCATCGCTACTCGCTTTGCCGACACCCGCATCTGCATCGCTACTCGCTTTGCCGACACCCGCATCTGCATCGCTACTCGCTTTGCCGACACCCGCATCTGCATCGCTACTCGCTTTGCCGACACCCGCATCTGCATCGCTACTCGCTTTGCCGACACCCGCTTCTGCATCGCTACTCGCTTTGCCGACACCCGCATCTGCATCGCTACTCGCTTTGCCGACACCCGCATCTGCATCGCTACTCGCTTTGCCGACACCCGCATCTGCATCGCTACTCGCTTTGCCGACACCCGCATCTGCATCGCTACTCGCTTTGCGACACCCCGCTTCTGCATCGCTACTCGCTTTGCCGACACCCGCTTCTGCATCGCTACTCGCTTTGCCGACACCCGCTTCTGCATCGCTACTCGCTTTGCCGACCCCCGCTTCTGCATCGCTACTCGCTTTTACAACACTTCTCGCTTTTCCGACACCCGCTTCTATATTACTACTCGCTTTTCCGATACCCGCTTCTATATTACTACTCGCTTTTTCCTGTCCTGGGGGTGGCAGTCCGATTCCTGCAATCCTTTACGTTGGGCAAGGATCTTAAACTATAACAAGGAAAAAAAGTGTCATCTGCGCTCGTTTCTATGTATTTCCATGTACAACAAAACACTATGAGGTTTTTGTTTCAATGGCCATTGCAACGTAAGCTCACTCGCCCCTTCAAGGCACCTCTTTGTAGAGTGAGTACCTAACAAATGTAACCAAAAGGCCGCTCTGAGCAGCTCCAAGCCCCTCCTGCTGCTTTTCTGCCAAGGAGAGGCAGAGACATGGTGGGTTTTATTTATACACGCACCAAACACTTCCCATTTGGGATTAAAAACAAAAACATGGAAAGAGGAACAGCAGCAAAACGACGAACTGGTGTTACAAGCATGATATACATAAATACAGAAAAAATGGCGTCGCGCCCAAACTCACCGGAGCGGCAGCAACTGCCAGGAGTAACAGCCCAGTTAATGTATAAAACATAAGGAAAAAAAAGTGTCATCTGCGCTCGTTTCTATGTGTTCCATGTACAACAAAACACTATAGTTATGTTTTATACATTAACTGGGCTGTTACTCCAGGCAGTTGCTGCCGCTCCAGTGAGTATGGGCGCGACGCCATTTTTTCTGTATTTAAGGATCTTAAACTACACCCCTCCCCGATATCATGGCTACATCTTCCTATGATCCTCTGGTCATCTATTGCATTCAAAGAATTCAGGGAATTGTAAGCCATCAACATCTTCAGGACCAGATACTGAGATCCCGTCTGAAAGCGCAACTTGATCGCTAAAGAAAGAAAAAAAAAAATCCCTGTGAAGTAAATACTTGCAGCTCTGTTACTTGGATATTCAACGTGTTTTTGCTCACATGAAAAGACCTCGCCAGCTGCAGTGCATGGGCATGCTAGGTCCCAACCCTGGCCATGATGGTTTGCATTTAAGTCTCCCTGGAACCCTCCACAGTCCTGTGCCCTATTATGAGTGTTGTGTGTATCGCATGCATAGAGGGTAGGGCCGCCATCAGTTTATCTCCCACATTCTATCAAATGACACCAGTATTGGAGAGTTAAAGGTCTTTGTGACATGACCCATACGTCTGTGCATAGGCATTATTCATACATCCCTACACTGTGGAGGTATGACAAGGGCGACAGCTCTTTACGGTCGGAAGGAGACTCGGAAGGGGACCTATTGTCCCTCACCGGGGATAGTTCGGCGTCAGCACCTCGAGGTGGCTCGGTGATGATGGTCCAGGTGTCGGAAGTGCCAAAAGGATCTGCTGGACCTGGTACTCCCTTTGATATGGCCCAAATCGCCGGGGAGGCCGATGATCTCCCCTCTACGAAGGGGGACCTTTGCAGAATCCTGTCGGAGATCCGGGACATGTGGAGACCTGAAGTGGCTGCGGTGCGCACAATGGTGGCAGTGGTTCAAGCGCAGACCACTGAAGTGGCAGCTGAACAGACCCACCTTTCTGAAAAGCTGGATGCCCTATGATCCCAAGTGGACCACCTGACTCGCTCTGTGGAAACTCTCGAGTCCAGGCATCGCCGCCGTAATATACGGGTCCGGGGTGTCCCGGAGTCGGTGTCTGCTGACAACCTGTTGCCGTATGTGACTCGTCTTGCGCTCCAAATATCTGGAATGCCCCCCCGACACGCTGGAGCTGGTCAGATTGGCGTTCTGTGTCTGCAAGGCGGCCCTCCGAGGGATGTTGTCGCTGTTGTAAGGGATGTTGCTCATAAAGTGAGGGTCATGACGGCTCCGGGTGCTCGGGACGCTGTGCACTTTAACCTGCCGTTTATGACTCTGCTGGCACATCGTAGGTTTCGTGAAGTGACGGCCTTCCTTCACTGCAGGGGGGGGTCCGCTACCGTTGGGGTTTGGCCGGTACCCTTGTCATAACCCACGAGAAGGTGCCCTACACTGTCATGGATCCTGCTGCGGCCTGGGTCGTGCTTGTTGATGCTGGCCTTTCTCGGGGCCCCTCGGATGTAAGGCCCGGTTGAGTCACCCACCTCAACTCTCGTCTTTTGGCTATGTGAGACTTCCTCTTATGGTTTTCTGTTTCGCCCCTTACGATTCCCGCTGGATCTCCTTCCCGTGGGATATATTTTAGGTTTTTTGTTTTAAGCGGACTGTCCTCCAGCTCTAAGTTCTACTTTTTGCTCCTGCCGGTCGGGACTCTTCTTTCTGTGAGAGTCACCCCCCCCCCTTTTCTGACATGGGCATCTTATTTTGGATACATTTTTTGCCACTCCCTGCGACTTTGTTGCAACCTGTCCTGGTTGCTTCCCTGCTGGCTCTCTATTTATGCAGGCCTATGTCCTGTTAGGATGTGTGCTCCTGTGCTTTTTATGTCAGCCCTACGAGGCCGCGCCACTGTTTGTTAACATACGTCTCTCTAAGTCTATAAATAAAGAATTAAAAAGTAAAAAATATTGTCCTTCCTCTACTACCTGATATGACCGTGAGTCTAAAAGACTTCTACAATAACCCCTGGGGAGGAGTAAGTGACGGAAATATTTGGTGGGGGGGGGGGGGACAGTTTACAACACAAGAGATCACACAATGGATGCACCCAGTGACACAAAATATTCTCATCACTGAACACAAAAGAGAAAAACAAAGCATGTGTAAGATATCAGCAGCATAGAGTAAACACAATAAGGACATTTCGTTTTTGGTGGTAGTGGTCCTTAAAAGTGATACCAGGCTTTTACCCCAAGACAAACATTACCGCAGTATTTGCACCCACAGAACATGAGCTGTAAAAAGCAGGTGTCTTTGTCCATCACGCAGACACATACAGCGCAGCGGAATTTCCTGGCGCTATATAAATACGAGTATTATTTATGTGTGACACTTACCTTCACCATATTGGATTTCTTCCAGTAATACAGCTCGTACGTTATTGTCCACAGGGGTTTAAACGTTAAAGGCCACTGAAACGCTACAGACAGCGAGTAATGTTTACTATAGGTGGACACTGTTAGCTCCTTCACTGGGCCTAGCACCGCTGTAACAAAAGAACACCGGGTCAAGCAAGAGCCACGCCAGCCACGACAAGACACATTGAGGAAGTAGGTAACTTGTCACCAAAAAAAACCACACATCGCTAACCTTAAATGACCTAAATCCTGGAAACTTCCCAGCGTAACCATAACCTGTCCCCGCCAACCTCCACCTGCCCCCCCTAAAATCACCTTATGTCCTGCAAGGTGACACTCTAGCCCCCCCATGATGACTTAAATGGAATTTAAATCGTAGCGGTGTGGTAACTGTGACAGCCTCCGATACAAAGGGTGAGTTTCCGCCATCCTGAAGTGTTAGATCCTGCTGGACAGCCTCTGGTGTTTGGTTCAGTGCGTGAAAAAAATCACTTTCAGGGTAATTCAAAGAGAATCGAAAAGTCACCGCATGTTCGGTGACATTTCGTTCTCTTAAATTCGGTTCGATTTGCCGATCCCATTTCGGCGACCCTGCGGTGTATTCAGCAAGCACCACAGGGTCCCCGAATTGCAGGGAAAGGCCGCCGCAAACCTGACAAAAACTGCAAAACCCGGCGAATGCACGCCGAAAACCAGCAAAAACATCTGGCTTAACCCGCCGAAAACGCCGGAAAAACCCAAGCAGGAGCCGATCATAAGCAGCGCAGGAAAAAGCTGACACCACAGACGAAGGCAGTGAATAAATTAGAAAAACAGTTTGCTTGAATGATTGAAAAGTGAAACGCTGTTTGCAAAGAAACTACTGAGTGAAAATGTCTGAAATTTACATATGAGGTCCAGGGAATGATAATAAAAAGAGCTGTTACAGAAAGTAAAAAAAATATAGTATTTTTTTTTTAAAAAAAAAAAATTTAAATCCAGAAAAATGCTTAAAATATCCTAAAAATAAAAAAAATCTATAAATAGACTTTTTACTGCAGAATTTTATAATGAACGGTTTATTAGATATTGAATTAAAACAGGAATATTTTTAACATTGAAGCCTATGGAATTCGCCCGAATAAAACCTGTTGAATTAAACCACCGAATGGCAGGGCATTTCGGGTACTTTTCACTGCTGGTTTGTGTTCTCTGAATAGCCGAAGCAGTGCTTTTTTATGGGTATTTCACTGCCCTCGAACAGGCACTGAACAGGCACCGTATGTGCAGGCAATTCGCCAGGATTTGGCGAATTGACTGATCTCTGGATAGCCGAATGGCCTGGAAAGGTAACCGAACGCTGATTTTCAGCGTTCGGTTACCATTCTCCAGCCATTCGGATCTCTTTGGATAACCCTGTTAAAATCAACTTGAAGGGCTCCCCCAAAACATCTCAAAGATAAAGTGGGGCGAGGTCAGGACAAGTGAGTAAAAGCCCCCTCTTAAAGCAGGTGCCCAATTATTTTAAATTTTGCCCAGTTTTACCCACCTTTTTGTAACTTGCCAGGCGCAGTTCCTCACCTTTAGTATATATACTAAAAATGCATCAAAGTCCAAGACAGAGGGATTTGTGGGAGAGGATGATTTACAGGCAATACAAAAGATGCTTCTTACTGTTTACTGTGGCCTGGAAAAGAGGCGTTTCAATCCAATCAGAAGCGAGAGGTCCCAGCTCTGCCCGAACGCGCAGTTTAACCCGCCAGTTTATTCTTATTCTTGGTGTAAAGTTACAGTGCGTCACGGTGATATTCTCACACACGTTGCTGTAGTCATCTCTGTCTCCTGAGCTAGAAGAGAAGAGAAAAAAAAAAGTGAAAAATCGTAAAAAAAGATACAAAATACATACACACAAACACCATTTACTGAAACATAAAAATTGCAAAGCAGGCATGAGCGTGGGGAGGTGTGAGGTGCAGCTGCCACATTAAGTTGAAGAAACAAGTGTTATATTTTTCAATTAAGGCTAGGGTCAGACTAACGCAGTATTAACGTGCGTTTAGCAGCACTAAATCACGGCCGTGCTAGCAGCAAATGACGTCCAATGCCGGGCAGCATACGAAGAACGGCCGCACAAAAGTGCGGCTGCGCAACGCAAGTGGCAAACGAACGCATTTTTTCGAGAATGTGAAACCGCTAGTACGGACGTACAGAGTGCGCTGCGTCCACTAGCGGCGTGTGTGTGTGATTAGGAGACAACAGACGCTGCTAATGTCCGGCCAACATAACGTCCAGACACGAAGGGTTTTATTGATGATCCGTACAAAATCACAGACGAAAATGCGCATCGTATGACCGCTATCGCGTATTCTGTGAAAAAATGCGTCCATTCGTTCTAACGCACTTTTTCACGGACAACGCGAAAAATGCGTTAGTCTGACCCTAGCCTTAAGGAATAATTTTGCCTGCTTTAATTAATTGGGGGGTCACAAAACAGGTATTGCTGAGAAGTGTATGTGCAGGCTATTAAAAGGCAGCTGGATGAGCCTGGGTGTTGAACGTCGGGCGAGGGATTTAGTGTTGGTGGCGACACATTGTCATTACAGTTACTGATGTTTTTGAAATATAATATATTATAGAAACACTACATTGACTATTTCTATATATGCCATAATAAAGACCACGGCCTGACTCCAATCACATGGTCAGGGTGTTTATTTATGATCCTGGAGTTTACTTTCCATAACATACATCAAATACTGAAATTACGGAAATTACGGAAGGGACATCATACGGAACGGCCCATAACACAGGATGTGACAAATCTTCCATCCAGCTTAGGAGCTGGAAAGACACCCGAAGTATCACCTACAGATCCTGAGGAGCCAGGCAAGGGTCAGAATATAGGATCTATTCAATAAATTTAGATTTATTCAAAAAAAATCTAGGATTATATGAGCTGAATCCTAGAAGCGCTCGGCCAATAGATTTGCCCTGTCACGTATTTAGATACATGTTAAAAGCGCCACATGAAATATAACCAGTTCTAGAGCCAAAAATAAAAAATAATAGTTTGTGGAGTCTACTTTTATCCCCCAAAATAAAAAATAAAAATTTTTTTTAGTAATGAGCACTTAACACCTGTGCAGAGATCACACTTAATGCAGTAGAGATGCACCAGACACCTGAGCCCCGTTCAATACCTCAGCCGCTGCAAGTGCTAAGTTAGCAACTTGCCACTGAACGCCGTTCTGCCGCTCAGCACTGCTAACTTAGCACTTGTAGCGACCCGAGGAGATGCTGCGAGCAGCTGAGTGTGACGTATTAAAGATGGCCGCCACCATGAAGCAAGTAACAATTCCGTACAGCAATGTTAATTTTGCGGTTTTTGTTCACCAAAGCACAAAATATTTATTTATTGTTTACCCCCTGCACATACACATATATTACAGTTCAATTATATTTTGTTTCAGAAGTAAACATAACGTTTATTCAATAAAAACTACTATTTGTGGTGTGTGCGTACAAAACGGAATTGTGCCGACTGCTTTTCATTATCATATTTTGTCTGAGTCATACGAAAAACAATCTTTCATTAAGAAATCGGCCATTTTATTTCGAAATTCGCATCCAAAGCGTTCAATGACACTGCTGAAGCAAACTGAATTGCTGCGCTGCAGCAATTCAGCAGCTGCTGAGGTATTGAACGGGGCTCTGGGTGTAGAGCTTCTACTTCTAGCCAGATTCCATGGCATCAAACCCAAAAGAGCATATGGGGCTGAAAGGCATGTTCCTTATTAAAAAAAAAATATATAATATTACACAAGAAGGGTAGGATAGAATTATATATATATATATATAAAAAATAGTGGAGAGATATATATATAGATGGATGGATAATAAACCAGTTTGTGGCGGCAAGGCTTAAGGACCATAGGCCAACTTGTTAGTTTATTTATTATTATTATTTTTTATTTTTTTTAGGGGAAAACCATCTCATTAAGATGGAAGGGATAAACTAGCAGCAACACCTACAGCTTGTATTGCACGGTGTAGGTCACAGGGCTGGTCAGATTGGGCTCGATCACTGGATCCCATCTCAGCTCTTGCTCCAGGTTGTAGGAGTAGATCTTTACATTCTTTGGCGCGGTCAATGGTGGCAAATCGCCATCTGCAAAGACAAATAAAGATTAGGCATCGCACACGGCCATTAGACTAGGGGTCGGCAACCTTGACCCTCTAGAGGTTTTGGATCTAGATTTCCCACAAGGCTCAGGTCAATCTAATGAGTGGCTGACCATCGTGGGAGACGTCGTTACAAAACATCCGGAGGGCCAAGGTTGCCCAACCCTGTTAGTTACATAGTTACATAGTCTGAAAAAAGACATGCGTCCATCGGGTTCAGCCTCTCCCACATAACCTACTGCTGTTGATCCAAAAGAAGGCAAAAAACCCAGTCTGAAATGCTTGCCAATATGCAACATACTGGGAAAAAATTCCTTCTTGACCCCAGAATGGCAGTCAGATTTCTCCTTGGATCAAGAAGCTTTTACCCACATATTAAATATTATAACCCTTAATATTCTGTGTCTGCAGGAAGTCATCCAGTCGTTTTTTAAAAGTCTGTACAGACTCAGACCCAACCACCTCAACAGGCAGAGAATTCCACAGCTTTATTGTTCTCACCGTAAAATAACCCTTCCTATGCTTTAAGCTAAATTTTCTTTCTTCCAGTCTAAATGGATGACCCCGTGTCCTGTGTATAGTCCTGTTAATGAATAGGTTATCAGACAATGGTTGATAATGGCCCCGTATATATTTATATAAGGTTATCAGATCCCCTCTAAGGCGCCGTTTCTCTAAACTAAACAGGTTTAAGCTTGTTAGTCTTGCCTCATAACTTAACCCTTCCATTCCCCTTATTAATTTAGTTGCCCGTCTCTGCACTTTTTCTAACGCTATAATATCTTTTTTTAAGACCGGTGCCCAAAATTGCACGGCATATTCAAGGTGCGGCCTGACCATTGATTTATACAGAGGCAAAATTATGTTTTCATCCCGTGAGTGAACTCTCCATTTAATACATGTCTATACTATACGTATTGCTTAAACGAGTGGTTTGTAATATAAAAAGTTCAGACACTATTCCTTCATGCCAATACCTGGGGGGGGGCCACATAAAGCGGCGTGCTGGCGGCGTGCCAATGACCGATCTGAGGACTAGCAGCCAGGAATTTCAAAATCCCGGATGCTGGTAACGCTGGGTGGGGTGGAGGAAACTCCTCCACTTCAGCGCAGAAACCAGATTGGGGGGGGTGTCAGGATGATTAGAGCGTCTCTTTAAACTAGGTCTGTGACATTAAAAGCAGTGTCTGGCAGTGGGTTCCAGATCTGGACAGACAGAGGCTGCCCATTTCCGCAACATGAGGGAAAGAGGAACAGTCACTTCCTTCATAGAAAGGAGAGGGGGGGGGGGTTCATTTTATCAAAACACCAACACGATTCTTTTTTCCTAAGAACAAAAATAGACGACTATAAGAATATCCTTGTGACCCCCTCCTCGCGTTCAGATGCGCAAAGTAGGTTATTCACTATACGTCGTTGTCTAGCCTCGGTTCAAGCACCTCGTCCTTTAACCTCCGATCCAGGACCTGCACCTTACTTGCAATACCACAATACAAAAAGAAAGTGGCTTGATCCTCATTTTCCTACAGAGCACCGCAATTATGGAATAACCTCCCAGACGCCATCAAATCTTCCCCCAGTCTAAAAGTCACTTAAGAGCTCCCTATTAACATACCTCGATACAGAATGCGCCTGTAAACATGTAACACAGTGACTATATACAGAATGCACCTGTAAACATGTAACACAGTGACTGTATACAGAATGCACCTGTAAACATGTAACAGTGACTATATACAGAATGCACCTGTAAACATGTAACAGTGACTATATTTCCTGCATTTTTATTTTCTTTGTTAATCTGTATATTTGTGTTTGATATCTTGCATTTTATTACTTTGAATTGTTGTTACAGAAATACAATGTTCTTGAACCCAGGACATATTTAAAAACGAGAGAAATCTCAATGTATCCTTCCTGGTAAAATACTTTAATGTTAATTTATAAACTTTGGCGTTCCTGCAGCTCAAATCAAAGAACAGCAGTGGAAGATTCATCGATTAGCAAAGGTTTCCATGTTTTGCAAATACCTCAAACACTCAGTATTTACCATTGAAAACACACGGGGCACAATAAACAGAATATAGATTATAGCAAAAACATATAGTCAACACAATAACAGGGCTTTTACTATCCATATAAATGAGTAAATTAACTCCATGGAAGCCGCTCTCCTGAAATGCTTTGTGTATAAACAGGCCCACAATGCATTTAAAAGGACACTCAGGTCACCGTGACCTCTTCAGTAGGGATGAGCTGTTCGGGTTCGGAGTTCGAACCGAACTTTAGCAGTTCAAAAGTTTGCGAATTTCGAACTTTTTGGGTCTGTTCGGTTCGAGTTCGAAAAAAAAAAAGAAATTTTGAAAAAAGTATAGAAAATGCTTAAAAAAAAATACTAAAAAAAAAATCTAGAAATAAAGAGACTCTTTACTGCAGAATATTATAAGCAACGGTTTATTAGATATTGAATTAAAAACTAATGTGTACGTGGAAAGATTATCAACTCTAAATGACCTCTACTCACAAACGGGCATAACACCAGGTGTTTTTAGTCTGGTAATCAATTTGATACATTGTACACCATACTGAGGGTGGGGTGGTGTCTGCTTCCGATTGAGATTTGAGAATTAATTTCACTAAAACATCCTAATATGCTGCATTTAACCCTTTCACTGCTGAGGCTTTTCACACCTCTGTGCTGAGGTCATTTTTACCGTTTTCGCTCATCATGATTAACCGCGTTTTGTAGCCATATTTTGATATATGACCCAGACATATTATATATCGTTCTTTCCGGCAGACTTGGCAGATTCATAATATGTCATTATTATATGTATACTTTATGTCATGTCTGTATATTATAACAAAAATGCAATAAAATTTGAATTTTCAATAATTTATTATGTGTAAAGTGTTTTTTTTCACATTTTAACATGCGATCGTTTGCGGTTATATTTTGTATGGGGAGCGCTTGTTAAAAAAAAAATAGAAATGGGGTCTCGTTACATTTTTTTTTGGGGAAAATTTTGCTTTTTTTAAACAAACGTACCGCATCCAAAAATCGTTAGTGCAGCATTATTGTTCACATTATAATTGAAATGGGAACTGCCCCAAGCAGTTGTTTATGGATAGATTAAAGGAAAAGCATTTACCGTCATTTGAAATGTAATTTTTTGTTTTTTTACATATTTCTATACATCCTAGAAATCCGCCACTTCACGGGCAGGTTATGGGGACCTCCTAGGCACGATATTTGAAGGAATTTTTCGTTTTTATTTTTAAACCCTTATTTCATGGAAAACTCACTGTCCCTTTAAAAACTTTTTTTTTTAAACTTTTTGTCCTTGTTTCCTGTACCCCAGGGCACTACCCGGACCCCCATACACCTTTTATGGCAAATATGTAGCATATATGCCCTCTTGGAGGGCACTCTAAAAACCAAATTTTCAGCCCTATTGACTTGTATGGGGTCCGAGTTCAGGTTCGGACCAGAACATTTGGAAAGTTCGGGTTCAAACCGAACTCGGGGAGTGTTCGGCTCATCCCTACTCTTCAGCTGCTTTAAGGGACACGACCACTTACATAAACTCTAACTAGATTACTTGTGCAATACAAACACCACATTATACAAACACCACATTATAAAACACATTCTGCTGCTGGTTTTTTCTTTGAAGTAATTGCGTGTAAAAAGGAATAAATACGTTTTTTTTTAATCTTCTGTTTCCAGTGTTTAAAAAGTGCCAAGTTCTGTAGAGCTGTACAAGGAGCGAGACTGAACAAGAATACGTAAAAGTTAAAAACACACAGAACACTAGGAGACAGTGAGGTAGCAGCGAAGGGTTAATCTTTTCAGTTAGAGCTACTGTGCTAAGAAGATCAGAAAGAAAAAAAGCAGAATAAAAGAAATCATTTTTTTCCCGTCATTAGTATCTTTGTGGTTAGGATTCTCAGTCTCAGATGTCAAGGTCAGAACTTGGTGCCCCAGCCAAGAAATGTTAGAAACGTTTTTGTGCAAAAATCTCCTTGGCGTTTCCGATTCTGACATATTTCCTGTGTCAGAATCGCTCCAATCTTCTCAGCCCCCTAGCGCTATCCCAAGTGTGAATTGGGGCTACATTTCACCGCTGAAAGCGGTAACCCCGAGCCACACTCGGGCTGGATACTTACCTGTCCCTGCGCTCCCCCGCTGTCACATTCTCCTCTGGCCAATCGCGGCGTCCTGCTTTCCTTCTCACGAGAAGGGAACCAGGATGCTGCGATTGCCGGGAGGAGAACGCGAATGCGGCGGTCACCGAGGGAGCGCAGGGACAGGTAAGTATCCAGCCCGAGTGTGGCTCGGGGTTACCGCTTTCAGCGGTGAAATTTTATTTAACTCCGTGCCACACTCGGGAAAAACGCCAGGGAGGTTAAGCAAAATCCTTTGTTCCCCAAACTGCCCAGATCACGTAACAAGGGGCAACGAGGGGCTGGTTTATGTATTTATTATAACCTGTGATTTCCGAAACACTCGTCACTTAGTTTGGGAGTTCGATTCCAACCGAGTCCAGCAGTAATAAAGCTGTCTCCTGCACTTGGCTCGAATCCATCAGTCATTACGCGTCTCACTTGTCGACCGATAACAAGAGGACTCGGCTCGAGAGCTGACAATCTAAGGCTGGGGTCAGACCAGCGCACTTTTAACCTGCGTTCTGGCGCACATAATTACGGCCGCACTAGCAGCAGATGACGGGCAATGAGGGCCAATATACGATGTACGGCCGCACAAAAGTCCGGCCGTGCAACGCAAGTGGAATTTGAACGCATTTTTTTGAGAACGCTGAACCACTAGTACTGACGTACTGAGTGCGCAGCTGCGGCATAGCGGCGTGTTTGCGTGATTAGGAGATGTCAGACGCTGCTAATGTCCAGCCTACATAATGTCCAGACGCAAAAAGAGTTTTATTGACGATCCATACAAAATCACGCCCGAAAATGCGCATCGTCTGACCGTTTTTGCGCATTCCGTGAAAAAATACGTCAATGCGTTCGGACGCACTTTTTCACGTTCGCGGGGAAAAATGCTTTTGTCTGACCCTAGCCTAAGAGGAGTGGGGTGGCACACTAATTGAGGGTAATAGCTGGGTATGTGAAATAGCGGGGTGCATGTGGGCTGTGTGGAAAGATGGTGCAAGAAATGTACAGTGGGGAGATCCTGGTGTGAGCCTATAGGCTTCTCTAACAGTAATGTGTTTTAAGAGACTTCTTGAAGGACTGGAGAGATGGGGAGAGTCTGATGTTGTGGGGGCGGTTGTTCCATAGAAAGGGAGCAGCTCGGGAGAAGTCTTGAAGGCGAGAGTTGGGGGTGTGGGTACGTGGAGCTGATATCAGATTATTGGCCGAACGAAGTGGATGTACCAGCTAATAGTGGGAGGAGATGTAGGCAGGGGTGTGGTTATGGAGAGCTTTGTACGTGAGCACCAATATTTTGAGTTTGATTCTAAAGGAAATAGGGGTGAGGTGGATGAGCCTGGCACAGGCGTTCATAACAGACGACTGCAGACTTCGCTCTTTAGGCCAGAGCAAAGGTGGTTACAATAGTCAAAGCGGGAGAGCTTGGATGAACATTAGTGAAAAAGCACAGGATGGAGGTGGAGTATTTAGGCATCGCTGCAGGGGGTCTATTGTGTTGTCTAAACAGAGATAAGATGGTAGCTGAATAAATTCTGAGCGGGGACTAATCTGCTCCGCTGACGTCTTTTTTATTTTGAGAAAGTATTTTACCAGGAAGGATACATTGAGATTTCTCCCGTTTAAGTATGTCCTGGGTGGCGAGTATGTCCTGGGTGGCGAGTATGTCCTGGGTGGCGAGTATGTCCTGGGTGGCGAGTATGTCCTGGGTGGCGAGTATGTCCTGGGTGGCGAGTATGTCCTGGGTGGCGAGTATGTCCTGGGTGGCGAGTATGTCCTGGGTGGCGAGTATGTGCCGTTAGGGGTCTTGCCCAAGGACACTTACTGGAGAGGTGCGTGCTGGGATTCTTTTATTCATACCATACAATGCAATCATTAGGAGTCGGATTTTTGGATTACAGACACATTTACTCCATTCTTTGGCCAAATCCACACAGTGGAGGAGCAAGTGATGGAAACTGCCCCCCCCCATTACCTTTCCGACACAAAATATAACACAATGGATGCACCCAGAGACACATATAGAGGAAAATATTACACAATGGATGCACCCAGAGACACATAGAGGAAAATATCACACAATGGATGCACCCAGTGACACATATATAGGAAAATATCACACAATGGATGCACCCAGTGACACATATATAGGAAAATATCACACAATGGATGCGCCCAGTGACACATATAGAGGAAAATATCACACAATGGATGCACCCAGTGACACATATAGAGGGAAATATTTTCTTACCCAAACATACAAGAGAGAAATAAAGCCAATGTAAGATATCATAAAATACACACAATAAAAGGAAATTTTTTGGTGGTAGTGGCCCTTTAAGTGGTCTCACAGACAGGACACTGTGCACTGGTGACCTGGGGAGAGGAGGGGCTGCCTCCCTGACAACTTGTCAAGTCTCCCATGGACAGTAACAGAGAGACGGAGGCTCATATATGGGATAATGGCGACCTGCATAATCCCCCATCGCATGGACTGGCTGGGAGTGATGAGAGGGAGCATACAGCCTGTGGGTGCAGTACCTGCCAGCAGCCCATGCTGCAGAGCTATCAGGACACAGAGCGCTCCGAGCCAGGCCTCTCTACGCCTCATGGTGTTTTCCTTTCCGCCATGTTTCCGGAGTCCCCGAACCGCCTTAGAGTCTCCACTCCGAATAGGAATTTCCCGGTGGTGCCAGGCAGAAGCGATAGCTATCACGTGATCACGCGCTCCGCGAGGTAATCCCGCCCCCGCGAGCACTGTACGCGATGACGTCGTGCGTCCTGTGTTTACAGACAATCCGTATCCATGGCAACGGCATGGGTACGCTGTACAATGCCCACTACAGTGACGCAATGAATGCACGATTTATCACTACATTTATTATGAATAAACAGCAGGTGTAGGGGAATAAACACATGTCTTTTTTTTAATAACTAAGATGGAATCTGGCGGTTCAGGCCAAAAAAAATCTGATATTTTGATTGAACTAGAAACCTTCAAAATTATTATTATTATTATTCTTTATTTAGCATAGGTTTCTGCCGAGTGTTCCTGTTTGTTTTTAGATACCCCGTCTGAAAAAAAATTATTGAAAAATGTGGGAAATTATCCAGAGTATTTTTCCCCTAAAAACCACCGATTCGAATCCAAAAACCGCACAGCGAATCCAAAAACCGCAGAGCGAATCCAAAAACCACCAAATTGAGCCTAAAAACCACCTAATGCATCCAGTGAATCGATCCGATAAAAGCCAGCGACCCGCCAAACAGACCGCCGACCAGCTGCCGAACATTAGTAAAATAAAAATAAAACGCAATTTTTAAACCGCGTTTAAAAAAAAAAAGTGTGCATGAAAATGCCTGGAATTAATATATAAGGACCTATGAATAATAATAAAAAGGACTGTTACCGAATAAAAATAAAAAAAAACGGCATGTTAAAAAAAACGGAATTAAAAATATTGCTGGAAAAAAAAATGCCAGCATATAAAAGATACTTTTTGCTGCAAATGAAAAGAATGAACGGTTGAATAAATATTTAGATAAACTGGGATTTTTTTCTGCATTGAAACCTATGGGATTCACCTGTTTAAGCCTGTCGAATGAAACTGTTACCGGAGTCAATCAGGTTCACCTTCAATACGGCGCCGGACCGGGCACAAGCAAGGATTGTCTGAACACGAGTCTCTTCATGGAAAGGCAAACTTTATTGTGTCGTCACACAAGTGCTCACACAGGATTGAATCGCAAAGAGTGAGCCCCGTCTCCCCCCCTTACAAGGGGTCTTATACCCAAAAATACGTAATTAGGTACATCCCAATTAGCCCACCTCCCGATGACACTTTATTCCAACCAGCGTGGGTTAATACCTCCCATCGTTAGTACAAAGAAATTCCACATATTAGCAATAAATTGATACACTTCATGTTAGCTTGACAGTCTGTGATTTGCTGCTGTGCTTTTTCTGGGTTGTGCCCTCCTCCCTACCGGCTGTGTTTATTTGAGATAGCTTGGGACCTGGTCTGTTCTCTACGATCCCTTTGTTTCTCTGCGAGTCTCCATGATCTTGCCCCATTCATTCATCTTCCTGTCTCTTCGTGCCAAGAACTGGCCGGATTCTGCCTCGTTTTATTGCTAGTTCCCTAATCTACCACACATTCCTAAGATTCTATGTAAGCTTCGTTTTTCACATCTAATAAAATCTATTCTATTTACTAATGAACCAATATTCTGAACAAGATGGCCGCCTGGCTCATAGTAGCGACCATCTTTCAGCCTGATTCCACTTCATTCCCCCCTTGGCTCAAGCCTCAGGTTCTTTTCCTGATGCTTGTAGCCATCACACTCCGCTATTCTGAAATCCTTCATACCTTAGGGGACCCTTCTTCGTCGGGAACATACCCTGTGGAATTATCAGTGGTATCTTTTGTGTTGTGTGGGTGTTAGTGCTGTCTTGCACAGTGGCCATAAACATAGCCCTATGCGGTACATCAGTATCCCTACAATCAAGATCATCACTAGCATGAGTATCATGGATCCAATCTGTGAAATAAATCTCAAGATGGATCCAAACCATTCTCCGATTGCTCCAAACCCACGGAGTGGATTCCAGCCTTCGGCGGCAATTCTCCTTGCTGCACCTTGCAACTGTGCTACCTTTTCTTGGTGATCTTGAATTACCTGGTAATAGTCCGGGACTTCGTGTGTGGTGTTTTTAATAAAAGTACAACATTCATAGTGCATTGTCATTTCACACAATCCATTCAGAGCCGCACTGATTTGCTCAATCGCCATGTCATGTATCATCTGTACCTTTCGTAGCTCACGCACTTCCAGATTCAGCAGCTGGATATCCATACTAGTTCTATTCAGAATTTCATCCATTAAGTTGACATAGCTATTCAACCTTTTCATCATCTCTCGTCCCCATCCAGTCCATGCTGGCAACCATGACCATATTCGATCTATCTTTGCAAACATCTCTCTTTTCGTTCTTTCAAACACCAGTGGGTACCTAGGGTGAAGTTCTGTGTTTGTGTTTGTGTCCTCTCCCCTTAGTCTCTGGATTGGGACCAACTTGGCCAAGTAACACATTCCCGTTATTGTTGGTGGAACCCATGTGTAACACACTCTCCCACAACACACTTGGTATCCCTCCTCTAGCATGAATGGTGATAGATGTAATGTTCCCTTTGCTAACTCTACCATCATTCGCCTCATCCGTCTTGTCGTTTCTAGTACACTCTGCTTTCCATCAGACTCTCTCGTAATCACTCCTTCTTGTTCACTTGTGAGTTTTCTGCACTGTATGCATAGAAAATTTGACTGTTCCTTTGTGTCAATTGTGTATATGTATGATGTCCAGTTAAATTTACTTGAATAACACCTTTCCTTCTTATGTGTGTCCTTATCTGGTCCTATTTGGAAACACCACTCTGGGGGATATATGTACCCTATTATAGGATATCCGGACTCATATCCTTCTGGTCGTTGCATGGGTGGCCTAAAAGGGTGTATTGTGATATTCCCTGATGCAACACACTCAGATTCATTGGAACGGAAGCAAATGGGATATGGATTGTCTCTGGGTGCATTCTGCTGCACACCCAACATGTCTTTTGTCCAGACTTTTTGGCATAGTCATATTTAAATTGCACAAGTAAATGTTCTCTTGGCAAAATCTCAGATGTCACTTCTCGTTTTTGTCTCCACATGGTACGGTTCTCCATCACTGGGTGTGTACCATTCCAGATATGGGAAATATCCACTTTCCCAGCGATACCTGTTTAACCCTTTCGCTGCTGAGGCTTTTCCCGCCCCTGTGCTGAGGTCATTTTTTACCTGTTTTGCGCATCATGTTTAAACCTGTTTTGAAGGCTTATTTTAGTATATGACATCGACATATTATATATCGTTCTTTCCGTCAGACTCGGTAGATTCATAATATGTCATTATTATATGTATACGTTATGTCATGTTTGTATATTATAACAAAAAATGCAATAAAATATGTATTTTCAATAATTTACAGCGTGTAAAGTGTTTTTTTCCACATTTTAACATGCGAGCAATTGCGGTTATATTTTGTATGGGGTGCGCTTGTTAAAAAAATTAGAGATGGGGTCTCGTTACATTTTTTTTTGGGGAAAATGACACCATTTTTAACAAACGCACCGCATACAAAAATCGTTAATGCAGCATCATTGTTCACATTATAATTGAAATGGGAACAATATTGCTGCATTAACAAAACAAAAAAAAAAAAAAAAAAAGTGTTTATTTTTTTTTTTTTTAATTTTTTTTTTTAATTTTTTTTTTTATTTTTCTTTTTTTTTTTTAAATTTTTTTTTTAAATTTTTTTTTATTTTTATTTTTTTTTTTTTTTTACAATTTTTTTTACTTTCATGTTTGGTATCGTTGGAACGGCCATGCTCTGGCCGATCCAACGATATCAAAATTTAACCCCTAACTGCCACGGATTGGGAGATAGGGAGTTCATTGGAACTCCCTATCTCCACACTTCGTGGCAGTTAGGGGTTAATGCTAGGACTGGCGTCATCGTGCTGCGCACGATGACGCCAGTCCTCTGGGGGAGTTCCCGGAAGCTTGGCCGACATCCAAGATGTCGGCCAGCTCCCGGGAAGGATCGCAAATCGGCGCTTTTCAGCGCCGATTTGCGATCCAGCTCCCCAGGGGTTAATGCCAGGCATCATTTGGAAGGGCAGGCTGTGCCCTTCCAAATGATGCCTGGGTTAAGCCCCTGTGAGCCGCCGATCGGGAGGGAGAGAGGTCCGAAGGACCTCCCCCCCTCCCTTTCAGGCGCCTCCTCCGCACATGCGGGGGGCGCGCCTGAATTATGTGTCATCGCGGGGGCGCGATGACACATAATAATGGCGGCCACTGCTCCGGATGCCGGGCTGACATCCAGGATGTCAGCCCGCACCGGAGGGCCAGCGATCGGCCGGAACCCGGCCGAACGCTGACCCCAATGCGAGGACGCGCTCAGCGCGTCCTCCGCATACCAGCGGGAATGCTGAGGACGCGCTGAGCGCGTCCTTAGCATTCAAGTGGTTAATTGGGGCATGCTCCACGCGAGAGTCCATAAATCAAATTAGCAAGATACAAAATCAGCACCACAAATGCCCCGAATGTCAGAATTCCTTGGGCAATTCTTTTCACAGTCACATAAACCCAATCCCTCCCCACCGGAATTTCAAAAGTAAAGAACATTACTGGATGATCAAGGGTGGGGGCCGGGCCCCTAAAAAGCACCCTGTGGGTATCCCCCGTTGGCGGGTGGTCAGGACCTGTGCCCATCAAAACACCCACTTGTTGATCCTCTGAATTATCTGGGTTAGGATCATTTAGGTGCTCGTGGCTACTGTGGTCTTTGTCAGCTTCAGCCTCAGCGGGTTGGTCTCGTTGGTAATGACCTTCCATGCTGGTTCAGGACTGGCTGCAGCTGCTTTCACTCTGGAGTGATGTATCCACGGAACCACTTCGGCAACCTTTACTGCTGTAGGGGTTGATAACAGAACAATGTAAGGACCTCTCCATTTTGGACCCAGTGGATCATTTTTCCACTCTTTTACCCATACTGTGTCACCCGGACAATACTTATGCAGTGAAGGATATAGAAAGTGAGGTATATTATCCCCCACCCAAGTATTCAATTTCTGCATTGATTTCCCCAACATTACAACCTGTTCAGTTAATTTATTTTCTCCCAATGCCCGAAGGTCCCCCCTTAGTCCATTAATCAGAGGAGTTGGCCGTCCAAACATAAGTTCGTACGGACTTAGCTTCAATTGGGGGGTTGGTCTGCACCTAATGTGCAAGAGGACTATCGGCAGCTAGTCCAACCAGCCCAGTGACGTCTCTTGGCACAGTTTGGACATCAAAGTCTTTAGGGTGCGGTTCATTCTCTCGACTTTTCCCGAACTTTGGGGCCTGTAGGCAGTATGTAGCTTCCAGGTAATACCCAGTAGCCGGGCGAGTTGCTGTAGACAGTTCTGTATAAATGCAGGGCCATTGTCCGACCCTATTTCGAGTGGAAGTCCATAACGTGGTATTATTTCTTTCATCAGACTCTTTACCACCTCTGTGGTCTTTTCAGTTCTCGTTGGGAAAGCTTCCACCCATCCTGTTAAAGTGCACACCATCACCAGTAAATATTTGTATCCTTTGCAGGGTGGCAGCACTGTAAAGTCTATTTGTAATGATGCCATTGGGGATAGCCCGTTTGGCTGTTTCCCTGGAGGTTGAGATGGGCCTGTTCTTGGGTTATTTTTGGCACATGTTACGCACTGCTGGGCTATTGCTTTGCAAATTACTGACAATCCTGGTACATAGAAATGTGGCTCCAACTGCTGCTCCATCATTTCTCTTCCTCCATGGGTACTTGCGTGTAGTGCTCTTACGATTTCAGGAGCCAAAGTTGCTGGTAGGACTATTTGTCCGTTTTTCAACTGGAACCATCCATCTTCTCCATATTCTCCTGGTTCTTCTGTCAGCCACTTCTTTTCTTTCTCCGAGTACACAAGTGTCCATTCACTTAGTGGCGCCGGTAGGAGTGCAGCCACCACTGGTTTTGCCTTGTATTGTGCCAATTCTTCATGACTTCCCCAGACGAATTCTTCTTTTGGGAAATAGTATCGCCATGCGAAGAACAGTAAATCTTGTCTGTCCTGTGAATCTCTTACTGCTGGTATGAAAAAGTTCATTGCACTTTTCTTCATTCTTGGCAGTCTGTTCTTGATAAGGATCTCCTTGAGGAAGAACCTCACCAACGGGGCTTGGTATTCTTCTGCTCCCAATTCTCCCAGACTGTGCAGTATTCGTGTGATTCATAGATTATCGTGAGGATTATTTGTCAAATTTTCAAAACGTGAGGCAAAATTTTCTGCTCGTTCAACTTCAGTTATTTCTTTGTCTTCTGCACACTCCCCTATTATTTTTACGCCGAAGAATTTCAGCATCATTTTGTAAGCTCTGCGTAGTCTTTGCTGAACTTCTGAGGTGTCAATCATCAGGCGTGTTTCTTTCGGATTCAGAGGAGTGGAATAGAAATTTCGGCCTTGTGTTTGAGTTGGGAAAAGCCATTGGATGTAATCATGATTGAGTTCTAACAGTTCATAATCATCTTGCCATTTGTGCAACATTATTTCAATGAATTCGCCTTTGGGTTCAAATTTTCTCCAATTCATGTAGAACTCGTAATTTGGCATGGGAGGTTGAGGTTCTGTCAGGACCCCTGTCTGGAGCCCCCCAGCACCCCACGTAAAGCCCGCCGTAAACGGAAGAAAGGCAAACCTGGTGCTGCGTTTTCATGAGTGCAGGGCAGCACTTCCATAACACTGCCTTCAGGATGTCCAACCTTGCTCTTAGCACTGGAAGCACCTGTTAATCCTGCAATCAAGTGACTGTTTGCCTACTTAAGGGTGGAACACCCAGAAGGCAATGCTTCAGCATTATGGTTCCAGAGCCAGCAAGTGAAGCACACTGAGACCCAGAACTATCCTGTGCTTACCCTCTGCATCCAGAGACTATTCTGTCAAACCCCTGTATCCCGTGACCTCCAGAGGTTTCACCCGAGACCCCTGCATCCTGGTTTCCCGCTGTTTCATCTGCCTCCTGAAATACCAGCATTCAAGAAACCATCCAGCCCTTTTCCTGTCCTGTCTCGTATCCCCAGTAAGTCTCCTCCGTGTGTCTGCCCTCTGTGTCTTCTTGTATTGTTTCCAGCATCCCTTCGTGCCCACCTAAGATTGCTTATTCCATTGGTCCCTCTCCTTAAGTGCTGCCCTTCATCCTGCATAACCTGGACTTATTATTTATCTGAAACCTGACAATAAACACCTGTTTTCCTTAACCTGGTCTCCGTGTGTCACTGCATCCTGGGTTCGGAACCTTGCCTGTCACGCTGGTACCTTACAGAACCCTTACAGGTTCTTGCTTGCAGGGTAGGACCTTGACTTGCTCAATTGTTGGTGGTGGTTTTGCAGCTGCTTTTGCGGCCTGGTCTGCGCGTCTGTTGCCTTTTGGAATTTCATCATGGCCTTTTTGGTGGCCACGACAGTGCATGATGCTGACAGCACTTGGTTTCCATACAGCTTCCAGGAGGGCCGCGATTTCAGCTGCATACTTGATTTGTTGTCCTGAGGACGTGAGTAGGCCTCTTTCTTTGTAGAGTGCACCATGTGCATGGACTGTCATGAAAGCATATTTGGAATCAGTGTAGATATTTACTCTCTTGCCTTCTGAGATTTCTAGAGCTCTGGTTAGGGCCGTTATTTCAGCCAACTGTGCAGAAGTGTGGCCTGGCAGTGGCTTTGCTTCGATAATTTCTTCTGCTGAGACTACTGCATAGCCGGAGACTTTCTTCCCATCATCCATGTAGCTGCTACCATCGGTGAATATTTAATCAGCCTTGATGCCACATGGTACCGACAATAATTACAATCTGTGTTTGACTCCCGATGAAGCCGGTTCTGTACCGGCGAAACACGTGTCGAGTCCTGGTTATCTTTTAAAAATGTCTTGCACAATATGATTTGACAGGGAGATAATAGAATCCTTAACTTTTAGGGACAGCCTTTTTGGTCAATTAGGTGCTTTTTGCCTTTCAATAGTAACGTGGTTCAGTGATGGTTGACTTTTCCATGTGTTGCTGATTTGTTAAGGACAGGTGCATGCCAATTTGTACGCTTTTGACTTTTCAATCTTTTGGTACTTTAACCTCTATGTCTTGTTGAATGGTTGACAACTTTAATTATCACATTTGATATATGCCTCTTTGCTAACTGATCCCCTTCTGTGAGTTTTTTTTTTTTTTGCCTCGCAGTTTACAATCTTTTGCTTATAGCTGTATTAAGCCTTCATACAAGGTAGCCAGGCCAAATGAACGTTGCTGTATTTAGTTCGATATTCTGGCTCTTACCAACCTTGGGCTGATTATTTTCAGTATAATTGTGGGCATTGTGCATGTATTTCAGTGTGGTGTTATTTAACACTCTCGATTTGCCAATATTAAGGTACAGTTTGCATTTTATGTCCATGGGGCATTCGCTTCAATTCATTACTAATACTGTGGTGTTCCATCTCCAACTGAAGGCATATATTCGTTTCTTATAAGTTCCAACCAAGCAGTTCACAATTCTCAGCTTATAGCTTTATTAAGCTTGTATACAAGGTAGCCAGGCCAAATGAACGTCGCTGTATGTAGTTCGTTATTCTGGCTTTTACCAACCTTGGGCTAATTTATCCTCAGTACCATTGTGGGCACTGTGCATGTATTTTAGTGCGGTGTTATTTAATACTCTCTATTTGTCAATATTAAGGTACAATTTGCATTTTATGTCCATGGGGCATTCGCTCCAATTCATTATCAATACTGTGGTTTTCCATCTCCACTGAAGGCATATATTTGTTCCCCATAAGTTCTAACCAAGCAATTCGCTTTGTATTTGTTACATATTTCTGCTCTCCCTGCAACATACTGTGCCTACGTCTAAGTGTCTATATGTTTTTTAACATTTACTGTCGGTTTTATTTTCTGTGTGTCCTATTATGACTAATAAAAGTTATGTTTTAAATCAGCACTCCCTCTCAGTGATCTGAGGGTTTATCCCTTATATCTCCTTTCGCTTCGTTATAGTTCATTACTAGGTTTAGTCCTTATTGGGTGTGTCCACGCCCGGTGTCTAGTAGTCACTCGGGGTGGGGTGATTGTTCACCTCCCCGGTGGAGGTCTGTTTTCTTTCTTTTTCAATTACCATCGGTGAATAGCTGTAGGTTGTATCTGTCGAGGGGTACGTCTTTCAGATCTGGCCTGCTACTGAACACTTCTTCCATGACTTGGAGGCACTCATGATCTGGATCCTCTTCACAGTCAGGCAGTAAAGTAGCAGGGTTCAAGGTAGCGATGAGGTCCAAATGAACCCGTGGGTTTTCACACATCATGGCTTGGTACTTCGTCATCCGGCTGTTACTGAACCAGTAGCCTCCTTTCACATCCAGCAGGGCCTTGACAGCGTGGGGCACCTTGACATGAAGAACTTGTCCAAGGGTCAGCTTGTCTGCTTCTGCTATCAGCATTGTGGTGGTTGTCACTGCTTTCAGACATGGGGGTAGGCCACAAGCCACAGGGTCAAGTTGCTTGGAAAGATAGACCACAGGCCTCAGCCAAGAGCCGAAACTCCTGTTGCTGTTTGATTATGTTCATGCACGAACAGCTGGAAGGGCTTCCTATGATCTGGCAGGCCCAGGGCAGGAGCCTCCATTAGCAGGGTTTTTAATTTCAGGAAAGCTGCTTCTTGCTCTTCTTTCCATTGAAAGGGGTCTTGTTCTCCCCCCTTGGTGGCTTGATGAAGGGGCTTGGCAATATCTGCGAAGTTGGGGATCCACAGGCGGCAGAAGCCTGCAGCTCCCAGGAACTCACGGACTTGTCTTCTGGTCTTTGGTTGGGGTATGCGGCACACTGCTTCTTTTCTTTCTGCCCCCAATGCACGTTTGGTACCTGTTAACTGGAATCCCAGGTATTTTACACTTTGTCTGCATATTTGTGCTTTCTTTCTAGACACTCTGTAACCTGCTTGGCACAGCAGATACAGCAGGGCTTTTGTGGCAGATAAACAGTCTTTTTCTGTGGGGGAAGCCAGTAATAAATCATCAACATATTGGAGTAACACAACTTTGTCTGGCTGAGCGTTGAAGGCGAGGAGATCTTGGCTGAGAGCGCAACCGAAAATCGTGGGCGAATTTTTGAAACCTTGAGGGAGGCGTGTCCACGTCATTTGATGGCGCGCCCCCGTGGTGGACTCCTCCCACTGAAATGCAAAAATGGGCTGGCTTGCTGGAGCCAGACGGATGCAAAAGAAAGCGTCTTTTAAATCAAGCACTGTGTAATATTTTGTATCTCCGGGAATTAATGCCAGCAAATTATATGGATTAGGAACCACAGGGTGTAGAGTTACTGTGGCCTCGTTGACAGCCCGTAAATCTTGGACGGGGCGGTACTCCTGTGTGCCCTCTTTCAGTACTGGCAGTAGGGGTGTGTTCCACGGTGACACGCAGAATTTCAATATGCCGTGATCTTTGAGTCTCTGTAAATGTATCTGTATATTCTGCTTGGCTTTCTGTGGGATATGATATTGTTTTAGGGCCACAGGTGTTGCACCGGGCTTCTATTCCACGTATACCGGGGGTATGTTTATGGCAAGTCCGGGCGGGTTTTCCTCCGCCCATACCCCAGGAATTTCAAGGAGTAGTGCATACGGGTCCGGCGCGGCAGGCGGAGTAGATGCCGTGCGCCATTCTTCCTCCCTTGGCATAATAACTGCGATTTTTACAGACTGAGGGTGGTGTTGGCTGGCTGGGTTATGCTGCCGAGCAGAGCCACCATTCTCAGGCAGGTCTAATTGAGAGTGACCCCCGGGAAGGAACGTAATTTGGGCTTGCAATTTGCAAAGGATATCCCGCCCCAGGAGCTGGATGGGACATTCGGGCATATACAAAAATTCATGTTCAACATTATGCCCTCCCACACTACATTTTCTAGAAGCAAGAAAGGGATATTTAGCAGACACTCCCATTGCTCCCATAATATCAACCTCATTTCCCATTGGGGGTGCAATTTGCTTTGTTACAACAGAATATTCGGCACCGGTATCAACCATAAAAATTTCATCTTTATTTCCCACTCTCATAGTGACCGTGGGCTTGTGGTTACCGAGCGGGATGGGCCCAGGTCCTTGTCAATATGCATCCTGCCCTTCAAATGATGTTCCCGCCAGTCCCACAAACCCTGCTCCGGCATCCTCATTTATCTCATACCTGCCGTTCGTTACCTGGCCGTTAGAGGCTTGACCTCCCGCTTCCCCAGACTCCCCTTGCCCCCCAAATTTAGCCAAAAATGCAGGGCAATCATTTTTCCAGTGACCTTCACCCCGGCACCAGGCGCACTGGTTGGGTCCCAGGGGTTCCCTAGGGGCTCCCCTACCTCTTCCTCTAGCCCCCCTACCCCTTGCCCTCCCTCTATCTGGGCCACCTCGTCCTCCACCATTCCCCATATATCAGACCACTCCGGTATGTCCCTTCTGTTTCTTTATCTCTTCTAGATCTCGGTTATAATACACCTTATTAGCAATCTCAACTAATTCACTAATACCTTTCCCCAAAAACCCATCTATTCTCTGTATTTTGTTCCGTATATCCCTCTGTGACTGTCCCACAAACGAAGAGTTAATTAACCTCTGGTTCTCCGTTGCCTCAGGATCAATAGGACTATACATCCTGTACGCATCCAGTAATCTCTCTAGAAACGCACTTGGATTCCTTAACTTCTTGTATCACATCTGCTATTTTTCCCATATTTGTGGGCTTCTTCCCTCCCGCTTTAACACCCATTATTACCGCTGTTCTAGATGTCTGTAGATGGGCAATACCTTCAGGTGTGTTGTACGGCCACTTAGGATCTGTTTTGGGGTAATGTTCCTCTGCCCACGCTTCTGGCTGGGGCTTAGCATCTGCTACAGCCTGGGCGCGTAAAATCTTTTGCGTGCTACTATTTATTCGGGCTCTTTCTTCTGTGGTAAACATTGTCAACATTAATTGCTGACAATCTGCCCATGTGGGGTTATGTGTGAGCATAACTGACTCTATCATACTGGCCACTGCTGCGGGATTTGTGGAATACAGTGGTGTGTGTGTTTTCCAGTTAAAAAGATCTGTTGTCGTGAATGGGACGTATGTGTATTGCATTGGCCCCGGATTCCCATCCGCCAGTGGAGGGCCTGGCACCTCCCGCAAGGGCATCTGCATAGCGCTCTGGTAGGGATTGTGTTGGTATAGATCCCGGGGTTTATGTATATTATTCGCTGCGCGTGTGGTAACTCCCTGTTTCTCATCCTCCTTTTCGCTATCACCATCCCCATGGGATACTAATTTATATATGCTCCCATCGGGCATCTCAATCTTCTCTGGAGCCTCTCTGTCCCCTCCACCCGCTGCACCCTGCTCCTCCTCCGCAATCCCACGAGACGGAGCTGAGGGAGCTGACCGAGGCACAGCAGCTGCCCGCTCCCCCCTCTCCGCCCGCGCAACTGCGGCACTCAAAGCTTCTCTAGCTGCCTCATAACACGATGGATAAGGTGGGGGCAAAACATCACTCTCTTCCGGCTGTTCCACCAACACCGGTCTCTCTCTCTCCTCACAATTTGGGGGTACTTGCTTCTTATTTTTCCCCGCTACCATTATAAAATGGCTCTTATCTTTTATACAATATCTCCATATATCTATATACGGGTACTGTTCAGGATGTCCGTATTGCTCGGTGACTTGAGAATGCACTTTCTGCACTAGCTCTGGGTCCATCGACCCCCTGCTCTGGCCATTCTGGGACTAACATTGGCCATACAACTGTACACATTAATCTCAGCTTTTCATTTGTCAATTCTACACCATAGTCATGTGTTGTATATAGCACCCCAAAATTCCGCACCATATATTCCAGGGGCGTCTCACCCTCTTTCACCTTCTTGGGCTTGGATGACCCGTTACCCATTGTTACTCTTGGAAACAGTACCCTTTTTCAACACAGATATATTACTTTTAACAATAACAATTAGAATCTACAGTCTGATACTTCAGCCAACAATTCGTTCGTGTCTGGGACGCTTCCTCCGTCAGTAGCCGACTGCAGTCGCCTGAGCCGGAACCGTACACTCGGGAGTCAACTCTCGTCTTTGCTTCCTCGCGGAGCGAGTAGGCGCGCGTTCACTCACAGCACTCGAGTCAATTCATTCACAGCACATACTGTATCAGATACTTTCAGCACATAACAAAACATAAACACTTCAACTCTTTCTACTAGCCGAGGGTACTCAGTCCCTCATCTGTGGCTCCTTATACCCCGTAATTTGAACTCTAACTCTTACCTGCTTGTGTCTATGTGCACCCCGTTCTATAACTACACTCCCGTCTGCAATTCCAATTTGCCTATGGATAATCTACCCACCCGGCACCACTATCTCTGCAGCTACCGCTGGCTTCAATAAGCCCTCTTCACTACACAACGTACACACTAGCACTGACTCAGGGCTCTAAACCCAGTCACAGAAATCCCTCCTCCTTTCCTTTTATCCACGTGGCGAAGCTTTGTTTACAAACACTGACTATGACTATGCAACTCCACGTGGCTACTCTCTCCCTCTCTTACAGAACTACCCTTTGGTTGGCATCCAATTCCCCCGAATCCAGACACGCGCTAGCCACTCTGGCTCCTTTGCATTGTCCGTGCTATCAGCGGCGGGCTAGGTATCCCAACGAGACCGTGGCCATCGGGTCTCCTTATCCGTCTATCTCAGTCGGAAGTTCCCTTAGATACCGGTATCTCCTTCAGACATACAAACATAGAAGACACTTTACCTATCGCCGGCGCTGCTCGCTGTTTCCTCAGACTCGATGGTGTCCCAGGTTCCCAGGGGCCGGGAGTCCGTTTGGGACGAGACAAGGTCCACTGAACAGGAAATCCTGCTTGGCGCCTGCAGATGTCAGCTCACCTTCAACGGACGCCCAACCGACGGGATACTTGCACCTGCAGTCAACACAGTGTGTTCAGCAGCTGTTGCTTATGCCGGAAAGGGCGACCAATCCCGGCTATCGAGCCCCCAAAAATGTTACCGGAGTCAATCAGGTTCACTTTCAATACGGCGCCGGACCGGGCACAAGCAAGGATTGTCTGAACACGAGTCTCTTCAGGAAAGGCAAACTTTATTGTGTCGTCACACAAGTGCTCACACAGGATTGAATCGCAAAGAGTGAGCCCCGTCTCCCCCCCTTACAAGGGGTCTTATACCCAAAAATACGTAATTAGGTACATCCCAATTAGCCCACCTCCCGATGACACTTTATTCCACCCCACGTGGGTTAATACCTCCCATCGTTAGTACAAAGAAATTCCACATATTAGCAATAAATTGATACACTTCATGTTAGCTTGACAGTCCGTGATTTGCTGCTGTGCTTTTTCTGGGTTGTGCCCTCCTCCCTACCGGCTGTGTTTATTTGAGATAGCTTGGGACCTGGTCTGTTCTCTACGATCCCTTTGTTTCTCTGCGAGTCTCCATGACCTTGCCCCATTCATTCATCTTCCTGTCTCTTCGTGCCAAGAACTGGCCAGATTCTGCCTCGTTTTATTGCTAGTTCCCTAATCTACCACACATTCCTAAGATTCTAAGTAAGCTTTGTTTTTCACATCTAATAAAATCTATTCTATTTACTAATGAACCAATATTCTGAACAAGATGGCCGCCTGGCTCATAGTAGCGACCATCTTTCAGCCTGATTCCACTTCATTCCCCCCTTGGCTCAAGCCTCAGGTTCTTTTCCTGATGCTTGTAGCCATCACACTCCGCTATTCTGAAATCCTTCATACCTTAGGGGACCCGTCTTCGTCGGGAACATACCCTGTGGAATTATCAGTGGTATCTTTTGTGTTGGTGTGGGTGTTAGTGCTGTCTTGCACAGTGGCCATAAACATAGCCCTATGCGGTACATCAGTATCCCTACAATCAAGATCATCACTAGCATGAGTATCATGGATCCAATCTGTGAAATAAATCTCAAGATGGATCCAAACCATTCTCCGATTGCTCCAAACCCACGGAGTGGATTCCAGCCTTCGGCGGCAATTCTCCTTGCTGCACCTTGCAACTGTGTTACCTTTTCTTGGTGATCTTGAATTACCTGGTAATAGTCCGGGACTTCGTGTGTGGTGTTTTTAATAAAAGTACAACATTCATAGTGCATTGTCATTTCACACAATCCATTCAGAGCCGCACTGATTTGCTCAATCGCCATGTCATGTATCATCTGTACCTTTCGTAGCTCACGCACTTCCAGATTCAGCAGCTGGATATCCATACTAGTTCTATTCAGAATTTCATCCATTAAGTTGACATAGCTATTCAACCTTTTCATCATCTCTCGTCCCCATCCAGTCCATGCTGGCAACCATGACCATATTCGATCTATCTTTGCAAACATCTCTCTTTTCGTTCTTTCAAACACCAGTGGGTACCTAGGGTGAAGTTCTGTGTTTGTGTCCTCTCCCCTTATTCTCTGGATTGGGACCAACTTGGCCAAGTAACACATTCCCGTTATTGTTGGTGGAACCCATGTGTAACACACTCTCCCACAACACACTTGGTATCCCTCCTCTAGCATGAATGGTGATAGATGTAATGTTCCCTTTGCTAACTCTACCATCATTGCCTCATCCGTCTCGTCGTTTCTAGTACACTCTGCTTTCCATCAGACTCTCTCGTAATCACTCCTTCTTGTTCACTTGTGAGTTTTCTGCACTGTATGTATAGAAAATTTGACTGTTCCTTTGTGTCAATTGTGTATATGTATGATGTCCAGTTAAATTTACTTGAATAACACCTTTCCTTCTTATGTGTGTCCTTATCTGGTCCTATTTGGAAACACCACTCTGGGGGATATATGTACCCTATTATAGGATATCCGGACTCATATCCTTCTGGTCGTTGCATGGGTGGCCTAAAAGGGTGTATTGTGATATTCCCTGATGCAAACACACTCAGATTCATTGGAACGGAAGCAAATGGGATATGGATTGTCTCTGGGTGCATTCTGCTGCACACCCAACATGTCTTTTGTCCAGACTTTTTGGCATAGTCATATTTAAATCGAAACATTAGTAAAATAAAACGCAACTTTTAAACCGCGTTTAAAAAAAAAAGTGTGCATGAAAATGCCTGGAATTAATATATAAGGACCTATGAATAATAATAAAAAGGACTGTTACAGAATAAAAAAAACGGAATTAAAAATATTGCTGGAAAAAAAAATGCCAGCATATAAAAGATACTTTTTGCTGCAAATGAAAAGAATAAACGGTTGAATAAATATTTAGATAAACTGGGATTTTTTTCTGCATTGAAACCTATGGGATTCACCTGTTTAAGCCTGTCGAATGAAACCACCAAAAATCAGGGCATTTCACTGACATTTTGGTGTTGTTCGGTGTTCTCTGAATAGATTAACCAATGTGACTGTGCATTTATATACATAAATATAATTATTAATGAGATATTTATTATGCATGAGGTCATTGGTCCCAGCTTAACAAATCTGAATGCCCTTCGGTATCTAGAAAAAAAAGAGAGAACCCCCTGGAAGAAAATCAAAAACCTTCATTTTTACCTTATGTATCCATCCTCTGTTTATCTATTGTTCTCATCTCGGCGTTCCTCTGGCATTCAGGATAAATGTTTAAATATTTTTCCCACTATTGAGAAGACATATTCTTTACGTCGTATATTTTTAGGACATCCACCTTTACCCCTGAGCAACACAAATAAGACAAACCATTTCCCAATTAAAATAGATTTATGCAATTTATTAAAAAAACACAATGAGACATATATATAAATTAATACTACATTTATTAGTTAAATTTATCATAATAAAAGTCATTTTGAAGAATATAACAGGTGAATAGGGGATTTATGAGCCAGAACAAAGCCTGAATGTTATGATTTTGACCAGGAAAATGGCCATGATATGGGCGACCTCTGGACTCACGAAGAGTCGTCCTTCAGCACCCAGGACAGGAAAAACTCCTTTGGGAGAAACCTCTGAGAGAACCATGGCATGACGGACTGCCCTTCTCTCTGGGCATTAAGAGGTTAATACAAAGATAGGGCTTGTTCTGTTTAAAATATGGACAAACAAATTGGATAGACAGACACAGACAGACAGACATAAAACATAAACTCTAAACAGGCAAAATACGGGCATTACCTGTTGCGCGCTGGCCTACCCCCCCCCTCCCTGCAAACCTCGCAGCGCACGCAAATCTTAAGGGGATGCTCATCCCAACTAAAGATGCACCGCTCTTTCTAAAAGGGTATACGAGTAGGAACGCTATAATATAGCGTCCCCTGCTAGAACCTCCAAAGCACCAAGGTCAGATTTAGGGGTAGTCACGCTCGAAGTCTTGAGACACATCCAAATGAGGCACAGATCTCCACACCATAAGAGGGATACGGGGACAGCAGCTCAAGAGGTGAATCTCTGTCACAGCCTCGGACGTGTCTGTGAGATAATAGAATGTTCAAACAGCTACCGCAGAACCTACCTTTATGACATCACAGAAGCTACCCTTATGACAGGACAGGGTGCCTGTAATGGTGAGCCCCCTATAGGGTGATGGGGAGCCCCCAATCTGCGGAGATTGAAGCCTTTAGGGCAGGTATACAGATTCCAGGGAACAAACCAGGATATGTACAGGAATTAGAAAGATCCCTAAGCCCTGACTGAGATCCTTGAAAGGTGGTCTCGAAATACTAACTAAGCTAGGTCTGCAAGGTGTATAAAACATAAACCAGACATACAATGAATGCAGGTATACAGATTCCAGGGAACAAACCAAGATATTTACAGAAACTAGAAAGATCCCTAAGCCCTGACTGAGATCCTTGAAAGGTGGTCTCGAAATACTAACTAAGCTAGGTCTGCAAGGTGTGCAAAACATAAACCAGACATACAATGAATGCAGGTAATACACGGATAAATATAAGCACGGTACAGGGGACAGACAGAAGAGAGATCCAAACACAAGAGCCAAAGGTCATACACGGAATATCATAACTTGAGGGGTCAGACAAGAGAGAGATCCTAAACACATGAGCCAGAGGTCATACACAGAATATCAAAGTTAAACAGCACGCGGGGACTAGGTAAGAAAGACTATCCTGGTCCAAGGACCAAGGGAATGTCTGGCCCTACATATAGGGCAGAACAGGTCATGTGACCGCAGACCAATAAGCCCAACAGATGGCCTGCAGCCTGAAAATGAAAACAAACAGGAATCCCTGCTACCACCAGCAGGAGGGAGGGCCGAGACGTGACAGTGCCATGGTGATTCATCAACAGCTAAGAATAAACATCCCTGAGGAGAATGGGAGAAGGACATTAAAATCAATATAAATGGGATTGTAATTAGGGATGAGCCGAACACTCCCCGAGTTCGGTTCGAGCCCGAACCCGAACTTTCCATTTGTTCGGTCCGAACCCGAACCCGAACTCGATCCCAATGCAAGTCAATGGGGCTGAAAATTCGGTTTTTAGAGTGCCCTCCAAGAGGGAATATATGCTAGATATTTGCCATAAAAGGTGTATGGGGGTCCGGGTAGTGCCCTGGGGGACAGGAAACAAGGACAAAAAGTTTAAAAAAAAACGTTTTTAAAGGGACAGTGAGTTTTCCATGAAATAAGGGTTAAAAATAAAAACGAAAAATTCCTTCAAATATCGTGCCTAGGAGGTCCCCATAACCTGCCCGTGAAGTGGCGGATTTCTAGGATGTATAGAAACACTTAAAAACAAAAAAATGACGTTTCATATGACTGTAAATGCTTTTCCTTTAATCTATCCATAAACAACTGCTTGGGGCGGCAGCCTGTATGAAAAGAGGAGACATTTTCGTACACGCAGAAAAAGTTTACTGATTTTTTTGGGCTAAATTATTATGAAATATATGCAGGCTTTGGATGAAAGTAACAATAGGTGCTTTAAAATTGGTCCTTTAGCATCCCCAACAGTGCCGTCACACCGTAACCTCTCTGAGGATATGAATCTGATACAGGCGTCAGTGGCAGTGCACCCAAATATTGTGCTTTTGGTGCCAGGCCTGCAAGTACTATCATACAGTAACCCCTCTGTGGTATTGTGGAAGAATGCAGGGGTGGACCATGTGGTCCTATATTGAAAAGATATGATTCTGGTCAAGGCGTCAGTGCACCCAGATATTGTGCCTTTAATGCCAGGCCAGCAAGTATCATCATACAGTAACCCCTCTGTGGTATTGTGGAAGAGTGCAGGGGTGGACCATGTGGTCCTATATTGAATTTTTTTATCTGTTGTGACGGGACGGCCGCCACTACGCTGTAGCGCAGTACAACAGTTCAAGTGTTTATTTATTTGGGTGTTATTAAAAGTTCGTTAGCCCTTATTTTTATAAGTACCTCAATATGATTTTCCCTGTTGTTCCCCTGTTCCCCGCTCATTCAGAGCCACGGAAAGTTCACCAGACGAGCTGGCACCGAGCCTCAAGATAAGGGCTGCACCCACCAGGGGGGCCCAAGGTGAACAGAGGGAATTTGGGCCATGGCTAGGCAGTGGCAGAAATCACCCCAGGAGGGCTGAGGGCAGACCAGGGGAGAACAATGTCTTTTTTCCCCATAAATAAGCCTGTGTTCTCCATGAAAAATAAATCACTCATTTGAACCTTTACTCCTGCCTCGGCTAGTAATTGGGGATAACAGGGTTTTGGGAACTGGGACGCTTCAAGGACCTCTCTACAGCGCTGCAAACTCGGAGTATCCTACGAGCACCAGCGACACCTCGCTACCACACTACTGACCTCCAGGTGTACTCGGCGCTGACGGCGGATCTACTCACCCCGAGTAGCGGGATCCGTCACATCTGTTAATGGGCGTCAGTGCACCCAGATATTGTGCCTTTAATGCCAGGCCAGCGAGTATCATCATACAGTAACCCCTCTGTGGTATTGTGGAAGAATGCAGGGGTGGACCTTGCGGTCCTATATTGAAAAGTGTTTGATCTGGTAATGGGCGTCAGTGCACCCAGATATTGTGCCTTTAATGCCAGGCCAGTGAAAGGTATTTTAATATGATAGGTAGTGTGAATCCACCCCCCCATTATAAGTGTCAAACCCTGCAAGTCTTTTACTTACATAGGATGTTAGCCTGTGAAATTTAGCCATTTCCTTTGTGTGCAGGAAAGGGTGTGTGAACAGTGGATGCTAGAAAAGTGTATGCTAGAAAAAGCCATCTTTGAATCAATATAGTAATTTTTGGCTCACTGTTGGTTAAACTCTGACGTAGAAATGTATCTGTATGCTGATTGGCTATAAGTTCTTTGAAATCTAATAAAAGACCCGTCTAACAAAGGATATTTCAGACAGGACTGACGCTACATTGCTTTGTGGCTGATTTTGTTGTCTCTCGCCATGGTGCAGCGCCGCGCCCGGTCTTCAACTTTGATATCTGAGAAGAAACTTGAAAAAGGTTTATTGAAATTTCATAAATGGTAATTATTATAGGGAGTTTGTTTTGTTTGCTTTAAATCCAAATTTATCAGTTGTTGTCTGAAGTGGGATTTGCCATTCAAATGTATCCTTACATTTGCTTGTTCAGATTTTGCGAACCTGCCTCCAGGCTTGGTTTTTGTTTATTTTTCTTGACGTTAAAGCTATGGTTCAGAGCTTGTTGATTATTTTTTGATTTATTTTTTTGGTGCAAGGTTGGACTCTTTGTCTTGGTTTGTTTTTGTCATTTTATGTATTGTAGTAAAGGAAAAATCGTTTGAGGACCTCACGTGTGTTTGAACTCGCCCGGTGTGCTGAGTATTTGTATATGCTGGAAATTGAACTCATAAAAAAAGGAAAGATGTTTCTAGTTGTATTGTCTCCGTTCTGTGTCTATCTTGTACTTCAATTCTGGTGTTTCTGGGTCGTCCACATCTTGTAATTGTGAGGATTTTATTTTAATTGATTAGATTTTCATTTCTTCTCATATAGCAAAAATGATTATCTCCCATTGAGAGACAGTTTTTTCTTTTTCCTCTTATTTTTTTTATTTTCTTGCGCGCTGCTGCCATTTTTTTCTTTATGTTTTTGCTGCATGTGTTTGCGCGCTGATTCTAAAGGATTTGCTAACTGTTTTTTCTTTCAGATTGCATGTTTGTTTTTGTTTTATTTTTTATTTTGTTTCTGGCCATTGATTGCGTCTGTTTATTTACATGTTTGTCTTTACTAACTATTAATGTATGTGTTTATCTTTGATGTTTTGTATTTCGTAGTTTTGATATTATGTTTTTTATATGTAATTTATGTATAGGGACTGCTTCTCTTAAACGAGGTTGCTTTGTTTCTGTGTCATTACTGCCTTGCCTCGTGTAAAAAAAAAAAAAAAAAAAAAGCCCCAGGAAATGGAGACAATAGGGCTTTACTTTTACAGTAAATTTCAAAAATGACTGCTTTTTTTTGTTCTTAGCTTATGTTTGAAAGATGAACATAGAAAGTCAATAGTCTGACAAGGCAGGTTACACGTGAATGTTATGTTATAAGTTGATGTATGATATATAAAAAAATTAGTGTATCAAGGTGATGGGCTCAATCTGCATTAATATAAGTTATACATTTTCCCAAAAGAGGCGTGGTCGGTTATTTTCCTCTGGTCTTTGTTTGAGTCCAGCACTAAGGGAATGAACACACCTTAATATAGGTTATATGTTTTGCCAAAATGGCTGACTGAGATCATTTACAGTGTTTGTAACTTCTATAATGGAATATATATATATATGTAGGTTCATGTTTAGTTGTTTGGAATCTAAGAGGATGAAGTGATATAAAGCTGAAGGATTTGAGTGAAAGTTTAAAGGAAAGCGCCTACAGGTTTAGTAGCGCTGTACAAAGGAATTTAGGCAGATTTCAAATGAGTGAAGGTCGTTATTTTTGGTTTTATTTTAGTTGACTAAGGGAGATGGAAGGTTGTAGTTTGGTATCTGAGTATTGTTTGATTGTTTTCTTTTTCTGCAGTGGTAGCCAGATGTCTAGTTTTATTTTTTTTGCTGTCTGTTTTTGTCTTTTGGTGTGAAGTGCAATAGCGTATAACTGTGCCTCCATTGAATATTCTTGGAGGGAATAAAACAGGTTGTAAAATAGCTGCACAGACACCTCACGTTTGAATGTTTGTTTTTAACTAATATCCTTAATAAAGATTATTGATGTTTATTAAGAATCTTTTTCTCTGAGTTTCCTCTGAGAACTTTGTGCTAATTAACGCGTCAGGTTTTAAACATGCCCTTCTATACTTTCTTTCCCAGTTCATGATATTTTTGTTGTGTTTTTTATTTGAATTGAAGTTCACATTCTTTTCCTAGTCTCCTCCATTTTGTCTCTCTCATGACCCCTCCTCTCCTCCATTTTTTTATCTCTCATGACCACTCCTTTTCTTTGTGTCCAAAAATGTGTTACATTTTTCTTCTCCATTTTAAAAGTATTTTAACCATATGAATTTTAAAGTTTTTGACAGGTTAATAATACATTTTTTTCCCAAGTTTTTACTTTAGGTGAAAATTACCCATGCATGCTAACTTTGCTCAAGCTAGATGGAAGATTATGTGATACCAATATTGATAAAGCTGTTGGAATTGAAGGAAATTTAGTCAAACACATCATTTCACATTACAATGTTACATCAACCGGATAATAAGGAATTATCAGACACCAGGCAATAAAACAATCTAATTTATCGACAACTCATCAATAAATCATGCTATTTATAGAAGATCATTGATTTGGAAATAAAACTTAAGACATGTCAGTTTTACAAAACTGTTATTTTCAACCAATAAGACAGAAGACAAAGAAAGAAGATAATGTATTTTTATATGCTGATGTCGTCTAAGTGATAATTATTTTGTGTCTTTTATTATTTTATATTTTATTATTTTTGTTGTTTGGTTACAATCAATATTGTTCAAATTCCCTGACACATTTAGGATTACTGGAGATCACATCCAATTAAAATTAGAGTTAATTAATGTATTTAGGAACATATAATTTAATGCATTTGCATAAATATGTTTCATGACATATATAGTGGTAAATGGAAAGTTTTAATTCGATAAAATTAATGCTGTTTTTATTTTTTTGATTTCATTTGAGGATTGGTGTGTTTTATAAACACCAGGTTTGTTTCAAAACACCGAACAAGACTGAATAGGATAGTAATTAAAAAAAATAATTTTTATATTTAATAAAGGGTGGAGTATGCACTTCGGCTATTTCCCTTTTGAGCCAAAGTTGCGTATATATATTTTTCTCTAACAATGAGTCAGAAGTAGTATAATTTTTTTTATTGCGTGAGGCCGATAGGCTTCGCGGGGACATTTTGAAATTTATTATCTGTGTCTTTTCTTGTGTAAATTAACATTTTTATTGTTTTCGTGCACTTGTGAGTGACAATGAATGAATGGATGTATATGATTACCGGGGTATACATATTTTCTTTTCTTTTTTATTTTCTTTATTGTTGCTAAAACTGTATCACATCATCAAGAAACCTGACAGTCACAATGACTGCATATGGAACGAATCATGGACATTTTGTGTCAAGGTCAAAGGTCACAGGTAATAAGCAACCAGCGCAAAGAGACAGCTTGTTCAGGAGTCCCTATGGTGGGAGCTCTGATGACATTCAATGATTATGCGTCTCAAGCTGGGATGTTGAAAAAAAAGACCACACCTTGATCTCGCACTGTGGACTACGGTATTAGATTATAGAATATTATTTTTTTTATTTAATCCCCTAGATAAGTGTGAGAAAGGATTTGATTTGTGAAAATGAGAATGTATTTCTTGAGTGTGTGTGTGAATGCAGGTGTGTATGCGTTTTGTGGAGTGAAGCTGAACATAGGAAAACACACAGATATAGATCTGACTCATGTTGATTTATTAGATAAATGAACTTTTACATTCAAGTTATTATACTTTTCTTGTTCGGTGAATTATATTTTGGGAAATGGGAATAAATAGTTATTTAATGTCTAGATTAGGTATTTTTGCCTACGCTCCAAATGTGGTTCGCTGGAAGAGTGAATTTAGATAGATAAGTGTATTTTATGGTCATAAAGGGCATCCTTGGGGAATCCTTTTCGTATATCGTACAGGTATTAGGCGAGGATACTATGGCCCCAGGTATAATTAGTTTAATTGTCTAGTTTGTTTCATCCCTTTTTGTGATCACGATTGTATATGTGATCAATGAGACGATTGAAAGGTATTTTAATATGATAGGTAGTGTGAATCCACCCCCCCATTATAAGTGTCAAACCCTGCAAGTCTTTTACTTACATAGGATGTTAGCCTGTGGAATTTAGCCATTTCCTTTGTGTGCAGGAAAGGGTGTGTGAACAGTGGATGCTAGAAAAGTGTATGCTAGAAAAAGCCATCTTTGAATCAATATAGTAATTTGTGGCTCACTGTTGGTTAAACTCTGACGTAGAAATGTATCTGTATGCTGATTGGCTATAAGTTCTTTGAAATCTAATAAAAGACCTGTCTAAGGAAGGATATTTCAGACAGGACTGACGCTACATTGCTTTGTGGCTGATTTTGTTGTCTCTCGCCATGGTGCAGCGCCGCGCCCGGTCTTCAACTTTGATATATGAGAAGAAACTTGAAAAAGGTTTATTGAAATTTCATAAATGGTAATTATTAGAGGGAGTTTGTTTTGTTTGCTTTAAATCCAAATTTATCAGCCAGCAAGTGTCATCATACAGTAACCCCTCTGTGGTATTGTGGAAGAATGCAGGGGTGGACCATGTGGTCCTATATTGAAAAGTTTTTGATCTGGTAATGGGCGTCAGTGCACCCAGATATTGTGCCTTTAATGCCAGGCCAGCAAGTATCATCATACAGTAACCCCTCTGTGGTATTGTGGAAGAATGCAGGGGTGGACCATGTGGTCCTATATTGAAAAGATATGATTCTGGTCAAGGCGTCAGTGCACCCAGATATTCTGCCTTTGGTGCAAGACTGCCAGGCCAGCAAGTATTATCATACAGTAACCCCTCTGTGGTATTGTGGAAGAATGCAGGGGTGGACCTTGCGGTCCTATATTAAAACGTTTTTGATCTGGTAATGGGCGTCAGTGCACCCAGATATTGTGCCTTTAATGCCAGGCCAGCAAGTATCATCATACAGTAACCCCTCTGTGGTATTGTGGAAGAGTGCAGGGGTGGACCATGTGGTCCTATATTGAAAAGTTTTTGATCTGGTAATGGGCGTCAGTGCACCCAGATATTGTGCCTTTGGTGCCAGGCCAGCAAGTATCATCATACAGTAACCCCTCTGTGGTATTGTGGAAGAGTGCAGGGGTTGGACCCTGCTGTTCAAAAAATTAAAATGATATAAATCTGGAACAGGCGTCAGTGCAGCCAAATATTGTGCCTTTCATGGCAGCAAGTGCATTCACACCGTAACCCTTTTGTGGTATTGTGGAAGAGTTCAGTGCTGGAGGTTTTGTGCATGCAGAAGACATACCCGATCTATTCCGTTACTTCGGTATCAGGGGATTGATAGCTGCTGATCCAGGACTGATTCATTTTTATAAATGTCAGCCGGTCTACAGAGTCGGTGGACAGACGCACTCTTTTGTCTGTGACAAAACCTCCAGCGGCACTGAACGTCCTTTCGGAAAGCACGCTAGATGAAGGGCAACCTAGTAGCTGCATAGCATATTGGCTAAGTTCTGGCCAGTGATCCAATTTCAACACCCAGTAAGCCAGTGGATCATCTGCTGGAAAGGTATCCAGGTCTGCCCTTGCCCCTAGGTAGTCCTGCACCATATGGTGAAGACGCTGGCAATGGGTGCCTACATTTGACGTCCCTGGGCGTCGGGGACTAAAAAAAATTAAAAAAGCATCAGTCAAGTGGCCCTGGCCTTCACCACTATTCCTCTGATCACCCGCAGCCTCAGAAGCACGTGTGTCAGCACTTGGTAATCTACCAGTGCCTGGAAAGGTGTTACACAAGTGTCGCTTTAGAGCGTCCTCAAGTTTTTTCATCCTGTGCTCCCTCTGTGCGGGCAGGATGAGCTCTGCAACTTTCCCCTTGTATCGTGGATCAAGAAGGGTTGCCAACCAGTAATGATCCCTCTCCTTGATAGCACAAATCATGGGGTCCTTTAGCAGGCTTTGCATCATTAGGGAGCCCATGCAGCGTAGGTTGGAGGTGACATTAGCTTCTGAGTCTTCCTGGTCAATGAGGATGACCGTATCGTGCACTTCCTCCTCCCAGCCACGCACTAGCCCTTCTGTTTCTGGGCACACAAAACCCTCCCTTGAGGAATCCCCACCTTTAATGCTCCCACTACTTAAATATTCCTCCTCCTCCTCCTCCTCCTATCTGATCTGAGTAGGACCCGCTGGAATGCTGTCTGCGGAAAGACTGGGGCCTTGAGAGCTAGGGAAGGCCTCCTCTTCCTCCCGCTGCTCTGCCTCTAGAGCCACATCTATAATTCCCCGCAGAGTGTGCTCCAGCAGGAACACTAAAGGAATTGTGTCACTGATGCATGCACTGTCCCTGCTCACCATCCTCGTTGCCTCCTCAAATGGTGACAGTACAGTGCATGCATCCTTGATCATCAGCCACTGCGGGGGGGGGGGGAAAACCCAAGTTGACCTGAACCTGTCCTTGTGCCATACTCACACAGGTACTCGTTGATGGCCCTCTGCTGCTTGTGAAGACGCTGCAGCATTGCTAATGTCGAGTTCCACCTGGTGGGCATGTCACAGATCAGACGGTTTGTGGGAAAGTGGAACTCTCTTTGAATTTCTGCCAGGCGACCGCTTGGTGGGAATTACCGTCTGAAGTGGCTGCAGACCTTTCTGGCCTGGATGAGAAGCTCTGGCAGCCCTGGGTACTCGGTTAGGAAACGCTGTACCACCAGATTTAGGACGTGTGCTAGGCATGGTACATGCGTCAATTTACCCTTGCGTAGGGCGGAGAGAAGGTTGCTGCCATTATCGCAGACGATCATTCCCAGCTCAAGCTGGCATGGTGTTAACCATCTCTGCACCTACCCCTGCAGAGCTGACAAAATTTCTGACCCGGTGTGGCTCCTGTCCCCTAAACAAACCAGCTCAAGCACAGTATGGCATCTTTTTGCTTGAGCCATTGCGTAGACCCTGTCAGGTGTCGGTTTTACTGCCACTTCGCCAGAGACAGAGAAGGAGGAGGAAGAGGTGGTGGTGGTGGAGCAGACAGACCTCATACAAGCAGCTTTCTGGAGGCGTGGTGGATGAACAAGCTCCAGCACAGAGCCCCGTCTTGGATCCCTCCCAGCTGCAATCAGAGTTACCCAGTGTGCCGTGAAGGGAATGTAACGACCTTGTCCATGCTTGCTGGACCACGTGTCTAAAGTCACATGCACCTTGCTGCTGACTGCCTTTCCCAATGACTCGATAACATTGTCTTCCACGTGCTGGTATAGTGCTGGAATGGCCTTGCGTGAAAAGTAATGGCATTTTGGAACCTGCCACTGTGGTACAGCACATTCAGCAAATTCACGGAAAGGAGTAGAGTCCACCAGCTGGAAAGGCAGCAGCTGCAGTGCGAGTAATTTTGCTAAGCTGGCATTTAGACGCTGTGCTTGGGGATGGTTGGGACTATATTTTTTCTTTCGCTGCAGCAGCTGCGGCAACGTAATCTGACTGCGTAAATCTTCAGCTACTGGGATGATGTCACATTGCGAGGAAGGACCTGGTACATCCATTACTGTAGCATCATCCCTGTCGGTGGAGGTTGTAGGCAATGACATGGAAGGACATACAGTGGGGGTAGAGACAGATGATGAGGAGGAGGACCTACGCAAAGTTTTGCGCCAACGGGATGTGTGGCACTTATTCATATGTCGCCTCAAGCACATGGTACCCAAGTGTCCGGTATCTTTCCCACGCTTAAGCCTCATCTGACATAGATTACAAATAGCAACGCTGCGCTCTACTGCACATTTCTTAAAGAACTCCCAGACAACAGAGTTCCTGCATGTGTTCTTTGAGACAACAGCACTCTGCACCGGAGCAGCTCTGACATGTGATGCCTTGGACTGGCTAGTGCTACGGTTGGTCACAGAGGATGTTGTGCCTCGTGTTTGCTGTGCCTCCTCCTCCCCCTCTTCCTCACTTCATTCCTCTGTTCGATCTGGCACCCAGGTGGAGTCAGTGACCTCATCATCATTGTCATCATCACCCCCTATCTCCTCGTCACTGGAGCCAACTTGGCAGTATGCTGCAGCTGCTGGGGCAACATGAGTGCCAGCTATTTGTGTGTCATCACTGGCACCCCCTTCCTCTAGGTTGATTATACTCCCTTCCTCAACCTCAGAGATTGAATCAGAGCACTGTACTTGCTGCGCATCCTCAAGCAGCATGTCACTCTCATTGTAGTCAAACAATTCAGCTGACTCCTCCGTGTGTGATAGCGAGGCTACGGCAGGAGTAGCTGTGGACATGGAGGCTGCATTAGATGCTTTGGCAGCTGAGGTGGACTGTAAAGCACTAGAAGCCTGGCTGGCAGAGGACTCGGAGGATGAGGATGGCCTGGTTAGCCAATCCACCAAATCCTCTGTATGTTGCTGCTGCTTAAGACGGCCAGCACCAGTTAGAGAGGACAAGCGTGCCCCTGCAGAGGATGCACCACGTCCACCACGACCAGAGGCACAGCCTCCCGACACAGGAGCTGCTTGCCCTCTTATCTGTGTCTGGGAGCGTCTGCCGGTCCTTTTTGTTCTTTCAGACATGGTGAGTGATATATAGATTAATATATACAGAACTCTGATTCAACTCTGGTATAAAGATTTAAAGAACTCTGGTATAACTCAGTGAGACACACGGATAGCTGGCAGCCGGTGACGAGACACAGATCACCTCAATTCACAAATGTTTTGTAGAAATTAGTGAGCCCCAAAATACAGCGTGGTACTGGTTGTGTGACAAGAGACAGATCACCTCAATTCACAAATGTTTTGTAGAAATTAGTGAGCCCCAAAATAATGCGTGGTTCTGGATGTGTGACGAGACACAGATCACCTCAATTCCCAAATGCTTTGTAGAAATTTGTGACCCCCAAAATACTTGCTGGCAGTGACAAGAGACAGATCACCTCAATTCACAAATGTTTGTAGAAATTAGTGAGCCCCAAAATAATGCGTGGTACTGGTTGTGTGACAAGAGACAGATAACCTCAATTCACAAATGTTTTGTAGAAATTAGTGAGCTCCAAAATAATGCGTGGTACTGGTTGTGTGACAAGAGACAGATCACCTCAATTCACAAATGTTTTAAAGGAATTAGTGAGCCCCAAAAAGATTTGCTGGCACAGTGACAAGACACACATCACATAAATTCCCTGATATTTGGTAGAAATGAGACCCAAAAAGACTTGCTGGCACAGTGACAAGACCCAGAAGAACACCTCAATTCACAAATGTTTTAAAGAAAGTTGTAAACCCCAAAAAAACTTGCTGGCACAGTGACAAGACACACATCACCTAAATTCCCTGATATTTGGTAGAAATGAGACCCCCCAGACCCCCCCCCCCCAGTAGCGTGGCAGACCGGCAGTAACAAGACACAACTATCTCCTTTGAAATCTCCTTTGAAATGCGTGCAGAATCGGCGCGTGGAAACGTTATATAGTGTGCTGTGGGACTTAGCTCTGTGAGCCCATGATTGGGCAAAATTTGCCCAATCAGGACTCTGAGCGGTGATTGGCATAGTGTTGAACCAGTCTTGCACCAGACCTGTGGTCAGGTTCAAGGCTGTAGCCAATTACGAGCTTCAGGCCAGTGGGAAAATGCATTGTGGTTAGGGATGAACCGATACCACTTTTTTAAGACCGGGTACGAGTACCGATACTTTTTAAAAGTACTCACCGATACCGAGTACCGATACTTTTATTTAATGTCATGTGACGCTTTCCAATAGGAACAGACCTCATATAAAAATTTATGAGATTTGCCCCCAGCTCACGTGGATCTGCCCCCAGGTCTCATGTATTTGCCCCCAGCACTCATGGATTTGCCCCCAGCTCACATGGGTTTGCCCCCAGCTCTGATGGATATGCCCCAGCTCTGATGATATGCCCCAGCTCTGATGGATTTGCCCCAGCTCTGATGGATATGTCCCCCAGGTCTCATGGATTTACCCCCAGGTCTCATGGATTTACCCCCAGGTCTCATGGATTTGCCACCAGCTCACATGGATTTGCCCCCAGCTCACATGGATTTGCCCCCAGCTCTGATGGATATGCCCCAGCTCTGATGGATTTGCTCCAGCTCTGATGGATTTGCCCCCAGCACTCATGGATTTGGCCCCAGCTCTGATGGATATGCCCCCAGCTCTGATGGATATGCCCCAGCTCTGATGGATATGCCCCAGCTCTGATGGATATGTCCCCCAGGTCTCATGGATTTGCCCCCAGGTCTCATGGATTTACCCCCAGGTCTCATGGATTTGCCCCCAGGTCTCATGGATTTACCCCCAGGTCTCATGGATTTGCCCCCAGGTCTCATGGATTTGCCCCCAGCTCGAACGCTGGGGAAGCTGGCCGTGTGCATGAAAAGCACGCGGCCAGCGTTCCCCTCCGGCGCGCCGCGATACTCACCCATCCTGAAGGTCCGGTCGCTAGGCAGTGATGCGATCACGTGGCCGCCGGGTGCATCTGTGACACTGTCTCCAGCCGAGAGGCAGCGTCACAGGAGCGCCCAGTGGCCGCGGGAACGCATCACTGCCCAGCGACCAGACCTTCAGGATGGGTGAGTATCGCGGCGCGCCGGAGGGGAACGTTGGCCGCGTGCTTTTAATGCACGCGGCCAGCTTCCCCAGCCCCGCGGATACCGGCAAGCCGGCCCAGCGCCGGCTTCCGGTATCGGCGGGATGTATCGGGCCGTTTGCACGAGTAACAAGTACTCGTGCAAACGGCAATATTGGCCCCGATACCGATACTAGTATCGGTATCGGTGCATCCCTAATTGTGGTCCATTGTGGTCGAACATGCGGCGAACACCCGGAAATGTTCGGCGTTCGCGATCTCATCGAACAGGCCAAGTTCGGGTCGAATCCCGAACCGTCCGAACTCAAACCGCTCATCCCTAATTGTCATTGGGATTATTTATTTTTTCTAAAAAAAAACAAAGAACTAGAAATAGCTGTCTATTTAGTTATAAATCCCACTAACGTTGTCTTGATATCTGTTTTCCAACTTTATGGATATTTTCCAGCGCAAGATGTACGTGAGCATAATAAAATAATTGGTGCCATCAAAGTATCCATCATCTGGAGAGTCTGGTGTCTTTGCACGAAGTACATGAATTACTGTCAACTGTCATGAATGAGTGGTGTGCCCCTATGTGAAAGACATGACTCGTATACACAAGCTCTTATGCATTACTCTATAGTACTGGTGAATATCCAGCAACTGATAGATATATGCTGTAATGCTACTTTCTGGTGGCCGTCACCAGGTCCCTATGTAAGGCTAGGGTCAGATGAAAGCATTTTTCACATCTACCGTCAAATAGTGCGTTGATGCATCCGAACGCATTTTTTCACGGAAGACGCGATAGCGGTCATACGATGCGCAATTTCGGCCGTGATTTTTTTTACGGATCCGAACCAGGAAATTTTGGGTGTCTGGACATTATGTTGGCCGTACATGAGCAGCGTCTGACGTCTCCTAATCACGCACACACGCCGCTATGCGGACCCAGCGCACTCTGTGTTGGACGTCATTTGCTGCTACCACGGCCGTAATAAAGTGCAGCTAAACGCACGTTCGCACTGCGTTCGTCTGACCTCAGCCTTAGTATCCAGGGGCAAAGTCCTAAAAAAAACACCTCACCAATATTTCCCTTTAATATGTAGTGTCATTTCATTCTTAACCAACAACCCACACTCTAATTTTATATTAATACATGTATCTTCATAATGATACATACACAGTCAGGTCCAGAAATATTGGGACATCGACACAATTCTAACATCTTTGGCTCTATACTCCACCACAATAGAGTTGGAATGAAACAAACACAATGTGTTTTAACTGCAGTCTGTCAGCTTTAATTTGAGGGTATGTACATCCAACTCAGGTGAACGGTGTAGGACTTACAGCAGTTTGCAGATGTGCCTCCCACTTGTTAAGGGACCAAAGGTAATGGGACAGAATAATAATTTTATATCAAGTCAGCAGGCTTCATATTTTGCAATCTCTTTTCTTTACTAAACAACAGCAGCAAAGGAAAGTTTACATAGCAACAGCAGTAACCAATAAACAACAAGAGAGTAGTAAGTCCTTAGCCACGCCCTCTTTTCTTTGCTGCTGGCGACCAGGTGAGACGTTTCCTTAACTGCTCCTGGTTGCCAGGCTTATTTGTATTTATATCTTGTTTTGCCTTTATTTAAATAGAATTTCCTTGTGTTTAACCAACGTAATTTTCAATACTTTTACTGAGTTTTCCTCCACAGGTCTGTCCCTGCTGTGCGGGCACTCTCCCGCCTACAGGGCGCGCTCTGCGATCCACTCGGTCTCCCGGCGAACGAGGGCCCCCTGCCCTTTGGTGCCCGGGCGACCAACGGCAGCAAAATTCCTTCCCGAGTTTGGGGTTTAATAATGCGCTTTACTCCAACTGTTTAGCAGGGCCACGGCTCCTTCAATGCGGCGCACGCGCGGTGATTTTCCCCTCATGCTTAGACTTTCTTATTGCGCCTGCGCGCGCTGGCGGCCATTTTAGGGTTTAACTGTATTTTGCCGCCAGTAGTAACTCGCACTCCTCCATGCCACAGCCTGTACGGATGACAGCTCGGAGACACGCGCTTACAATACCAGAGAACGTTTGCTTCACTGCAGGACCCCTCCGCTATCTCGGGTGAGCCCCGATACTATTGTTTTTACAAAAAACATTACTTATTCTGTTGGCAACTTTACAAATTGTCCGCAAATAACCTCGGGTGAGCCCCGAGGATAAGTACATACTCACGAAAAATCCGTGAATATATCCCTACAGATATTAGATCAGCAACGGGTGAGCCCCGTTACCAAAATTTTTTTTGATGGATCCCCCACAGCTAAATGCAATCCATCAGGAGGAGCTCAAGGCCTGGCTCCTTACAGACATTTCTGAGACCTTGCCTATTGCCCTTGCAGCCTTACCTCCACCTCCTCAGCATGAGCCCCCAGTGCTCTCCAGAGCCCAGTCCCCAGCACACTCGGTGGACTCCCAGTCAGATCAATCCGAGGCTGCCGCCCCGTCGCGTAAAAGGCCCTGGAAGGGCCAGTCAGAAACCGCGGGAAAGGGTAAAGGCCCTGCAAAAAAAACCTTTCGTATGTCCCCCCATCAAAACGAGGATGCTTCTGATTTGGAGGATTACCGGGCCGATTACCCGGAGGATGACGGAGTAGAAACCGCCGGTGACCCGCCGGCTACTCCTAGCTCGATGGCCGAGCCACGTCCCGATGCTTTGGCTGTTGTACCCCACTCGGCCATGTCAGCTCCTCGCTCTCTAGTGTCCTCGGACACTCTGGCACCAATCCTGGACGCCAGGGGCATTCCCTTTTTCGACCCACGCAACACTATGCACCCCAGGTCTCCGGCCTGGATTCCCCCAGACCACATCGCAGAGTTCCTGCGCTTCTGGTTACGCTGCTCTCTGGAAAAAGCTGACGGGGCACGCTTACGGGCGGAATGCCCTCGCCCGACCCTTCCAGATAAGGTATCCCTTACCCCAGAATTCGATGAGGACTTTATCACCTTCATGGGGAAGGCTGGCAGGGATCCTCGACGGGGACTAGAACAGGGTCTCCGCGGCGCCCAGGACAAATTGCTGGACGTCTCGGCCCCCTTTCATTGATTTTTGTCATGGCGGATGAGGCATTAAATAACAATACCCCACTCGATCCGGCCCTGGTCCGCGAATGGGCACAGCGCGCCCTTTGCCTCTTGGGAAATGCCAATGTTGGCATTTCTTCTGAATGCCGTAAAGCGGCGCTTTTTCGCTTTGATGCCAAATTAACCTCTATGTCCACCAAGGAGTTGGGTCCTGCAGTGAAGGGGTTGCTGTTCGGAGACCTTTTCCTAAAAGAACTGAACCGCAAGGTTAACGTCTACACCAATATGCAGAAAGTGCAGTCAAACATGAAACGAGTTTTCCACCCTACCACTCGTTTTTCCTCCAGGGCTGGCGCACCAAGAGGTTGGGTCGCCAGCCGATACCACACCTCGTATAGACCTCGCCTTCCCTCATACCAAGGCACAGACGTGCAGTATCGCCCAAGCCCAATCCTGGCACGGGGAGTTCCCGTCGGTCGTGGCTTCGGCAGACCCAGACGCCGCTACTCAGCGGGTAAGTACCCCTGCGCTTCCGCTACCACACATACCGGACGCGGGTCGATAACGCTTTTTTCTTCCCAAGTGGCGCGAGCTCACCTCAGATTCATGGGTACTGCGAACCGTGTCCGGGTTTTTAATAGACTTCTCCCAGGTCCCCGTCCAGTCTGCTTCCCCACCCCCGGCCCGTTACTCCTCTCAGGAGTCAGCGTTGATAGACGAGGAACTACGCTCCCTGCAGTTGAAAGGGGCCATCCTCCCAGCGCTAGAACCACCGTGCTTCACCAGCAATATATTCCTGGTCCACAAAAAGTCTGGAGACCTCCGGCCGGTAATAAATTTAAAGGCACTCAATGCTTTCTTGTCCTATCGTCACTTCAAGATGGAGGGCATACACCTCCTCAGAGATCTCCTTCGAGACGGCGACTGGTTCACGAGACTAGACCTAACGGACGCTTACCTCACGGTCTCGGTTCATCCCGCCCACCGACCGTACTTGCAGTTCCGCTGGCATCGCGACCTCTGGCACTTCACTTGTCTGCCTTTCGGCCTCAGTTCCGCACCATGGTGTTTCACAAAGCTCCTCAAACTGGTAATGGCCTCCATACGGGCCCTAGGCATCAGGACGATCGTATACCTGGACGACATCCTGGTAATGGCTCAGACTCCTGTCCAATCCTCACATCACACCACCTTGGTAGTGGCACTCCTGCAGGACCTGGGGTTCATCATCAACAGAGAAAAATCAGAGCTGCGGCCCACTCAAACCATCACCTTCTTAGGCTTCGACATCGACTCCACATCTTGTCAACTCCGCCTTCCCCTGCAAAAACTTCGGGCCATCAAGAAGACTCTAAAAGGAGTTTTGTCGTCGGACACTGTCAGCCTTCGAGACCTAGCAAAAGTTGTAGGCCTTCTCTCTTCTTCCATTCAGGCCATTTTCCCCAGCCCACTACATTATCGCGCAATGCAGCGCCTGAAGACCACGTATCTCCGCCTCCATCCCTCCTACGACCAACTGGTCCCTATCACCTCAGAGGTTCGGGTGGAACTCTTATGGTGGCTGCGCCACATGGAAGCCTGGAATGGACTTGCCATCTTCGGCTCCCTACCAGACTTTGTCCTGGACTCGGACGCCAGTCAGTCGGGTTGGGGAGCGACCTGCGGATCTGCATCTACGGGCGGGGCATGGAACCCCAAAGAACGGCAACTTCATATCAACTGCCTGGAACTCATCGCCGGCTCCTTCGCCGTCCGCAGCTTTACCCAGGACCTCAGGGACTGCTCACTCCTTCTCCGCATGGACAACATTTCTGCAGTCCAATACGTCAACCGGCTGGGGGGCTCCCGATCCAAGATCCTATCGGACCTTACTCTCTCCCTCTTCAACTACTGCCTGGAACGGAACATCTCCCTCACGGCGGAATATCTGCCCGGTTCCTCCAACTATGTGGTGGATTGGTTTTCAAGATATTGGAGGGACTCCGGCGACTGGAAATTGGACATTGCAACGTTCCAACAACTGTCGACCCTGAGGGGACCTTTCCATCTCGATCTATTCACCTCCCGCTTGAATCATCAAACGCAGGCCTACTTCAGTTGGCTTCCGGACCCGCAGGCGGCAGCGGTGGATGCTTTCCTCCAACCCTGGCCCTCGTCAGGCGCCTATGCCTTCCCACCGTTCCAGATGATCACGCGTACGCTCCAGGAAGTTCGCAGACGAGGGGTTCGACTTCTCCTGATCACGCCCCTGTGGCACGCTCAACCCTGGTTCCCGCTGACGTTGGAACTCTCCTGCCTTCATCCGCTTCGGCTACCATACTTCCATTCGATTCTGACGGATCCTCAAGGCGGACCACACCCGTTGGTCTTGGAAGGCACTCTTTGCCTGGTGGCATGGACGATTTCCGGGGACCCAGCATGCTGCCAGGCCTATCGGAAGCAGCTCGCACCTTATTATGGGAATCCTGGCACACGCCGGAGCTACTGTTACGCATGGGGAACTTGGTGTAATTGGTGTGTGCGACGCGAGGCTGATCCCGCTACAGCCCCTTTACCCCTAGTCTTTAATTTTCTGGCGGACCTTTCCACTTCCGGCAAGTCATACCGGACCATTAATCTATTCCGTTCTGCTATCTCGGCTGCTCATGTACCCGTGGGGGGCGTTCCCGTAGGTTGGGACTCTTCCGTGTGTCACCTCCTCCGCGGCGTTCATCTCGCTCGACCGCCGGCGCCTAAGTACGCGAAATTTTGGGATGTTGCGCTGATGTTAGATTTCCTGCATAGTTGGCCGGACAACGATGCGCTTTCACTCCGTCAGCTTTCGGCGAAACTAACAGTCCTGTTATGTCTGGTGTCCTTTCGCCGCGTCTCTGACGTTAGTGCTTTCGATGCGCACGCGGTGGCCTTCTCCCCTGAGGGTGTAGTCTTCACACTTACCAGGCGTACTAAAACGCTTTCTCCTGAGGTTTTCTATCCTTACTTTCCTTCCGATCCTCTACTGTGCGTGGCTCGTTGTGTTTCTACTTACCTCTCCCGTTTGCGTCCCTTGTGCTCCTCTCCGACAGGCCAACTTTTGGTCTCCTATGTCACTCCTTACAAACCTGTCTCTTCTCCTACACTCTCTAGATGGGTGCGCTGGTTACTCTCGCTCGCGGGCGTTGCTCCTCACTTTGGCGCGCACTCCATGCGGGGTGCTGCGGCTTCCTCTGCTGCCGATGCCGGGGGTTCTCTGTCCGATATTCTGACAGCTGCTGATTGGTCTAGGGCGGTTACTTTTCGTACCTTCTATTTCTGTCCTCGTTCCCATGCATCTGGGGCTCTGGTGCAGCTTTAAAACTGCAAAATATGAAGCCTCCTGACTTGATATAAAATTGTGGATTATTCCAGCCTTGGTGTTAGGAGGCGAATATTTTTCCCGCCCGCCCGGGCCCTTGTTCTTCGCATTGTTCTGGTTTTTCTGTTATGTTAAAAAAAAAAATATATAATGAAGATTTGATTTCTACACTTCACCAGTAATGTACATTTTTTGTATAACCTTTTTCCTTCCCCTTAGTAGGGTCTGCGTTTGTGCATGTCTAGTTAGCCTAGCCTAGGGCTACTCTCGCATTCATTTGATTAACTATTGATAATGCTTAGCTTTGGGCAAGTCAGTTAGATTACGGTTGTGTGACACGCCTCTATCACATGGTACTTTCACGTATCCTCGGTTTTTCTTCCTTAGCGTGAGTTCCTTCTACGGTCCCGTTGGACTTTCAGCCTTTTGGTCGCCTGCGGGTTTCCGGCCATACGACGGTCCGTCCTGTTGTTTCCTGCCTCGTCTTGGCTTCCTCTTCCTCAGTTCCGGGTTTTTTCCTACTTCTGGTATCACCGAATTTCCACGTCACGGCTCTCCTGATCGTTCCGCATCCAAGAAAAGAGGGCGTGGCTAAGGACTTACTACTCTCTTGTTGTTTATTGGTTACTGCTGTTGCTATGTAAACTTTCCTTTGCTGCTGTTGTTTAGTAAAGAAAAGAGATTGCAAAATATTCGCCTCCTGTCTTTATTAAAATTAAGATTATTCTAACACCAAGGCTGGAATAATCCACAATCATAAATCAAACTTTCCCTTCTTAATACTTGGTTGCAAATCCTTTGCAGTCAATCACAGCCTGAAGTCTGGAACGCATAGACATCAACAGACGCTGGGTTTCATCCCTGGTGATGCTCTGCCAGGCCTCTACTGCAACTGTCTTCAGTTCCTGCTTGTTCTCGGGGCATTTTCCCTTCAGTTTTGTCTTCAGCAAGTGAAATGCATGCTCAATGGGATTCAGGTCAGGTGACTGACTTGGCCATTGCATAACATTCCACTTCTGTCCCTTCACAAACTCTTTGGTTGCTTTTGCAGTATGCTTTGGGTCATTGTCCATCTGGACCTGACTGTATATATGTATCTGTATTAAAATGTGCCGGCACTCTGGGACAGTTCAGGAAAATTGTACCTTTTATTAATCCATTAAAATTTAGCTACAAGTCAACGTTTCAGTCCCTGTAGGGGATTTTCTCCAGGACAAAGTTTAACCCAAAACAATAAACAAAGAATATTTATCACAGAAGAAAGAATATTTACCAGGAAATAAATACTCTACAGGGGTTATTCAATTAGAGCACTAAATTGGCCACGGAATAGAACCAAACAGTGAATTTCCCCATACGGTACAATTTCATGGCTATTCAACTATTCAAAAAGCTTGGCGATTCGCCAAATAGTGGCGAATTGCCAGCGAAATACGGTGACCTTTGGCGGCAGTGAAATCCCAACAGAGAAGTGATAATTAATCTATAAGAAAACAATGAACAACACCGAAATGTCAGTGAAATGATCTGCTTTTCAGTGGCTTAGTTACCTTTTTAAAGTATGTCAACCTTTTTTTAATTTTATATTTTGTCCCAACCATTGCACAGAACATGGCGCTTTTCGCATTATAAATAATTGTAACAGGTTTTTCCTTATTTAAGATTGAAACCCGCAATGTCTGATGAGCTTCAGTCTTTGAACTGAAAGCAGTCAACTTAAGGGCCACTACCAATGTCCATATTGTGTTTATTTGATGTCGCTGATATCTTACGTGTGCTTTGTTTTTCTCTTGTTTGTTTAGTTATGAAAATATTTCCCTCTATATGTGTCACTGAGTGCATCCATTGTGTGATATTTTCCTCTATGTGTGTCACTGGGTGCATCCATTGTGTGATATTTTCCTCTATGTGTGTCACTGGGTGTATCCATTGTGGGATATTTCCCTCTATGTGTGTCACTGGGTGCATCCATTGTGTGATATTTTCCTTCATATGTGTCTCTGGGTGCATCCATTGTGTGATATTTTCCTCTATGTGTGTCACTGGGCGCATCCATTGTGTGAGATTTTCCTCTATATGTGTCAATGGGCGTATCCATTGTGTGATATTTTCCTCTATATGTGTCAATGGGCGTATCCATATCCATTGTGTCATAGTTTGTGTTGTAAGCTGCCCCCCCCCGTATCTTTCCATCACTTGCTCCTCACTGTGTGGTTTTGATCGTAGAATGGAGTGAATGGGTCAGTCACACTCACATCATTGTATTGTGTGGGATGTATTCAAAGGACATCACCAGGGGTAGATTAGACGTTTAAGTTCCCTGTCGTATCACATTCAGCTGACATCTTTTATCTTGAGTAGCTTAGAGAACAATACCCTCCTGCTGTCTTATAAAAATATTCCTTTCTCAACCTCATTAAATGATAAATACTGTAGATTGAATAAATAACTGCAGGAAAGAAAAGCTTTTGAACAGATTTTGGTAATTGCATCATGGGAAAAATCCACAAAATGGAAACAAGATTAAAAAAAACGAATTACATTTTTCCTTTTTACATGCAATTACGTCAAAGAACAAAAACAGCAGTATGTGTTTTATAATGTGGTTTTGTTTTTAATGCACAAGTAATCAAGTTACACAGCTTATGTAAGTGGTAGTGTCCCTTTAAGTCAGGGATCTTAAAACTCTGGCCCACCCCAGATGTTTCTGAACTACAACTCCCATGATTCTCTGACCTTTTATTGCATTCAAAGAATTGTAGGCAATAAACATCCGGGGTTCCAGAGTCTGAGATCCCTGCTTTAAGTGGTTAGTGTTGAACACAGGATTGCCTTGATCTGAAAAAATCAAAGGGGATTTAGTAAGGAAAAACAAATAATCCCTTTCGGCTCGTTTTCTGGAAATTCCCAAACTTGAAAAGTTTTTTTATTTCTCCCCATGGCATCAAATAAACGTAATCCATAAAATGTTATAACTACAGCAGGGGTTAGCAACCCTGGCCCCTCCACATGGTTTGGAACTACATTTACCATGAGGCTCAGCCAACCTGAGTGGCGGAGCATCAAAGGACATCTAGTCCCAAAACATCTTGAGGACCAAGGTTGCTGACCCATGACAAGGAAAAAAAAAGGGTATTATTCAATATTGGTCTTTGCTGACAAATTATGACTAGTGCTTGAGCTTTAAATTTGGGGGGGGGGGACATTACTGTACAATGGACTAGCTACAATTCTTATGCATTATACTGAAAGTACAACAGAGGGATCTTCAAGCAATGGACCAAAAATGGCCCACCTTTGCCAACACAGACAGATCTAGTATCCCCCCCCCCAGGGGATTATGAATAAATGGTTAAAAGTACATGAGTTAAATGAATAGAATAAAGTCAAAGAGCTAAACAAAGGTATAAATATATTTCACCTCAATAAATAATCTTATTTTCTTCTATGAATAGAAAGACAACGTAACAATTTCATTATTTTTACAAACATACGGAACATAAAAGGTTTAGACCAAAACACAATAATTACAGCGCTGATACATGTAGAACGCGTTTCGTAATAATTACTGGTTTGGAAATTATAGTGATGGTTCCTACCAGACGTCAGTATTGCTGCTGCAAAGCACGCAAGGAAAATATTTTTTTGAGATTGTGATGTGTGTGCGACAAGTCAAAACAATCCAGTTGTATGTTTACTAACAGGTATCACGAATCGTACGGCTTGTGCTGCGGTCTTGAGTCATTCCTCTCCTTGTGTCTTGAGAGGCGTCCTCTTTGGCCGCACTTAGTCCTCTGCAGCCGATGACGCTGGCTATTAATGTCACCTCGATGCGTCATTATGCTGCATCCTTTCCTCGTATGGTCACTCGAAAATGACACCAATTGATGGGAACACTTCTGCTCTTATTTCAACCCCGTACTCATTCTGTCATGTTTCTAGTTCCCGAGAGAGTGTTTATTATTATCTGCTGTGAACCCAATCTTGGCTATTGCTATTCTGCATTTTGGATCTCTGTCGTCCCTTACCTTAGACGAGTTGGTCTTTATTGGTGACCTTTGTTTATTTATTTGATGAGTTATACATGTATCAGAGATGTAATTCTAGTGTTTCGGTCTAAACCTTATGTTTTGCATGTATTACTTCACAGTGTTCTTCTGTATTGGCTACTTTAATCCCGGGCATTATAAGGACCGGTAATTTAGGTTGTAACGGACATGGGTTTTTAGATATGTGCTGTCACTTGCATGTTTGGAGGTGTGGGAGCCAGCATTTCCTGGTTTCAAGAGATGTATACACCAGAGACAGTAGGTAGGAGTGTTCACTAGTGTCCGTTTTCAAAGCTGCAGCAGCTGCTTGAGGAGAGACAGCTCAGTGTGTTGCATAACTCCTCATAAAGAACCTTATCTACATGTGGCCTAGAGGCGCACACAGTAATTTACTTACAGGGTTATTCAAAGAAAATTGAAAAATCACCGTACGTTCGGTGACTTTTCGTTCCCTGCACTTCAGGGCAATTCAGCGATCCTATTTTGCCGACCCTGCAATGTATTCGTCAAGAACCGCAGTGCCACCGTAGTGCAAGGAAAACCCACCGACCACTCGCCGAAACCCGCAGAAACAGCTGGATTGACCATGCCGTAGAAACCTGACTAGCTGCCGATCACAGCGCAGAGCAGCCACTGGAAAAAGCCGACACACAGACGAACGAGGTGAAAAAAAACAAAAAAAAACAAAAAAAAAAACAGTACGCTTGAAAGTTTGAAAATTGAAACGTTGTTTGCAAAAAAAACTAATAAACAAAAATGTCTGGAATTTACACAGGAATGAATGATAAAAGAAAAAAAAAATCTGTTACAGAAAAATGAAAACGTTTAAAACAAAAACAAACAAAAAAAAGCAGCTTGCAAAATAAATTCCCAAAAAAATGCCTAAAAGATCCTATAAATAAAGAGACTCTTTACTGCAGAATAAAATAAACGGTTTATTAGATATTGGATTAAAACGGGAATATATTTAACATTGAAGCCTATGGGATTCTCCTGAATAAACCTGTCGAATGAAACCACCGAATGGCAGGGCAATTCGGCAACTTTTCACGGCTGGTTTGTGTTCTCTGAATAGACAAAGCATTGCTTCTCTATGGGGGATTTCACTGCCCTCGAACAGGCACCGTACGTGCAGGCAATTCGCCACAATTTCAGCGTCCAGATACATTTCGTGGCCAAATTGACTGAATAACCCTGTCCATTTTAGGCTAGGGTCAGACTAACGCATTTTTCGCGTTGTCCATGAAAAAGTGCGTCCGAACGCATTGACGTATTTTTTTTCAAGGAATGCGCAAAACAGTCAGACGACGGGCATTTTCGGGCGTGATTTTTTTACGGATCGTCAATAAAACACTTTTTGCGTCTGGACGTTATGTAGGCCGGACATTAGCAGCGTCTGACGTCTCCTAATCACGCATACACGCCGCAGCGCACTCTGTACGTCAGTACTAGCGGTTCTGCACTCTCGAAAAAAAATGCGTTCATTTTCCACTTGCGTTGCGCAGCCGGACTTTCGTGTGGCCGTACTTCGTATATTGGCCGTCATTGCGAGTCATTTGCTGCTACTGCGGCCGTGATTAAGTGTGCCTAAACGCACGTTAAAAATGTGCTAGTCTGACCCCAGCCTTATATTGCGCCGTTTAGATCACTTTACATGGACAATCTTTTAATGATGTAACTGGATCATATTTCTGTTGGAAAGACATGTTCATTTTGCATCACAGACTTGTAAAGGACTGTATTGGTATAGATTTTGAACATTATATGGCATTTGTTTTCACAGGGTCGGCGGAGTCTGAAGAATGCCATTTATTTAGGCCTGTGCAACTACATAGGTTGTGGTTTGTTCCACCTATAAGGGTTGGGAATCATGGCAAAAAGCGGCTGCAGGCTTCCACATCTGTCGGTTTTTCTTTGCCATACATGAAGCGGCTAACTCCACTATAGAGGGATAACAGAACTAAACAGAAGTACCAGCAACATTTACACTGAAAGTCACGCGCCGGGGGGGGGGGGGGAGCGGGGCACTAGTCTAGCAAAAAACAGTTTTTGTTCCGTTTTCTTGCCCAAATTCCAAGCTAGTGAGTAACGTTATAATATTGCAACACACTGGTTCGATTCTTCCCTTTGTGACTGTTACCCTGCTAGGAAATTTAACATTCAAATAAAAACGTGAGCCAAAAGCGTCCCTTTTGTGAACAGCCAAGTTGCACGGACACGAAGACAGCTCAGCTTTTAGGCTAGGGTCAGACTAACGCATTTTTCGCGCTGTCCGTGAAAAAGTGCGTTCGAACGAATGGACGCATTTTTTCACGGAATACACGATAGCGGTCATACGATGCGCATTTTCATTCGTGATTTTGTACGGTTATCAATATAACACTTTTTGTGTCTGGACGTTATGTTGGCCGGACATTAGCAGCGTCTGACGTCTCCTAATCACGCACACACGCCTCTAGCGGACGCAGCGCACTCTGTACATCCGTACTAGCGGTTTGACGTTCTCAAAAAAATGCATTCGTTTGCCATTTGCGTTGCGCGGCCGCACTTTTGTGCGGCCGTTCTTCGTATGCTGCCCGGCATTGGACGTCATTTGCTGCTAGCACGGGCGTGATTTAGTGCGGCTAAACGCACGTTAGTCTGACCTTAGCCTTAGAGACAAGATCCCTCCGTTCACGGCACGCTTTTAGCCAAACTTCTAGTTGAAGGAAAAAATTAAATCCACCATTAAAAAAAAACAAAAAAGTGGAAATGTTTATTTTTAAAGTGTGTAAAATAACAATTTTCTTGTTTCTAGATCCCAAAAAACCCCGAAAGACGCTTTCAGATCATAAAATATTTCAATTAACATGCATGCTTTGCTAGTGTGCCTTTAAAATGCGCAATGCCTTTTTAATGAGTCAGTAGTGTCATTCTGCAGGCATAAAAAGCAAGTACATGATATTTTTCCATATTTACTTGCTTTGCTTTCTTGGGGTTTCCACGCCCACATCAGAAGGCACTTTGAGCTAACCAATCAGTGTGTATTCTGTGGAATGCATAATAAAAAAAATAAAAAAAAACAGCTGAACATGTGCGACTGAGTTGCTCCTCCTGCACTGTGAGGGGAGGGCAGGGCTGAGCGCCATTCCAATCTCTAACTCTTTCATCCCCAGCTAATGCAGAGACAAAGCAGGAAAGAGATCAATACACACCGGAAGAGAAAAAGGTGGCAGAGGGGCAGGAAAAGAATAAAAAAACACTGCAGCGAGAGAGAGAGAGTGCACACAAGAGTCAGACAGCCCAAGAAAGAGTGTAAGAGTGAGTGACCTTTGAGGGAGTTTGAGCCATGAAAGAGGCCAAGTGAGAGTCGGCGGGCGAGTGTGTGAGCGAGTCGGCGGGCGAGTGTGTGAGCGAGTCGGCGGGCGAGTGTGTGAGCGAGTCGGCGGCGAGTGTGTGAGCGAGTCGGCGGGCGAGTGTGTGAGCGAGTCGGCGGGCGAGTGTGTGAGCGATCGGCGGGGCGAGTGGTGAGCGAGTCGGCGGGCGAGTGTGTGAGCGAGTCGGCGGGCGAGTGTGTGAGCGAGTCGGCGGGCGAGTGTGTGAGCGAGTCGGCGGGCGAGTGTGTGAGCGAGTCGGCGGGCGAGTGTGTGAGCGAGTCGGCGGGCGAGTGTGTGAGCGAGTCGGCGGGCGAGTGTGTGAGCGAGTCGGCGGGCGAGTGTGTGAGCGAGTCGGCGGGCGAGTGTGTGAGCGAGTCGGCGGGCGAGTGTGTGAGCGAGTCGGCGGCGAGTGTGTGAGCGAGTCGGCGGGCGAGTGTGTGAGCGAGTCGGCGGGCGAGTGTGTGAGCGAGTCGGCGGGCGAGTGTGTGAGCGAGTCGGCGGGCGAGTGTGTTTTGCTTTCACAGTTGCAGAGATGCTAATATTCAGCTCCTCGGTTTCCTCAGTCTGAGGTCCTGAGCTGCACAGCTTGTGTTCGTTCATACAGTCACAGGTATTTAAGATGCGCTAACAAGTTCTGTAGCGCTGTACAATGGGAGAGGCAGAATAACAAATGTCCATACAAGTAACACACATAACAGTAGGAGAGAGGACCCTGCCCAAGAGCTTACAATCTAAGAGGAGAGGGGTGACACACTAGGTGAGGATAATAGCCGAGTATGTGAAGTAATGGGGGGCTGTGGGCAAAATGGAGCAAAAAATGTAGTTCATGTGAAGCGTTGATGGGTGCAATAGTGGGTGGAGCAGTGGGCGGGGAATATTCAGGTAGTATGAGCTGAAGACACACCCCTGAGGCGCGGCGGTGAAGGAGATCAAATGTTTAAAGCAAGAAAATAAACATTTTTCACACATTTTTAAAAAACTTTTGATTTATTCTATACCGAATAGACAAACGAGAAGTATTTAAAAATCAATTTTCTAGACATGCATATCCCTTTAAAGCAAGAAAATAAAAAATTTTTTACATATTAACTTTTATGGCTTTATTTTAGTTTGTCAATTGGTATATACGTGTTTAACGGTCAAAAAAAAATATTTCTAGACATGCATGTCCCTTTAATTATGTCCAGACAATCCAGGGCATGTTCAGGTGACGAAGACACACACACACCTGATGGAAGCACAGATTGAGCAGAAAACTTTTAGTGTCGCTCAGCTGTAAGGCCCCCGGCACACGAGCGTATTTATGGCTCAAATTCCCTGCGTCCGTGGGTTTTTGACGGGGAAGGCCATCCACCGGACGTGAAAAAACCCTCCCCGTCAAAAAGCTAAACGGACGCTGAAAGGATACAAAGCGCGATTCTCCATAGGAGGATCGTGCTTTGTACGCTGAGCGCAGAGAGTGGAAGGAACGCCCACTTTTTTACGGACGTTCCTTCCTCTGCTCGTGTACCGCCAGCCTAAACAGACCTGCGATGGTGAGAGCAACAGATTTGTGTGGACTACCACTGGAAAATTACATTTATATTAAAAGAACACTTAAATAAAAATAAAAAAAGTAGTGTTGGGTGCGAAATCACTGTACACAACCCAGAAAAAAAGCAGAAGCCGAACCTAGAAGAAATATTTTAATAAAAAGGGAGTCAAACATTATAAAACATCCACTGTACATTTAGTGCAAAATATATTTTTAGAAACAGATTGATTTAAGGAGCTTTCGGGGGGGGGGGGGGAGGGATGTTAAAAATGGCTTCATGCAGCCGCAAGGAAATAATGCTGCTGCGATACGTATACTGCGGAGTCAGCGCAGCAACGCGGTTCTGGTCAAGTAACAAAGTGCTGAAACGTTGTGAGGTGTAATAATGCCGGTGTCGACATCCTTTGTCCTCCAGATGTTTTGGAACTGCATTCCCAGTGAGTGTCTGTCAAACTAATGAGTGTCCAGAGCAGGGGTGTCAAACTCCAGCCCCCCCAGCTGTTGATGCCTAGAAAATTCCCTGAAGTCTTTTAATGCAATAAATGACCAGATAATAATGGATATGTGGTTCAGAAACATCTGAGGGGCCACCAGCAGGAACCAATGGGTTAAAAAGGAAAATCACGTGTAAAATTACCCCTTGACCCTGTAATTAAACACACACCTTCTGAATGCATTGTAATCACCATTACAATGTATTTAGAGACTGTATGCACTATTGTAAAGAGCGCTCCATCTGCTGGTCATTCAGGTATGGCGCCGAGGCTGACGCAAGTTGTGAAAAGGAGTCTCTGCAATTCACAGAGTTACAGCACATCGGCTGATATTTCTGATGTACTGTAACTTTAGGGACATTCTGGAGCCTGACTGCGATAAACCTAATTTGATATTCTCCAGAATGCGTCCTGATCGAGAGCACCTGTTTGTGAGCACCTCTGCGTTCACAATGGTGAAGGGGTTCAGAGCAAATGCACCGTAAATGTGCGCTGAATGAATCAAAGCCCCTTAATTTGTTGTGCCCCTATTTTGTACATTTACAAATCACACGAACTGGTTATATCTACAGTATATGTGCAGGACATCACAGCATTTCGATGAATTGCATCCCAGAGCTCCTGTGCCCCATTCCCCCTATGCAAGGAATTCTGGGTAGGATATGCAAATGACATCTGTCTCACTGCATAAAAGTGATGTCATTTGCATATCCTACCCAGAATTCCTTGCTGCATATGGTGAATGTGGCACAGGAGCTCTGGGATGTAATTCATCGAATTGCTATGATGTGCAAGTGGCTTCTGCAATAATAAAACACACTATACATACATACACACACACAGCAATATAAAAAAGAATTACAAAAGAAATATCGCCGTGAGAGTCGCATTACGGACTGAAATCTTGACCATCCAATTATATAAATTTTCTGCAATAATTTAATAAAATAGAAAAAAAAAAAAAAAAACACAATTGTGACATTGAGGCAGGAATTCAAAATCAAAGCTCAGGAAAGAAAATCAAGCGCCAGCGCAATTCTTCCACTGTAACACTCGCCACCCAGGACATACTTGAAAACGAGAATCTTAATGTATCCTTCCTGCTAAAAATACTTTCAAAGAAAAAAAAAAGGAAATCTTTGCATTTGTGCTTAAGCTGTGACCATTTTTTTGTTGTGTGTGTTTTACAGCAGGGACCAGCAACATAACAGGTTCAGGAACTACATCTCCCATGATGCTCAGTTGCTCATCACATTGGCGGAGCCTCATGGGACATGTAGTTCCAAAACATCTTAAGGGCCGAGGGTGCGGACCCATGATTTACACGAAGACAGACAAGTCTATCAAAGCTGTGTACTCTTGAAATTCCTCCTCTTCAATAGCACCACGTGGAGTAAAAAAAATAATAAAAAAAAAAAAAATAAATAAAAAAAAAAAATACAAAAAAAATATATATACATATATTATTAGAAGCTCCAGTCATTCCCTCGGATACAAAATAGAGTCTCTGGTCTCCTGCTCCAGGCAGGTAACACTTTGTTGGCCTAAGAAGGCAAACTTTTGCAAAGTCAAGTCTCAGACCTCCCCGACTGAGAATTCATCCAACAATACGCTGTGAAGATCTGCAGGCTGGATCTTTGCTGCACCAGACACTGCGTGCTGAGTTCTGAGTTCGCCGTCGTCTCCTCCTCGTTGGAATAGTTCCCTGAATCTCGGAAGCTCTCGCCAGACGTCTTTACGTAGTTATCAAACTGGTCCGGATCGTCCCTGATCACCAGGCACACATCCGTAACCAACTCCTCCTCCTCTTGCAGTAATAAATTATTAAAGAATTTAGAATCCGGTATACCCTGTAAAAAGATAGAATATCGAGCATTAAACCAAGATAAATCAGCGCACCCTACAGTGAGCACACTCCTGTGTGGGCTCAATTATTCGATGGGGCTTAAAGAGACACTCTGGCCACTTTAGCTTTTTAAAGTGCCGCCCCCCCCCCCCTTCCTCCGTTGTCATTAGGCAGAAATCAGTGTAAAGAGGAGGAGTTTCCTACACCCACACTGAGAGCCGGGATTTAGATTTTTCAGCTGCTGGTCACCAGATCAGTCATTGATTACGTCAGCATGCTGACATCATCCTGTCTCAGAATGCTTAAAACAAACAGCGAGCGTCAAGAGAAGGCAGCCGATGGATCAGTTCTGTGCGTACGCGTGCAGCTCCAACCTATATTTCTGCGCAGGAGACACAGAACTGGTGTACAAAAGTGCGCACGTTCCGAGCAATGCGCACATTATCCTCTTGCCTACTTATCTTGTACAGCGCTGCGGAATCTGCAGGCACTTTATAAATGTATAAGAATAATCCCACTATCTCCCACTTGGTAATTCATTGATATATGACCTATAATAAAAAAAACATAATATAAAATCAAACTTTATGTTCCTTACTAGTGATGGGCCGAACACCCCCATGTTCGGTTCGCATTCGAACTCCCGAAAAAAAGGTCGAAAGCGAACTCTAACACCATGCAAGTCAATGGGGCTCGAACGTTCGAAAATTAAGGTCCCCTCCAAGAGGGCATACATGCAAGATATTGGCCATAAAAAGGTGTATGGGGTTCCGGGTTCTACCCTGGGGGACAGGAAACAATGAGAAAAAAAAAATGTAAAAAAATTTAACCCTTTCACTGCTGAGCTCATTTTTTATCACTTTTGCTCATGTTTAAATGCAATTTGAAGTTATGGGAAATGTTTGACCAACAAGGAGTGGGAAATGTTTATGAATCCCATAGGCTTCAATGTTAAAATTTGTTTAGGATCGGTTAAGCATTTTTTGGAATTTTTGAAACCCCCCCCCCACCCCCCGAACTTTCCGCAAACGTCCCTGAAAAGTTCGAAGTACACAAATTTTCGAACAGCCGATGTTTGAATCGAACCTCGAACCGGCAGCCCTTCCCTATTCCTTCCATATTTTTTCCAGATGTGGAGCGATAAATCCCTTTCGAGAAAGACCCTAAAAAGTTCTGCAATAAAATACTGTGAAACAAACGGGTGACATTGCAATAAATGATGACAGATTCCCCTTTCTTGCCGTAACGTCCTCTTGGGGTGTGTTATGACGTGCAGGTTAATTTGCCCGTTTTAGATCTCGCTCTAAATCTCACGTGTTGACCGGGGGAGTCCTTGCAGTGCCGGTTTAAAACAGGTGCGTTGCTGTCAACTCCAGAAGAACATTTTCCTATCTGCAAGCTATGGAAAAGTGAGGCGCTGCTGTGTGAATAGAGCTCTCCAGGGCGTGGCACGTTCCCTGAGGGGATATGAATCATGAAGGGGTTTGCGTAGCAGGCGCTTAACAGGGAGATAATGCCTAGGAGCTAAATACACACAAGTCACTGGTAGTTAATAAAACATAGAAAGCACAAGCCCTCCAGGATGCACAGCTGCCGTTTGCTTCTCCTTGTTTTTACCCTGGATTTATTGCATATCCAGAGCACGATTTTATTTTCAAATGGAGTCGCTATGTATTGAGGCTTTACTATATTCAAAACCTTATTTTATGAGGCCTCGTTACACAGGATGTCTTTACTATTGAGGTAATCCACCAACGATCCATCGTTCTGCGCAAATTGCACAAAAAAAAAAAGCTGCAGGGACTTCTGGTTTTGGGAGATTCTAATGTCTGAGAGGAAGGGGATCAATGCAGGAGAACCGCGATCCACTCCCTGCTGCAGTACCAGCCTATACACACGCTCGCAGCGCGTCCCGCAGCGCCTGCTGCCCTGTTCTGCAGGGTCAGAGGCACGTCACCGAAGAGCATGTAGACGTTTTATGCATCCATTCGGCATTCCGGTTAATGGGAAGGGGTGAAATGTGTCCGGGTCACCACGCTCTGGCCCCTGGCACCCACGTTAAACCCTGCAACATGAACAATACATGTTCCTGGACCTTCTGTGTGCATCTAGCATCCTAGCCCTGGAGCCACACCTGAGGCCCGTTCAATACCTCAGCAGCTGCTGAATTGATGTAGCGCAGCAAATCAGTTTGCTGCAGCAGTGACTCTGAACGCTTTGGATGCGAATCGCAAAACAAAATGGCGATTTCTGTAGTTTCTGCAACATCCGCAGTTTTATTAGCAGAAACTGAGACTGAGGCCATCTTTGAAAGATCTAAAAGCAGTCAGCACAATTCCGTTATTTTATGCACACGCCACAAATGATAGTTTTTATTGAATAAACGTAATGGTTACGTGTGAAAAAAATATATAATTGAACCGTAATATATGTCTATGATATGGCCGCGAACGCGCTGCTGAATGCCCGAAAAGCTCCCGAACTTCTTTTTGCGTCAGCCGTTTATCAGCGCGTTCATGCGCGCTGAGAAACGGCCATGTGTGATATGCCCACATAGGAAATCATTTGATTTCACTGTTTGAGCGTTTTACAGCGCGCAGGAGCGCGCTGTAAAACGCGATGGTGTGAACCCAGCCATAGTTCATGGCTCTAAGGTGTTTACTTTAAATAAACCCTTTAATTACCCTGCAACCTGCTTAGTCACTGCATCCTGGGCTCACAACCCCCACCTGCTGCATCAATCGCAGTCTGAACCCTGACAGTATGACAGATAATGTGGGAAGCAGAATATTCTAGGAAGACCTTGGCTGCTGTGTGGGATCTCCATCTAGGTGTTTTTTTTCTTCCCTAAAAAAGGTAGTGCTTTTCAATTTCATATTATTTTTCTTTATTTTTACTTTTTTGATAACCTATTTTTCAAAGCAGCACACAGGGGGTTAACACAGCCTGGCCCCGTGTGTGCCGCATGATGTCACCAGACACCAGGGCTGAGCACTGACAGCTCTGTCCCAGCAGCTCATCCTGTATCGGCTCATGGCTTTCCCAGATTTACACGAACACAGAGGGATACAGGCCGCCACCAATTAGAGCCGTCACAAGACGCAGACCTCCTGATTGTAATTGGCATAAGGACAAGATGACGGAGCCCTGCTTGCAAACACGGGCTAGGCAGGGAGAAAAGGTATTTTCGGCTGCAAGCCGAAAAAAAAAAAAAAAAAAAAAAAAAAAAAAAAAAAAAAAAATCGGTCAATATGTTTAGGTGGCTGAAATTTTAGTGCATCAAAAATAAAAAACGTAATTACGGTATATCCAATACAGAAAAGGTACATAACTGTGGAAGAATCCGAAATAGGAAGTATATGGACTAGTCCGAATTTTAGTGTTTCCAGACGAGGGGTGATCCATAAAGGTCAGTGCTCAAAAGTTCTACCTCGCCTGCTCGCATTTGGCGAGTGGAAATCAAGTGAGGGCGAGTGGAAATGCACTGGGTATACATGAATCTGGGCTCTTGCGTCAGGAGCTACATGTATCTGGAGTATCATGTCTGGGTATTCATGCATCTGGGGTACGAAGTGTCTGAGTATACATGTATCTGGCGTGATTGTGGAGATGGAAAAAAATGCACGACGTTTATTAAACGTTGAGTAGACTAGTTACATTTAATATTTTCTTTGCATCCCCATTGATGTAAAGCACTTATTTTCCTTTGTTTACATTGGTTATTATTTATTTTTGTAACTTTGTGTCGAATAAAACATTTAACAGTGTCATTTAGTGGGGCAACTAGTGGCGAGTAACTCTTAAGTCCTGGCTAGTAGCTCCGGACTTGACATTTTGAGCCGTGATAAGGTCACTGCTGGTTGGGAACTCCACTCTCAAGCACTGAACAAGTTTACGGCACATGCCAGGAGCCTCTGGGCAGCCCCAGCGTGTTACATGATGCTCTGAGTGTCGCTGACTCCAGGCATCATGTCTCCGAAGAAACGCCACAGATCGCTCTTGAGGATGTGTTCACACTGACGTCTGCAGCAGGAAGGAGGGGAGACTTCAAAATGCCCTGAAAGCATTGGATTCTCCCAGATTCTGAAATCCAGAAGAATCAGAAATGCCTGGTTTCCCCAAGCATTCCAGAAGTCAGGTACCCGACTTGTATATTAAAAAAGATGCAACTTGTACTGATAAACCCAACTCCGTAATTCTCTCCCAGAAAGAGATGCGATGTGGGAGCAATCCTGGTGGCCATAAAGTCATCAGATGTCTCCGATGCAAAGGATACTCACCTTTTCAATGCTTGACGGGAGTTTGCTTGAAGGGTAGAATATATGCTTCATGTATCGCTGGAAAGGGCAGACACAGGCATAAACCAAAACTGACACAATTACGAGGATGACGAGGATGACCAGAATCCCCCACGATTTCCAGAAAACCCACGGATCTAAAAAAAAAAAAAAAAAAAAGAAGAAGTTGACAGAACCATGTAGGACTGGATAGTAGAAGTAGAAAGTAAAACACGCAGGGGATTCTGCAACGCGTTAAGCATGTTAAACCCTGGCGATCCTGATAGGAAAGAGTACAAAGGATGACAGGAAAAGCTTTCAACAGTGAAACTTCACGTTCTTTGATTTTTCCATGTCGGGACCGCTGGAGTTTAACATGGCTGTGACAATACTAAACAACGGAGTGACATCTTGCCAAGAAGGTGTACATGTAATTAGGGCTGCAACTAACAATTATTTTCATAATCAATTAGTTGGCCGATTAAATCGATTCCTTGGGTTAAAAAAAATTGTTTACTTAAAAGGAATTAATAAAAAAAACCTCTTTTTTTCATAAGCAAATTGCGTACTTTTCACACAAGGCATGCGAGTGCTTGGTCAGAGGGATGGGTTGATGCTGCATGCGTAGCTTAGAAACGCTTGTGTGCCGCCAGCCTAAGAGAGGAAGGAACGTCCGTGAGAGTGGACGTTCCTTCCACTCTGTGCGCTCCGCGTACAAAGCACGATCCTCCTATGGAGGAACGTGCTTTGTATCCCCATCAGCGTTAGTCTAGCTTTTTGACAGGGAGGGCTTTTTCACGTCCAGCGGTTGGTCCTCCCCATCAAAACGGCACAGAAGCAGGGAAGTGCGGACGCACGGAAGCACTAACTGCGCTCGTGTGCCGCCGGCCTTAAGCCCATGTTTGCTTTTTCAAATGAACGTGGCTACAAGCACTTGGTCATAGATGATGATGTCAGCATGAAATCGGGGCTAATAAGCTAAAGTGGTCAATGTGCGTAGAGTGTCCCTTTAAATAATTCTGTGAACAAACCGAGTGGGAGAAGGAACTGGAGGTGGAAGGGAGTGACTTTGCTCAAGTGACTTGACTTGAGTGTGAAAGGGAGTGACTATGGACAAAAGGATCCAAGTGTGGGAGGGAGTTTGGGGAAAGGGACCAGAGCAAAGGGAGGGAATGGCAGTTCCTGACCAAAGAGGGTGTGGCAGGGTGGGTGGGGTGGTGGCGCAGGACTCCAGCTTCAAGTAAGGATTAAAACACAGGCATACAGCGCCTTCACCCAGTGGCAGTATCCTATTGTTTGTGTTAGAGTTCTGCTACTGTTGTAAACGAAATAAAAACAAACTGGTTGTGTTTGACATAATCCTAGAACTAAATCATAGCGAGTAAAGCCTCTTCTCCAATCAGCTCCAAAGTTTAGACTCAGTCAAACGTAAATAACCTGACTCTAAACAGAGTGTGCTGTACACAGGACGATTAAAGCGACAGCCGATCAATAATGGAAATAGTTGACAACTATTTTAATCATCAATTAGTTGTTTCAGCCCTACATGTAATGTGTGTCTCTCGTATATTTAACAGGTATTGCCTTGTTTTTCCTCACTTCATTCACAAAAAAAAAAAGTCATAAAGGCCATTGAAAAACTCATCTAAACTTTACCCCAAACTAGGTGCCCTGTACAGAAACAAATCCTGCCTGAGCCCCGCGGTAATAAAGCAGGTTGTACAACAAATGCTTATGCTGGCTATTGAATACGGAGATGTAGTGTATGCAGCCACCCCGCAAACACACCTCCAGAAACTTACATTGTATAACTCATTCTGCCACTTTGTGCTACAATGTAACTAAAAGACTCACCATTGTGACAAGTTAAAAGAGCTAAACTGACCGTTGCTGGAATCTAAACGCACCCTTCACCTTTCCAACCTGGTGTTTAAGAGATTTTCTATGAAGCTGCCACCCTACCTGAATAGGATGCTTCCCCTAGCAGTTCCCTCATCCTATAACCTCCGATCCAGGACCAGCACCTTACTTGCAGTGCCACAATACAAAAAGAAAGTGTCTCAATCCTCATTTTCCTACAGAGCACCGCAGTTATGGAATAACCTCCCAGACGCCATCAAATCTTCCCCCAGTCTAAAGTCACTTAAGAGCTCCCTATTAATATACCTCAATAAGGAATGCGCCTGTAAACATGTAACAGTGACTATATACAGAATGCACCTGTAAACATGTAACAGTGACTATTTACAGAATGCACCTGTAAACATGTAACACAGTAACTATATACAGAATGCACCTGTAAACATGTAACACAGTGACTATATACAGAATGCACCTGTAAACATGTAACATAGTGACTATATACAGAATGCACCTGTAAACATGTAACATAGTGACTATATACAGAATGCACCTGTAAACATGTAACATAGTGACTATATACAGAATGCTCCTGTAAACATGTAACATAGTGACTATATACAGAATGCTCCTGTAAACATGTAACAGTGACTATTTACAGAATGCACCTGTAAACATGTAACAGTGACTATTTACAGAATGCACCTGTAAACATGTAACACAGTGACTATATACAGAATGCGCCTGTAAACATGTAACACAGTGACTATATAAGAATGCACCCTGTAACATGTAACATAGTGACTATATACGGAATGCACCTGTAAACCTGTAACAGTGACTATATACAGAATGCACCTGTAAACATGTAACATAGTGACTATATACAGAATGCACCTGTAAACATGTAACATAGTGACTATATACGGAATGCACCTGTAAACCTGTAACAGTGACTATATACAGAATGCACCTGTAAACATGTAACATAGTGACTATATACAGAATGCACCTGTAAACATGTAACATAGTGATATATACGGAATGCACCTGTAACCTGTAACAGTGACTATATACAGAATGCTCCTGTAAACATTGTAACATAGTGACTATATACAGAATGCACCTGTAAACATGTAACCATAGTGACTATATAACAGAATGCTCCTGTAAACATGTAACATAGTGACTATATACAGAATGCTCCTGTAAACATGTAACAAGTGACTATATACAGATGCACCTGTAAACATGTAACAGTGACTATTTACAGAATGCACCTGTAAACATGTAACAGTGACTATTTACAGAATGCACCTGTAAACATGTAACATAGTGACTATATACAGAATGCTCCTGTAAACATGTAACATAGTGACTATATACAGAATGCACCTGTAAACATGTAACACAGTGACTATATACAGAATGCACCTGTAAACATGTAACATAGTGACTATATACGGAATGCACCTGTAAACATGTAACATAGTGACTATATACGGAATGCACCTGTAAACCTGTAACATAGTGACTATATACAGAATGCTCCTGTAAACATGTAACATAGTGACTATATACAGAATGCACCTGTAAACATGTAACAGTGACTATATACAGAATGCACCTGTAAACATGTAACATAGTGACTATATACAGAATGCTCCTGTAAACATGTAACATAGTGACTATATACAGAATGCACTGTAAACATGTAACACAGTGACTATTATACAGAATGCACCTGTAAACATGTAACATAGTGACTATATACGGAATGCACCTGTAAACATGTAACATAGTGACTATATACGGAATGCACCTGTAAACCTGTAACATAGTGACTATATACAGAATGCTCCTGTAAACATGTAACATAGTGACTATATACAGAATGCACCTGTAAACATGTAACAGTGACTATATACAGAATGCACCTGTAAACATGTAACATAGTGACTATATACAGAATGCTCCTGTAAACATGTAACATAGTGACTATATACAGAATGCTCCTGTAAACATGTAACATAGTGACTATATACAGAATGCACCTGTAAACATGTAACAGTGACTATTTACAGAATGCACCTGTAAACATGTAACAGTGACTATATACAGAATGCACCTGTAAACATGTAACATAGTGACTATATACAGAATGCACCTGTAAACATGTAACATAGTGACTATATACAGAATGCACCTGTAAACATGTAACACAGTGACTATATACAGAATGCACCTGTAAACATGTAACATAGTGACTATATACAGAATGCACCTGTAACCTGTAACATAGTGACTATATACAGAATGCTCCTGTAAACATGTAACATAGTGACTATATACAGAATGCACCTGTAAACACGTAACAGTGACTATATAGAATGCACCTGTAAACATGTAACATAGTGACTATATACAGAATGCTCCTGTAAACATGTAACATAGTGACTATATACAGAATGCTCCTGTAAACATGTAACATAGTGACTATATACAGAATGCACCTGTAAACATGTAACAGTGACTATTTACAGAATGCACCTGTAAACATGTAACCAGTGACTATTTACAGAATGCACCTGTAAACATAACATAGTGACTATATACAGAATGCTCTGTAAACATGTAACATAGTGACTATATACAGAATGCACCTGTAAACATGTAACAGTGACTATATACAGAATGCACCTGTAAACATGTAACATAGTGACTATATACAGAATGCACCTGTAAACATGTAACATAGTGACTATATACAGAATGCACCTGTAAACATGTAACACAGTGACTATATACAGAATGCACCTGTAAACATGTAACATAGTGACTATATACAGAATGCACCTGTAAACATGTAACATAGAGACTATATACAGAATGCTCCTGTAAACCTGTAACATAGTGACTATATACAGAATGCTCCTGTAAACATGTAACATAGTGACTATATACAGAATGCACCTGTAAACATGTAACATAGTGACTTTACTTTGTGTTAATCTGTAGATTTGTGTTTTGTTCTTAATATCTTGCATTTATTACTTTGTATTTCTGTAACAATTCAATGCTCTTGAACCCAGGACATACTTGAAAACGAGAGAAATCTCATTGTATCCTTCCTGCTAAAATACTTTGCAAATAAAGTGTGTGTAAGTGTGTGTAAGTGTGTGTAAGTGTGTGTAAGTGTGTGTAAGTGTGTGTAAGTGTGTGTAAGTGTGTGTAAGTGTGTGTAAGTGTGTGTAAGTGTGTGGTGACATTTTTACCTACAGCAGGGTTCGGCAACCTTGGCCACACATGTTTTTGAACTACATCTCCCATGAGGCTTAGCCATTCATTAGGTTGGCCTCATGGGAAATGTAGTTCCAAAACATCTGGAGGACCAGGATTGCTGACCCCGGCCTACAGTGTCCCTTAAATGTTGAAAGTATGATTGTGTAAAGCCAAGTTCATTCAAGGCTATAGCATCATTTCCCAAACCAATGAAAAGGCATTAATGTAGCATTGGCACGCCCCCCCCCCCTTTTTGCAATGGTAATCTCGTGGTCAGACACCAAGATCTGCTCCATAAATATATTATGGCACAGCTCTTACCAGGGTCGGTTGTGATGCAGACGGTCTCGCTGTACAAGCCTGTTCTATTGCGCTTACAAACAACTCGCATCTTAAGGCAATATTCCGTTGATGGCTCCACGTGTTCCACGGTGAAGAATGACGAGTCCCCTCTATATTCTTCCTGAAATGTAGATCAGGCGGTGGTTATGTATCCATATAAACAATGAAAGCCGAAGGGACACATCCTGGATACAACATATATGTTCACAAGTACATTCAACCTGCGCTACAGCTACTGTTTACCATGTGAGCAATATTTGAGAAGCGCTCGCCAACGTGCTGGGATCTGCATGCACAAGGACTGCTCTTTTTTTGCTTCACATACAAGTACCGCTTATCCGAAATGCTCGGGATGTTTTGGATTTTGGGGGGGGGGGGGATTCTGGATTATTTGCATGTAAGATTGAGATATATTGGGGCGAAGTCTAAACAGGGAATTCATTCGGTTTCACACACACAGCCTGAAGGGCATTTTATACAGGATTTTTAGTTATTTTCTCCCCCGTAACAAGAAGTCAGGAGCGGCATTATCCACTTGTGGTGTCAGGTCAACACTAAAAAGTGTTGAGATTTTGGAACATCTCAGAAGGGATGCTCCACCTGTACACGTTATCGAGAAAGTATTTCAGTCCTGTGCTGGACCTGACACCAGTGCACAGGACTGAAATACTGACACCAGTGCACAGGACTGAAATACTGACACCAGTGCACAGGACTGAAATACTGACACCAGTGCACAGGACTGAAATACTGACACCAGTGCACAGGACTGAAATACTGACACCAGTGCACAGGACTGAAATACTGACACCAGTGCACAGGACTGAAATACTGACACGGACTGAAATACTGACACCAGTGCACAGGACTGTGTGTGTGCTAAAGTAAATATAAAGCACGCGCTACGTAGGGTTCTGGTTTAGATATTGCATAGCTACTCTACAGAAAAAGAAAAGAAAATTCGATATATATAAGGGTTGGGCACCCGTTATGCAAAGTTCTGAAATCAGGCATTTTTGGGAGAGTTCTTGCTCATCTCCCTGATGGAGTGCTGGTGATCACCAGGACCTAACAGCATGTCCATCAAGAAAAGCTGCACGGCATCTTACAGCGTGTATACATGTGCCTGAGCGTCCGCGAGAAAGGTGAATCTAGTAGGTCTATCCTTCTCCATACGCCCATCCTTCCATGGTTCCCAACAGTCAAAGTGTGCCGGTAGGTTCCCAGGGTTAAGGCCCGTGTCAGCCGAACGCAGTGATCACGCCCGTGTTTCCGCACAGTTTAACGTCCGTCTCAGCATAGAATCATGAGCAATAGAGACCCACACACGAAGTGCGTCCGCACTGAACTGCGCACGCACAACGCATGTGGCAAACGGACGCAAGTTTAGGCCAGAACGTAAAAAACGCTAGACAGACGCGCAGAGTGCGCCACGTCCGCGTAGCGTTCTGTGTGAGTGATGAGATGTCAGACGCAGCGCATTAGCGATGTCCAGCACCTTGACGCACACAATGGCTTTTCATATTAAAATTTCCCATAGTTCTTTTTTTTCTACATTCGTCAAGAAAAACCGACCGTGTGGCATCTACAGTATCTTCCGTCAGTACGTCTGTTTGTTGTGCACGCACGCAGCGTGCGCTCAGACTGCGTTCGTCTGACATTAGCCTTAACGGTCCCGTTACCTTAAACTTTAACTCCTCCACTGCAAGACACCTAGCCTGGGATGGAGTTTTGTGCCAATTAACCGACAGGACACCGAGCAGAAACCCAGGACAGTCCCTGGAAAACTGGGATTGTTGGAAGCTATGCTCTTCCTGCGCCTGCAGTCGTCTCGCTCCGGTAACCGTCACACATTATGGCATTCATTCACTTTGAGGTGTCAGGCAGAGCTCCCTGCACAAACTGCAAAGCAGAGACATTTGCAGCGAACAGGAGAGAGTTTAACTCTTCATCTACTGGTTTCAGCCCTGTTTCAAGGCCGGCCACAAAATTACAACTCCCATGGGACGGATAGATCGTGGCAGGTGATGTTTTGGCCGGCTTTTATCTAGATCACTGAAAAGTAAGGGATGGGACGAAAATAAATAAGCCGTGTATAGTGTCGCTTTAATTGTGCAATCAGTCTAGCCACTTTTAAAAGTTAAAGGGGTCAAGGTGTATAAAAGTCTCCCCCCTCCTCCTGGTGCCGACCTGCTGAAATCATCAGGTGAAGTGGAGGAGTTTCCTCCGCCCATGCCAACAGCAGCCGGGATTTTGAATTCCCCACCTGTCGTCACCAGGTTGGTCACTAGTGCCGTCAGCATGCGGATAGCATACGGACGCTGCTCACTCTCAGGCCGCAAGCAATACCCAGCATCCTATGGTTAGATTGCGCGCATGCACAAGTCCCGAGCGCAATTTGTGTAGCTATGGAAATGGTGTTTGAAGCATTTCTGCGTTTCCGCGGGATTTCTGCGTTTCCGAAGCCCCTGAGATGAAGAGGAGCAGTGCGTGCGGAGGAATAAAAAGGTGAGTGAACCCACCTAAACTAAAAAAATATTGAAAAGGGGGTTTACTTCTTCTAATAGATCTTCATTATGAATGCATCGCTACCTGGTGATCAGAGGAATTTTTCCACCGCTTTAACTGGAAGGCTGGCACACAGTCAAGACTAACGTCTGGCATGCTCAAGACTGACGGCTCACGCGCCATAATGTTAAGCGCTCCATTCATCACTTTCACAGTGAGAGAAGTTGGAGGGCCGATGACAGCTGCAAAGGAAACAGAACGTTAACAGTTTTTCAATAAAGCTTTTTGATAAGTACAGGTAAGTGAAGGGGCACTCCGGGCCCTTACACGCACAAGGAATGGATTTCCTTTCTTCACTTCAGACACCATATTGATTTCTAAACCCAGCAATACCCAGCAGACTATGGGCCGCATTACATTCTTCACGCTAACACGGGGATCTGTGCCTGCAGGTTTCTCCTTCGCGTCCCTGTTTTTGCTCCATGTTACAGGGCAGGGGCTAATCCAGCAGCCTGCACCGTAATGTGGCGCTAAGCCTCAGGATGCTTGAGGCAGCGCTAAACACCGCCGCGAGCATCCCCTTCATGGTGTCCATAGGACTCAATTGAGGCTTCTGCTGCTGGTCACATGACCTGCAGGATCTCGCCTCTCGTGAGATCCAGCAGGTCGGTGGAGTGATTCGCTGAGGGAGACTGGGGACTTCTTTCAAGCCGCCGTTCTCGCAGCAGGATGAGAGGGGAGTATGTGATTTCTTTTGGGGGGGGGGGGGGATTTGTAGCTGGTGCTGACGGATTGTGCAGAAGACGAATCTGTGGCACCGGCTCCTAGCTGTGGGTAGCTTTTGAGTTAACCGCAGCGGGACGTAATTGGCGGTCGGATTACGGAGTCCTAACGCTAATTAACTCTTTGCCCTCCCCATGTTAAGCATAGAGGGCGCAAAGTACTGTAAGATAGTGATTCGGAGATTGCGCTTTCCACCGCGAACAAATTTTTTCAACCCGTTAGCGCTCAGAATGTAATCTGGTCGGGACGTTTAAGCCAGCGTTTACGCTCTCACACTTGAGCACTAACATTAGCGTGAAGTATGTAATAGGACCCTAAGGCTGGGTTCACACCACGGCGTAGCGCAGCATTGCGCGCGTTTTTTTACGCGCGTTCGTGCATACAAAAAAACGCGAACGTGCGTTGCAGCGCGTTCGCGGCTATGATATGGCTGCGAACGCGCTGATAACTGCCCCAAAGAAGTTCCCGCACTTCTTTGGACATAGGCCATTTATCAGCGCATTCATGCGCGCTGAGAAACGGCCAGGTGTGATATGCCCACATAGGGAATCATGAATTGTCACTGTTTGAGCGTTTTACAGCGCGCAGGAGTGCGCTGTAAAACGCTTAGGTGTGAACCCAGCCTAAGAGGGCTATTCAATAAATGCCAGCCTGTGCCGCAGTAGCAAACAGTGACAAAAAAAACAAACCAATATTGTCGCAGCCTCGACAAACTTTGGCGTACAAATCTTCATCAACGAAGCTTCTCCAGCTGCTGCTTGAAGCTCTTTAATGAAACCAAGTCTGTCGTCGATTGCAACTATGACAAGCACAAGGGTCTAGTGAATAGCCCCCTATATATCAGGAAACTTCTATTTTTATGATTTGTATGAAAGCCGTGGAAATCACACGGAGTAATCCTCACTACAGATGAGAACGGCAGAGGGCCTTCTCACCTCCTTAGCGCTAGCTCTCAGGTGAGCCGCACAGATCACCTCCCGATCGCTAACGGGTTACCCGTTCGTGAATCGGTATTAGCGCAAGTTTACTGTACGTCGTGCTCTTAATGTTTAACATAGGGAGCGCAAAGAGTAAGCAGACATCAACTAGCGTTAGTCCTAACACTACTCACAGCTGCCGCTAACTGGGAACGTTCGCTACAGCTAAGAGCTTCCGCAGAATCCGTTAGCAGCAGCTGGAATCCCCCCCCCCCCACACACAATTTAAATAAAAAAAAAAAAAAAAGATACTCAGCGCTTGTCCCATGGCGGCTCGATCCGCAGCTTCTGGCTGTCGTGAGCAGAGTGAGACTGGGTGGAAAAGCCCCCAGTCTGACTCCGCCGACCTGCCAGATTTCGTGAGAGGAGAGATCCTGCCGGTCACGCGACTCCGCAGAAGCATCCACAGAGTCCTAAGGCCACCATGCAGGGGATGCTCGCAACGGCGCGATAGCGCTGCCACAAGCATCCTAGAGGCTAGCGGCTGCTACAGGGCAGGCGGACGGATTCAGCGCCCCGTAATCTACTGGTAAAACCGCGAACACCAAGGGCAGATTTGCGAGCAAATTTTTCCTTCGCGTCCCCGGTTTAGCTCAGGGCAGGCGATTGAGCCCAGAGTGTGGTCCTCACTCCTCAGCCAGTAAGAACAAGAAAACAAAAACTGAACAAAATCACACCTTATCCAGAATATAGTCCCAGAAGTGGAAAATGCCACCCGTGACGGGGGCCAAAATTAGCAGAAATATTGAATAAAAATGCCCTTCAGGACGTATGTGTGTGTATAAGGTGTATACGAAACAAATGAATTGTGTGTTTAGGCTTCAGTCCCATCCAAGATCTCTCATCTGCAAATACTCAGAAATCATCAAAAATCCCAAATCCAAAACGCGTCCGTTCTAGAGCATTTCAGATAATGGATCTATTCCTCAATCCATACAGGACAGACAGACAACCTTTTGGCCTCAACTGGTCAAGTTTGAAGCACCCAGTGTACATATTAGTAGCTAAATTAAAACATTAAACACTCAAACGATTAGAATCACTTAAAACCGGGCAATTGACTGATTGTTCTATTAATAATTCTAATATAAATTAATTACTACAATTAACCATTTATTGGCGTTCTTCAGGCTTGACAAAGACCTGTTGAGCTTGAACCGTCTGTCCTGTGCGGACGGAGGAATGAATACTCGATTTTAAGTTATATGAATGCTGGAGTTTGTATAATGATTAACACCCTCCCGGACAAATACCGGAACAGCATTGAAACATGGCCCAACAATGACGCGAGGGCAACCGGCTGACAGCATTTTTTTTTTTTCCAGAAAGACAAGTAATGCCCTACATCAGTGTTTCCCCTCCCTGGTCCTCAGGTCCCCCTAACAGGACAGGTTTTAAGGATCGCTTGGAGGAAATGCAGACTGAATCCTGCAATCACTGAGAAGCAAATCATATCCCCTGTGCTGTGATTCACATATCCTGCTGCAAACCTGGCCTGTTAGGGGGACCTGAGGACTAGGGTTGGGAACCGCTGCCCTATACTGTATAATTGTCTGGTTTTCAGGTGCGCATGTGCATTGGTGAACGCAAAGATCTAGAAACAAGACATCACAGGAATGTAAAAGATACTTACTGTCAGACTTCGGCAAAAAGTTTATAGAATCAGAGAAATTTTTATTCCCTTGCCCATCTTGTGCGATTACACGTAGCTGATAGCTTGTAAACATATACAATTCTGCCGACATGTCACATTCTGTCTTGTTGATATTTTCACAGCTGTCAAACACCCTCCAACTCATCCCTTTCGAAATGCTAAACAAAAAAAAAGAAAAAAAACCACAAAAAAACGACAATGCAGATTAGAAACATTCTCAAAAAGGCAAATTCTAAAAGAAGATTTAAAAAGAAAAGTAAAGTAAAGGGCGCTCTGACCGTTCCATCAGCTCAACTATATAAAAGCACACGGTACTGGAAGGTAGAATGCCCTTTTAGAATTGGGCAGAGGATGCCGACACCATGTGCCCAGTTATTTTTGGAGCTTTTACTCACCTTTTGTCCCTCGTCGCGTCGCGCAGCTCCTCTTCAGGCTCAGGGACTCCCGAACACACAGTGCGCTCGTCTGACCCCGGGCCCAAGACTTAAAAATTGCAATTCTCCGCAGATCCTCTGCTTCGTGAGCTGCGTGCCGGAAATGTGCTCACACCAAGCACCGGCTCTATTCAGGGTAAGGTATAGCTCAAGGTAGGAGACTACGGGCCAGTGATTGCCCTTTAACTTTTATTCTGGTAGTCCTAGGCCAGGGCCGTGGTTAGGGCTTGGGAAAGGATGCTGAGGATCAGAAGAGATCTTACAACAAACATACGATTGGCTGACACAGAAAAGTGGCGCACTGTAAATAAAGCCCCATGGAGGGAATTTAGCCATGGGTGCAAAGTGAATCGATGGAGAATACACATGGAATCCGAGAGGGGCTGGCGGTTGGCTTAGGATATTCGACATAAATAAATGCCAGGTTGTGCATTTCTGAAGGACGAATACAATCAAGCGACGTGTACCTTTATAGTGAGGACTTTGTTTAACGTAGGGATCTCAAACTGCACACACCCCCCCCCCGAGAGGTTTCTAAACTACATCTCCCATGATTCTAAGGTTATTTATTGCATTCAAAGAATTCTGGGAATTGTAGGCAATACAAATCTGGAGGGCCAGAGTTGAGACAATCAGGCAAAAAAATAAAAATGAATTGCACGTACCGTTGTGCTGTAAATGTGACGTTTGGCTGCTGTTCGTAATCCCAATCCCACTTTAACAGAAAGGTGGTGTCGAAGGCCAGAATTCTGACGTTTTTGAAGGTTCCTGTGAAACATGCAAGATTTTTTTGAAGATACGTGGTCCCTCTGTAACTTTGGTCGGGCGTGGGGGCGCGTGGCTAACCATGCAGGGAGGATCGCTTCCTACGGCTCCTTATTTGATGGCGACAAAATGGCAAAACGCAGGAGCAGGTAAAAGGGACAGAACGTAATACTTTAAAATACATGTCAAAGCCAGCTATAGATATTTAATAAGAAGAAGCAGGCAAGGATTTGTGCAATGATTAGTGTAAAATAAAAATAACCACCATCTCCCAAGTTAGGGAGAAATAATCACAACGCAGATGCAATTCAGGATGCAGAAAAGGACCTAACCCGTAACTAGATGAACACCACCAGTAGCAAAGCTACCAACCTCCAAACCCACTACAATAACAATGCACATGTTAGAATCACAACATGCAATAAAGTGTCACCACAGGCTATCCATTAAAAACAAACCGTGTGAGAAAAATACTAAAACTTCTGTATCACGAGCTTATTATTCTATTGTCCGTGCACGGGTACAAATGGGGTTTCAGCAATGAATTAACCCCTTCACTGATGAGCCATTTCACGGAAAAAAAAAATAAAAAAAAATTATATATATATATATATATATATATATATATATATAATTAAAACACATTTTTCTTTTTTGTATTATGTATGGACAGGTGTCATATCATTGGAAATGCCATGCACTGGCCTTTCTAATGATACCAAACATGACCCTGCTAGCTGAAACCAGTCGGGCGATAGCGGGGTTCAAAGGAACCCTCATCTCCACCCCTATCTTTCCTTAGGAGTCAATGAGGACGTTCCCCACACGTCCTCAGCAGGGAAAGGGTTAAGACAACAATCACAGGGAGCCCCTACACATCAAAGGTGCAACTCTTAGGCTAAGGTCAGACGAAAGCAGTTTTAACGTGCGTTTAGCCGCACGAAATCACGGCCGTGCTAGCAGCAAATGACGTCCAATGCCGGGGAACATACGACGAACGGCCGCACGAAAGTTCGTCCGCGCAACGCAAGTGGCAAACGAACGCATTTTTTCGAGAACGTCAAACCGCTACTACTGACGTACAGAGTGCGCTGCGTCCGCATAGCGGCGTGTGTGCGTGATTTGGAGATGTCAGACGCTGCACACGTCCGGCCAACATAACGTCCAGACGCAAAAAGGGTTTTATTGATGATCCGTACAAAATCACGGACGAAAATGCGCATCGTATGACCGCTATCGCATATTCCGTGAAAATATATGTCCATTCGTTCGAACGCACTTTTTCACGGACAACGTGAAAAATGCGTTCGTCTGACCCTAGCCTTAGTGCACTCGAATGATGCCGGCCTATGTGCACCCGTACTGACGTGCCTTCTGGCGTCAGTCGCAGCATTGAGACGCTGCGACGAGGCCAGCCACACGCTGTTGCGTGCCCAGCAGCGGCCATGCTGCAGGCCTCTACGTCAAAGCGATACGACGCGCGTTCGACGGGGCTACAAAGCGCGATTCTCTATAGGAGAATCGAGCCTTGCAGCGCTGAGCGCTCTAACTGCGATCAGCGAGGTGGCCAGACAGGCGTCGAGTGGAAGGAACGTCCTCTCACAGACGTTCCTTCCACGTCCTCTCACAGACGTTCCTTCCGCTCTTAAAAACACTCGTCTAACGCCAGCTTTAATGGTATGTATAGCCATTCATAAAGTGCTCAGTGCTTCATCATATTAACAGAATTTCAGACCATAAGTTTCCAAATAACAAGCAAATGTTAAAAAAAAACACATGTTAACATGTTTCGGCCTCGCGGGCTTTAGCAAGAGTACGTTATGAATGGGCTATCGACTGCCTTGGTATTGACCATTAACCCCATAAGGACCAATGAGGTACATGGTACCTACAGAGAAAAAGGTTACTAAGGGACCAAGGACATACCCTGTACGGCATGTCTTTCAAACCCCCCTCCCTCCCTATACTTACCTCTCTGGCTGGGGTCCCGCGGTGGTCTGACTGTCTTGAAGTGGACGTCACCAGCTTGTTTTTAGTTTACAACAGTAGCAGAATTATCACACAGACTGGGCGCTGCCACTGGGTGGATGGAGCTGTATCACCAGTGTTCTATCCTTACTTGGAGCTGGAGTTCCAAACCACAACCCCACCCTCCCTGCCTCCTCTCTCCAGGCCAGGCCCTTCCCTCAAACTCCAGTCCAGTCTCTTGCTCAAACTCACTCCCTCTCCAACCCCCCCCCCCACACTCTGAAATCATTTTTAAAAAAAGGGACACACTACACACCCTGATCACTTTAAGCTTATTAACATGGTCAGGCAGTGCCCCCACCTTCTCAGCCCACTTTGTGTGCTGACATCATGTGTATATCCGAGCGCTTGTAGCAGCGTTGGTTCAGGGATAAAGCACATGAGCTTGAGCTCCGCGCACAGCATCAATCCATCACTGACCAGGCGCTGACGTACCTTGTGTTTGACAAATACCCAAGTTACACAAGATACATAACGTGTTTATGTACGCACAAAAGTTATACACTGCGCAAATTGCAAAACAAACACTAAATTGTTTTATTTTCCGATCGAAAAAAAAAAAAAGCAAGCCAACCATTCGTTAGTTGCAGCCGTAACGCGTCCCTTTTAACAGATTTTTATTAAAAATAATGTCTAGCATGTCACCAGCTCCGAGCGTTGGGTAATATATTCGTACAGTCCCGCGTACGTATACATCCTATGATGTGGCCAAAAAGTTTCCAAATCGCCCGCTCGACACCATGGAAACTCAGCCCTCGTGCGTGTGAAACTCTGCGTTTAGACCCAGTTCATGCAGGTTTAGCACAGATACAAGCAACTTTCCCTTACAGCTCTGCAGGACGTGGTTTCATGCCGTGTCCCGTTATCAAAGTACCCACAATGACACGTGGGAGCAGGGTGCGACGTGTATGTTATGGGAAAACGCACACAGAGTTCCAGCATCAGGCGATCGTTTCTGACAGAGGCCGATGACTCGAAAACTACATGCGTTATGAAGTGTTTATTATAAAGGTGGCGACTGATGATCCCGATGCCTCCTGGTGTCACAGACTGAGGCCGGGGTCAGACGAACACACTATGTGCGCCCGTACGGACGTGCCTCCTGGCGTCCGTCACAGCGTAGTGACACGTCAATGGGGCCGACCACACACTGTAACGCGCGCTCTGCAGTGTGTTCGCTGGGCCATGCTGAAAGCCTCCCCATCGAAGTGCTATGACGCGCGTTCGACGGGGCTGTATAGCGCGATCCTCCATAGAAGGATCGAGCTTTGCAGTGCACTAACCGCGCTCAGTGAGGTGGGTAAGACGGGCGCCAGAGTGGACGCCACTCTCACGGACGTTCCTGCCGCTCTTAAACACTCGTCTGACCCCGACCTGAGCTGAGGCTTAAGATCAGGTTACAAAGTGAAGAGACAGGAAGACCGGAAAAAACGAAAGCCAAGCTGTAAAAGAGACCGCCTGCCACTAGAATACAAGAGTAGTGTTGCAGGGTCCTATTAGAAGCCCACCTACCGTGGCACAACAGGTGGAAATCAACGCTCTAACGCAGGAATCTCAAACTCTGACGCCCCCCGCAGTTGTGTCTGAACTACACTTCCCATGATTCTCTGGCCATTTCTTTCAAAGAATTCTGGGATTTGTAAGCAATAAACCTCTGGGGGGGGGCCCCCCAGAGTTTGAGATTGTTGCCAACGTGACCGTTTCTTTTATACATGCTGTAAGGTTCTATACAAAAAGGAGCAACATGCGATTGCAACAAAATGCTGCGCACCGGCTGCAGCAAGCGACATTCAGACCTGTCAAGGAGGTTCCGTTTTGAAACATTGGGGTCCAGGAAAGTACGTGTACGTACATACATATATACATATATATACATATATATATGTATATATATATATACATATATATAAAAAGTCTATGGATTATATATATTTTATAAGAATATAATTAGATAATGCATGAAAATAAAAATCAGTCACTATTATATTCTACAAGAGACGGTATTTTACCTTTAGTTTGGAAACACTGTGCCTCACTGTACGGGCTCATAGTTTTCATTGCTAAGTCAGTTAACCTGGCTTTCAAGCAATACCGCACACCTGAAACGAGGTCTCCTAACAGAAACTCTGGGTCAGAAAACACGAGGCTCTAAAATGTAAAGTAAAAAAAAAAAAAAAATTATATATATTATATATAAAAATCACGAGTATAGCAGTCTGTAGTGATACCTTTTTTATTGGACATTACATTTAAAGTACAAGCTTTCGAGAGGATTCCTCCCTTCGTCAGGTATAGCAGCTAATGTAACGTTAGTCCAATAAAAAAAAAGGTATCACTACAGACTGCTATACTCGTGATTTTGGCATCTGGACTAACACAGCATATATATATATATATCCAATCGAATAGCTGACTGGACAATTAGAAATACTGGCTACAGCAGGGATCACAAACCCAGGCCACCCCAGATGTTTCTGAACTACACCTCCCACGATTCCATGGCCATCTGTTGCACTGAAGGAATTCTGGGAATTGTAGGAAATAAACCAGGACTGCCAAACTCGCCCACCCACCCCTCCCCGGTCTTAAGGACCTGCAAACCATCCTATATTAAATAATATCTAATATTATTTTATTAGACTTTAATGCGATTTTTATAAACGCATTTCTGTATGAAGCTTCACCTTCTACTGCAAGCAGGGTATTTTCTCATTATTACGCTACAGCTGCGCACCTTATGTTTTGCTGAGCTCTTATTACTTGAAGAGCTTGGGAACAAACTTACGACCGATTATAAAGGCCATTGCTCTCATTGAAAGTTTTGGGGTCATCTGACAAATCCCTAGGCGTATTTGGGAGAGCTGGTAGAGCTCCATCCCATGTGAGTGCACTTTGGTCCTGTTATATACTTTTATGATTTACACTTTGCACTAGGGGTGGAGACCCTTTGTTTACTTATTTTCCCCTCAAGATCTACCAAATGTGTGAAGTTCCCCTTTTGGATAGTTCGTGTGGGCACCCAGGAAATAAGGAAACTCCACGTGAGAAACATGGAGCTGGAGAGGGCTCATGTGAACGTGAGTGCGTTCGTAGGGACATTTTTTTTGCGTTCACTGTGTGGGTGACGTTCACTTTTTTGGGGTATTTATTTCACAAAGCTTGCACCTGTTCTCCAGCCCTGGTCTAACAGTCCAAGAAGAGCTGCCGACCCACGCCACTTATGAAAGCAGCAGCAGCAGCCGCCAGAGACTGGACTCAAGCAGCCAACCGCATGAACGGTGCGGCAGATCAAAAAAACCACAGCAATCCGGCAAACTTTCAATCAACTGGTGATTCAAACATGCAACTCTGGTGCTTTTTGGACGTGGACTGTAAGGCAGCTCTCTGGGGACCACTTGGGTTAGGGCAGTGTTTCCCAACCCTAGTCCTCAGGTCCCCCCTAACAGGACAGGTTTTAAGGGTTACCTTGGGGAAATGTAGACTGAATCCTGCAATCACTGAGCAGCAAATCATATCACCTGTGCTGCGCTTCACATATCCTGCAAACCTGGCCTGTTAGGGGGGACCTGAGGAGCAGGATTGGAAACCACTGGGTTAGGGTGGTGTCCCTTACAGGGGGACTGGGGTGCCCCTAAATTCATTCTGGGAATATGGGCGACTCGCTAGACCGTGGTGTTGTGGGACTATGCCGCTATTCTTTTAATCATGCCTTGGGGGTGAATACAATCTGAGAATTTTATAAATGTGGACGTTGTGTTAAAGAAATTCCTGCTTTACTCGGCTGGTGTGAGGGGAAACGGCTAGAATCGCGCTGGATAACTACGCAGCGCAAGGGAGCCAACCCCGCGAGGAAACCTCCTCCTTGGGTTCGGAGATCCGTTACGCTCTGTGTGTCCGACTTGTTAAATTTTATGTTAGTCTTGGCCTAATCATTGTACAGCGCTGTAGAAAGTGTCGGCGCTTTATAAATAATGGTAATGGATACAAAATTACATTCACAGCGTTGGGGTACTTAATATTTATTACCCCTTTTAATACCTATCATACTTGAAAACGAGAGAAATCTCAATGTATCCTTCCTGGTAAAATCCTTTATAAATAAATAGAACATCTGAATTATACATATTAAAGACTAGGATTACCTCATGTTTTTGGTTAGAACAGTGGTCCTCAGGTCCCCCCAAAAGGCCAGATTTTGCAGATCACCTTGGGGAAATGCAGACTGAATCCTGCAATCACTGAGCAGCAAATCATATCACCTGTGCTTCACATATCCTGCAAACCTGGCCTGTTAGCAGGTCCTGAGGACCCGGACTAGACTAGATCATAGGAATATATAGATTATAACTATATTATTACAGCTCCAGGACATTTTTCAGAAAGCTGCGATTTCATGCACGGTATGACGGATTGCCGTTGGGGCTGAATCTTACCCGCGTCGCTCCTGTATTAACATCCCAGAGAGTCAGGTCATAGGCCAGATCAACGTCAACGCTCAGAGGTGCGCTTCTCGACGGGTCAGATATGGTGACCAGCACACCCGCATCACTTAAATTCACAGACACGTCAGGTGGACGGCTAAGAGCTGCGGATATTAAGTTTAAAAAAAAAATTAAAAAAAGAGGGGAAAAGAAATTAATAAAATCTGCCTCCTTTCATGGCAAACCTGTCCCGCCGGCCATTATTTACAGCAGATAAATGACGGTAATAAGGGTCTGTGGGAACATTAGAAATTTGATTGTGATGATCAGGTAGATTTAGATGGGTTAAAAAGATTATTGGGGGGGCTCTTAATTGTGATCTCCATGGTACATCATGTGATCCATCATGTACACAGAGCTTCCTGGCCTGCAATCCCACCCCAAGCACCATTATGCCGGATGCAGCGTTATCACAACGTAACATTTCTAAAGGGCACGTCACTTTTAAGATAAGGTTTTAACACCTGTAAGGGGTTAAAGACACACTAAAAAAAACTGTTGCAAAAACTGACAACCGCTGGCATTTCTAGAAAACTAAAATCTCAAAATGCAGCAGGAGGCGCTGAACTGTAAAGCGCAGACGCCATGGAATTTAGTTGAGAAATGCCGCAATACTGGAGGTTTTCACTGGTATTTATTTGCAGCCCCTTAAAGGATAGACAAAAGAGCAACTGTGGTAAACAAAGGTGAAACACCACCATTGGTGCTAACCGTGACAAATGCCGGCACTTCGCAAAAGTGAAATCCAAACAGTGGCAGAAGAAGCCTCACAGTGAAGCTTCTCCTGCCGCTGTTTGGATTTCCCCAGTTGTGAAATGCTGGAGTTTACCGCCATTGCGACAAAGATTTTTAACTTTCCTTTAAATCAATACAACCACGTTAAAACAAGTATTTTACCTAATTTACATCCATTATTTCTTCTCTTTAAGCGAATAAATTATATATTTAACCCTTTCACTGCTGAGGACGTGTGGGGAACGTCCTCATTGACTCCTAAGGAAAGATAGGGGGTTCCTTTGAACCATGATATCTCCCGACTGTTGGCAGGTAGCATGGTCATGTTTGGTATCATTAGAAAGACCGGAGCATGGCCTTTCCAATGATATCAAATATGACCATGTTTAAAGTAAAAAAAAAAGGAAAATTTGTTTTTTTGTTAAGACGTGAAATGGCTCAGCAGTGAAGGGGTTAAAAAGGATGCTCTACTCATCCTGACTACAGTCTCTCCCCCCACAGTCAGTGAACATGGCAGAATCACTGTTTGAAGTGAAGGAGTTTCCTACAGCATCACCAGCAGCTGGGATTTTTGAATTTCCTGGCTGCTGGTCACCAGATCTGTCACTAGTGACGTCAGCACGCAGAAAGCGCGTCAACATCACCTCTCGCTATTGCAGGCAGTCTCAGAGTCGGCTGATGGATCGGATCTGCGCATGCGCACAGCTCTGCGGAACATGCGGGTACGTAAAGGGTGCAAGTTCTGTAGCGGTGCACAATTTGTGGTTCCTACGCTACGCAAGTTGCAGAGGAACTCAAATGACGTAAAGGAGGAGGAGCTGACAAATCACGCGGACACAAAATATAACAAAGAAAAAATAAGAAATTGGGCAGAGCTGTTATACTATTTTTAATAGTGTCCCTTTTTAAAAGAAAAGTCTGCAGACTTCTCCCTCTGGCCTATAAATGAATTCTCATTACTACCGGTCATGTCCCTGTGTATATTCATGTGACAGGGACAATATAGCAAAAGTAGCAGGTGCCTCAAGCAGATAAAAGGGGCTGGTAAAGTTAATTGAAGGGGAAAGCAACCCCACAGGTAACGACGTTTCAGCCAAAGGGCCTTAATCATAGTATATGTATGTATGATTAACCCCTTCACTGCTGAGCCATTTCAGGTCTTAAAAAAAAAAAAAAAATCTCTTTTGTACCATTATTGTTATTTTTATTCTTTACTTTAAACCTGGTCATGTTTGGCATCATTGGAAAGGCCATGCTCTGGCCTTTCTAATGATACCAAACATGACCCTGCTACATGAAAACAGTCGGCAGATATCGGGGTGAAAAGGAACCCTTATCTCACCCCTATCTTTCCTTAGGAGTCAATGAGGACGTTCCCCACACGTCCTCAGCAGTGAAAGAGTTCAGGCCCTTTGTCCAAAACGTCGTTACCTGTGGGGTTGCTTTCCCCTCCAATAAACTTTACCAGCATTATTCTCCCCTTGAGGCTTCTGCTACTTTTGCTATATTTCAGTTGTCTGGGGCTGTGGCACCCTTTTTCCTGGCGGTGACCTCGCAGGGTGAGTAGGCCACAAGCTCCCACCTATGGTTGGACGTGGCGCTCTTGATTTACGTTACAGGGACAATGTCTGAGGCGCAGAGCGTTTAGGATACAGGGAAAAAAAAGTGAGCGGACTCCTCACAGGAATAATTTTTTTAAAAGTTAGGAATAAAAAGGATGTTAATTAGGAAAAGACGCTGTTCTTAAAATCAATTCATCAGGTTTTAAAATTAGCTTGAAAACCACCAGGATGTACCTTAATTAAAAAGAAGCGGCGAGAGCAAAGAGGAGGGAAGAAGCAGCAAAGCAGACTGGGAAGGAGGAGGAGCTGGAAGAAAAGATGCCAGTGCCATTTTGCTTGTAAGGCTTCGTCTAGAATAACGTGTCCGGGTTTGGAGAACGCTCGTAACGCCACACTGCAGGATTTTCACCAAAATATTACCTGTTTAATACAGGCCAAGTATGCCTCATCTAGAATTAAAAACACAGTCAGGGTTATTCAGAGAGAGGTGAAAACCAGGAGAAAGACTGGAGAAGTGAAAATTCTAGGTCAAAGTAGCCGATTTGGAAAGTGAGATAAATGGGGGAATTTTTCTGGTTTGGCTATTTTGACCTAGAAATTTCCCTTCTCCAGTCATTCTCCTTGGTTTTCACCTCTCTCTGCATAGCCGAGTGTAGCAGAATAGCGGATATGTTCTCTCAGGAGGCACGGATCGGCTCGGCAACAGATACGCAGAGGCTAATTCAAGAAGGAGGGTGCTTTATTGGTACCAAAGCACTCAAGCCGGGTCAAGCCCTGAATCTCAAGCGCTGCTTTCATCACAGATTCATTATTCTTATACATTGAAAAATCAAAAAAAAAAAAGTACATCCCCGCTGAGATTCCCCCCCCCCCCATCTCCGAAACAAAGGACCACAGTGCAATTATACACTAAACAATTTAGACACATTTGATTTAGGGAGTCAGGGAACGTCATTACCATCTCACAGATAGAAGGGTTACTAACTGATAAGAAACATCTGTGAAAACATTAGGCCTTTGTTCTATTTCTTGGCCAGGCATCGGCCTGCTAACCTTGTCTTCCTAAATTATTCTACTGGCTCCACTAGTTAGTCTCTGGAATGTACGTAATTTACTGGGAACAAATAATCATCAAGAAATAGAAAGTCTTGTTAATAATTGAAGCCGAACAAGATGGCTGCCATGATGCCAAGGCACATGTTAGTATCTATTTATTATTAGGTATCTAAACTATATATTGGGTACTTCGATCTCAATAGGACACCAAAAGCAGGGGGGGGGATTGCACCCGTGACCTCGTGGGATGGGGACAAAATGAAAAATATATTGTTTAAAATGCCATTCAGGCTGTGTGTATAAAGTTGCATTTGAAACCTACATTAATTTCCTGTTTAGACTTTGGTCCCATCCAAGATAACAGCATATAATAATAGATTTTCCCAAATCCAGAACATGTCTGGTAAAGCACAAAGGGACACAGTATTAATATATGCAAAAGTTTTAGGCAAAAATAGCTACATTGGAAAGGTGTTTTTAATTTGGACTAAAATTTGCTCTTTTCTTATCAATTCCTCTCTATAATAATAGAGCCATTAGGATAGCGCTAGCTCTTTATTGAAGGGACACTTTAAATTTGATATTGTTTTAATGTACTATACTCACCTGCTGGGCGCCGCCATTGCGCCTCTCCCATAGGTGAACATCGGCAGCTTTCATTGGACCTTGGATTGCCAAGCCAATGTCATTACCAAGATGGCGGCGCTCTGCAGGCAAGTATGACAGGGGAGCTTTAACACCCCAAGGCGTACAAGGACTCCCGACATTATGACACAATCTTATTTTTTGGACATTCAACTCTACAAAGGCGCATTGTGACTTCACGTCGCAGCATAGGATGCGCGAACGAGAGAGGCTTTACCTGCGGCGATCGGTGAAAATGGTATTCTAGTCGACCACAGGGAAAGTTTTGGGAATTCGGAACGGACTCGCAGGTTGTAATTGAAGTACGGCTTCAGATCGAGGTCGCAGAAGCGCTGCGTTATATGCAGGCATCCGGGAACGGCTTTCCATTTTTTTCTCGGCAATCTACCAAACCTTGAGTAGGACACAGGGAGGGGAGGGGTGAAGCAAAATAACACCATTTGAGTAAGACCAATAGGATTATTTTTTATAATACATACAGTGTCTAGGTGTGTTTGAGATCATTACAAGGTTTAAATCATAAAAAATACAAGTGCAACATGCAGGGTTATACAGAGAGGTGAAACTCCGGAGAATGACTGGAGAAGTAAAAATTCTAGGTCAGAATAGCCAAACCAGAAAAAGTCTCCCATTTATCTCACTTTCCAAATCGGCTATTCTGACCTAGAATTTTTACTTCTCCAGTCATTTTCCTGCTTTTCACCTCTCTCTGCATAACCCTGATGGGTTAATTCAATGATTATCATTCCTGGGGTTTTAAGTTTTTGTCTTTCTTCCTGTAGACATTTATTCCAGAACCAATAACATCTGTCACTCACAGGGTTATTCAGAGAAAGGTGAAAACCAGGAGAAGAGAACAATCTAGACCGAATAGGAGAATTTTTCTGGTTTGGCCATTTTGACCTAGAATTATCACTTCTCCAGTCATTCTCCTGAGTTTCACCTCTCTTTGAATAGACCTGTCAAAGTCAAGCACCTTATGAAGACCGCCACCCTGTCCCCCTTTACAGTTTCCAGTACGGATAGACCGATAGTCGGCGCCAATATTCTCTACATTTAATCTTGTGAAAATGGTTTCTTTTTTCACAAATCTGACATTATGTCATTAAATGAACTTGTTTAATGAAAAGAAAAAAATGAGCCAAGTCCAGAAGCTCACATTTCATCATGCAAACCCTTGTGGTTCTATCTTCAAGATTACTATATAAAAAAATAAAAACACAGAAATGAAGTAGGCAATTTTAACAAAAATTTTAAACGTTTTTCGCCTTTGTTTTGGTCCTCTGCATTTTCATTAAAAAGCGGGACAATACCTAAAATAATCTAATTCAATTTTCTACTTTTTACACAAACATGTTATCACTGGACAGGGACCCTATAGGACAGGGGTTCCCAACCGCAGTCCTCAAGTCCCCCTAACAGAACAGATTTTAGGGATTCCCTTGGGGAAATACAGACTGAATCCTGCAATCACTGAGCATCAAATCATATCACCTGTGCTGTGCTTCAGATATCCTGCAAACCTGGCCTGTTAGAGGGACCTGAGGACCGGGGTTGGGAAACACTGCTGTAGGACATACGTACTGGAGAGAGGGGTCCAAAAGACCCCAGCATCTCACGTTTAGGGAATTCCCTGCGAGATGGGAGGGAAGCCCCGTTTTTGACGGAGTGATGACATCAGAGGCCAGGGAGTAGCCCCATGGCAAGGGCTGAGATCCAGGATGTCAGCTTGAAGCCTCAGATTAGCGCTGAGCTGCGGGACTTCGCGTGCCCTCTCGCGTTATTAGGAGCATCAGCAAATTAATGGTCAATTATCGATTATTTGCGGAATATCGGCTCGGATAAAAATCTGTCGGTCCCTAGTTTCCAGTATTTGAGTGAGGTTTTTAAAGGAAAGGTCCCCACATGGGCAGGGAATGCCACGACCACAATAGGTCCCCAGTATCCGCAACAGCAGCAGACACCAGCGCCTAGTGGATAACCCCCAGTAAACCCACATACGCGAAGCCGACGGGTTAATTATTGACACATTTGCCGTAAAAACATACTTTTGGAAAAAGGCTGAAAATGTCACGTTCAATTTGCCATCGTTAACGAAATTGTTCAAGTCCCATGTGAGTGTAAAGTGACCCCCAGCTCCATGGACACTGACATTTGAAGGGGGCTCTAGGCTTTGCTGACCTGCAATGGAAGAAGACACTGAAGTGGATAAAGAGCAAATTATGGATCCAGTCCATCCACCCGACCAGCAACGCAAATTATTCCAAGCGGAGGAGGGAGAAGCTTGCGAGTATAGAGCAATTTATGAAGCACAGAATCCTACATAAACGGGTGGTTTGGGTCATTAAAAAGGGATGGGAGAAGTCAAAATGAGACTTCATGGGGATTTACTTGATCAGGATACAAACTTTGAACCTCAGTCAACCTCAAGAGAAACCGTAGGGTCTATTCACAAAGCACCAAAATTGCACGCAATGTCGTTGCCTTGGAATAGCCGAATTGCGGCAACACGTTTTGCCAAAAATTCGGTGAATTCACCATTTAGCGAACAGTCACTCTATTTTGCTGAAATTGGAGTTGCCAAAGCAGGCATCAGGTGGCGGCGAAAACCGCCAAATTGCGCTTCCGGATGCGAAAGCATACTAGACGACCAGTCACTTAACGAGATTGCTGGACTGGTCGCAGTTTCCTGAGGACAAGAGATGGACAGACCGTGGACGGAAATTGGCTTCAGACCTGTTGTGGACTCTGCCCTGGACCGTTTAGCAGGAGGCCCTGATGGTTCAGTGGCGACTGGGGAGGCTTTGTCTGCCCTTCAGAGATTCAACTCGTACCAGATTAAGTCCCATCTCTGGTCCCCTAACAGTGGCTATACAGTAGTGTCGGGAGACCACTTTCACCATTTGAGCCTTGCGCTGTCAAACACCATCTCTACCCTATAGGCTTTACTACAGTCCTCCATTATGACACCGCCTTTCTACCAGAGCCAGCGGGAGATGGCAACCAATACTACCTTCCACCCCGATCAATGGGTCAATACGCTAATATTGGCACATAAAGCGCCGCGGGCCACAAAAGTTCATGAGACGTCCTACAAACTGCTCTCCCTCTGGTACAGGACTCCCTTGGTGGGGTCTTGGATGTTCGCCAATATATCCTCACAATGTTGGCGCTGTCAATACGACACTGGCACTTACCTACATCTTTGGTGGGAATGTCCCCTGCTTGTTCCTTTTAGGTGCATGGTGTGTGAGGTGGAGCGAGAAATTAGACGCCTAGGTTGCTTTCGCCCCTGTCCGTTTCTTACAACAATCAAACGTTCGGCTATGGCGCCGATTCCCCTCTACTGGGGGCAGACACATGTTCCATCTAGGAGGGAGTGGATATTGAAGGTGGAGGAATTTCGTGACATTGAGGGTCTGTTGGCAGCTTCCCTGGGGAAAATGGTCGAGTTTGCTACCAAATGGTTTTACTGGGAAAGATACATAGGCACCATGGCCTCCTGATTCTGATGGATTGTCCGGGACTTAATATGTGGTCCCTGGTACTCCAGTTTGGAGCCCATTTCCTGGACTCCTGCTTTAGGTGGAGAAGAGGATTAATAGGTCTCTGCTCAAAGTGTTGGAGGTTGCTGGAAGGCCATGAGTGGGCTCTTGGTCTGGGATTGTTCTGTAGCCTGGAAGCCTTGTTAGCTTTGATATTCTTCCTCTCATTTTGCTTTGTGTTCTTTTATCTGCAACTGTTACCCGTTACAAGCTCTTGTTCTGGTGTACCCACGGGGACTGGCTCCTGGCGCCCTGGCCTTTTCCTACGTGGGCGGGGAGGGGTGAGCCAGGTATGGCATCTGCACATTAGTTTGGCCTCGGGGAACCTGTGGATGCATTCCTGTTGCTTATGTTCATGAACTTTACGAACGTACACACTGATACTTACTGCCCTTGGATTCTCACTTTATGCTGTATTTCCTTTATATAATTTTTTTTAAAATGCTTTTTTTTTTGAATGGTTTGTCTTTTCTTGATCTTTTAATTACACTTCAATAAACAGACAAAGAAAAAAAACAAAAAAAAAACACCAATAAACGATCTTAAACAAAAAAAATAGTCCATTTATTGCATTGAATCCTATGGGATTCACCTGTTAAACCTGTCGAATTAGAGCAGAAAATCAGGGCATTTCACTGGAATTTCTGTGAATAGAAGATACAGACACAGTCTTCTATGGGGTTCAGTGCCACCGACTTTCGGCGCATTGGGTCGTATTTTGACGGGTTTGACAGCCCTGCTGTATGTTCTTCGTCCAAGCCCTGGTTCTAGAACTCAAACAGTCGTGTATTTTTCCAAGGAGGATACATTTCCTACGCGATACATATGGTCATTTGTTTGCTTCTATGATATCTCCTGGTTCCACACCCGGTTTTAGTGTTTGCTGAACATCTACAGCCTGTTCATTATCATCGACGTTGGGTGCCCTGCGCATCGGCCAACACGGGACAGCCACGCTATGTCACTGCAATCTGCCCACCAGAACCTCGCCCAAGGGTTGCCATTACTACAAAACCGCCACATGGAAGACTCCAAAACCCGAGGAGCCTCAATCCGGGTGGACCTTGTTTGTTTCACAGAGTTTAACAGACTATGACAGGGTTAATTTGTAGTGGGGGGGACGGGGACGGCTTTTCACCCCAAAACGGACATGGAAACCAGTGTATTTATAGCGAGGCTTAACAAACGCCGGGGCCAGGTAGGGCTGATACCTCCTCCTGCGTGCTCACGCATTATTCCATACAGATTCAGATGTGAAAACATGCTCTGTGCGCCTAAACCGTAATAAAGGATTCGGCAAACCCAAACAGCGTGTGAAACCGTTTATTCCACCATTCTGATTGGACCGGAGAAAGTTTTGGTCTCCGGAGGGTTTTTGTAGGAACTAGGGCTGTGCAATATTGACAAAATAATCATATTGCGATTTCTTGAATGAATATTGCGATTGCGATTTTATTTGCGATTTAGCCAATTGTTTTTGCTTTTTCAAACATGCTACATACATTCTAAATGTATTCAGTATTCAGCACATGTACATACTGCCCCAGCACATGGATGTACTGCCCCAGCACATGGATGTACTGCCCCAGCACATGGATGTACTGCCCCAGCACATGGATGTACTGCCCCAGCACATGGATGTACTGCCCCAGCACATGGATGTACTGCCCCAGCACATGGATGTACTGCCCCAGCACATGGATGTACTGCCCCAGCACATGGATGTACTGCCCCAGCACATGGATGTACTGCCCCAGCACATGGATGTACTGCCCCAGCACATGGATGTACTGCCCCAGCACATGGATGTACTGCCCCAGCTCACCTCTGTGCGCCACGTGTTCGGCTCCCTGTTAACTTCCGGCTGCATGGAGCTTGGGCGCTCGCCTGGGGGAACCATGTGACGAGCCGCGAGAACGCGGCTCGTCACGTGGTTCCCCCTGCGAGCGCCCAAAGCACCATGCCCCCGGAAGTTAACAGGGAGCAGAAAATTGCAGCCTTATGCGATTTAGAAATTGCAGGGTCAGAAATCGCGATTCGATTGCGATTGCAATTAATTGCACAGCCCTAGTAGGAACCCATAAATAGTTACAAGTTTTTATAGAGCGCTAGCAAGTTCCGTAGCGCTGAACATCAGGAGGCGGAAACAACTATAATTAATACTAATATTATCAAATCTATTAAAATTTAAATATTATAAATAAAAAAATCTAAATATATTATACATATATAATTTAATAAAAGTACATGCAATATATTATACGTATAATTTTTATATTAAATATATTTATTATATAATGTATACATAATATGTAATTTTATATAAGTAATATATAATTTTAATATATATTAAAAATTACATTATTTTCAAAACATAATACTATTAGACTTTATTTTCCAAAACATCCCTTAAACTGTCTTTTTTTTGGGGGTGGGGGGTGCTAAGATGACCACATGAGTGAAAAAAATCCACACTTTTACTTTGATGTGATATTATTTAAGGAAAATGCAAAAAGAAAAAAAAGAAAATACATTATTGCAGTTCTTGAGACAATAGCACATTAACCCTTTCACTGCTGAGGATGTGTGGGGAACGTCCTCATTGACTCATAAGGAAAGATAGGGGGTTCCTTTGAACCCCAAAATATCCTGACAGTTGGCAGCTAGCAGGGTCATGTTTGGTATCATTAGAAAGGCCAGAGCATGGCCTTTCCAGTGATACCAAACGTGACCATGTTTAAAGAAAAAAAAAAAAAAAAAGGAAAAACATGTTTTTTTAAGACGTGAAATGGCTCAGCAGTGAGGGGGTTAAGGAAAATGAAATTAATCTGGGTCCTCAGCTGCAGGACCTGAACATCCATATGGCAACAAAATAACCCTGTCATGTGGCGTGAAGGGGTTAATATTCCTGTAAATCCTTTCTGGGTGCTCTGCTGGTCTCTGGCAGGAGCTGGAAGATGTTACAGCCACAAGATGTAAGCGAGGGTGAATATAAACCCTGCATCTTACACCGTGGGCAAAAAGGAAACCGAAAGGAGCAAACGGGGATTTCCAACTCGTAAAACAAATTAAAAGGTTTGGCTTCTGCCTTTATTCTCTTGAAGATAACACTGTGCACAGTCACAGGGCACCATGTCACTATGTCCACAAAAAGAAGTCTAAGGAAAAACCCGCTGATACTTAGTCATTAAGTTTAATTACTAAAACACACGTAACTTACAACTAGTTGGAAAAATATTGCACATAGCTGATCTTCCAGGAGCTGGAAGCAGAGGAGATAAACTTCTAAGGCTAGGGTCAAACGAAAGCATTTTTACACGCGAACGTAAAAAAGTGCGTCCGAACGAATTGACGTATTTTTTCACGGAGTGCGCGAAAACGGTCAGACGACGCGCATTTTTCGTGCGTGATTTTTTCGGATCGTCAATAAAACTCTTTTTGCGTCTGGACGTTATGTAGGCCGGACATTAGCAGTGTCTGACATCTCCTAATCACGCACACACGCCGCTATGCCGCAGCTGCGCACTCAGTACGTCAGTACTAGCGGTTCTGCGTTCTCAGAAAAATGCGTTCGTTTTCCACTTGCGTTGCGCGGTCGTACTTTCGTGCGACCGTACTTCGTATATTGGCCGTCATTGCCCGTCATCTGCTGCTAGTGCGGCCGTAATTATGTGCGCCAGAACGCACGTTAAAAGTGCGCTGGTCTGACCCCAGCCTAAAAGTTAAGGGCCAGTTACACACAAAAAAAAGGTTTATTTTTTGTGCATTATTTCTTAGTCACAACGTAATTTAGTAATTAAACTTAAATCATTAAGTATCAGCTGGCTTTTCAAAAAAAAAAAAAAATCAGCCAGTTACAAAATGTCCGTGCTTGCCAGGATTGCAAAAGCCAACTAAAATTGCAGTGATAAGAAATGCTGGCGCTTATCAAAAATTAGAACTAAACGGAAATGGAGAACCTTCACAGCGCGGCGTCACATGTTGTCTGGATTTTAGTTTTGAGAAACGCCGTGTTTGTCGACAATACTTTGGTATCCAACTATCATCCGATATCACTGCTCCCTGTAATGTCAAAAACTCTGGAAAAATGTGTCTACACGAAATTACGTGATTATTATCAGTATTGGAACGATTTAACCCCAGATAAATCAGGCTTTCGTCCAAATCATTCAACTACAACCGCCCTTTTAAAAGTCTGCAATGATATCCAGGCTGGGATGGAACCAGGAAACCTAACTGGAGCATCTTCCTTGATTTTGCCAAGGCCTTTGACACACTAGACCATGGCATCCTATTATAAAAACTTAAAAACTCCAGTATTGGTGATAGCACAACCTGGTTTCAATCATATGTATCCGACCGATCACAATTTGTGTCCATTTCTGACAGCACTTCCCTTCCCCTCCCAGTCACGTGCGGTGTACCCCAAGGCTCAATACTCGGCCCCCTGCTATTCACAATATTCAATTCATAAACGATCTGCCCAACGTCTGCAAAGCCTCAACTGTACACATGTACGCAGACGACACCGTAATCTATACCAGCAAACCAAATCTCCCGCAGCTGGAGGTCGTGCTGCAAGAACAATTCACAGGGGTAGAAAAGTGGATCAAACAACAAACTTTTTCTAAATACTGACAAAACTAAATGCTCTTTGGAACAAAACCTAAACTACATGTACTGCAAACACCCCATCTATGTGTGGGGACAAGATCCAATGACACACTGACCAGTCACTTCTCTCAAATATCTAGGTATGTGGTTAGACCCATATCTATCCTTTGGCCCCACATCGAAAAACTCATCTAAACTTTACCCCAAACTAGGTGCCCTGTACAGAAACAAATCCTGCCTGAGCCCCGCGGTAAGAAAGCAGATTGTACAACAAATGCTTATTTCAGCTATTGAATACGGAGATGTAGTGTATGCAGCCGCCCCGCAAACACACCTTCATAAACTTACTACATTGTATAACTCATTCTGTCGCTTTGTGCTACAATGTAACTACATGACACACCATTGTGACATGTTAAAAGAACTAAACTGGCCATCACTGGAATCTAGACGCACCCTTCACCTTTCCAACCTGGTGTTTAAGAGCATTTCTGGGAAGCTGCCACCCTACCTGAATAGGCTGCTTCCCCCAGCAGCTCCCTCATCCTATAACCTCCGATCCAGGACCAGCACCTTACTTGCAATACCATAATACAAAAAGACAGTGTCTCGATCCTCATTTTCCTACCGAGCAGCGCAATTATGGAATAACCTCCCAGACACCATCAAATCTTCCCCCAGTCTTAAAGGGACACTCTACTCAAAAAAATCACCCCCCGTTTTTTTATCCTAACCTATCCCTATTCCCTTAATAAATCTTTTATTTTATTTTTTTGTAACTGTAATACTTATCCTAAAATCCTCTTGTTTCCAGCGGCGTCTTTTTTTTTTTTATACTCACCTCCCTCCTCTTCCGCTCCCGTCCTTCTTGCTGCGTCTTGGCTTCTGGTTTACATGAGAAGCGCGCATGCGCGCCTCTCACATAAGCCAGCCAATCGGCAGGCTTCCTCCCGGCTCCCTCTGAGGATTAGTGTTGCGCGCAAGAGGATGCGCGCAACACTAACCCTCAGGAGGGAGCCACCAGCTTCTGCGGGGAGTAGGAGACGTCATCGCGCTGAAAGCGCGATGACGTCTCCTACTCGGCAAAAGTCGGCAGAAGCGGGAAATATGATTCCCGCTCTGACTGACAGCTGGGAGGGCGGAGTAAAATTCTCCGCCTCTCAGCTGTTTTCAGCTTTTTCAGCTGAACCACTGAGCGGAGGGAGGGGGGACAGAGGGCAGGATACTCCTGGCATCATGACCACCTAAAATAGCTTAGGTGGTCATGTTGCCTAGAGTGTCCCTTTAAGTCACTCAAGAGCTCCTTACTAACATACCTCAATACAGAATGCACCTGTAAACATGTAACCTAGTGACTAGGGTTGCACCGATACCGATACTAGTATCGGTATCGGGCCGATACCAGGTACTGCAGGAGTACTTGGTACTCGTGTAGTATCCCCCGATATTTTTCCCGATACCGGCATTGAACTGGCATCCGAGGGGCTGCGGCGGCTGTCCAAATAATCTATCGGCATTCAGACAGCCGCCCCTGGAGCTGCTCTCCGCGATACTTACCTTCCTGAGCGACGCCGGGAATGTCTCCGCGCGTGCGCTCGTTGGAAGGCCCCCAGCCGCGACCACGTGGGACCATGTGATCGCGGCTGGGGTCCTTCCAACGAGCGCGCGGAAACTTTACCGGCGTCACTCAGGAAGGAAAGTATGAACACAGTGAGCAGCTGCAGGGCATGTCCGAACGCCGATGGGCCTGTCCGAACGCCGATGGGCCTGTCCGAACGCCGATGGGCCTGTCCGAACGCCGATGGGCCTGTCCGAACGCCGATGGGCCTGTCCGAACGCTCTAGCGGCATTCGGACAGGCCCTGCAGCTGCTCACTGTGTTCATACTTACCTTCCTGAGCGACGCAGGTAAAGTTTCCGTGCGCGCGCTCGTTGGAAGGACCCCAGCCGCGATCCCATGGTCCCACGTGGTCGCGGCTGGGGGCCTTCCAACGAGCGCACACGCAGAGACATTCCCGACGTCGCTCAGGAAGTTAAGTATCGTCGCGGGGGGGGGGGGAATCCGTGAGCTGGGTGGGCATACCCATGTGTGAGCTGGGGGGGGGGGGGCATACCCATGTGTGAGCTGGGGGGGCATACCCATGTGTGAGCTGGGGGGGGGCATACCCATGTGTGAGCTGGGGGGGCATACCCATGTGTGAGCTGGGGGGGGCATACCCATGTGTGAGCTGGGGGGGCATACCCATGTGTGGCTGGGGGGGGGCATACCCATGTGTGAGCTGGGGGGGGCATACCCATGTGTGAGCTGGGGGGGCATACCCATGTGTGAGCTGGGGGGGGGGCATACCCATGTGTGAGCTGGGGGGGCATACCCATGTGTGAGCTGGGGGGCATACCCATGTGTGAGCTGGGGGGGGCATACCCATGTGTGAGCTGGGGGGGGGCATACCCATGTGTGAGCTGGGGGGCATACCCATGTGTGAGCTGGGGGGGGGCATACCCATGTGTGAGCTGGGGGGGGCATACCCATGTGTGAGCTGGGGGGGGGCATACCCATGTGTGAGCTGGGGGGCATACCCATGTGTGAGCTGGGGGGGCATACCCATGTGTGAGCTGGGGGGGCATACCCATGTGTGAGCTGGGGGGGCATACCCATGTGTGAGCTGGGGGGGTGAGGGGCATACCCATGTGTGAGCTGGGGGGGCATACCCATGTGTGAGCTGGGGGGCATACCCATGTGTGAGCTGGGGGGCATACCCATGTGTGAGCTGGGGGGGCATACCCATGTGTGAGCTGGGGGGGCATACCCATGTGTGAGCTGGGGGGGCATACCCATGTGTGAGCTGGGGGGGCATACCCATGTGTGAGCTGGGGGGGCATACCCATGTGTGAGCTGGGGGGGCATACCCATGTGTGAGCTGGGGGGGCATACCCATGTGTGAGCTGGGGGGGGCATACCCATGTGTGAGCTGGGGGGGCATACCCATGTGTGAGCTGGGGGGCATACCCATGTGTGAGCTGGGGGGGGCATACCCATGTGTGAGCTGGGGGGCATACCCATGTGTGAGCTGGGGGGGGCATACCCATGTGTGAGCTGGGGGGGCATACCCATGTGTGAGCTGGGGGGGCATACCCATGTGTGAGCTGGGGGGGCATACCCATGTGTGAGCTGGGGCAATACCCATGTGTGAGCTGGGGGGGGCATACCCATGTGTGAGCTGGGGGGGGGCATACCCATGTGTGAGCTGGGGGGGCATACCCATGTGTGAGCTTGGGGGGGGGGGGCATACCCATGTGTGAGCTGGGGGGGCATACCCATGTGTGAGCTGGGGGGGCATACCCATGTGTGAGCTGGGGGGGCATACCCATGTGTGAGCTGGGGGGGCATACCCATGTGTGAGCTGGGGGGGCATACCCATGTGTGAGCTGCTGGGGGGGGGCATACCCATGTGTGAGCTGGGGGGGGGCATACCCATGTGTGAGCTGGGGGGGCATACCCATGTGTGAGCTGGGGGGGGCATACCCATGTGTGAGCTGGGGGGGGGCATACCCATGTGTGAGCTGGGGGGGGCATACCCATGTGTGAGCTGGGGGGGCATACCCATGTGTGAGCTGGGGGGGCATACCCATGTGTGAGCTGGGGGGGATACCCATGTGTGAGCTGGGATAGATATATCGGGGGGGTTATACATGTGAGCGGGGGGCATTTTTATATGGTGTGTTCTTATTGGAAAGCGTCACATGACATTAAAGAAAAGTATCGGTACTCGTACTTAAAAAAGTGGTATCGGTGCATCCCTAATAGTGACTATATACAGAATGCACCTGTAAACATGTAACATAGTGACTATATACAGAATGCACCTGTAAACATGTAACACAGTAACTATATACAGAATGCACCTGTAAACATGTAACATAGTGACTATATACAGAATGCACCTGTAAACATGTAACACAGTGACTATATTCATTTTCTGTTAATATGAATATTTGTGCTACTTTTTTCCTCTTTAAATATCTTGCATTTTTTATTACTTTGTATTTCTGTAACAATTCAATGCTCTTGAACCCAGGACATACAAGAAAACGAGACCATGTTGATGGTTTCTTGCTTTATTGTTGCTCTTCAGGAGCCTGTATGAGAACAAGTAACCAGCCCTCGATCACATACAGTCCTTGTTATTCCATTTGAAAAAGATAAAATTATAAAAAGCAAATTCAAGTTACTAAACCGTACACAAAATTAATTTTAAAATTGAAAACCTACTCCATGCTGCATATTTTAATTTTTTCCGAAAATTTCTAAGTTTTCCAGAAAAAACAACCAGAAAAAAAAAGTGTTTTTTTTCTCCATAGCTTCAAGATTTCCAGAAATTTTGAATCTCTAGTCATACCCATCTACAGGGTGCCGCCATCTTGTATTGGCATTGGCACAGCAATCTGAGGTCCAATCAGAGCTGCAGGTGTTTGCCTGTCAGAAGAGCCGGCCTATAGGAGACAAGTAATGGTGGCGCCCAGCAGGTCAAGTTGTCAGGAGCGCTTTTAAATCTGGGGGCCCTTCACTACCCGGCCTCTGGGCTCCGAGTGGTTTCACAGACAGTATGTAATCATCGTGTTTATGTAATCATCGTGTTTAAAATAGATTTCAAAAACAAACCACACAATGCACAAACAGAAACCTGCACAAAAACACGACGACGCGGAGCCCGAGACTGGCACGGGTTGTCACCACCGCTCCGGAAGCGTGACTCGCTGGCTTTTCTCAGGCGCGGAGATCTTCAGGTGAAGCTCTGGTCGCAGAGGTCGCCAGGTAATGTGCTGTAACATTTTACCCAAGTGCAGCATCTTTAAAAAATAAATAATGAGTGCCGAATGCCCTGCAGAGCCCAGCGCCCAAAAACCCTCGAGCCTGCAACACAAAAAACGGCACGCGTGACGCACAAGGGAAAAGCATCCCAGAACAAGGAAACCACAGACAGTCACAGCACAAAATCTAAAAATGTATATATAGGGTAACAATTTTAACCCTTTAGGCGCCACTGTATTTGAGCACTTTTGCCTGTGATTTCCCGCTTAACGCACCGCCACATATTATATACCGTATTGTAAAAGGACAGACACAGCTTTTACTTTATGTTCAACAGATTTATATCTAAAGACTAAACATTTAGCGGTTTTGCTTCGTTTTAAAAGGTTTTTATTTTGCGCCACTGAAAATAAAGTCGTGTTTGTTCTGCACCTGGAAATACGTCATAGTCTGAAGCTCCGTAAGGTTTTACAATGTCACTAGAGGTGCGCTACTGCTGTTCTATTGCTGGAATTTAACGGGTTGACACAGCGATCGCCCGTACGGCAACACTGCGGTTGACGTTTGCTGATTGGCCCGACTTGTCAAACTGTTTGGTGCGTTACGGTCTGTGCAGTCACTGGGCGACATACGATTTGTTCTAACCGAATATACAAAGCACGGGCATCTCTGGACTATCAACACAAACATGTGCGCACAACTTCTGGCTTCTACACATTTGGTCTTGTGCTTTCACAAAGTCACACTGTTAGGATTTTGAAAACATAATTACTGGTACACCCCCCCCCTACCCAATGCGGTGCGGAAGCACTGCCCGCTGGTACACCCCCCCCCTACACAATGCGGTGCGGAAGCACTGCCCGCTGGTACACCCCCCCCCTACACACAATGCGGTCCGGAACCACTGCCCGCTGACACACCCCCCCCCCTACACACAATGCGGTCCGGAACCACTGCCCGCTGACACATCTACACAATGCGGTCCGGAACCACTGCCCGCAGGCACACATCTACACAATGCGGTACGGAACCACTGCCCGCTGACACATCTACACAATGCGGTACGGAACCACTGCCCGCAGGCACACATCTACACAATGCGGTACGGAACCACTGCCCGCTGACACACATCTACACAATGCGGTATGGTAGCCATGCAGGACTGGGACACACACACACAAGGTATTGCAGTAGTGTAGTACACAGCTGGCAATGCCTACTGGCACACATCTACACAATAGTGCAAAGCTGGCACTGCATACACAACTATAAAATGAGGCATGGTAGCAGTACACAGCTGGCACTGCCCCCTGGCACACACCTATATAATGAGGTATTGCAGCATTGCACAGCTGGAACACACATCTATACAGTGAGGTATGGTAACAGTACACGGCTGGCGCTGCCTGCTGGCACACCTCTAAACAACAAGGTATGGCAGTAGTGCATGGCTGGCACATACAATGAGGTATGGAAGTGGTATGCAGCTGGCACACATCTACACAATGGTACCTGCGCATGACTGGCCCGAATGCTGGCACATATCTACACAATGCGACATTGTATCAGTTCACGGCTGGCACACAGGATTTATAAACGGATCCACATCAGATCCTAACCCAGGCGAGTCAATGCCCCAGAAATATTTCTGCCAGTGTGCAGATTGTGCCTACTTTACATAGAGTCCTATACCCACACCCCCAGCAACCATTGCAGGGCACGTGGAAGGTGGCAGGATACCCAGATAATCACTGGTAGGATACAGAAACATGGCAGAAAGCTGGCAGACGCAAATACACAGTCGACAGCTACAACCACTGGCAGAATGGCACTGACGGCAGAATAGCACAGTTGAAAAAGTGATTGGCATAAAGTTGGTGGGTGAAGGAAAACAGAGGTAGAGGCAATTGCCTGCAGACATAATCAGCAGAAGAGAACAGCGGTGGTGGGCAGAATGACAGAAGGGGCAGTGGGCAGCATGCCACGGGGCAAATGCAACAGGTACAAAAAGGTAAATGTCAACATGGCACAGAGGTGGCGAGCAGTGGAATAAAGGTAGCAGTTGGAAACAGGCAGTGGGCAGCATGGCACAGAGGCTGAGAGTTAGAAGACAGGTAATTTGAAAGGCACGGACGTGGCAGCCAGCACAACGCAGAAGGCAGCATGGCACAGGGGGCATAAAGGTGTGCAGCACAGGGGACAGAGGGAACATGGCACAAGGGGGCAGAAGAAGTGGAAACCAGACGGGTAAAGTGCAGCATGACAAGGGAAGCAAAGGTAGTGGGCGCATGAGACAGGTAACTGATAGCATGGTAAAGACAGCGGAGATAACTGGAAAAAGACAAGGATACAGGTAATTTGTAGCAGGGAATATAGACTGTGGGCAGCGTGGCACAGGAGATTGAAATATAGTTGATGGGTAGCAGAGTACAAGTGATTGGCAGCAATGCACAGAGGAGATGGGAAGTGGGTACAAGTGATTGGCAGCATGGCAGAGAAGATGGGCAGGGTGCAGGTGATTGACAGCATGGCACAGGTGATGGGCAGTGGGTGTGGTTCAGGTGATGGGCAGTGGGCACACGTGATGGGAAGTGGGCATGGTTCAGATAACTGGCAACATGGCACACGTGATGGGCAGTGGGCACACGGGACTGGCAACATGGGACACGTGACGGGCAGTGGGCACAGATGACTGGCAGTGTGGGTACAGATGACTGGCAGCGTGGGCACACGTGATGGGCAGTGAGCATGGTTCATGTGACTGGCAACTGGGCACACGTGATGGGCAGTGGGCATGGCTACAGGTGACTGGCAGCGTGCGTACACGTGATGGGCACACGGCATGGCTACAGGTGATGGGCAGTGGGCACACGTGATGGGCAGTGGGCACACGTGACGGGCAGTGGGCACACGTGACGGGCAGTGGGCACACGTGACGGGCAGTGGGCACACGTGACGGGCAGTGGGCACACGTGACGGGCAGTGGGCACACGTGACGGGCAACATGGCACACGTGACGGGCAACATGGCACACGTGACGGGCAACATGGCACACGTGACGGGCAACATGGCACACGTGACGGGCAACATGGCACACGTGACGGGCAACATGGCACACGTGACGGACAGCAGGCATGGTTCTGGTGACTGGCAGCATGGCTCTGGCGACTGGCAACATAGGCAGTGGGCACACGTGATGGGCAGTGGATATGGTTCAGGTTGACTGGCAGCATGGCACAGGAGTTGGGCAGTGGGCGTGGTTCAGGTGACTGGCAACATGGCACACGTGATGGGCAGTGGGCACACGTGATGGGCAGTGGGCACACGTGATGGGCAGTGGGCATGATTGCATGTGACAGGCAACATGGCACACGTGACAGGCAACATGGCACACGTGACGGGCGACATGGCACACGTGACGGGCGACATGGCACACGTGACGGGCGACATGGCACACGTGACGGGCGACATGGCACACGTGACGGGCGACATGGCACACGTGACGGGCGACATGGCACACGTGACGGGCGACATGGCACACGTGACGGGCAACATGGCACACGTGACGGGCAACATGGCACACGTGACGGGCAACATGGCACACGTGACGGGCAACATGGCACACGTGACGGGCAACATGGCACACGTGACGGGCAACATGGCACACGTGACGGGCACACATGGCACACGTGACGGGCACACATGGCACACGTGACGGGCACATGGCACACGTGACGGGCAACATGGCACACGTGACGGGCAACATGGCACACGTGACGGGCAACATGGCACACGTGACGGGCAACATGGCACACGTGACGGGCAACATGGAACACGTGACAGGCAACATGGCACACGTGACAGGCAACATGGCACACGTGACGGACAGCAGGCATGGTTCTGGCGACTGGCAGCATGGCTCTGGCGACTGGCAACATAGGCAGTGGGCACACGTGATGGGCAGTGGATATGGTTCAGGTTGACTGGCAGCATGGCACAGGAGTTGGGCAGTGGGCGTGGTTCAGGTGACTGGCAACATGGCACACGTGATGGGCAGTGGGCACACGTGATGGGCAGTGGGCATGATTGCACGTGACGGGCAACATGGCACACGTGACGGGCAACATGGCACACGTGACGGGCAACATGGCACACGTGACGGGCAACATGGCACACGTGACGGGCAACATGGCACACGTGACGGGCAACATGGCACACGTGACGGGCAACATGGCACACGTGACGGGCAACATGGCACACGTGACGGGCAACATGGCACACGTGACGGGCAACATGGCACACGTGACGGGCAACATGGCACACGTGACAGGCAACATGGCACACGTGACGGACAGCAGGCATGGTTCTGGCGACTGGCAGCATGGCTCTGGCGACTGGCAACATAGGCAGTGGGCACACGTGATGGGCAGTGGATATGGTTCAGGTTGACTGGCAGCATGGCACAGGAGTTGGGCAGTGGGCGTGGTTCAGGTGACTGGCAACATGGCACACGTGATGGGCAGTGGGCATGATTGCAGGTGACGGCAACATGGCACACGTGACGGGTAACATGGCACACGTGACGGGCAACATGGCACACGTGACGGGCAACATGGCACACGTGACGGGCAACATGGCACACGTGTCGGACAGCAGGCATGGTTCTGGTGACTGGCAGCATGGCTCTGGCGACTGGCAACATAGGCAGTGGGCACACGTGATGGGCAGTGGATATGGTTCAGGTTGACTGGCAGCATGGCACAGGAGATGGGCAGTGGGCGTGGTTCAGGTGACTGGCAGCATAGCACAGAGGTGGGTAGAGGGCAGGTGATGGGCAGTGGGTACAGGTGAGGTAGGCAGTGGGCGTGGTTCAGATGATTGGCAGCATAGCACAGAGGAGGTGGGCAGAGGGCAGGTGATGGGCAGTGGGTGAGCGCCGCACACAGCACACTGAAGCACTCAGCTGCTCACTGACCTGACAGGCCCAGCCCGGGAAGCAGAGCAGCCACAAACAGCAGCAGGATGAGGTGATGGCCGGCCCGGCCTGAGCACAGCCTCTCCATGGCCAGCTCCAAGCGCCTTTCAGGGCGCCACAGAGTGCGCCACGGCCATGCTCAGGGCATACTAACAAGGTGACGTCACGGCGCAGCACCGCCCCGACCCACACCCTCCGCTGTGCTTCCCGGAAATCACGCAGCGGATTGGCTACCTGCGCGTCCAGAGCCATAACAGTCACGGACTACACTTCCCGTCATTCCCTGACGACCGAATGGCTCGCCGAACATCATGGGAAATGCAGTCCGAAGTCATGTGACGGCACAAAATCACTGACCAGCGGCCCCAACGTATTAGATTCTCTTACATCATCCTGTGGCCTACACTGTGTAAACATGACACAGAGATAGAACTGGCCCTGAACCTCCAACACATTACAAATGCCCAGAGACTGACTCTTCCTTTTTAGAGGATGACGTTTTCGCCAGACTTTTCAGATGACGTCATGACCTCGTCACTGCCATATATATATATATTTTTAGAAAGTATTTTCCCAGGAAGGATACATAGAGGGTTATACAAAGAGAGTTATTCTATTTTGACCTAGAATTTTCACTTCTTCAGTCATTCTCCTGCTTTTCACCTCTCTTTGAATAACCCTGATAGCGATTTCTCTCATTTTCCAGTATGTCCTGGGTGGCGAGTATGTACCGTTAGGTCGGTGTCTTGCCCAAGGACACTTACTGGAGAGGTGCTCTGGCCGGGATCGAACCTGTGTCTCCATAGCCAGCAGTGATGTTACCTCTACTCCACCCAGCCAGCACAATACATGTCAATATAAATGTCATTTTAAACAGCAGCAACGTCTCTCATTCACACCGAGCCATTTATAAACAACATTTTGTCATAGTTTAGAGCAGAGATGTCAAGCTTTGGCTCCCACAGAGGTTTCTGAACTGCAACTCCCAGGACTCTGACCAGCTCCTGCACTCAAAGAATCCAGGGAATTGTAGGCTGTCCACACCTGTGGGGTCCGATGCTCCATCATGTCATTGGTCCGGTGGCAACTTGAGACTCACATCAGTTCCGGTGACGTGGAATGTGCAGCTCCACAGGAACACAATGCGCATGCGTGCTACGCTGCATCACACAGCAGGCACGTGACCACAGTGGAACGTGTGACATAGAACGCGCATGAGCATTGGATCAGAGGTGTGCGCATGCGCAGATCCGATCCATCAGCTGCTGCTCCGAGACCGCGATTGTTTTGAGGGGGTGACGTCGGCATTTTCTCTGTGTCCTGACGTCACAAGCGACCGACAGCAGGGAAATTCCACTCACCCCCCCAGCTGCTGGCGACGCTTGGTGAGATGGAGGAAACTCCTCCACTTCACCCAGTGCCATCTCCAGATTGGGGCAGGGCATAGGGTTGCCACATCAGCCATGTTTACCAGGGCGCATATAATTTATTCATGCTGATGGGTGGCATTTTTCATGCACTGCCCTGCAGCATGCAGAGTCCATAAACTAAAGGGAAGGAATCCCAGGTGACCTGCCTCGATTTCCTTCTTGTAGCATGTGAATTATACACGTTGCAGGGCAGCACCTTACCTGTGCCCCCCCCCCCCTGCATGAAATAGTAATACGAGTCCTGGAAAACATGGCTGAACTGGCAACCCTAGGCAGGGGAGGGGGAGAAGTGGGGGCATCCTCAACACATTAAAAAGTGGTCAGCATGAGTAGAGTGTCCCTTGCGGCTCGGGTCAGACGATCGCATTCTGTGCTTTCTGTGCGTGCGTGCCCAACGGACGTACTTTCTGACTGACGACAAGGTAGTGGCCACACGGTCCGTTTTTGTGACTGACTTTTTTTCACTGATGTAGATGGGAAATAAAATTAATCCGAAAAACCATTTTGTCCGTCAAAAATGCAGTCTGTCTGACTACGTTCCATCACTCACACACAAAGCTACATGGACGTGGCGCACTCTGTACGTCCGTTCTAGTGGTTTTACGTTCTTGCCTAACTTGCGTCCGTTTGCCGCGTCCGTTGTGCGTCCGCACTTCTGTGTGGACGCACTTTGTGTGTGGGTCTCTATCGATCATAATTGTATGCTACCACAGACGTTAAAAAGTGCAGCAACACGGACGTGATCTGTGCTTTCGTCTGATCCAAGCCTTAGGCTAGGGTCAGACGAACGCATTTTTCGCAGCGACCGTCAAAAAGTGCGTCCGAACGCATTGCCGTATTTTTTCACGGAATGCGCAAAAACTGTCATACGATGCGCATTTTTGTGCGTGATTTTTTACGAATCCAAACCAGGAAACTTTGGGTGTCTGGACGTTACGTTGGCCGGACATGAGCAGCGTCTGACGTCTCCTAATCACGCACACACGCCGCTATGCCGCCGCAGCGCACTCTATACGTCCGTACTAGCGGTTCTGCGTTCTCGAAAAAATGCGTTCATTTTCCACTTGCGTTGTGCGGCCAGACTTTCGTGCGACCGTACTTCGTATATTGGCCGTCATTGCGTGTCATTTGCGGCTAGTGCGGCCGTAATTAAGTGCGCCTAAACGCACGTTAAAAGTGCGCTGGTCTGACCCCAGCCTTAGGTTTTGAAGGAGCTTGGCCTGATACAGCAGCCATCTTGTATACCTTACTTTCAAACATTACTACCTCGTTAAGAGATTTTCTGTAGTTTCTTACATTCCAGAGTCTCTGTAGCAATTAATAAACCGAAAGGCTTAGCTAACAGAATCACAGGCGCCAAAGAACTGATTTAGGGCCCAAGGTCACTATGGCCGAGCGCCAGGCCAAGATTTAGACCAGGGGTCCTGTTTACGCAGATGTTACTCCTTATCAGATGAGAGAAACACTCCTAGTCGGAGATTTCACAGTCTTCTCTTGACACCCATATTTCATTTCTGTACCTAATTGTTCATTATATTTGATATGGAGATGTGTCTTTTGTCAGAACATGGGGGGAGGGGGGATTTTGGGATGGGACCAACTTGTCAATCTGATGTATAAAGTCTTTTGTATTACTGAAAGAGCAGCACTCGGGGTTGCGGAGTTATCCCACCCGAGTCCAGTCAACCAATTAAACGCCTTTCCTGCAACCAAGACTCGCGTCTGTGTGTTGTATTGTGTTTTGCCTATGTTTCTTTTTGAGCCATCCTGACCACCGTAGTTAGTTTTCCTGATCCCTCCCCCCCCTCCATTTTGTGTTCAGTTATAGATTAAACATCTACAGGAGCACAGCTCTGTTTTGAAGCTCTGTGTCTGTCACATTACTTTACATGGTGTCAGAAGTCTGTCTGGAACAGATCTCACGCTTACTATGGCATTATCGCAGTTTGAACACCCCAAGATTGACTGGGAAGCTCCAGACTTGTACCAAGAGTTTGAAAGATTTCGCAGCCACGTCTCCTTTGTGTTTGATGGACCGCTCTCAGAACAAACACTGAAGCAGCGCACAGGTTGGTTGGGAACGTGGATTGGCGAGCAGGGCAGAGAGATATATAAAACGCTACCCTGGGGAGAAGGGGAGAAGGATGATCCATCTAAAGTACTGGATAAATTTGCCAGCTATATAAGGCCAAGAAAGAATAAGAGAATTGCCAGACACCGCTTTAAGCAGAGAAAACAAGGAGTCACTGAGGGATTTGACCACTTTGTGAAGGATTTAAGACTCCTGCTAATGGATTGCGAGTATGCTGATCCAGATGATATGTTAATCGATACAATAATCGCTGGAATCAAAGAAAAGCGCGTCCAGGAGAGACTCTTAGACAAAGGGGAAGATCTAACACTACCAAAAGCAATTGAAATTGCCCAACAGTTTGAACTGTCACAGAAGCAAATTACAATAATCAGAGAAGAAGAATCTCAAGTGCAAGCAATAAAGGTGAATACACAATTCCAAACTGCAAATAAAAAAGCCTATCTACAATATCAGCCAAAATCTGTGCAGAAAGACATGAATACTTACCGGACATACAACTGTTTAAATTGTGGAAAAGATCCCCAGCATAAGTGGACCCAGGGCAGATGTCCAGCGAAAGGTTCTGTCTGCTCGTACTGCCACAAACCAAACCACTGGGTGGCAGTGTGTCGCAAAAGGTCAGTAAACACAGTTAGTGTGCAGCAGCAATCAGAAACTGAGGACGAGGAGGTACTGGGCATAAATCTCACACGAACGGATGAGCACTATGATGACAAATGGACTGCGGACATTGAAATCCTGTCTCGGCAAGTGCCATTCAGAATTGATACTGGTGCAAAGTGCAACACATTGACTTTAAGTAATTATCAGACACTCCCGCATGTAGGTGAGCTTAAGCGCTCTAATCGAGTGCTAAAGTCCTACTCTAACCACAGGCTGAAGCCCATAGCTGCGGTGGACCTTCTAATCAAATTCAAGAATACAGAGATACCAGCAGAATTTGAGATTGAGGAACTTTTTGCAAGAAAATGTGCTTAGTGGCGCAACAGCAGAAGCCTTAGGTTTAGTGATGCGGCTCCATGCGCTGCAGCCTACTATGAAAAGCAACACACGACACTCTATCCAAGTGGCAACAACAGGACCTCTGCCAGTTGGGCTAGATGATTACCCAGAACTGACTCGCACTACTGGAACCTTGCCGGGCAAGTACACAATCAAAATTGATCCTGAAGCACAAGGTGTGGTTCATCCTGTCCGCCGTCAACCAGCTGCACTGAGAAATAAGATACTAGAGAAACTACAAGAGATGGTTAAAGATGGCTACATCACCAAAGTTAACCAACCAACCGAGTGGGTGAGTTCTATGGTGGCAGCTGTGCGTAATGGCAAAATAAGAATCTGTATTGACCCGAGCGACTTAAATAAAGTCATTAAGAGGGAACATTACCCAATGCGCACCATCGAGGAGGTAGTCTCTGCAATACCTGGTGCTAAAGTTTTCTCTGTTTTGGATGCAAAATCTGGGTTCCTACAAATAGAATTGGATGAAGCGTCATCATTCCTGACAACCTTCAACACGCCCATTGCCAGATTTAGGTGGCTTAGGCTTCCTTTTGGTCTAAAATGTGCACCTGAAATATTCCAGCGTATTATGGACGAAATGCTTGAGGGTATTAGCGGCGCAATCAGTGTGATGGATGACATTCTCATTGCGGCCCCTTCAGTACCGGAACATGATGAGATTCTCCGTAAGGTAATTCAGAGAGCCACAAGCTACAACCTGAGTCTCAACTTTGATAAATGCCACGTCAAGCAATCTTCTGTGCCCTATGTAGGACACCTGATAACAGCAGATGGCCTGAAGGCAGACCCTGCAAAAATAGAGGCTGTGAAATCCATGCCAACACCAAGAGACAAGGATGGTGTCCGTCGCTTCTTAGGGTTTGTCACCTACCTCTCGAAATTCCTGCCCAATCTCAGCGAAGTTGATGCACCTCTGAGACTTCTTAAAACTGATGTGGAATTTGCCTGGCAGCCAGCTCAACAACAAGCCTTTGACACACTCAAAGACATGTGCACGGAGTCTCCTGTGCTACAATTTTTTGATCCATCCAAGTCTGTCGAAATTTTCTGTGATGCCAGCAGCAACGGCCTCGGCGCAGTATTGTTGCAGGACAGCCACCCCATTGCCTTTTCGTCCAGGTCACTAACAGACACTGAAACTCGTTATGCGCAAATCGAGAAGGAGATGCTGTCAATTGTTCATGCATGTGTCAAGTTTCATAATTACATATTTGGAAACCACGTAACCATCTACAATGACCATAAGCCTCTGGAGGATATTTTTAGGAAGCCATTGCTCTCTACCCCCATGCGCATTCAGAGGATGCGCCTTCGCTTGCAGTGGTATGATCTCACCGTTAAGTACAGACGGGGCAAAGATATGGAATTGCCGGATACGCTGTCGAGAGCCCAGTTACCTGTGAACAAGCCTGAGATGGAAGGCTTAGAGTGCGTCTCCATGCTTCACTTTGTTTCAGTCAGTGAGCAGAAATACTCAGAGCTGCAGAACTGCACAAGAGAAGAGCTCAGCTGTCTTCAAAGGATAATCCGGCAAGGCTGGCCAGACCACAGGCATGATCTCCCTAATGAACTACAACCATACTGGGACTCGCGAAGCCAGCTTGTTGTCTCCGATGGCGTTGTGTACAAAGGCCTGCGTATAGTGGTTCCCCCTTCTATGCAAGCTCACATGTTGAAGCTCATACATCAGTCCCACTTGGGAATAGTGAAGAGCAAGCAGAGAGCCCGTGAGGTCCTATACTGGCCAGGTATGAGCTCTGTAATTGAACAAATGGTAAAGAACTGTGGCAAGTGTGCAGACTTCCAGAATAAACTGCCAAGACAACCCCTACGTCCAACAGAAACCCCCAGTTTTCCCTTTGAAGAAGTAGCCTCGGACCTGTTTGAGTTCGAAGGGACCCATTACATTCTGCTGGTGGATTACTACTCAAAGTTCATCGAAGTGGACACGCTGAAGAATCTACATTGTCGCAGTATCATAGAAAAGCTGAAGGCTCAGTTTAGCAGGCATGGGATCCCTGTCATCCTTCGAACAGACAATGGCCCTCAATATGCAGCAGAGGAATTTAAGGTGTTCTGCCAAAGTTATGGAATTACTCACAGAACTTCGTCACCCCACACACCCAGGGCCGGACTGGCCTACCGGGATACCGGGAGAAATCCCGGTAGGCTGCTTCATTTTTTGGGCCTCTGGGGAGCCATGTGGCCAGAGAGAGATCATGAGGCTTCTCCATCTGGCTCCTCCCATACTATTTCCCATCTCTTCCTGTCCCCGCACATCACTGTGTGCACAGAACGGAAGGGTGGGGTGGGGCTACGGGCCAGCCCATCCATGGGGCATTTGTCCAGGGCAGCATTTTTCTGTCCCTGTCAGACTCGGGAGCCTCTGACATGATGCTGCAATTGCTCCTCCCCATCCTCCTGCACGCTTCCTGTCCCCCACCACAAGGGAGGAAGGAGTGAGAGAGGTGGGGAGAGCAGGGCCAGCCTGTGCAGCAGCCTCCTGCCCTGGATTGGACATCCCATTACTATGTAAGTTTGTGATTTCCTCTGGGGACCCAAGCAGCGTTTTTTTATTTTTATTTGAGCAGCTCCTCACACACAGTGAGGAGCAAGGAGTCCAGGCTGCTTGAGATGGATACAAAGCTGCATGCTGCTCCCCTGCCCCCATATTTTCACCATGCTTTTTTGTATTTGATGCATTGTTTTAGAACAGACAAAAGTGGCAGTAGTACCAGCAATTCCAAGTCTTTCATTAATTCATGCTGGCAGCACAAAAACATTTTTTAAAAAAATTACCACCACCAAAATCCAATTTTTTGGAATGGAAATTCACTCATGTGCTGATCTGCAATCATCTTGCAATATAACTGGAAAAATTCAGAGGTCAAATAGTCCCTGTGTCCTTCCACCTGTTATTTATTTGTGTGAGATCTACTTTACAAGATCTTGCATAGTCCTACAATAACACTGTGTGGACTTCTATTGACTTGTATACAGCACTATAGTGGTGATTGTCATGGCAAAAAAAATGACTTCTATTTCATTCTGAATGTAAGCAATAACCAGCTGGCTGTAACAAGGTAACCAGGATTGGTAATAATGCAACCTACCACTAATAGATTGCCACTCCATTTGCAATAAAGTCTCATATAAGCTTTTATTCTTCATTACAGTAGAATCCTAAGAATATTTTCAGTTGGCTTCCCATTCTTACCCAATAACATAATCCTAATTTACATTGATCTTGCATATAAAGGTTTAACTGGAATTAGAAAATTTGTCCAATGAATTTCATAGTTCTAGAGTTAAAATATTAATCACTTTAAGACAGGTAAAACAAAACATGTAACAGTTTATTTTATTTTCAGGTAAAGGAATATCTGTCAAGAACAAAATTTGAATGGCACTGCCAAAATATACCTGTATGCATTTCAACATGTTTGGGGGCAGGGGAGCAGCCAGACTGTCATAGCCAGCAGCTTTATAGCTGTCTCGAGCAGCCTGGCCTCCCTGATCCTTACTCTTGAGTTACTCAAATAAAAAAAAATGCACCTCTCCCTCTCTTGCCCATCTCTTAACTCCCTCTGCAGAGAGGGGGCACATGCAGACACTGCACACTATGATTAAATCTCTCTGTGTGTACACAGAGACCACAAGGGGGGGGGGGGGGTCACAGAGAGAAAAACAAGATGTCACAGAGAGAAAGAGGGGGTCACAGAAAAAGGATGTCACAGAGGGTCGCAGAGAGAGAAAGGATGTCACAGAGAGAGAGCGAGAGAGAGAGGGGATCACAGAAAAAGGATATCACAGAGAGAGGGTCACAGAGAGAGAAAGGAATCACAGAGAGGGGGTCACAGAGAAAGGATGTCACAGAGAGAGGGTCACAGAGAGAGAAAGGAATCACAGAGAGGGGGTCACAGAGAAAGGATGTCACAGAGAGAGGGTCATAGAGAAAGAGGAGGTTACTGAGAGGAGGTCAGAGAGAGGGGGTCACAGAAAATTAGGTCACATTGAAAGGATGTCAGTGGGGGATCACAGAGAGAAGGGGGAGGTCACAAAGAAATCACACAAGGGTCACAGAGAGAGAGAGTCACAGAAGCAAAGATAGGGATCATAGAGAGGGGTTATGGGGACAGGTCAGAGAGAGGAGTCACAGAAGGAGAAAGGGGGGGGTCACAGAAACAATAGGGGTCACAGGGAGAGAGAGAAGGGTAAAAGAAAAAGTGGGATCACAGAGAGACTACTCATACACAGCGCACATTACAGTGAGTTTAATTGCTGTGGGGCTCTGATACGCTCATACACAGCACACATTACAGTGAGTTTTATTGCTGTGGGGCTCTGATACTGTAATGTGCGCTGTGTATGAGCGTATCAGAGCCCCACAGCAATAAAACTCCCTGTAATGTGCGCTGTGTATGAGCATATCACAGAGCCCCACAGCAATAAAACTCCCTGTAATGTGTGATGTGTATGAGCGCGAGTTTTATTGCTGTGGATTCTGTGATACGCTCATACACAGCGCACATTACTGTGAGTTTTATTGCTGTGGATTCTGTGATACAGTAATGTGCGGTGTGTATGAGTGTGAGTTTTATTGCTGTGGAGCTCTGTGAAACGCTCATACACACTGCACATTACTGTGAGTTTTATTGCTGTGCAACTCTGATACGTACCCTTTTTGTTTGCACTTATCACAAAATAGGGCTGGTCTAAAAAAAAATTCCAGGGCTGCTTTTTATTCCCAGTCCGGCCCTGCACACACCACATTCCAATGGTGAAGCCGAGCGTGCAGTCCAGACTGTTAAAAAACTTTGGGCCAAAGCGTCAGACAAACACCTTGCACTGCTTGATTACAGGACAACTCTACTGGATTCTGTAGGCTTTTCGCCTGCTCAACTGCTGATGGGCAGGCGGCCCCGAAATAGCCTGCCTACTGCTCGTCTGCTGCTCGCACCTGCAGCTTATGATCCCATCAAAGTCAAACAGCGCCTAGACAGAAGCAAATGCATTCAGAAATTCTACTATGACCATAAAAGAGCAAGTGGCCCCCGTGCTGAATTGAAGCCTGGAGATGAAGTTCGGATGCAGCCGCACCCAGGCAGTAACAGGTGGTCGCCTGGAGTAGTAGTGAGGTCTCACGATGCCCCTCGATCCTATATTGTAGAAAGTGGAAATAAGGAATACCGTCGCAACGTCCAGCACCTTCGTAAGAGCACACCAGATGCCAATGACTCCCGTCACAGACTTATCAATGATCATTGGGCTGAGTTGATGGAGCCAGTGAGTGCCGAGGAGCCCGAGCCTGTGGAACATACTAACTCCCAGCAAGAATCTGCTCCAGTACCACAGACTGCTAAGGGAATGACGTCAACCGGGCAGTACATCACCAGGCTAGGCAGAGTTGTGAAACCTCCGGACCGGCTTTCCTTGTAGCCAGAGACATGCGTAGCAAACGCGAATGGCGACAGCAGTGTGCCAATAACTGTTCCAGTTCCACTTGCTTATGTACAATGGTGCACTGTTCTGGATGATATGTTATCGTTTGAGTCTCGTTTAAAATGTGCTAACCTTTCCTTTGTTCTTTTGAGGGATGCAAGTTTTCTGTTTATGTAAATTGAGAAGTTTAAAGAAATATCACCGATTTAATATTTGCGATATCTATACCTGTATCCCAAGTGACTATGCTAGTTAAGGGTTTGTTTTATACTTACGAAGGGAGATGTAATGTATTGTGTTTTGCCTATGTTTCTTTTTGAGCCATCCTGACCACCGTAGTTAGTCTTCCTGATCCCTCCCCCCCCCTCCATTTTGTGTTCAGTTATAGATTAAACATCTACAGGAGCACAGCTCTGTTTTGAAGCTCTGTGTCTGTCACATTACTTTACATGTGTCACTCACCAAATTGCGCGATCCTCCCGGGTAAATCCGTTACCATTCTGGTACATTTCGTCGCTCAATCCTCAGTATAGACTCTGCTCTTCTATCTGATAGATACGAAAGGCTTCACATTGGATGAAAAAGAAAAAAAAAGGGCAGAGTTTGTTTTTGGGGTGTGAGGATTTAGGCTGGAGTCAGACTAACGCATTTTTAACGTGCGTTTAGGCGCACTTAAATCACGGCCGCGGTAGCAGCCCATGACGGGCAATGACGGCCAATATACGAAGTACGGCCGCACGAAAGTCCGGCCGCGCAACGCAAGTGGAAAATGAACGCATTTTTTAGAGAACGCAGAACCGCTAGTACGGACGTACAGAGTGCGCTGCGGCGGCATAGCGGCGTGTTTGCGTGATTAGGAGATGTCAGACTCTGCTATTGTCCAGTCTACATAACGTCCAGACACAAAAAGGGTTTTATTGACGATCCGTAAAAAAAAAAAAAAAAAAAAAATCACACACGAAAATGCGCATCGTATGACAGTTTTCGCGCATTCTGTGAAAAAAATACGTCAATGCGTTCGGATGCACTTTTTGACGGTCGCTGCGAATAATGCGTTCATTTGACCCTAGCCTTAAATAAAATGTTCTGGTAGTTATGCTATAATTTACACCATAGACAACCCGGCCGTTAACGATTTCTTTAGATCAGGGATCTCACCCTCGAGCCCCCCACCCCCACAGATGTTCATTGCAATAAACACCCAGAGAATCATGGGAGTTGTGGATCTGAAACATCCTGAGGGTGGGGGGGGGGCGCAACCTTTGAGATCCCCGCTTTAGGCTGGGGTCAGACGAACGCAGTGCGAACGTGCGTTGAGCCGCATTTTATTACGGCCATAGTAGCAGAAAATGACATCCAATGACGGCCAATATACGAAGTACGGCCGCGCGACGCAAGAGGCATACGCATTTTTTCGAGAACGTGGAACCGCTCGTACTGACGCACAGAGTGCGCTGTGTCCAAAAAATATGGCCGACATTGCGCAACGTATGACCGCTATCTCGTCTTCCGTGAAAAAAATGTATCCAGACGCATCGCACTTTTTGACGGTAGACGTGAAAAATGCGTTCACCTGACCCTAGCCTTAGATGAATCTAGAAAAGCAGAGGAAAGACTATCAGGGTTATTCAAAGAGATCCGAATGGCTGCCGAAAGGGAACCGAATGCTGAAAATCAGCGTTCGGTTACCTTTCCTAGCCATTCGGCTATTCAGAGAGCAGGCAATTCGCCAAATCCTGGCGAATTGCCGGCACATTCGGTGCCTGTTCGAGGGCAGTGAAATCTCCATAGAGAAGCAATGCTTCGGTTATTCAGAGAACACAAACCAGCAGTGAAAGGTTCCCGAAATGCCCTGCCATTCGACAGGTTTATTCAGGAGAATCCCATAGGCTTCAATGTTAAAAATATTCCCGTTTTAATTCTACATCTAATAAACCGTTCATTATAAAATTCTGCAGTAAAGAGTCTATTTTATAGATTTTTTTAAGGATATTTTAAGCATTTTTCAGATTTTTTTTAAAAAAAAAAAAAGAAATCGGAAAGTTTGTTAATTTTTCTTTTTTCTGTAACAGACCTTTTTATTATCATTCATTGGATCATATGTAAATTTCAGACATTTTCGCTCAGTAGTTTCTTTGCAAACAGCGTTTCACTTTTCAAACCTTCAAGCGAACGTTTTTTTTAATTTACTCACTCCATTCGTCTGCGGTGTCGGCTTTTTCCGGCAGCTGCGCTGCGTGTGATCGGCTCCTGCTCGGGTTTTTCCCGGCGTGTTCGGCGGGGTTAATCCAGATGTTTTTGCGTGTTTTCTGTGTGCATTCGCCGGGTTTTGTGGTGTGTTTTCGGTGCAATTCGGGGACCCTGTGGTGCTTGCTGAATACACCGCAGGGTCGACGAAATGGGATCGACAAATCGAACAGAATTGAAGAGAACGAAGTAACTGGTGACTTTGATTCTCTTTGAATTACCCTGACAGTAAATAACACAACCCACACTCTGTTGAATTTTATTCCACTTTTGGCTTTTATTGCATATTCCCTGGTACATAAGAAAATAGATAACAAGCAGCTAGATTGGAACGTCCTACAATACAGCGATATATTTTTCATTAGTTTTGGCATCAAGCGCACCAGCTCACATTTATCAGCTCTCAGCTTCATGTTTGGTGGCTGGTGGCACCAGATTAGGACGTGCCACACGCCCGCTCATTACACAGCAAAAATATCCTATACATTTTTTTCTACACTTTATAACGCATCGGCTACACGCGGGAATTATTACATTGTAAATCGTGTCGGGAACCTTGGCCCTTCCAGGTGTTTTGGAACTACATTTCCCGTGAGTTTCTGCCTACCGAATGAATGGCTGAGCATCATGGGAGATGTAGTTCCAAAACATCTAGGGTGCTACGTTCGCCCGTCCCTCTTGTAGACGCAGGTGCTCGGCATTCACAGGCGGTTTGTAGTTCTCAGACGAAAAAAGGTGTTCTTAAAAAGGAGAAGAACCTAAAAAAAACCCAAAAAAAAAACGGGGGAGGGGGGGGGGGAATAGGGTTTCTTACAAGGCAATGCAGACATAACGTAACTAAACCACTAGAGCAGGGCTGTCAAACTCTGGCCCTACATCGATGATTCTGAACTACAACTCCCAGGATTCTCTGACCAGCTATTTTATTCAAAGAATACTGGGAATTGTAGGCCATCAACACCGGGGGGGGGGGGGGCAGAGGTAGAAAGTCCTGCACTATGGATTATTATTTACTGCCCTCATACTTCAGGACATAAATTGGGGGCAATTCAGTCATTTTAGGGTGTGATGTAAAGCATAATAAGCCACCCATACGACAAATCCCAAATCCTAGACACGCACTGTGTATATGTGCTTGAAGAAATCTGGATGGGGAGGAATGCCCCCCCCCCAGTTCCTACACCCATAGTCTGGTCACCAAACACAGATTTGCCAGCGTCTGCCATAACTCTGATGCCGTAGCGATGGCGGCTAAGGAAAACTGCAGGTAAGGCCGGCTAGCTCGCCGGACGATGCTATAGCAGCCAAAAGCAACTCAGGGTTTAGTGCAGCGGTCAGCAACCTTGGCCCCCCTGATGTTTCGCAACAACATTTCCCATGAGGCTCAGCCAACCTAAGGCATTACTGACTGAGCCTCATGGGAGATGTAGTTGTGAAATCCATAGCGGGTCAAGATCGGTGACCCCTGGGATAAGGGTCGTAGGCGTATCATCCCACCAAGCCAGGGATCTCAAACTCTGGCCCTTCCAGGCATTGATGGTCTACAATTCCCTTAACGCTTTGAATGCAATAGAGAATCATGGGAGTTGTAGTTCAGAAGCATCCAGGGTGCCAGAGTTTGACAGGCCCGGTTTAGTAAATGGACACCAAGGAGTCCACAAGCTGGAGACGCACTTGCACCTGATCGTAGTCCCGGCAGTCAGAAGTCACCATCACAAACATCGAGGTCACCTCATAGAAGGATTAATTTTTTAGGTTTCCAGGGATACTCCTCATTAAGAGTCAAAAAACCAGAGGATCAAATTGGCCAGAAATGCAGTTTATGAGCATGGTAAAAGGTCAGCATTCACACCTGAGACCTGGAAAGTGTGTCCAGTGTTACAGGTCTAACAGACCATGCATGATGGCATGAAGGCCTCCACACTGCTTTCCCCACCCAACATACACCCCGACTTCATGCCGACATATCACAACCGTGGTGACAACGGCACATGTATTAACCAACAACCGGTTACTTCAGGGACGTAAAACTTTAATGAAAGCTTTGAAGGAACACGGAGATCACCACCAGCCGTACATCCCACCTAGCACGCGTTCTCCAGACACTGACACTCAACGCACACAACAAGAATCAAGACCCAACCCCGGGATGACGAGCCTTGACAATCCGTGACGCGCCTTTGCAACTGTAACAATGAACTATGAGCAGAAACAAGACAAACCAGTAACTGACAGTAATCTGACACGCAGAAACAAAAAGGTGACGCTCTGCTCCCAGGAGCTTACAATCTAAGAGGTGCGGTTTTAATGTAGAGCCGTTTAAAGGGTTCATCAGAAACAGCATGCAAGGTTAAACACATGGGGCCGTATGATTCTCTTACTTGCTGCCCTCGTCGACACCACTGCAAACAACGGCCTTTTTTGAAGAGGAGCCGGGTATTCAAAGCTTTTACATCAGGGATATCACCCCCCCCCCCCAGAATGTCTATTGCCTACAACTCCCAGAATTCTTTGAATGCAACAAATGGCCAGAGAATCATGGTGGCTGTAGTTCAGAAACACCTCGCGGGCCCAGAGTTTGAGATCCCTGTTTTACGTATAAAAATCAAATATAGCCCGTTACGCTTCCATCGTCTAGTTTGGGAGGCTGTTATAAACCCCCCAGGAGGGGTGGGAGCGCAGGAGGGGGGGGGAGAGCGTAACTTGGCACACCGTGACTAATTAAGTTTGACAAAATATGCATGGGGCTAGACAGCAATTTAAACATGCTGTAATCCCGGCATCAGCAAACGCAACCCTCCAGATATTTTGGAACCACATCTCCCATGATGCTCACTCACTCATTAGAATGGCTGAGCCTCATGGGAAATTCAGTTCCAAAACATTTGGAGGGCAAAGGTTGCCGACCCATACTGTTATCCAGGACTGTCAAAACTCCAGCCCCCCAGATGTTTCTTAACTACAACTCCCATGATTCCCTGTCCATCTATTGCATCGAAGGAATTCTGGGAATTGTAGGCATCAACATCTGGGGGCGTTGAGTTTGACAGCCGTGTAAGTTAATCATTCCTTGTAGAAACCCTCCCCCTAGTGGCAGCACAAGGGTCAGCCAGCTCCTGCACCAAAAATCTAACAGGACGGATAGACGCGCACGCACACGCGTCAGCAAGGTATATTTTGAGAAAAAGTCTTTTTTTTTTTAAAACGCATTCAACACAAATGACACGCCAGGATTGTGAATACAGACATACAATAGGTGTGCTGATCTCTTGTAGGGCCCTCGTTTCCTCCTGTACTGGTTTGTCAAATGTTGTTCAATGTATTGAAACCCCTGTCTATATTGTGCCCATTGTACAGCGCTGCGGAATATGCTGGCGCCATATAAATAAATAATAACAACAATAGTGCCGTCAGTTTCTACTGCGCTTTACAAGAGACATTGGGGAACGAAACGATCAAGATTACAAAACGAATCTAGGACCAAGAGACAGGAGGTGCAGAGCGCCCTGCTCCGACGAGCATACACTAAAGTGTGGGCATAGGAGAGGTCACACAAATCCCATCAAAGCTACAGCCTCTACTCCACCTGCAGACCAGCGGTGAGCAGCTTCCCATCTCTGGCCCGCGGAGGCCTCATCTGTTGTTGCTGGCTTCGAAGATCTATTTATTTTGAAACAAGGAGGGGTTAACCAGGTGGCCAGCTAGTAAATCACCATTTACGGGTGTAGTTCCTGGTTCTCTGATTGACAGGCCTTCAGGGAGGAAAGGTGGTTTCCTCTATAAAGCATTGAAAAGAAAAAAAGAAAAGAAAAAAGGGGCGTACGGGGAGGGCACAGATCTGTCACTATAAAGACGAAATTAAGCTGAAGTGGTCACGGTGCCGAGTCTGTTTAACATGGATTTTTATTCTTATCTGCAACTATTAAAAATAAAACTTTCTATACAAACATATGTATATATAAATACTGTGTGCATGTCTGCGCGCGTGTCCAAGCCAACCCAATGTTTCGACGTACAAATATAAAACTTGTTCACCGGGTCAACCTCCCATTTTGACACACAGCTAGCGTACCGACGCGACACCAGAAAGTTTTTTATTTTTCCTCATTCCGTTCCCATATCTTTGTGGCGTTGCGTCAGTACTCCCCGGCTTTGTATCTTTCACACTCTATACAGATTCTATCTTAGCTTGTCCGGGAAACCCATGTACACGCTCTAATTCAGCGATGCACTCTGAACTACACATCCCATGAGGCTTAGTCACACCTAAAGCTGGTTGAGCATCATGGGACATGTAGTTCAAACATCTGGGGTACAGAGTGTCGCCATCACAGCTTGTTTTTTTTTTTTCCTCCTATTTTGCTGCCACGCTGACCCGAGTAAAGACGTCATTTATTAGTTTCAAGTGATTTGATGAAATAAAAATGTACTTAGCGGGGCTGAGGCACAGGCGGCCCCTCACACCGCCTCAACCAATGCGCTTTAATCTATAGGATTTCAAAGCAAAGGATGCACACCGACCCCGTGCTAAAGCGATAACAGGTGAGAGCGGACGCCGGAGCAAAGGCGGCGAACATTAGCGCTGACAATGCAGGTGATCTATCGTCCTTTGAACCCCTTCAAAACCCTGACAGGACACTGATTTTATCACTTTCCATTATCCCCCTCAGTAAAGCCATATAGGAGCATCCCTATTGTATGCAAGTCCTATTTGACAGAGGGCTCCCTCTGCTGGCCATAAAGTGCTACTACATGTACATTACAGCTTGGACGCCGTGCTTCCCCTGAAGGAAAAACGGATCGCAGACAATTTCAATACATCGGTTGCCACAACCGACGTGCCGAAACTTTTAGGGGCCACGTTCTGGAGCCTATTTGCAAACAAATTATGTTTGCAATAAACCAAATTCCTTTGCATTTCTCCCGAACCAGACACGATCGAGTTTACTCGATATCACAGTTCCTGCAGGAGCTTTTGGAAGATCGAGTGTACTCTGTCGTGCTAATGAAGGGGTTAAGCCTACCAACTGTTGAGGGGGAAAAAAATACAGTCCTCTGTAAAGTCTTCTAAATTTAGCTAGGAAAAATATATATATTATTCATATACTAGAACTCTGAAGCAAAAAAAAAGTGCAAAGGGTCTGCATTAACCCTTCATAAACTGCCCTGATTTTTTTTAAAAAAAAATTACAATATATGGAAAATAGCCACAAACTAAAGGAAGTCCATGTTGCATTTTTTTTTAACCCGTTGCCTGCCAGTTTGGATGGAGGGAGGTCATCGCTGATATTATCTACATTTAGTTATTCTCTAGAGAAAGCAAATAAATAGACGGTGCGAGTGTACGATTTCACAGCTATTTTCCACCGCTTCATCCTGAAATAAATACGGAGAGTAAAAGAGCCCCCAAACACCTTTCAACCTCCCACAGCAGCGACGGGGGCTAATAAAATAAAAACAGAAAAAAAAAAATCTAAAACGTATTTAAAAAGGAAGGATTGAGGCAGCAGTTTGCAAGAGTTTCAGTGTTTTTGACCCCTGTATTCCTACGACCAGAGCTCTTCTGTTCTTCCAAACTTGTAGATCAAGGTGCTGGGGAAAAAAAAAGGAAACAAAAAAATAGAAACGCATTTAAAATAAATAAAAAAAAAAAAAAAATCAGACAAAACATTAAATGCCTAAATCAGTGACGGAAAACCGTGGCAACCCTGATGTTTTTGACCTGCGCCTAGCTTCTCCCCACATCACCTCTTCCCATGATAGACTGCAGGATTTCTCACGCACAGCCCCTATCCTCTGGAACGCTCTCCCTCGTACTGTCAGACTTTCCCCTAGTTCCCCTTCCTTCAAACACTCCCTTAAGACATTCCTATTTAGGGAAGCCTAACACTCGACTCCCTAATACACCCCACTGCCCCAACCAGCCCGTCACTCTCACCTTGCAGCCCGTCACTCTCACCTTGCAGCCCGTCACTCTCACCTTGCAGCCCGTCACTCTCACCTTGCAGCCCGTCACTCTCACCTTGCAGCCCGTCACTCTCACCTTGCAGCCCGTCACTCTCACCTTGCAGCCCGTCACTCTCACCTTGCAGCCCGTCACTCTTGTTTCCACCCCCAACCCTTCTAGAATGTGAGTTCCCATGAGAATAGGGCCCTCATTTCCTCTTGTACTGGTTTATCATAATGTTGTTCAGTCTCAGTGTATTGTAACCCTGTCTATATTGTGCCCACTGTTCAGCGCTGCGGAATATGCTGGCGCTATATAAAGTATAATAATAACTACATGTCCCACGATGCTCAGCGAGCCGTATGAGTGACTTAAGCATTGTGGAATTTGTAGCTCCAAAATATCTGGGGTGCCAAGGATCACCATCACTGCTCTACAGTATCAGTAAAGTGAATATTGAGGGGAGGGGGGGGGGGGGAGGACTACTTAGTTTCTATGGGTTTTAAGAAAGTGTAAAATGGTTTAATTGCCCTTAACCCTTTCACTACCATGATGCTGTACACAGCGGTAGTAAAGTCTCTCTCGGGGACAGAAAAATCATGTACACACGTTTTAAGGTTTATTATTTCAGCACCCGTGCAAACATATTTTCTTTCCAAATGTGATTTTAAACCAGTTTTTAAGCATTTATGTAGCAGCCAAGACCTACCACCTGCCCCCCCCCCACATCCCGGTATCCCTGGCCTCCATGACAGACCTTCACAATCAAGATCTGCCCCTCAAGCTGAAGGCTGTCAACTATCGAACCCGCATGTAACCACCCTCCCCGGGAGGCCATCGAGCAATCATTATGTCCATGCGATGTGGTAAGGGTCAGGAGATGTTAATAATTAACCCCTCTAGTTCTCTTTTCTCCCGGTGTTTTTTTGGATAGTGCCCATCACAAGGGTCAGCAACATTGTCCCCCCCCCCAGATGTTTTGGAACTATATCACCCATGATGCTTAGCCACTTCTTAGGCTAGTGGATAGTCATGGGAAATGTAGTTCCAGAACACCAGGGAGGGCCAACGTTGCCGACACCCGGCCTATCGGCAGTACAGATCCAGACCTCCTACAGCAGCCATCACATACCCTGGGGGTCATTCACTAACCACCATGGTTTGAATTTCCCTTTCTGTATTGCTGAAGTTTATCACGGTTGCAACACTGGTAAAGAACAGGGATTATGAATTAACCCCCCCCCCATCCCCTTTGCTTTGACAACATAGCTGGGTGGCCTGCAGGAAGAGACAGTGCTGGAGAGGGCATTCACCAGCAGAGGGAGCTAGATGCCGAATCCACCCCCAGCACTCAATTAGCAAAGACCCCCGGAGATACAGAGAAGATGTGTCTACATGTGAATGTGTGTCTGTGTCAGCGTCTATTAATGTTTGAGTATGTGAGTGACAGGAGAGAAAACAGCAATATGGGGACAACTGAAGGAATGTAGCTGGGGTCAGCAACCTTGGCCCTCCACAGGTTTTCAAACTACAACTCCCATGAGGCTCACACAACCTGGGAGATGTACTTGCAACACATCTGAAGGGCCAAGGCCTTAGATCGATGGTATATGGAGTGTTGGCGCATCGACGCACTAAGCCAGGGATCTCAAACTCTGGCCTCTCCAGATGTTGGTTTCCTACGACTCCCAGAATTCTTTGAATGCAATAGACAGCCAGCGGCTCGTGGGAGTTGTAGTTCAGAAACATCTGGGGTGCCGAAGTTAGAGATTCCTGCTCTAAAGCAACCAACAAGCATCCATTCTGTCACTGACCCATCATCTTGTATTAAAGTCTCTTTACCAATGCATTGAGAATAAAATAAGCGGGCGGGGGGGGGGGGGGTAAGGACGCCGTTACTCCACGTTGGACATTCGAGTGGAACGGCCGTCTAGAGAAAGCCTGAGAAGGCGGCTGGGGGAGTGAGATTGAACCCGCGGGGCAGGATGTTTGGTTTGGGCCTGTGGTGCACATATTATTAGATTTAGCGTTCAAGGGGAAACACGAACAATAAAGAATGACCGTGAGAGCCGCCTGCTTTCTACAAGACTTGGCGGCTCATTCTAAGGAGGACCTTTTCAAAGGAATGCTTGCTGTAGAAGCCAAACATAAATAAATGTGATTACGCCGACGCCAGTAATACAGGATTTATAGCAGATCATGCACTTACAGGTAATATAGGGTCCGATTCCAGCCGAGCCATTAAAGCCAATGACATTACCGGCTCCTTGCTGTAGATTGATGGCTTCTATACTTTATTGATCCAGTAAATAATCTTTTTGAGCATTTCCTCCGGTCAATTTGCACTGGTAGCCATAGAGCGAGGTGACAGGGGCAGCCGGAGATATAAGGATCAAATAGGGCCACGACTGTCAGTATGGGGTTACCTGGGAGCATAGTTCATGTCACAAAAGGAGCAACCAGCCTACTCCATTCATGGTTTTAACTGATGGAGGTATAGGTATGGTCGCGGCACTGGTCTCTGCATGTAAAAAGTCTGTTTGCGGAGACACAGACTGGCGCTGGCAGGATGCTCACGTGGCATACAAGTACTTGTACAGGGCAGGAGGAAGCCAGGCTTGCCGCTGCAATAGATTTCAGTGAGGGGCGGAGCTTAGAGCTACAACAGTATCTGAAGAAGAGATAGGGACGAGGTAGGCTATCGCAGTACTGCCTCGCAAAGGCTGGTGCTTAGAACTCCCCGATCGAGAACGGATTTGATGAGAGAGGTTTTGGACTTACCTAAAGAATATTAGAGCGTTCTGGAAAAACACAGCGAGTCCGGGGTAAACGTTCCCACCTACAAATAGAAATAAAAACACATTCATCACGTCAATTACAGTTACAAGTTTTTATAAAGCGCTAACAGGTTCCATAGCACTGTACAATGGACGAGACAGAATAACAAATATACATACGAGTTAAACACAGAACAGTAGGAGAGAGGACCCTGCTCAAGAGCTTACAATCTAAAGAGGAGAGGGGTGACACACTAGGTGAGCGTAAATAGAGAACGTGAGTAGAGGGGTGCATGTGGACTGGGTGGGAAGATGGTGTGAAAAATGAACAGCGGGGGATTATGGAGTGAGTCAATAGGCTTCTCTAAAGTAATGTGTTTTCAGAGACTTTTTGAAGGACTGGAGAGACGGGGAGAGTCTGATGGTGCGACGGAGGGAGTTCCATAGAAAGGGGGCAGCTCGGGAGAAGTCTTGAAGGGGAGAGTTGGGGGTGCGGGTACGTGGAGCTGATAACATTGGCTGAGCGAAGTGGTCGGGATGGGATGTACCTGTTAATAAGGGAGGAGATGTAGGCAGCGGCGCGGTTATCGAGAGCTTTGTATGTGAGCACCAGTATAATGAATTGGATTCTATAGGAGACAGGGAGATAGTGTAGAGATTGACAGAGCGGTGAGGTGTGAGAGGTGCAGGAGGTGAGGTGTAGGAGTCTGGCACAGGCATTCATAACAGACTACAGAGGGAGAATCTGGGATCTCTTAAGGCCAGAGAGAAGGAGGTTACAGTAGTCGAGGTGGGAGATAGGGAGAGCTTGGATGAGCGCATGATTTATAAGGAAGGACCACGTTCTCAATATCTGGGGAACATGCAATTGACATACATTAAAATACCATTTTAATTCTCTTGGAAACAAAAAGTCAGTAATGATCACCATAAAGACAGGTCAGGGTTATTTAGTTATTTACATTAAAAGGGGTTATTCACTAACCTCCGAAATAGCACCGAACGGTGAAATTCACTGTTTGGTGCAACTTCGGATCAGTTAATCTATTCACCAAGATGTCAATTCACCAAATCCTGGCGAATTGACAGCAAAATACGGTGCAGTTCGGAGGCAGCACCGGAATTGCATCATAGAAGACTATCGTGTAGCCCTGTAATGCCAAACTGCACCAAAAATCTGGCGAAATGCCCTGCATTTTCAGTTCGACGGGTGTAAAAAAGGAGATACCATAGGATTCAATGTAATAAATGGAATATCTATGTTGGTTTTTTTGTTGCAAAAAACTTTATTTTTTAGACTTTATTTTTTAAATTTTGTAACAGACCTTTAAATTTTTTTTTATAACTCAAAGTTTATTAAAGTGTATTAAAGGATCAAGAAAAGACAAACCGCGCAGAAAAACACAAAACAAAAACAAAACAACAAATTAAGGAAATACAACATGAAGTGAGAATCCAATGGCAGTAAGTATCCGTGTATGTTGATAAACTTTATGAACATGAGCAACAAGAAGGCATCCACAGGTTCCCTGAGGCCAAACTAAAGTTAAAAATAAAAACAATGTGCATGTTCCATACCTGGCTCACCCCTCCCCACCCATGTAGGAAAAGTCCGGGGCACCAGGTGCCAATCCCCGTAGGTACACCAGAAAAGCTTGTAACACAGGGTTATTCAAAGAGAATCGAAAAGCCACTGCACGTTCGGTGACTTTTCGGTCTCTTCAATTCGGTGCGATTCGGCGATCCCATTTCGGCGACCCTGCGGTGTATTCAGCAAGCACCACAGGGCCGTCATAGTGTAGGGAAAAGCCGCCGCAAACCCGACGAACACTCACAGCAAAACCAGGGCGAACGCACACAGAAAACCGCAAAAACATCTGGATTAACCCCGCCAAACACGCCGGAGAAACTCGAGCAGCTGCCGATCACAGCCCAGAGCAGCCGCCGGAAAAACCAAACACCGCAGACGAATGGAGTGAAAAATAAATATAAAAAAAAAAAAACAGTACGCTTGAATGTTTGAAAAGTGAAACGCTGTTTGCAAAGAAACTACAGAGCGAAAATGTCTGAAATTTACATATGATCCAAAGAATGATAATAAAAAGGTCTGTTACAGGAAAAAGAAAAAACGATTTTAAAAAAAAAACCATAAAATTTCACAACAAAATCCCAAAAAATGCCTAAAAGATCCTAAAAAAAAAATCTATAAAGCGACTTTTTACTGCAGAATATTATAATCAACGGTTTATTAGCTATTGGATTAAAACGGGAATATTTTTAACATTGAAGCCTATGGGATTCTCCTGAATAAACCTGTCGAATGAAGCCACCGAATAGCAGGGCATTTCGGGAACCTTTCACTGCTGGTTTGTGTTCACTGAATAGACGAAGCAGTGCTTCTCTATGGGGATTTCACTGCCCTCGAACAGGCACCGTATGTGCAGGCAATTCGCCAACATTTGGTGAACTGCCTGCTCTCTGAATAGCCGAATGGCCAGGAATGTTAACTGTACGCTGAATTTCACTGTTCGGTTACCTTTCAGTCACAATTCGGATCTCTTTGGATAACCCTGACAGTTTTTTAAAAAACAGTTTATTTTTTAATTTTCAGCATATACGCTTTATATTTTTTTCTCCGTTTTTTTACCCCTTTCAATGCGATGGACGCGCTCAGCGCGTCCACCCGCATTGCTACTTCTCTGCGGAGGACGCGCTGAGGTATTCCGGCCAATCGCGCGGCCCCCCCGGTGCAGGCTGACATCATCGATGTCAGCCCAGCCTCCGGCGGGCACGATAGGCGTCATTGCGCATGCGCGATGACGTCTATTTCAGGGCCCCCCCCCCGCCATTGCAGGGAAGGTGCCTGAAGGGGAGGGGGGGGGGAAAGAGACCTCTCCCCCTCCCCGCGATTAAAGGCAGGCACCGCCTGGAAGGGCACAGCCTGCTCTTCCAAGCGGTGGCTGTCTTTAACCCCTAGGGGGCTGGATCGCGATATGGCGCTAACATGTGCCGTATCGCGGTCCCCTCCCGGAGCTGGCTGGATGTCGGCCAAGCTTCCGGGATATCCCCCTAATGACTGGCGTCATCGTGCAGAGCGCGATGGCGCCAGTTTTGAAATTAACCCCTTGCTGCCACCTATAGTGGAGATAGGGGGTTCATTGGAACCCCCCTATCTCCCGATCCGTGACAGCTAGGGGTTAATGTTTGCTATCATTGGAACGGCCAGAGCGTGGCCTTTCCAATGATACTAAACATGACCATGTAAAAAAAAAAAAAAAAATCGTTTTATTAGTGCAACAATATTGTTCCCATTTCAATTATAATGTGAACAATGATGCTGCACTAACTATTTTTTCTATGGGGGGGCGTTTGCTAAAAAACACGTAATTTCCCAAAAAAAGTAACGATTCCTCATTTCTAATTTTTTTTAACAAGCGCACTCCATAGAAAATATAACTGCAAACGCTCGCATGTTAAAATGTGAAAAAAAAACACTTTACACGTTGTAAATTACTGAAAATTCAAATTTTATTGCATTTTTTGTTATAATATACAGACAGGACATAACGTATACATATAATAATGACATATTATGAATCTGCCGAGTCTGACGGAAAGAACGATATATAATATGTCTGGGTCATATATTAAAATAAGGCTTAAACATGAGCGAAAATTGGTAAAAATGAGCTCAGCACAGAGGTGTGAAAAGGCGCAGCAGCGAAAGGGTTAAAAGGCTTCTTTTTATTCTGTAACCGCTGGTTTAATTATTTTTTTTAAAAAAAAGGACCTTTTTATTATTTAGACACCTCTACATTTTTATTGGTTTAAACACCGATTAGGAGAATTCCGTTTTTTTTTTGCAGTTCGATAGAATTTGCCGATGGCAATTCGTCTGTTTTCGCCAACGTCTGATAACTGCTTCGGCAACTTCAATTTCAGGAAAATACAGTGATCACTTGCTAAATAGTGAATTCACTGTATATTCGACGAAATGGAATCAACAAAACGGTCACGAAATTTTGGTGCTTAGCGAATAGACCCTTTAGTAGCGTATAGAGGACAGAGCACATTTTCATACCGTAGGTGGGTTTGGGCATCGATTATACAAACGTGGGGGCAAGGGGTGGAGAAGATACAAATGTAGGCACGAGGGAAAAGATGGATTCACTTGGCAGCATCGTTAATTTCACAAAACGAGCAAACAGCCTAAGGAAGGCTCCGCTCATGGTTTTCATTGATGGAGCTTTAGGAGCGGACGTAGCACAGGTCCCATCATACAAAAAGCCTTGAGGATACCGGGACTTTTGTTGAAAGGATGAGGACATGGCACCAGAGCAGTTGTACGTGGCCTAGTGACAGGATTAATTAGAAAGATTTGGTTACAGGTCAAAGACCAATTTCTCAGGACTTCCCAGCGGCGTGCAACGCCCTCTGCGTGCTGCTGAACAATACCGCTTGAAAATCTCTGGGAGAAGATACAAAGTCTACCAGTTAAATAAACCGGTTATATTTCTTACCCTGACCTAAAGAACTGCCAGGAAGAATGTCTCCAAGCAGAGCATGTACTGAGGCAATGGCTCTATTGCCAGCACATCGGCCTGTCTTGATTAGAGTCCTTAGCGGCGAGGAGAGCCGGCGACAGGGAGGAGAGCCGGCGACAGGGAGGAGAGCCGGCGACAGGGAGGAGAGCCGGCGACAGGGAGGAGAGCCGGCGACAGGGAGGAGAGCCGGCGACAGGGAGGAGAGCCGGCGACAGGGAGGAGAGCCGGCGAGAAGGCGAGCAAATAGTCCCAAAGTACATAAATTTAGGGAGTTTGTGAAGTAAAATTAAAAGAAACAGGGACAAGTTTAAGGGTGCAGGGACAGGTTTGCTAGTGGAAACAGTTTCAAAGCTGGAAAAAGATAATCCTTTGAGTGTGACCTGTGTATAGTCATGGTTGGAGTCAATGGTGGCAAGGCGTCACAGAATCCCTTGATCCCTATACGCAGACACTGCCTACCTACGCTGCCGGTCTTTAGAATAGCCGATTGCTATACAAAGGACAGACACACCGTAAAACACAAGGTCAGAGTAAGTCAAAAGTTAGAGACCAGAGCGGGTAGTCAGACAAAGCCAGGAGACAATGCACAGATAATCAGGAAGAACAAGGGTTAACGCCAAAAGAGTAGTAAGAGAAGAAAGAGAAGGAAACGAGAGTCAAAACACAGGATATCAAGTAAAGCCAGAAGGAACTGAAGAAAAACAACGGCACGGCAGGGAGCTAAACTCACCGCTTGGTTTTGTATATCCGGCGGGTGTAGCGCCATCTCGCCCTGCCCGCATAACTGACCCGCAGCTGCAATATCAGTCAGCGGCCGGCCAGACAGCAGCGAAGACTGCGCGTGCTGCCGATCGCCGGGCATACAAAGAGACCGTGACAAGGAATTTTTAGTCCTGGTTAATGGCTTCGGAAAAACAGAATTCTGAGCCCTTAACCATTATATATAAATAAATCGGATTTCCAGGTCCTGTAGACGACGTGTAGCTGTGATCACACAGGTTACTCTTTGTGAATATCACAAGTCTCAGAAGCCTGAACACTATGTAGACGACCTACTTTCCTGTTCTATTCACACTGTAACACTGACAAAAAAGAGGAAGCGTTACTGTAACGGCGCGTTCAGTGTTTGCCCGAGGCAGACCATCATCTGCCCCAAATAGCAACGTATTGTAAGTCACGTTAGGTCTAAGGAGGAAGAGCTGGATCTCCAGAGCTGGTTACCTACGGAGGATCCAAACTCCATATTATTTCTCTCCATACAAGGGAAAGAAATGCACATCCTGCCAGAGTAAAAACAAGCACGGCGCTCGCTCTGCTCGCTCGATCAGGGCCAGACATCCGGGATACACACTAGGGGCCCTATTCCATGGCCGCCGCTAAAACGGGAAAGCATAAAAATCTGCGCCTGTCGCTTTTACTTTCCTTCACACTTTAAAACGAGCCTATTTCAAGGTAGGCACTTTATTGGCACCTGGCCTCGGAAGTAAATGCAGCGCAAAACAATACTTGCCGCGGCGCTGTGAGTATCGGCTCCAGGTGTCCATAAGACTTCATGGAGGCCCAAGGGACCTGCTGCAAGCTCGTACTTGCCTGGGATGAATTGTGGAGGGAGACTGGGAACGATTTGCCTCACTCTGCTCCTGGCAAGAGGAAGCGGCAGATCACGTCACCGCTACACCTTGGTATGATAGGGGAGTAAGGGATAGTACATTGTGTCAAGTGATTTCACAAATGCAGAATCACTTAACACCAGTGCTTAGGAGTCTGGTACTTCTTTGAGATATACTGTAACATCTCCGGACGGAAGAATGAGCTGCCTTGGAATAGCTCACTCTTCTATTCATTAGGTGCAAATTAATACCTCCTATACCAAGTATATCAAGGAGGCGCAAGGAAGCGCTATACTCGAGGCGCAAGTACACCAGGCGCCAAGAGTGGAATCGCAATTCTTAGCGATACGGTAACTTCAAGACTTAGCGTTATTCTAAAAGAGCCCAGAATTGGCCATGAAATTGCAATTTCGTGGCCATTCGACTATTCAAAACGCTGGCGAATTGCCAGTGAAATCCGTGACCCTTGACGGCAGTGACATCCCCACAGAGAAACAATGGTTAATCTATTCAGACACCGAACAGCAGAGAAATGTCAGTGAAATGCCCAGATTTTCGGTGGTTCAGTGCGACAGGTTTAAAACAGGTGAATCCCATAGGTTTCAATGTAAAAATATATTTTTTTTTAAAGTCCCCTGTCTTCTTAAATATCTATTCAACCGTTTAATTTCATTTGCAGCAAAAAGTCTTTTTTTTTTGGAAAAAAATAAATTTCCCGATTTTCTTACAGCGGGAATTTTTCTGTAACAAACCTTTTAATTATTCATAGGACCTTATATATATTAGTCACAGGCATTTTCATGCGGTACCTTTTTTTAAAAATGCCTTTTAAAATTTGCAGTTTTTTTACGCCGCTCGGGAGGGGGTCATCAGCCTTTTCAGATCGATTTGGCATTGTCGTTTCGCTGCACTTCGGGGACCCTGCGGTGAATGCTGAATTCACTGCAGGGTTGCCGAATTTAGCCGAAGTGCGCTCTCTGAATAACCCCGATAATGTACAACGTCTCGAGACGTTCTCTTATGGACAACTGTACAATACGGCCAAAGGCATCTGCAGTGAAAGATTGAGAGCCCTATTCCACGGCTGATAGAACGGCTCTGGTTAAGTAAACACCACCATGGAATAGGGCTGTAAGTTGGGTAAACTGAAGGACTCCATATCGGCCGATTAAACATCATTTACAAATGGAGAATGAGGTTAGGCAAGGTCTCAACCTTCTCTTCAACAGCAAAGCTTAGGAGCCTACACAGCCCCTACTGTGTTACGAGGAAATTAATGATCAACCAGCGGTATGAGGAACGAAACACATTGCATGGAAAATAACCACGCGTACAAAGAGATACAGGCAGCGTCCATGCACCAGCAGAAACCAGGCACGGAGTATCTTGAAGTAGAAAGGGACCTAAACAGGGCCAGCCATGGAAAATTCTGCCCTCATTTTGGCACTTTTAGGCCCTTTAGTTGGGTGGATGGGTGCCCAGGGGCATTAAAGGGTCGGTGTCACTGTGTGTATAATGTGTGATGACACAGCGGAAGCCGCCACATACCTTGCAGCAGCGTTGGGCACCATCATGCTCCTCCGTCACAGTCACGATGAATGAGCGAGACTATGCCGCTCTGCATGATGGGAGCTCAGTGACATTAACGTGTTGGGCTCAATAAGTCAGCCATCTATTGCCACTAGCAAGTGAAGGAAAACAGTCCTAGAAAGGACTCTTCCGCTCGCACCGATCCATTGGCGTGCCAGCGAATGGGAAGGACCATCAATATCGCACAGGGATTTGTACTCCAAAAAGGTTACTATATTATGTTAGCAAAAATCTCTAGACCATGTATCGGGGTTTGACTCCTTACTAATGGAGCTTTTTTTGGGCACGAAAGCAAACATGCGCAGGCAGAGTGTCCCTTATTCAAAATGCTTGGGTTTGGGATTGTTTGAGGATTTGGGAATATTTGCACGTAATGAGGTATTTTAAGGATGAGACCCAAGTCTGAACATGAAATTCATTTAGGACACACACACAAATATTTAATCATTTTCTCCCCATCATATGAAGTCAGGGGGTGGGATATTCCGTGTTCAGTGTCATCTCCGTGACAAAAAAAAGGAAGAATCATATGGAATTCCAAGATTGAAAGTATTCCAAAATACACAGCTTGGCCAAAAAAAGTCACACGCTGTAACATGTGGTCGTGTCGCCTTTTGCCGTGGCATGGTTTGGATAACCTCATGCAATGTCACAGCGTTTATTTGCGTCCAGATTGACGTTAATTTTGAGGTTAAGATTGAGGTCAGAGTGGCATTAATTTGTGGCATGATCTTGTGTGGATGATGGGAGAGTCGCAGCGCTGCGTAAAGTCTTCTCCAGCACATTATCCCAAAGATTCTCAATGGGGTTAAGGTCTGGACTGTGCGGTGGCCAATCCATGTGTGAAAATGATGTCTTATGCTCCCTGAACCACTCTTGCACAATTTGAGCCTGATGAATCCTGGCATTGCTATCTTGGAATATGCCCGCTGTGCCATCAGGGAAGAAAAAACCCATTTATGGGAAAAACCTGCTCATTCAGGGAGTCACATGACCTCATTTTTGGGCACATAACAATGCTGACCGTAGACCTGACTGACTGAAGCAACTCCAGATCATAACAGGCCTGTATGGAAGGTGGTAATTTAATTTTTTGGCCAGGCGGTGTGTAAGGGATACTCTCCCTGTAGATATAAATTTTTCATTGAAGCAGGACATTTTTGGAAAAAAAAAAAAAAAAAAACCAACGTTGCACATTCCATAATAAATCAGGTCAAACTGGTTTTGCATCCGATCTGCGCAGACATCTGTAACTAATCCCTGGGAATTAATTATGCTTCCTCATTCAGCGCACTCAAAAACAGACATATTCATAATGACACTATAGAAGGCTAGAGAGAAGGAGGTTACAGTAGTCAAGGCGGGATATAATAAGAGCTTGGATGAGCATTTTAGCAGAGTCCTGATTAAGAAAGGGACGGACGGGCGCAATGTTTTTTTAGGTGGAAGTAGCAGGATTTGGTTAGAGACTGAATGTAAGGAGTGAAGGAGTGATCAGAATTGAAGAGGATACGAGGCGAGCGAGCCTGTGAGGTAGATGTAATAGTGGCAGCATTCACCCGATGAGAAATTGGTGCAGGAATGTTGGTTTTAGAGGGTGGGAAGACGTGAAGTTCAGTTTTAGAGAGGTTGAGCTTTAGGAAACGGGAAGTCATCCAGTCGGAGACAGCCGATAGACCGGCTGTAACACGGTCCAACACCAGAGGAGAGAGATCGGGAGAGGAAAGGTAGATTTGGGTGTCATCAGCATAAAGATGATAATTGAATCCATGGGAAGAAATGAAGTTGCCCAGAGAGGCGGTATAGATCGAAAAGAGTAGGGGACCCAGAACAGAGCCTTGAGGTACCCCAACTGAGAGAAGAACTGGGGTGAAGAGGCACCAGCAAAGGAGAGAGATAAGAGAACCAGGAGAGAGCGGAGTCACTGAGGCCGAGTCAACATAGCGTGAGCAGCAGAAGAGGGTGGTCAACAGTGAAAATGCAGCGGAAAGATCAAGAGGAATAAGGCTAATGTCAGATGAAAGCAGTCTAAGCACACTCTGCGTGCATAACGGACAGACGTACTGACGGAAGATACTGTAGACACCACACGGTCTGTCTTTTTTAATGGACGTAGAACAAAAAAGGGAAATAAAATTAATTATAATTAAATGACAGATACAGTCAGCCAGACCATAAAACCTCTGAGCGTCAACGTGATGGACGTCGCAAATGCGTTGCATTTGAGGTCGCAGCATAACGCAAACAGGCCACTAAGCAGACGTGGCGCACTCTGCGTGTCCGTCTAGCGGTTTTATGTTCTTGCCTAACTTGCGTCCGTTTGCCACGTGTGTTGTACGTGCGCTGTTCGGTGCGCACATACTTCGTGTGTGGGTCTCTATTGATAATGATTCTATGCTACGACGGACGTGATCACTGCGTTCGTCTGACACCGGCCTAAGCAAGGAGAAGTGAACTTTCGTTTTAACAGCAACTAAATCAGTCACCGCAGTCTCAGAGTTTGACATTCACATACCTTTTGTGACATATGCCCCAAACAATATCCACATGGATGCGATCAGCGATCCGAACATCATCATAAAACCAAGGAAAAGCCAAATCCGGGCCCCTGCGCGACAGAAACGATGGGTTAATAGCTAAGCAGAAAGCAATGGGTGAAGAAGAAGGACATTGAAAGGTGCAATTTACCGGTCCTTCCCAGGCACCCGTCGCTGTAGCTGTCCCCTCGTACCTGTGCATTGGACACAGCGTTTATCCTGTGGAGGAAGGGAACATAAAAGAACAATCTATAAAAAAGGCAGGAATTAGACATAACAAGCAAAGTAAACAGTAATTTAAAAGGAGACACCACCACTAACAAACTAACTAGAATACTTGTGCATTACAAACAAAACCACCTTCTAAAACACATTATAAAACACATGCTGCGAGTCACAAGGAAAAATAAAGTTAGTTTTTTTTTTTTTATCTCCCTTTTCCATTTTGAGGCCTGTTCCCATGATGCAACACTTGCCAAAATCTTATGGTAAGTCTAACTTTACAGCTGTGGTATAGGATAAAGCAGTACTGAAGAGGGAATGGGGTGGGAGAGGGAATGTTTAGACAAAGCTGCAGTGGGTCTATGGTGTTGTCTAGGCTACCCGTGATAAGAGATGGAAGCTGAATGAGATCTGATAGCTTGCCAAAACACTAACTTGTACCCCCGGTGATGTTATTTACATACACCCCACACAATGCAAGTCGACGGGTCGGTTTTTCTGGATTTCTGACCCATATACACCATTCTATGACCAAAGCCACACAGTGGGGAGCAAGTGATGGAAAGATACGGGGGGAGAGGGGCAGTTTACAAACACAAAACATCACACAATGGATGCACCCAGTGAGAGAGGAAAATATCACACAATGGATGCACCCAGTGACACATATAGAGGAAAATATCACACAATGGATGCGCCCAGTGACATAGAGGAAAATATCACACAATGGATGCGCCCAGTGACATATATAGAGGAAAATATCACACAATGGATGCACCCAGTGACACATAGGAGGAAAATATTTTCTTAACTAAACAAGAGAAAAACAAAATCACATGTAAGATATCAGCGACATAAAATAAACACCGTAAGAACATTGTATTTTTTTGGTGGTACTGGCCCTTTAAGTTCAGAAATAAGCCAAATCTCTGGCAGAATCTCTCACGGTTAAACATTTATTACAAGATTAACAGGAAATACGAAATATGTGTTCAGTAATCTAAACGCCCTTTATCTTACAACTTCCTCCAAGACACAACATAAGTCTCTGGCTTAATGCCAGAATAAAAAGTTAATTCCAAAAGAAAAAAATGTGTTTATGCAAGACAGAACATAAGAAAACACAACATACATGAAGAAAGCGAGCGTAGAGAACACCCCACAGGTGTGAAACGCGTGGTTCAGGTCCTCCTGCAACGGGTAAACCACCGCGGCGTCAATCATAATCCACCAACCTGAGAAGAACTGAAAATAGAGAGTTAAAGTTATATAAAATTCAGTTTTTTGCCATTAGCCAGGTTACCGCTAGTGGCGTTTCCAAATTGTACCGCTGCGATTTTATTAAAGTCGTAGAATGAAGAGTTAATCATAATCCTCCAAAATAAAACCTCTTCAGAATCATTATAGGGTGAGAGAAACACTCTAAAAAGGAGGAGTGAAAACCAGAGGGATTAATTATTAACCCACCCCTCCCCAAACGCCCAGTGTTTAGCCTAGAGTAAATAGACACCATGTCCCAAGCACCGCGGTCTCCAGTCTCCACCACACGGCTGCGGCTACAGCAAGCGGCAGCCACCAACACTGTGCTGACCATCGGTCCCACTGCGAGCGCATATCATGTTCCTCCAAGAAACTCATTTCCACAAAGGGGTAATAACCCAAATATTGATATACTAGAAGATATCCTCCTCATCTAGAGGCTCTCATACCGATTTCTGACAGGGTTGGTCTGGTTGTGCATTGGGTTCGTAGGTATCCGGGAGGGGGCGCATCTTATTATAGGAGGCACAATTAATGGACTATCAGGTCTATTCACTAAAAGGTGAAACTCAGGAGAACTGGCAGGAGAAGAGAACAATCTAGACCAAATAGCCGATTTGGAAAGTGAGATAAATGGGAGAATTTTTCTGGTTTGGCTATTTGGTCTAAATTGTTCTCTTCTCCTGCCAGTTCTCCTGAGTTTCACCTTTTAGTGAATAGACCTGTAAATGTCTCCTTGTACATCTTTATGCCTATAATCACCACCAACCTCGTGGTTTTTTTTTTTAAATATCTTCCCTCCTTACCACATGGACTCAAACATTGACTAATATCATAGGGGGCAACTTCAACTGTATTCTCAATCCTCGTATTAACAGGATTGGGCCCTCAATCTCCACCCAAATGACTCCGACTCTACGAGGACCTGCTACTTGACCATAATCTCCATGATACATGGCGCACCATGAAACGACTACAAAAGACTCTTACTATTCCCCAGACCATAGAGTATATTCCAGGATAGATCCGTTTCTTGTTGGCCAGCCCCTACTCCCCATGTTGCAGGGGGTCTCGATCCTCCCTAGGTTATGGTTTGACCATTCCCCTATTGATTTTCTATTTGTTGGTTTAGACCAGAGAAGGGGCTCGCCGACTTGGACTATGTGTGCCTGTACTGACGTGCCTCCCGGTGTCCATCACAGCGTTGTGACACTTTGACGGGGCCGGCCACACACTGTAGCGAGCGCTACAACGGATGTTCTAAAAGCCTCCCTCTTGAAGAGCTACAACGCACGTTCGGCGGGGCTGCAAAGCGTGATCGTCCATTAGGAGGATCGAGCCTTGCAGCGCTGAGCACACTAACTGCACTCAGCGTGGTGGCCAGATGGGCGTCAGAGTGGAAGCAACGTCCACTCTCACGGATGTTCCTTCCGCTCTGCAAAACGCTCGTCTGACCCGGCCTTATGAGAACGCCAGACAGGTTGCCGCAGCGTACTGGCCAGAAGTTCTTTCATGAAGCTAGTAAACCTGACACCCGCTTGCCAGACTCCTACAGCAAAGGACGAGACTGACAGCGATACCCACCCTTCAAACCTCTCCGGGAGACCCAACTTTCGGAAGGGGATCTGAACCCGATGTGGAGATGTACTTTCTGTCTTTGAACCTGCATGTTCTATTCATTGACACGTGTTGTACTTTATTTTAATTTCGTTTTTTTTTTTTTTATTTCTCTTGTCGTCATCGCTGAAAACGAAAACTTTCACCATTTAAAAGAAATATATATTACAGCTTTTCTACATTGAAACCTATGGGATTCGCCTGTTTAGACCTGTCGAATTGAAACCACTGAAAATCAGGCCATGTTGCTGAAATTTTGGTGCAATTCTGCGAATAGAGATATGGGATAGTTTCGGTGCCTTTGAAATGTACCGAATTTCACTGTCATTACGCCTGTATTTGGCTAATTTATTTATTTGCAAAGTATTTTCGCAGGAAGGATACATTGAGATTTCTCTCGTTTTCAAGTAGATACTGGGTTCAAGAGCATTGAAATGTTACAGTTGTTACAGAAATACAAAGTAATAAAATGCAAGATATTAAAAACAAAAAACACAAATATACAGATTAACACAGAAAATAAAATACACAAATTGCCCTGATATTTTGCCTTTCGGTGAAATTCAGCATTCGATGCAATTTGGAGGTTAGTGAATAACCTAGGTGTACGCTTACCAGAATCCCCGCTACCACCGATGCGATCGTGTTTCGTCTTTCGCCCCAGTCGATGCATTCACACTCTGGCCATCGGAAATTATCCAGGAAGCCCGCCATGTTTCCTTCCCAGAGCGGTGTCTTGCGCTAAAGATGCAGGGAACGAAGTGTCATCCAGTCTGTCCAAAAAAAAAGTAAAAAGAAGGGATCATTACATGTAAAAGGGCCACAAGAGTGCACTGTGAATGGCTGAGATGCAGGAAAACTGGTTAATGCTCGCACAGTAACACTTAGGGCTGGAAATTGTCACGTCAAAAGAAGGAGCAGAAGCTGTTTCCTAAAAATGAAGTGAAAAGCAGAATCTGTTGTTTACGGTTAACCCCAATCCTAAAAGTAATCGTACACTAAAACACCAGGGTCAGTAAATGGATGCTACTACGGCGCTAATTTTGACCCAATAAATGCCACAAATCGCCATTTTCCAGGTCCAATATGGACTTTTCTTCCCTAGGGTCCTAATGCAAGGGAAAACCTTTAACAAGCGACTTTATTGATGCATCATAACCCAACGTGTCCACAAGGTGGTGACATTCCCTCAATTTACAAAGTATGTTTGGCTCAGGCATAGCAGTGTCTTGTGACAGCATCACTGAGACTAAATTCATTATCGCTGGATCTTAGGGATGTGCGTTTCCGAATTTCCCCGATTCCTGCATTCGATTCGCCCGTTATATATATATATATATATATTCGTTCCATTCGTGATTTTGGCTCCATTCCTGACTTCAGCAATTTCAGACTACGTATTTTTCGGTTATATCGCTGATTCTGTAATTTTGTATCATTCCCATCTCAATGTATCCTTCCAGGGAAACCAGAGAAATCTCAATGTATCCTTCTTGTAAAACATGAGAAATCTCAATGTATCCTTCTTGTAAAACATGAGAAATCGTAGCGACAGAAATATCGGATCTGAAAAACCATTAGTTTACGTCAAAACGAATAGATACTTTGAAACGAGAACACGAGAGAAATCTCAATGTATCCTTCCTGGTAAAATCCTTTATAAATAAATAAATAAATATGTTCCGAAAAACACGGGAAAAAAAATTCCGAAATCACAAAAAAAAAAGTCGATGCGAAAAACGAACTGAACATCGGCCGAAACTTTACAAAATCCGAACGCGAAAAAAAATAAAAAAATAAAAAAAATAAAAATAAATCAGTGCACAAGTCTACTGGGTATGCAGTAGTCGACGGTAACCTTAGCCAAAACCCAGATGGTTTGGAATTACAGCTCCCATGATGCTCAACTGGAGAACCAAGCCAGAAGATGGAACACAACCACTCATTAGGTGGGAGATGCAGATCCATAATTATGGAGGGCCAAGGCTGCCGACTCGAGCGTTAGTGGATGTGCTGGGCCTCCACTGACCACAATGACTCACTCCCGAGTGGTTCAAAGGGGCAAGCAGCTACCCTGAAGTTTGGAACATCATAAAAGGTGGCTTCGGTATTTGTGAAACCAGGTCTGCCCTATCTAACGTTGGCTCCGCTTCTCTCCCCCCTCCCTCCCTTGTGGTCTCCAACACGTTTCTCACATCGTCAGGCTCAGCCACAACTCACAGATAAGCGTCAAAATAGTACAGGAACTTTCTAATTCCGTTTCATTGTGGGATCGCCTAGTGACAGGAATGACTCACGACGTGTGACGCTTTAGTGTTTAGATCTGCCGGGTCACGGCGCAGAAGGCAGGTACACCACAACACGAACAAGAAAAATGTAAACTTGAGACAAAAAAAGTTCAAGCATCATCTATGAACAGGATGATCTCCTGCCGGGGGCCAGGGATGAGCATCATTTGTCCGAAATGCTGTAAAATACAAAAATCTCAGCACCAGGAAGTACGTGTCTCTGCGTAGAGGCCTTTCTCGCTGCACACTGCATGAAATAGTGAGCAGCTGGCCACGCACACCCTGCTCAGAAAGCTAGAATTGGGAGATGGCCAGAGGGCAGATCCTCAGCCGTCAGGTTGCACAAGCCTTAGGGCTAGCAAAAGCATTATGGGAGTTGAACTTAAAGAACAGCTGCGAGATAACATTTCGGGCAATCATTGTGCAGGACATGGACATCCCTCGTCTCAATGTCATTTTGAAGGCAGCTTTTTCAAAAGAATCAAAACCAAAGTCCTCTCGTCGTCACACGTCACAAAAGCACAAATGCCTGCTGAGACTCGCAGGCCCATACACATAGGAAGCCACTATCCATACATTCAAACACTCACTGCGTGATATGCCATGGTGAACTACGTCTCCCATGATGCTCAGCCACTGATTAGGTTGGCTGATGCCCATGTGTGATAGAATTCCAAAAGATCTGGAGGGCCAAGGTTGATGACCCCTGGTTTGTTGGCATATAACGCCAGAGAGCATATACTCCACGCAGACCTATACGTTGGGCAGTCTAGACCCCACACAGTTGTGTACAATGAGCAGCACAATCTCCAGAGTCCTATACATTGGTTTAGTGTATAACCCTCACATCCCTAAACACGTCGGGAGTTATAGGCACCACAAAGCCCCGTATTTTGGACATTATAGAACAGGGGTCAGCAACCTTGGCTCTACAGTTTTGGAACTATATCTCCCATGATGCTCAGCTACTCATTAGATTAGCTGAGCCTCATGGGAAATGTAGTTCCAAAACACCTGTACAGCCAAGGTTGTCGACCCCGGTATAGAACATTCTCAGTCCTGCACACTTGGCGGTATAGACTTCATGCAGACCTATAAACGAGGCATAATATTTTCCATGCAATAATGTAGGGGGGTGATTAAACATTTCACGCAGATATTTTGGACAGTGCAGATTACATAATACGTAGTGTTATATATTGAGACAGTATAGGATCCATACAGTACTTTACATGAGGGCAGTACAGGTTTCACGCAGAACTATAGATGGGCAGTATAGAGTTCATGTATTGCTATATACAGGGTAGTCAAGATTCCACTCAGTATTACACAGGGGGCAGCATGGATTCTATGATGTGCTATAGATGCAGTACAGTAAAGATGCCACGTGATGCTCTACAAGGGGCAGAATTAAATTCAGTGCTAGACGTGCCGCAGTATAGATCCCACGCGGCGATAGAGGGGCGGTATAGATCCCACGCGGCGATAGAGGGGCGGTATAGATCCCGCGCGGCGATAGAGGGGCGGTATAGATCCCACGCGGCGATAGAGGGGCGGTATAGATCCCACGCGGCGATAGAGGGGCGGTATAGATCCCACGCGGCGATAGAGGGGCGGTATAGATCCCACGCGGCGATAGAGGGGCGGTATAGATCCCACGCGGCGATAGAGGGGCGGTATAGATCCCGCGCGGCGATAGAGGGGCGGTATAGATCCCGCGCGGCGATAGAGGGGCGGTATAGATCCCGCGCGGCGATAGAGGGGCGGTATAGATCCCGCGCGGCGATAGAGGGGCGGTATAGATCCCCCGCGGCGATAGAGGGCGGTATAGATCCCACGCGGCGATAGAGGGGCGGTATAGATCCCACGCGGCGATAGAGGGGCGGTATAGATCCCACGCGGCGATAGAGGGGCGGTATAGATCCCACGCGGCGATAGAGGGGCAGTATAGATCCCATGCGGCGATAGAGGGGCAGTATAGATCCCATGCGGCGATAGAGGGGCAGTATAGATCCCATGCGGCGATAGAGGGGCAGTATAGATCCCATGCGGTGATAGAGGGGCAGTATAGATCCCATGCGGTGATAGAGGGGCAGTATAGATCCCACGCGGCGATAGAGGGGCAGTATAGATCCCCCGCGGCGATAGAGGGGCAGTATAGATCCCACGCGGCGATAGAGGGGCAGTATAGATCCCACGCGGCGATAGAGGGGCAGTATAGATCCCATGCGGTGATAGAGGGGCAGTATAGATCCCATGCGGTGATAGAGGGGCAGTATAGATCCCATGCGGTGATAGAGGGGCAGTATAAATCCCATGCGGTGATAGAGGGCGGTATAGATTCCTTGCAGTGATACAGAGGGGGTGGTATAGATTCCATGCAGTGATACACAGTGGGGAGGTATAGATCCCATGCGGTGATAGAGGGGCGGTATAGATCCCATGCAGTGATACACAGGGGGTGGTATAGATCCAGTGCAGAGATATCAAGGGGCGGTATACATACCATGCAGTGATACACAGTGGGCGGTATAGATTCCATGCAGTGATACACAGTGGGGAGGTATAGATTTCATGCAGTGATACACAGTGGGGAGGTATAGATTCCATGCAGTGATATAGAGGGGTGGTATAGATCCCATGCAGTGATACACAGGGCGGTATAGATCCCATGCAGTGATACACAGGGCGGTATAGATTCCATGCAGTGATACACAGGGCGGTATAGATTCCATGCAGTGATACACAGGGGCGGTATAGATTCCATGCAGTGATACACAGGGGCGGTATAGATTCCATGCAGTGATACACAGGGCGGTATAGATTCCATGCAGTGATACACAGGGGCGGTATAGATTCCATGCAGTGATACACAGGGGCGGTATAGATTCCACGCAGTGATACACAGGGTGGTATAGATTCCACGCAGTGATACACAGGGTGGTATAGATTCCACGCAGTGATACACAGGGGGCGGTATAGATTCCATGCAGTGATACACAGGGGGCGGTATAGATTCCATGCAGTGATACACAGGGGGTGGTATAGATTCCACAAAGTGATACACAGGGGGCGGTATAGATCCCATGCAGTGATACACAGAGGGCGGCATAGATTCCATACAGTGATACACAGGGGGGCAGTATAGATTCCATACAGTGATACACAGGGCAGTATAGATTCAATACAGTGATACACAGGGCAGTATAGATTCCATACAGTGATACACAGGGCAGTATAGATTCCATGCAGTGATACACAGGGGGCAGTATAGATTCCATGCAGTGATACACAGGGTGGTATAGATTCCATGCAGTGATACACAGGGTGGTATAGATCCCATGCAGTGATACACAGGGTGGTATAGATTCCATGCAGTGATACACAGGGTGGTATAGATTCCATGCAGTGATACACAGGGTGGTATAGATTCCATGCAGTGATACACAGGGTGGTATAGATTCCATGCAGTGATACACATGGTGGTATAGATTCCATGCAGTGATACACAGGGTGGTATAGATTCCATGCAGTGATACACAGGGGGCGGTATAGATTCCATGCAGTGATACACAGGGGGCGGTATAGATTCCATGCAGTGATACACAGGGGGCGGTATAGATTCCATGCAGTGATACACAGGGGGCGGTATAGATTCCATGCAGTGATACACAGGGGGCGGTATAGATTCCATACAGTGATACACAGGGTGGTATAGATTCCATGCAGTGATACACAGGGTGGTATAGATTCCATGCAGTGATACACAGGGTGGTATAGATCCCATGCAGTGATACACAGGGTGGTATAGATTCCATGCAGTGATACACAGGGTGGTATAGATTCCATGCAGTGATACACAGGGTGGTATAGATTCCATGCAGTGATACACAGGGTGGTATAGATCCCATGCAGTGATACACAGGGTGGTATAGATTCCATGCAGTGATACACAGGGGGCGGTATAGATTCCATGCAGTGATACACAGGGTGGTATAGACTCCATGCAGTGATACACAGGGTGGTATAGATTCCATGCAGTGATACACAGGGGGCAGTGTGACTCGGGGCACACACTGGGAGAGGTCAATGTGCAGCTAGGACAGGTAGCTGGCGCAGTCTGCGTGCGGGGGGGGGCGGTTAACAGGCTCTCATGCCCTGCGTTACAGACCCGGGCGCCGCACTGGGCAGCCATACCTCCTCACGCTAGTCGTGGCAGCTTTAGGGTTAAGTCACGGTGTGGTATCACTCACCCGCCGCGCTGTGTGAGGGCCGCTCCGCGCGCACAGACACTCCATCGGAGGAAGTATTCCGCTGCTTCAATGATGCGTCATTGCTTGTAGGCGTGTCCACCAGCCCTTCATCCACATTGAACAGGGCCAGGAGGCGCTGGCTGGACCCGCCTACCGCAGCCATATTGTGGTTGGCAACAATCTACCTCTGAGAACAGGAAGTCAATAAGAGGGCTGTTACACAGGAAGTTGGGGGAGAAATTGATAATATCTGAAGAGGGCTTTATTGTTATTAAGAGCTCCCTGTTGGGTTATGTCTGTGGTGACGGGATGTCTCTGTGTGGCAGACTTTGCTAGTGACTAAAAAAACCACCAAATACACCTGGCTCCACCCCTTACATAAAAACAAATACACCTGGCTCCGCCCCTTACATAAAAAACAAATACACCTGGCTCCACCCCTTACATAAAAACAAATACACCTGGCTCCACCCCTTACATAAAAACAAATACACCTGGCTCCACCCCTTACATAAAAAACAAATACACCTGGCTCCACCCCTTACATAAAAACAAATACACCTGGCTCCACCCCTTACATAAAAAACAAATACACCTGGCTCCACCCCTTACATAAAAACAAATACACCTGGCTCCACCCCTTACATAAAAACAAATACACCTGGCTCCACCCCTTACATAAAAAACAAATACACCTGGCTCCACCCCTTACATAAAAACAAATACACCTGGCTCCACCCCTTACATAAAAAACAAATACACCTGGCTCCACCCCTTACATAAAAACAAATACACCTGGCTCCACCCCTTACATAAAAACAAATACACCTGGCTCCGTCCCTTACATAAAAAACAAATACACCTGGCTCCGTCCCTTACATAAAAACAAATACACCTGGCTCCACCCCTTACATAAAAACAAATACACCTGGCTCCACCCCTTACATAAAAACAAATACACCTGGCTCCGTCCCTTACATAAAAAACAAATACAACTGGCTCCACCCCTTACATAAAAAACAAATACACCTGGCTCCACCCCTTACATAAAAACAAATACACCTGGCTCCGCCCCTTACATAAAAACAAATACACTGGCTCCACCCTTACATAAAAACAAATACACCTGGCTCCACCCCTTACATAAAAACAAATACACCTGGCTCCACCCCTTACATAAAAACAAATACACCTGGCTCCACCCTTACATAAAAAACAAATACACCTGGCTCCACCCCTTACATAAAAAACAAATACACCTGGCTCCACCCCTTACATAAAAAACAATACACCTGGCTCCGTCCCTTACATAAAAAACAAATACACTGGCTCCACCCCTTACATAAAAAACAAATACACCTGGCTCCACCCCTTACATAAAAACAAATACACCTGGCTCCACCCCTTACATAAAAACAAATACACCTGGCTCCACCCCTTACATAAAAACAAATACAACTTGCTCCACCCCTTACATAAAAACAAATACAACTGGCTCCGCCCCTTACATAAAAACAAATACACCTGGCTCCACCCCTTACATAAAAACAAATACAACTGGCTCCGCCCCTTACATAAAAACAAATACAACTGGCTCCACCCTTACATAAAAACAAATACACCTGGCTCCCCCCTTACATAAAAACAAATACACCTGGCTCCACCCCTTACATAAAAACAAATACAACTGGCTCCACCCCTTACATAAAAACAAATACACCTGGCTCCACCCCTTACATAAAAACAAATACACCTGGCTCCACCCCTTACATAAAAACAAATACAACTAGCTCCGCCCCTTACATAAAAACAAATACAACTGGCTCCGCCCCTTACATAAAAACAAATACACCTGGCTCCGCCCCTTACATAAAAACAAATACACCTGGCTCCGCCCCTTACATAAAAACAAATACACCTGGCTCCACCCCTTACATAAAAAACAAATACACCTGGCTCCGCCCCTTACATAAAAACAAATACACCTGGCTCCACCCCTTACATAAAAAACAAATACACCTGGCTCCGCCCCTTACATAAAAACAAATACACCTGGCTCCACCCCTTACATAAAAAACAAATACACCTGGCTCCGCCCCTTACATAAAAACAAATACACCTGGCTCCACCCCTTACATAAAAAACAAATACACCTGGCTCCACCCCTTACATAAAAACAAATACAACTGGCTCCACCCCTTACATAAAAACAAATACACCTGGCTCCACCCCTTACATAAAAAAAACAACTAGCTCCGCCCCTTACATAAAAACAAATACACCTGGCTCCACCCCTTACATAAAAACAAATACAACTGGCTCCACCCCTTACATAAAAAACAAATACACGTGGCTCCACCCCTTACATAAAAACAAATACAACTGGCTCCGCCCCTTACATAAAAACAAATACAACTGGCTCCACCCCACACATAAAAACAAATACACCTGGCTCCGCCCCTTACATAAAAACAAATACACCTGGCTCCGCCCCTTACATAAAAACAAATACACCTGGCTCCACCCCTTACATAAAAAACAAATACACCTGGCTCCACCCCTTACATAAAAAACAAATACAACTGGCTCCACCCCTTACATAAAAAAAAATACAACTGGCTCCGCCCCTTACATAAAAACAAATACACCTGGCTCCACCCCTTACATAAAAACAAATACAACTGGCTCCGCCCCTTACATAAAAACAAATACACCTGGCTCCACCCCTTACATAAAAACAAATACAACTGGCTCCGCCCCTTACATAAAAACAAATACACCTGGCTCCACCCCTTACATAAAAACAAATACAACTGGCTCCGCCCCTTACATAAAAACAAATACACCTGGCTCCACCCCTTGCATAAAAACAAATACACCTGGCTCCACCCCTTACATAAAAACAAATACACCTGGCTCCGCCCCTTACATAAAAACAAATACACCTGGCTCCACCCCTTACATAAAAACAAATACAACTGGCTCCGCCCCTTACATAAAAACAAATACACCTGGCTCCACCCCTTACATAAAAACAAATACACCTGGCTCCGTCCCTTACATAAAAACAAATACACCTGGCTCCACCCCTTACATAAAAAACAAATACACCTGGCTCCACCCCTTACATAAAAACAAATACACCTGGCTCCACCCCTTACATAAAAAACAAATACACCTGGCTCCACCCCTTACATAAAAACAAATACACCTGGCTCCACCCCTTACATAAAAAAACAAATACACCTGGCTCCACCCCTTACATAAAAAAACAAATACACCTGGCTCCACCCCTTACATTAAAAACAAATACACCTGGCTCCACCCCTTACATTAAAAACAAATACACCTGGCTCCACCCCTTACATAGAAACAAATACACCTGGCTCCGCCCCTTACATTAAAAACAAATACACCTGGCTCCGCCCCTTACATAAAAACAAATACAACTGGCTCCGCCCCTTACATAGAAACAAATACAACTGGCTCCGCCCCTTACATTAAAAACAAATACACCTGGCTCCGCCCCTTACATAAAAAAACAAATACACCTGGCTCCACCCCTTACATTAAAAACAAATACACCTGGCTCCACCCCTTACATTAAAAACAAATACACCTGGCTCCACCCCTTACATAGAAACAAATACACCTGGCTCCGCCCCTTACATAAAAAACAAATACACCTGGCTCCACCCCTTACATAAAAACAAATACACCTGGCTCCGCCCCTTACATAAAAACAAATACACCTGGCTCCACCCCTTACATAAAAACAAATACACCTGGCTCCGCCCCTTACATAAAAACAAATACACCTGGCTCCACCCCTTACATAAAAAACAAATACACCTGGCTCCACCCCTTACATAAAAACAAATACACCTGGCTCCGCCCCTTACATAAAAACAAATACACCTGGCTCCACCCCTTACATAAAAAACAAATACACCTGGCTCCACCCCTTACATAAAAACAAATACACCTGGCTCCACCCCTTACATAAAAAACAAATACACCTGGCTCCACCCCTTACATAAAAAACAAATACACCTGGCTCCGTCCCTTACATAAAAACAAATACAACTGGCTCCACCCCTTACATAAAAACAAATACAACTAGCTCCACCCCTTACATAAAAACAAATACAACTGGCTCCGCCCCTTACATAAAAACAAATACACCTGGCTCCACCCCTTACATAAAAACAAATACACTGGCTCCGCCCCTTACATAAAAACAAATACAACTGCTCCACCCCTTACATAAAAATACACCTGGCTCCACCCCTTACATAAAAACAAATACAACTGGCTCCACCCCTTACATAAAAACAAATACACCTGGCTCCGCCCCTTACATAAAAACAAATACACCTGGCTCCACCCCTTACATAAAAAACAAATACACCTGGCTCCACCCCTTACATAAAAAACAAATACACCTGGCTCTGCCCCTTACATAAAAACAAATACAACTGGCTCCACCCCTTACATAAAAACAAATACAACTGGCTCCACCCCTTACATAAAAAAAATACACCTGGCTCCACCCCTTACATAAAAAAAAACAACTAGCTCCGCCCCTTACATAAAAACAAATACACCTGGCTCCACCCCTTACATAAAAACAAATACAACTGGCTCCACCCCTTACATAAAAAACAAATACACCTGGCTCCACCCCTTACATAAAAACAAATACAACTGGCTCCACCCTTAACCATAAACAAATACCCTGGCTCGCACCCCTTACATAAAACAAATACAACTGGCTCCACCCCTTACATAAAAACAAATACACCTGGCTCCACCCCTTACATAAAAACAAATACAACTGGCTCCACCCCTTACATAAAAACAAATACAACTGGCTCCGCCCCTTACATAAAAACAAATACACCTGGCTCCACCCCTTACATAAAAACAAATACAACTGGCTCCGCCCCTTACATAAAAACAAATACACCTGGCTCCACCCCTTACATAAAAACAAATACACCTGGCTCCACCCCTTACATAAAAACAAATACAACTGGCTCCGCCCCTTACATAAAAAACAAATACACCTGGCTCCACCCCTTACATAAAAACAAATACAACTGGCTCCGCCCCTTACATAAAAACAAATACACCTGGCTCCACCCCTTACATAAAAACAAATACAACTGGCTCCGCCCCTTACATAAAAACAAATACACCTGGCTCCACCCCTTACATAAAAACAAATACAACTGGCTCCGCCCCTTACATAGAAACAAATACAACTGGCTCTGCCCCTTACATTAAAAACAAATACACCTGGCTCCGCCCCTTACATAAAAAACAAATACACCTGGCTCCGCCCCTTACATAAAAAACCAAATACACCTGCCTCCGCCCCTTACATAAAAACAAATACACCTGGCTCTGCCCCTTACATAAAAACAAATACAACTGGCTTCGCCCCTTACATAGAAACAAATACACCTGGCTCCGCCCCTTACATAAAAAACAAATCAGGATCATGGTACCCATCTTTATATGGGTAATAAAGTACCCACAGGTCATGCACCTCTCACTTGGGTTGTTTTTACTGCACCCAGACAGTGAATGATTTTGGCTGAAAGATAGAGAGGTGACTGAATCATTTGAGGTTCACAGCTGTGTCCATATCTCATACTCTGTAACCTGATATCAACCACCTCCTTCCATACACAGATAGGCAGAGGTTCCCTACCCCTGCTGTGAGCAATGACAATCCAGATGGGCCGCAGAATAAATAGAATTAATGCCTTTTATGTAGAAAGTAACTCAATAGTTTCATTCTCTGTTTATTATTATTTTACATATAAACATACCGTGAAACAATATAAATCAAATGACATATTCCAATACCTTTTAATTTGAGACCTGCAAGATAAAAACAGTCAGAAGGAAAAGAAAAAATAAACATACCTACATTTCCTGCTTTTTCATACTTTTTTTTTTTTTTTAACATTGCAATTCCTCAAATCTATGATTTTTTTCCTCCCATATTTCCCAAACCTCCCCGCTTGGATTCTGGGGGTGACGAATCTTAGCTGTTAATATAACAGAATACCGGATACATGTTAGTAATAGTATCTATTTATCTATTTCCCGGCCAATGCCACTACATAAATATATCCATTCATCTACAGGGTTATTCAAAGAGAATCGAAAAGTCACCACATGTTCGGTGACTTTTCTTTCTCTTCAATTCGGTGCGATTTGGCGATCCCATTTCGGCGACCCTGCGGTGTATTCAGCAAGCACCACAGGGCCGCCGTAGCGCAGTGAAAAGCCGCCGCAAACCTGATGAAAAGTCACCGCAAAAACCCGGCGAATGCACGCCGAAACCCGCAAAGACATCTGGATTAACCCACCGAAGATGCCAGAAAAACCCGAGTATGAGCCGATCACACGCAGCGCAGCCGCCGGAAAAACCCGACAACGCAGACGAGTGAAGTGAATACATTATAAAAACAGTTCGCTTGAATGTTTGAAAAGTGAAACCCTGTTTGCAAAGAAACTACTGAGCGAAAATGTCTGAAATTTACATATGATCCAATGAATGATAATAAAGAGGGCTGTTACAGAAAAAATAAGTAAAGTTAAGAAAAAAAAATTAAAAAAAATCGGACTCATTTTAAAAAAAATCCATAAAAAAGCTTAAAATATCCCAAAAAATCTATAAATAAAGAGACTCTTTACTGCAGAATATTATAATAAACGGTTTATTAGATATTGAATTAAAACGGGAATATTTTTAACATTGAAGCCTATGGGATTCTCCTGAATAAACCTGCCGATTTAGGCTAGGGTCAGACTAACGCATTTTTTGCGCTGTCCGTGAAAAAGTGCGTTCGAACGAATGGACGCATTTTTTCACGGAATACACGATAGCGGTCATACTATGCACATTTTCATTCGTGATTTTGTATGGTTATCAATATAACTCTTTTTGCGTCTGGATGTTATGTTGGCCGGACATTAGCAGCGTCTGACGTCTCCTAATCACACACACACGCCGCTAGTGGACGCAGCGCACTCTGTACGTCAGTAGTAGCGGTTTGACGTTCTCGAAAAAATGCGTTCGTTTGCCATTTGCGTTGCGCGGCCGCACTTTTGTGTGGACGTTCTTCCTATGCTGCCCGGCATTGGACGTCATTTGCTGCTAGCACGGCCGTGATTTAGTGCGGCTAAACGCACGTTAATACTGCGTTAGTCTGAACTTAGCCTTAAACCACCGAATGGCAGGGCATTAGGGGAACCTTTCACTGCTGGTTTGTGTTCTCTGAATAGCCGAAGCAGTGCTTTTTTATGGGGATTTCACTGCCCTCGAACAGGCACCGAATGTGCAGGAAATTCGCCAGGATTTGGCGAATTGCCTGCTCTTTGAATAGCCGAATGGCCAAGAAAGGTAACCGAACGCTGATTTTCAGCATTCGGTTCCCTTTCTCCAGCCATTCGGATCTCTTTGAATAACCCTGTTATTAATATGTTCAATAATGGTGTATACACGGCTAAATTTGGGTGTTTCTCCTGCTTTCCGTTTCTCTGCCTCTACTTTCTTTGCTGCCAAGAATATTTTCATCAACAGCCGGTTCTCTATCCTGGTTAAAGAAACAAGAGGGCGAGAGACCAGAAACAGCCATGGGTCTAGGGGTATTTCTTTCTGGATCACTTTCTCTACAAGAACCTTTATCTTATTCCAAAAATGTACCATCTTGGGCAGGACCACCACATATGCAAATATGTTCCCTTTAACCCTTTCGCTGCTGAGACATTTCGCACCTCTGTGTTGAGCTAATTTTTTCCGGTTTCGCTCATCTTGTTTAAACGCGATTTGAAGCCAACATTTTATTATACAACCCAGACATATTATATATCGTTCTTTCCGGCAGACTCGGCAGATTCATAATATATCATTATTAATTATATGTATACGTCATGTCCTGCCTGAATATTATAACAAAAAATACAATAAAAATTGAATTTTCAATCATCTACATTGTGTAAAGTGTTTTTTTTTCACATTTTATCATGCGAGCCTTTACGGTTATATTTTCTATGGGGTGCACTTGTTAAAAAAATTAGAAATGGGGACTCGTTACATTTTTTTTGGGGAAAATTACGTGTTTTTTAGCAAACACCCACATAGAAAAAATCGTTAATGCAGCATCATTGTTCACATTATAATTGGAATGAGAACAATATTGCTGCAATAATAAAACAAAAACAAAAAAACTGTTTACATTTTTTTAATTTTTTATTTTTATAATTATATTTTTAATTTTTTTTGTTACATTTTACATGGTCATGTTTGGTATCATTGGAAAGTCCATGCTCTGGTCGTTTCAATGATACCAAACATTAACCCCTAGCTGCCATAGATCAGGAGATAGGGGTTCATTGTAACCCCTATCTCCACCATAGGTGGCAGCTAGGGCTTAATTCCAGAACTGACGTCATCGCACTATGCGCGATGATGCCAGTCGTCAGGGGGATATCTCAGAAGCTTGGCCGACACCCAAGATGTCAGCCAGCTCTGGGAGGGGACCGCGATACGGTGCCTGTTGGCGCAGAATCAAGATCCAGCCCCCTAGGGGTTAAGGACAGCCGCGGCTTGGAAGGGCAGGCTAGTTACATAGGCTGAAAAAGACATGTGCCCATCGTGTTCAGCCTCTCCCACATCACCTACTGCTGTTGATAAGGGCTGTGCCCTTCCAAACGGTGCCTGTCTTTTCTTGGAGACCCGCACAAATTGGGAGGGAGAGAGGTCCATAGGACTTCCCCCCTCCCCTTCAGGCACCTTCCCTGCACTGGTGGGAGGGGGGTGCCTGTAATAGACATCATCGCGCTGGCGCGATGACGTCTATCGTGCCCGCCTGGGTCCTGGAGGCTGGGCTGTCATTGAGGATGTCAGCCCGCACCGGGGGGCTGCTGCGATTGGCTGGAATCCTGGCCTATCGCCACTGCAAAGGGAGAACGCGCTCAGCGCGTCCTCCACAGCGAAGTGTACGTGCGGCAGGATGCGCTCAGTACCTCCTCCGCATGGAAGGGGTTAATCCGCAGGATTTCCAACAATCATTGGGAATTTTCATATCTATTTTATTCACCATTACTGGGGTCACATACCACCGCATAAGGGTTTTCCATGCCTGTTCTTGCATTGTGGCACATATTGTGGTTTTGTACCGGAATAGGTAGTGGTTTACCAGGAGGATTGGAGCAATTCGATTAGTGACACACAGACGTGCGTCTTGATAGCAGGAAAGGTGTTTATTCGGTTAACTGGACTCGAGTGAGGTCTTTCAGTGATAAAAATAAATGTGTGGTGGTGTTGAGCTGAATTTGAATAAATTTCCAAAGTGTCACAGATTTTAACAGTCATATAGATAAAAAGAATACTTATTATTTCATCCAAAATCTCTTATTTCTTCTAAATAATCAATATCCTCTGTTCCTGCCGAAACTAGTTCGTATGCCACGATCTTTTCAGACGGAAAAGCAGCTTCTCAGAGGTTCGCACCAAATTGGATATACATCTCAAGTAACATGCGAGAGAAGAAAAATCTAAATTCAGGTCACTGAATCACCGCAGATCCACGCCTTCTAGATACCACCACGGATGCAGACCTGGAGCTCCTGGCGGCTTTCAAGGATACGTGAGATGCGGTTGTTTAAATGCTTTGCCTTGCAGTGGGTGTGATCATTTCAATAGCCCACTTGCAATTTTGTACGTAGTCATATGTTTTTAGCAGGTGACCTGTAAAATAAAGGGTATAACACTATCAGATTTTTCTTCTCTCACACGTTAGGCTAGGGTCAGGTGAGCGCATTTTCTACGGACTGTGCGTCCGTGCAGTACGGACGTACTTACTGACTGACAACAAGGTAGTGGCCACACAGTCCATTTTTTTCACTGACATATTTTATGACTGATGTAGCAGGGAAAATAAATTAAAATGAAAAAACATTTTGTCCGTCAAAAATGCTGGACGTATAAATGCCGTCCGTCTGACCTCGTTTCATCACTCACACACAAAGCTACGTGGACGTTGTGGACGTGGCGCACTCTGCACGTCCGTTCTATCAGTATTACGTTCTTGCCTAACCTGCGTCCGTTTGCTGCGTCCGTCATGCATCCGCACTTCCGTGCGGACGCACTTCGTGTGTGGGGCTCCATTGGTCAGAATGCTATGCTGCCACGGACGTACAAATGTGCGGCAACACGGACGTGAACACTGCGCTCGTCTGACCCCAGCCTTACTTGAGAGGTATATCCCATTTGGTGTGAACCTCTGAGAAGCTGCTTTTTCATCCGAAAAGATCGTGGCATACGAACTAGTTTCGGCAGGATCAGAGGATATTGATTATTTAAAAGAAATAAGAGAATTTGGATGAAAAAATAAGTATTCTTTTTATCTATATGACTGTTACAATCTGTGACACTTTGCAAATTTATTCAAATTCAGTGCAACACCACCACACATTTATTTTTATTGTTTTACTCTGAATTTAGTGGATATCAGGGTGGTGCGTGCAGCTCATTCAGACATACTGTAGGTGTTTTCTCTTTCAGTGATACAATAGACTTTATACATTGCCAATTCGAAGGTACATCTATCCCCAAAATTCCCCCCTCCCTCATATTCAGACAAAAGACACATTTCAGTCTCACAGTTAATAAACAATTAGGTACAGAAATGATTTAAAAGGAGGCGACGACAACTCTGTACATTCTCCAACAAGGATTGTTTCTCTCATCTGTGTCAAATAAAATAAATAAAGATGAAGTTTTTATAATTTATAAAGGATTTTACCAGGAAGGATACATTGAGATTTCTCTCGTTTTCAAGTATGTCCTGGGTTCGAGAACATGGTTACAGAAATACAAAGTAGTAAAATGCAAGAAATTAACACAAAACAAATATTGTTGGGATTATTATCTCTGCACGTGCCTACAATACGTTGAGATTTATATTCAATAAGAAACTTATACGAGACACAAATATCAATCGTTTATATTTCCTAGAAATTCTCCTAAATTCTTTTAATTGTCTGTGTTTTGCTTTGAAGAATACACTAATCAATAATCGGATAAAAATATATATATTTATTACGTATACAAAAAAGTTTCAAATCTCATATCATAAACAAAAATTTATAAACAACCACAACATATCCATCCATCATATAGACACTAGCTTCCCAATACATGTATCGCCTGTTATTAACTGCATATATGATTAATATCATTTACCTTATCAGTTAGTAACTATACACAAATGGTTAATAAACATTTCTGCGTAACGAAAACAATTAACATGTATTTCCCAGCAAACCAATGTTTAACAAGCTAGATCTTGTAGAGATATATGTATCTCTCTATACTACGTGGATCAACAAAAGATGAGCTATAAGTAATAAAAACTTATTTAGTGAATCCTCCCCTAATATCGAGAATTAAGCTTCTAATCTCTGCTTTTTATATTGTAGTTATATAATTCCTTGCTTATTAATTTCAATCACAGTAATTTCCAAATTCAATATATATATATCGGTATATCACTCTTACAACAATTTCTTTAGGATAAATCCTTTTATCCGATTCTTCTTCATATCTCTATCTGCAGATATAGAAATATTTTGAAGACTCTAGATCTAACAGTAATCTGAGAAATCTCAGTCTATCTGTTGCAAGAAATACTCCAGATATATATAATTTATTAACCTTAAATTTGCTCTCTCATACATTACCTCCAATCTGGATTATATGAGTTACTGCCTTGGAATATTCTTTGATTGTTTTGGAATATGTGAAAATTATCAATGTCAGATAATCAATGCATGTGAGTTAGAGATGTGGTGTGAAATCTTGAGTGCATTGTGTCCTGGGATGGTCTGCTAGCGATGGTCTGCCTGCGATGGTCTGCTTGCGTGAATGCTTTATGTCCTGGAATGATCTGACTGCATTGTCGTGTAAGTCTGAATGCATTGTCGTGTAAGTCTGAATGCATTGTCGTGTAAGTATGAATGCCTTGTCGTGTAAGTCTGAATGCCTTTGCAACAAACAGTACAGCTTCAATTATAGTCAATTTGACGTCACTGGCAATCTACCTCTTTCCATTTACTATATTAAATATAACATTTACTATACCTCAAGAGGGCAGTGTTGTACTTCTAATTATTTCCACCATTTAATTTTAATATCTCTTATCTCAGGTCAAAGGTCAATCTGTCTTAACAAAGACCCTCTATTTTCAGTTGTAGACACTGACAGGGTTATTCAGAGAGCGTGAAAAGCAGGAGAATGACTGGAGAATGAAAAATTCTAGGTCAAAATAGCCGATTTGGAAAGTGAGATGAAAGGGAGAATTTTTCTGGTTTGGCTATTTTGACCTAGAATTTTTCATTCTCCAGTCATTCTCCAGTCATTCTCCTGCTTTTCACGCTCTCTGAATAACCCTGTGAGTCTTTCCTGTCCAAAATTAGATTAATAATCTCCACTCCTCTCAAAATTTTTACTAAGTAAATTCCTTTCTCTGGCACTTAGCTCGGCATTATATCAAATAAAGACATTTTAAGGTTCCCTCATGTCTGGCATTTATAAAAAAACCCTCTTCGTTTCACCTAGGCGTGAACTATTTAAAAAAAAAATCTCTGTTCATTTCTAAAACTAGAGAAAATTGAAAAAGAAAAGACTTTCTATTTAAAACAAGATGGCTACAGGCATCCATTTTAATTTTTCCATTCTAATATACCCGACAATATACAGATTAACAGAAAATATATATGTAGGAAATATAGTCACTATGTTACATGTTTACAGGTGCATTCTGTATATAGTCACTATGTTACATGTTTACAGGTGCATTCTGTATATAGTCACTATGTTATATGTTTACAGGTGCATTCTGTATATAGTCACTGTGTTACATGTTTACAGGTGCATTCTGTATATAGTCACTGTGTTACATGTTTACAGGTGCATTCTGTATATAGTTGCTGTGTTACATGTTTACAGGTGCATTCTGTATTGCGGTATGTTACTAGGGAACTCTTGAGGGACTTTAGACTGGGGGAAGATTTAATGGCGTCTGGAAGGTTATTCCATAATTGTGGTGCTCTGTAGGAAAATGAGGATCGAGCCACTTTCTTTTTGTATTGTGATATTGCAAGTAAGGTGCCGGTCCTGGATCGGAGGTTATAGGATGAGGGAACTGCTGAGGGAAGCAGCCTATTCAGATCAGGGGCGGATCCAGAGACTAGTCTCGGGAGGGGCACTTACAGAAAATAAGGTGTTTTAGCAGAGAGCCCGACTCACGAGAATTTACAGAGGGCCCGGCTCACAGGAGCTTACAATCTAGAGGAGCAGAGGGCCCGGCTCACAGGAGCTTACAATCTAGAAGAGCAGAGGACACCCAGGAGCTTACAATCTAGAGGAGCAGAGGACACCCAGGATCTTACAATCTAGAGGAGCAGAGGGCACCCCGGATTTTACAATCTAGAGGAGCAGAGAGCCCCCAGCTCACACATGGATTTGCCCCCAGCTCATGGATTTGCCCAGCTCATGGATTTGCCCCCAGCTCATGTATTTGCCCAGCTCATGGATTTGCCCCCAGCTCATGGATTTGCCCCCAGGTCATAGATTTGCCCAGCTCATGTATTTGCCCAGCTCATGTATTTGCCCAGCTCATGTATTTGCCCAGCTCATGTATTTTCCCCCAGGTCATGGATTTGCCCAGCTCATGTATTTGCCCAGCTCATGTATTTGCCCAGCTCATGTATTTGCCCCCAGGTCATGTATTTGCCCAGCTCATGTATTTGCCCAGCTCATGGATTTGCCCAGCTCATGGATTTGCCCCCAGGTCATGGATTTGCCCCAGGTCATGGATTTGCCCAGCTCATGTATTTGCCCAGCTCATGTATTTGCCCAGCTCATGTATTTGCCCCCAGGTCATGTATTTGCCCAGCTCATGTATTTGCCCAGCTCATGTATTTGCCCCCAGGTCATGGATTTGCCCAGCTCATGTATTTGCCCAGCTCATGTATTTGCCCAGCTCATGTATTTGCCCCCAGGTCATGTATTTGCCCAGCTCATGTATTTGCCCAGCTCATGTATTTGCCCCCAGGTCATGTATTTGCCCAGCTCATGTATTTGCCCAGCTCATGTATTTGCCCAGCTCATGTATTTGCCCCCAGGTCATGTATTTGCCCAGCTCATGTATTTGCCCAGCTCATGGATTTGCCCAGCTCATGTATTTGCCCCCAGGTCATGGATTTGCCCAGCTCATGGATTTGCCCAGCTCATGGATTTGCCCAGCTCATGTATTTGCCCCCAGGTCATGGATTTGCCCCCAGCTCATGTATTTGCCCAGCTCATGGATTTGCCCAGCTCATGGATTTTCCCAGCTCATGGATTTGCCCCCAGGTCATGGATTTGCCCAGCTCATGGATTTGCCCAGCTCATGGATTTGCCCCCAGGTCATGGATTTGCCCCCAGCTCATGGATTTGCCCCCAGCTCATGGATTTGCCCAGCTCATGGATTTGCCCCCAGGTCATGGATTTGCCCCAGCTCATGGATTTGCCCCCAGCTCATGGATTTGCCCCAGCTCATGGATTTGCCCCAGCTCATGGATTTGCCCCCAGCTCATGGATTTGCCCAGCTCATGGATTTGCCCCCAGGTCATGGATTTGCCCCCAGCTCATGGATTTGCCCCCAGCTCATGGATTTGCCCCAGCTCATGGATTTGCCCCCAGCTCATGGATTTGCCCCCCCAGCTCATGGATTTGCCCCCAGCTCATGGATTTGCCCCCAGCTTACACATGGATTTGCCCAGCTCTCACCTGGATATTGCTCCAGGCCTCCAGCTCCAGGCGGCAGGGGTTGAGGGACCCGATGCCGGGCAGCGCGGGAGTGCCTGCCCGGTCCTGAAGAGTCCGTCCTGTTGAGTGATGCGGCTGCGTGGCGTGCGTGCGCAGGTCACGCGGTCCGGCCAGTCAGGTGGTACAGAGACTCAGTACCACCTGATTAGCCGGACCACGTGACCGCCGGCGTCTGCACGCAGCCGCTTTACTCTTCAGGACCGGGCAGGCACTCCGGCGCTGCCCGGCATCGGGTCCCCGGTTCAAATCTCGGGGGGGGGGGGCAATTGCCCCGTTGCCCCCCCCTGGATCCGCCCCTGATTCAGATAGGGAGGTAGCTTCCCAGAAAAGCTCTTAAACACCAGCTTGGAAAGGTGAAGGGTGCATCTAGATTCCAGCGACGGCCAGTTTAGTTCTTTTAACATGTCACAATGTTGGGTCATGTAGTTACATTGTAGCACAAAGCGACAGAATGAGTTATACAATGTAGTAAGTTTCTGGAGGTGCGTTTGCGGGGCGGCTGCATACACTACATCTTAATCATAGCCTGGCATTCGGCCCTAATGACCTTGGGCCCTAAATCAGTTCTTTGGTGCCTGTGATTCTCTCAGCTAAACTTTTCAGTTAATTAATTGTTACAAAGATTCTGGAATGTTAGTAACTTTCAGAAAACGAGAAAAAATCTTAAAGAGGTAGTAAGCATACAAGATGGCTGCTATGTCAGGCCATGCTCCTTCCATTTCTCTTATGGTATTCCATATCTTTATCCATTCCCCCTCTGCCAAAGTTTCTCCCAAGTCTGCTTCCCACATTATATAGTTTAGAAAGTAAAACTTTTGGATATGTTTCTCTAATACCCCAATCTTCCATCGGAGATAGCAGCTTAATAGCCGCAGATTGAATTGTTGGCGACTGAACAAAGTGCCTCCGTTGAAAATGTCAGAATAAATCAGCGGTCCTTAAGTGCCCTTTTGATGCCAAATCCTGAAATGTCAATAACTGACCTTTCTGAATAAATGGCATATTCTCTGAACCCCCATCTCCTGGTAAACCTCAAATGGCTTTATATTAAGTCCAGGCGGAAATCTACTGTTTTGTAGTATTGGCATAAGGGGAGAGGGGGAACTAATTAATCCTGGTTTTACAGCCCACCTATGCCATATTTTAACTGAATAACTCAATAGTTTCAATTGCTAAAATTCTTCTTTTACTAGACTGGGATTATTAAGGCTCAATTTTAAAAGCAACTGAATGCCCCAGTTAATTTATATCAGGGCTTTCACAAGGTCTCGTATCTCTGGACTGTATTTTCCCAGTTACGTGGGTGGGTGGATAACAACAATTAACTAATCAAAATTTATCATATAAAGCCTTATTTATGTTCCCTTTATTTGCAAGACTACTGTTCTCCCTGTGAAAAAAAACACTTCTCTTTAAAATCTCACTCTTTCACCCTCTATTACTGACAACAGCTGCATAAATGCCAGCAAACAAACTTTACTACTTCGTGACAGCAGCTAGGGAGAGCTGTGGGGGGGGGGGGTCACTCACTGCTGTACAGGGATAAGATTCAAGGGTTTATAATGAGTGAAAATCCCTGTACAGTTCAGATACAAGGTGTTGCTGTAATTTCCATACACAGGCATTATGCAGCACATACAGATACAAGGTGTTGCTGTAATTGCCATACACAGGCATTATGCAGCACATACAGATACAAGGTGTTGCTGTAATTGCCATACACAGGCATTATGCAGCACATACAGATACAAGGTGTTGCTGTAATTGCCATACACAGGCATTATGCAGCACATACAGATACAAGGTGTTGCTGTAATTCCCATACACAGGCATTATGCAGCACATACAGATACAAGGTGTTGCTGTAATTGCCATACACAGGTATTATGCAGCACATACAGATACAAGGTGTTGCTGTAATTGCCATACACAGGTATTATGCAGCACATACAGATACAAGGTGTTGCTGTAATTGCCATACACAGGCATTATGCAGCACATACAGATACAAGGTGTTGCTGTAATTGCCATATACAGGTATTATGCAGCACATACAGATACAAGGTATTGCTGTAATTGCCATACACAGGCATCATGCAGCACATACAAATATTGCATTGCTAATAATCTCATTATGATCAATACAAACCCCCATAAGCAGGAGATCTGACCATTTGATTATCTGTCTTTATTACATTTAGTGCATATGACACAAAGGCCACTTTCCCTGTCTGCTAACAACACAGTCAACACATGAAAATGTGCAAGATACCAGGCAGTATGTCTAGAACTTTTCCTCCCAGAAATTTTCTGTAGAGGATAAACAAATAAATAAAATATTAACAATGAGCAATTTTGCATTATTTCAGTTTCTTATCTGTTTCTGAATAAAAAATTTAACGCAAAATTGCTATTTTTCATAACATTTTAAGGACCACTTTACTATAAAACTTACTATTTTGCAGCGTTGATTGGCATGTAAAGTGCAAACAGTGTATGAATGTATCACAGAGCTCCACAGCAATAAAACTCAGTAATGTGCGGTGTATGAAATTATCACAGAGCTCAACAGCAATAAAATATGCTCATACACACTGCACATTACTGTGAGTTTTATTGCTGTGCAGCTCTGGAATCCGCTCATACACACTGCACATTACTGTGAGTTTTATTCCTGTGGTGCTCTGTGATACGCTCATACACACTGCACATTACTGTGAGTTTTATTCCTGTGGAGCTCTGTGATACACTCATACACACTGCACATTACTGTGAGTTTCATTGCCTTGGAGCTCTGTGATACGGTCATACACACTGCACATTGCACATTACTGTGAGTCTTATTGTTGTACACATGCTTACACACACCACACATTTGCTTAGCTGTAACCGCTGTGAAACACTGATGTGCTCATGTTAAGAATAGCCAGAGCAAATATTATTTCCATAAAAGCCCTAATTAGGCCCTAATAACCAATTATCGTGTTTCAGTGCGCTTTCCTCTGTCAGCGATCTGACAAAAAGAGGTTTTGCAATAAGTGTCTTAACATGATGTCATGGGAAACAAGCACATAAAAATGCCACACGCCAAAATGGGATTAAGCTCATAAACATGGGAAATGCCTCGGATATTCCCAGATCCCATACCTTGTGATGAGGGAGGTGTTCACTGCGTGCGAGAATTACACTTGAATACATTTATAAACCCACAAGTCGTTCTGTAGCATAATTATATGACTCACTAAAGTAGGTTAAGAAGGATGCCTGACATGTCAGGGGGTGGTAGCTGCCATGTAAAATGATATTGCTTATGTATACTGCTTCAAGGACACAAGCCGAAGACCTCTATCAGCTGCAGGTCTTAAAGGGTTACTCACTGATCGCTGTTCCTCACTGAAGGTCCTTTGGATTTAGTTTGGTCAACTCGGGGAAGTATCATGTATCAAATACAGTGAATTTTACCATTCTTTCCATTCTGATTTCTGCCGAAGTTGCCTTGTGTAGTTCTCAGTGTAGCCATCTATGCAGTTTCTGCCGAAGTTATTTAGATAGATTTTTTTATTTTAACAGAAAGGATACATTGAGATTTCTCTTGTTTTCAAGTATGTCCTGGGTTCAAGAACATTGGATCGTTACAGTTGATCCAGAAATACAATGTAATAAAATGCAAGATATTAAAAACAAAACAAATATGCAGATTAACAGAAAATTCATATATAGGAAATATAGTCACTATGTTACATGTTTACAGGCGCATTCTGTATATAGTCTCTATGTTACATGTTTACAGGTGCATTCTGTATATAGTCACTATGTTACATGTTTACAGGTGCATTCTGTATATAGTCTCTATGTTACATGTTTACAGGTGCATTCTGTATATAGTCACTATGTTACATGTTTACAGGTGCATTCTGTATATAGTCACTATGTTACATGTTTACAGGCGCATTCTGTATATAGTCTCTATGTTACATGTTTACAGGTGCATTCTGTATATAGTCACTGTGTTACATGTTTACAGGTACATTCTGTATATAGTCACTATGTAACATGTTTACAGGTGCATTCTGTATATAGTCACTATGTAACATGTTTACAGGTGCATTCTGTATATAGTCACTATGTTACATGTTTTCAGGTGCATTCTGTATATAGTCACTATGTTACATGTTTTCAGGTGCATTCTGTATATAGTCACTATGTTACAGTTTTACAGGTGCATTCTGTATATAGTCACTATGTTACATGTTTACAGGTGCATTCTGTATATAGTCACTATGTTACATGTTTACAGGTGCATTCTGTATTGAGGTATGTTAATAGGGAGCTCTTAAGTGACTTTAGACTGGGGGGAGATTCAATGGCGTCTGGGAGGTTATTCCATAATTGCAGTGCTCTGTAGGAAAATGAGGATCGAGCCACTTTCTTTTTGTATTGTGGTATTGCAAGTAAGGTGCTGGTCCTGGATCGGAGGTTATAGGATGAGGGAACTGCTGGGCAATCAGCCTATTCAGGTAGTGTGGTTACTTACCAGAAAAGCTCTTAAACACCAGGTTGGAAAGGTGAAGGGTGCGTCTAGAGTCCAGTGATGGCCAGTTTAGCTCTTTTAAGATGTCAAAATGATGGGTCATGTAGTTACATTGTAGCACAAAGCGGCAGAATGAGTTATACAATGTAAGTTTATGAAGGTGTGTTTGCGGGGCGGCTGCATACACTACATCTCCGTATTCAATAGCTGGCATAAGCATTTGTTGTACAATCTGCTTTCTTACCGCGGGGCTCAGGCAGGATTTGTTTCTGTACAGGGCACCTAGTTTGGGGTAAAGTTTAGATGAGAGTTTTTCGATGTGGGGCCAAAGGATAGATATGGGTCTAACCACATACCTAGATATTTGAGAGAAGTGACTGTGGTCAGTGTGTCATTTGATTTTTTTCCCAACACATAGATGGGGTTTTTGCAATTTATGTAGTTTATGTGCTGTTCCAAAGAGCACAGTATTCTTTGGTAACACTTTTCCTGGTAAAAAGAATATACTGTATATCACACATATTGTAAATGATCCTTATTCTCCGACATTCCGCACGGTGTGTATAGTGTTAGAGGAAGTTATGGTTTAAACCAAACGACTGCTGTAAAATAAGTCGTTATTCAATGTTCTTGACCTCTGTACTGGAGGCAGGGATTCGCAATCTGCACATGAAACAAACAACATAAACTTTCCATGGGTCTTACTGTGAAACGTGCCCTGGAGATATCCATGCAAGTCACAGGGATCGCTGGTAGGTCACGTAGTGTAGCGTGACGTTCAGAAAGCAATATGATCTCCCAAACGAATTGCTAGATTAATGACGCAAAGAGAAAATGAAATTCAGGATTGGCCTTTAGTTCCAGGACTGTAAATCGCGTTTGACTCTAAAACCGAATTAAAGATACAGGTTGAGTACCCCTTATTTGACATTCTCAGGACCAGAAATGTTCTGGATTTGGGATTTTGTTATCTTTGTATAAAATAATGAGATATCTTGGACGGGAACGACGTCTAAACCTAAAATTTATTTATGTTTCATAAACAGGTTACATACACAGCCTGAAGGTATTATAAACAAAAATTAGAATCATTTTGTCCCTGTCACATGAGGTCAGGGGTGGAATTTTCCACTTGTGGTATCAGGTCGGCCATCCAAATCTTTGGGGATTTTATGGTATTTTGCATAAGAGTCTCAACCTGTACTACAATGTGTGATACATGTGTGCATCACATTTAATGTATTTGACACAAAGGCCATATCTGCCTGTATAATAATAGTGAAGACCTCCCCGTGTGAGATTGTGCATGATAAGGGACACTCTCTAGAGTTTATAACCTTTTTTCCCAGCAATATTTTACGTAAAGAATAAGGAAATATATGAAAAGTTAAAGATAAGCAAGTTTACATCATCTTAGGCTGGTCGTCCACTGGTCAACCAACTACAGACAACGCCATCGGCCGATCAGGGTCATTCACTGGAAGCATCTGTGGACGACCCAGATCGGTCGATGGACAGGCCGGCAAATGAAAAGAAAAAAAAAACTGCTGCGGGAAGAAAAGAACCCTGCTGCAGCGCCGCAGTGGAGAGAAAAAAACCTCTTTCGTGCTGAAACTCAAGTTTCAGTACCAAGGACAGCCCCCCCTAAAAAAAAAAACCTCGCCAGGCTGCAGGGGGTCGATTAACCCTTTTGTCCCTGGTGCTGAATAGGATTCAGGGACAGCAACGCTGAATGCAGCCGGCTCCCTAAGAAAAAAAAAGACTCGTCTCTTAAAAAAACTAATCGAAACTTAAAATTTCGACTAACAAATCCAGAAAAATACTTTAAAAATTCGAAAAAATTCAATACGTAAAAAAGGCTTTTTGCTGCGGATTAAAAAAATAGACAGATGAATAAAAAAAAGAATAAAAAGGTATTAGTCAGGTCCAGAAATATTGGGACATCGACACAATTCTAACATCTTTGGCTCTATACACCACCACAATGGAGTTGGAATGAAACAAACACAATGTGCTTTAACTGCAGACTGTCAGCTTTAATTTGAGGGTATGTACATCCAACTCAGGTGAACGGAGTAGGACTTACAGCAGTTTGCAGATGTGCCTCCCACTTGTTAAGGGACCAAAGGTAATGGGACAATTGGCTTCTCAGCTGTTCCATGGCCAGGTATGTGATATTCCCTCATTACCCCAATTACAATGTGCAGATAAAAGGCCCAGAGTTCATTTCAAGTGTGCTATTTGCATTTGGAATCTGTTGCTGTCAACTCTCAAGATGAGATCCAAAGAGCCTCCACTATCAGTGAAGCAAGCCATCATTAGGCTGAAGAAACAAAACAAACCCATCAGAGAGATAGCAAGAACATTAGGCGTGGCCAAAACAACTGTTTGGAACATTCTCAAATAGAAGGAACGCACCGTTGAGCTCAGCAACACCAAAAGACCCGGGAGACCACGAAAAACAACTGTGGTGGATGACCGAAGAATTCTTTCCCTGGTGAAGAAAACACCCTTCACAACAGTTGGCCAGATCAAGAACACTCTCCAGGAGAAGACTCAAGAGAAGGCTTCACCAGAGTGAATACAGAGGGTTCACCACAAGATGTAAATGTCACGGAATGGCCCGGCACCCTCAGCCAGGGGGCGGTTCGGTGACACTGATTTGGCCATGAACACTTAGGTGCGGTGGCACGCGCAGAGTTTTGCAGTACTTTTTATTAGATGTGGTTATGTGTGGTGTAATGAAGTGTCCCCGTTGGTTATTGTGAAATGTGTTCCCTTTGTCTGCCTTGCCCGCCGCCATTTTCCGATCGCCTCGAGGTTGCAATCAGATTATTCGAATCGTAAAATGGCCGATTCGGACCATCCGGTCCGAATCGGCGACTCCCCGAACTGTAACGGCCAATGGGTCCTGAGAGGGCGGGCAGGGATTCCCATTGTATTCATAATTTGTGTAAAGTTGATAAATGCCTGAGCTGTGAATAATAAAGCCAGATTTACCAGTGCATCCAGCCTCGTCTGATGTCTTTGTTTCTCCGCCGTACTTCATCGTTCTGAGTATTCCCCGCAGTCTCAGGGTACGGTGTCCAACTAGATCCGAACCGAACCGAGCGCTCTGTGCCTGCATCTCGCATCAGGACAGAGGCGCAGCGTATGGTGTTCTGTTCCCAGACTATTAGCCCGAGATCCGATCCGAAGGGCGCGCCGTTGTACCGCGCTTCGGTATTGCAAGAGACCGCGGTAAGATCCGAAGACTCTGCCGATCCCGCAAGATCCGAAGCTGCATCCATCTACGATCCGAAAAGTCCTCCGCAATCAGATCCGAATATTCCGCCGGAAGAGATCCGATCCCCGAAATCGGCCGGCCGCCCGCAGACGTACTCCACACCCACAAGGTCAGTGAACCAGCTGCTTGGGACTCAGTGGTCGGGCTGGTTCTAGGCAGGGGTCCCCTCCACCGCCCGCTAACCCTTCCCCAGGGTCACGCCAGGCCGCACGAGACGCCGAGTGCGCGTCACTCGGTAGTCGGGCCAGCGGTAAGCGCCGGGGCCACGCAGATAGAGCACACCCGCAGGCGGACAACATCCCATTCCGTCATACTGGTGGCAGCGGTGGGATCGCTCTCTGCAGGCCCCTAGGAGACCTACGCCATGGTGGTGTACACCCACTACAACCGGGACACCCTGCGTGGGATGTTGGAGAACCGGGGAGGAACGCCGGGTAACAAGAACCGGAAAACTCTGATTAAGGAGCTGACCAGGATGGATCGGCACAGGGCGACGACACCCGTCCCCAGCCCCGTCCACGCAGAGGTGGAGGAAGATGCTTGCCTCAGAGAGGTGCGGCGTCGGATTGCCCTGGTCGGAGATGCCCCAGCGGCGGCGGACAGATACAAAGTGATTCGGGAGGTTTACCGGGAAGTCGAGCGAGAAAAGGACCGCCAGCACGAGCTGCGGTTGGCAGAGCTCCGCGGAGCAGAGCCTGAATATTTTAACCCCGAACCCTACCCCGTGGAACCCTGAATCGAGGCTTACAGCTCGACTGGAGCTTCACCCTGGGAATCTGCAAACCCCAGTGATTACCCTTTCGGGACTGACAGCTCGCCTGGAGCCTGTATTGGGGACATCACACATCCCAACGACCCTCGGATGGAGACTTACAGCTCGCCTGGAGCTGCATCTGAGGACGCCACATTCCCCGTCGAGGAGCGGTACCCCTGTGCCGGCACCTTCGCTGACATAGAGGTTGTGTTTTCAAGAAGGCTGCAGGAGGGCCTGGATCGGGACCAGGGGTCCACAGAGGAACTCTGGTACGAGGCCCTGAACCATGAGAGGGACTGCCATGGTGTGTACGTCCCCTCCAACGCTGTCGTTCACCGGGTGCAGTACGATGTGCGAGCAGCGTTCCTGCAAGGTCGGGCCCCGGAGGAGTGGGAGGCCGAGCTCCAGAGTCTGGTGCAACAGGAGATCGCACTGGACGCCGCATACCGCGCGCTCCGGTGGCTAACCGCCCCCCCGACAACGCGCACTATTGATGGCACCTCCACCGCAGGGCCCCGCTACGGAGGCACGGGGCTGCTCTACGAGAGCATGGCCGCAGACCCCGGGTTCGGAGAAGAGACCGAAGAGCGATTGGAGGAGATTCTGGAGCGACGGGAACTGGAGCTCCCGTCCGACATCAGGGACTCGGTGTTCGAGGAACTGGAGTCCCTAGCAGAGCGAGAGTGGGAGCTCGAGGTGGCCTACCGAAGATTGTTGGACGGCGCTCCGCAGTCGAGCCTGAGTTCCCCGTGCTGGGACGGGTCGGCGGCAGAAGTCGACAGCCCCCAGGTCTGGGACTTATGGGAGGCCGAGATGGTCCCATGGGTACCCGTTGGGGTCCCAGCAGAGGAAGTTATCCCCTTCACCCCGCCAGCGGACAGGGTGGCCGAGGACACGGGTCCAGCGGGGGAGCTGGCAACGGGGCAGAGCGCCGCTGGCCTCTGTCCACTCCCCGACGCCAAGAGAGTAGTCCTCCAACCAGCGGAAGAGCTGGCCACGGGGCAGAGTGCCGCCGGCCTCTGCCCACTACCCACGGTCTGCCAGGAGGAGCAGACGGATGGTTCCCCCGGGCTGGGCTGTGAGCAGCCACTGATTGCCCGGGGGGTGAAGAAACCATCCCCCTGCAAGGTGATCGTCACCCAGCGGAAAGGGTTATCTCCTTCACCTCGCACGCGGACAGGGTGGCCGAGGCCACGGGTCCAGCGGAGGAGCTAGCAACGGGGCAGAGCGCTGCTGGCCTCTGCCCACTCCCAGTCGCAGAAGGAGTTGTTCTACAACCAGCAGAAGAGCTGGCTACGGGGCAGAGCGCCGCTGGCCTCTGCCCACTGCCCCCAGTCTGCCAGGTGGAGCAGACAGATGGTCCCCCCGGGCTGGGTTGTGCGCAGCCGTTGATTGCCCCGGGGGGGGAAGAAACCATCCTCCCGCAAGGAGATCTCCACTCAGCGGTCGAGCTGACAACGGGGCAGAGCGAGGATGACCCCGTGCGACTGCCGTTGCAGCTATTGATTCCCCTCTTCGGCTGCCAGGAAGAGTAGCCGGGTTTGACCCCATTTGTCCCCTCGGTTGCCGTTTCCGTACCTGCCTCTCCAGCAGAAGAGCTGGCAACGGGGCAGAGCGCCGCTGGCCTCTGCCCATCTTTGCAACCCTTTGGCTCGGAGGCCTCACGCAGCCATGGTTCTTTCCAACGGCTGACCTGGGCACCCGGGGCGCGTGCCTTTAGCACCCGTTTTCCCCGGGTGAGCGATAACCCTGGAGGGGACACAGGAGGTACTCCTCCCCAGACATATGTCCTTTCGCCCAGCCGGGGCAACCCTAAGGACGTGGGGCCCCGACCACGCTGGCACGGTCGCAAGGCCAAATGGAGAAGCCTGGTGGCCCGGCCTCCCCAGACGGACTACGGGCCTGGGAGCACCGACTTCCCCGGTATGACCTGGTGGGGTCAGACCAGGTGCGTCGAACTGTGGGAAGGGGAATGAGTGTCACGGAATGGCCCGGCACCCTCAGCCAGGGGGCGGTTCGGTGACACTGATTTGGCCATGAACACTTAGGTGCGGTGGCACGCGCAGAGTTTTGCAGTACTTTTTATTAGATGTGGTTATGTGTGGTGTAATGAAGTGTCCCCGTTGGTTATTGTGAAATGTGTTCCCTTTGTCTGCCTTGCCCGCCGCCATTTTCCGATCGCCTCGTGGTTGCAATCAGATTATTCGAATCGGAAAATGGCCGATTCGAACCATCCGGTTCGAATCGTAAAATGGCCGATTCGGACCATCCGGTCCGAATCGGCGACTCCCCGAACTGTAACGGCCAATGGGTCCTGAGAGGGCGGGCAGGGATTCCCATTGTATTCATAATTTGTGTAAAGTTGATAAATGCCTGAGCTGTGAATAATAAAGCCAGATTTACCAGTGCATCCAGCCTCGTCTGATGTCTTTGTTTCTCCGCCGTACTTCATCGTCTGAGTATTCCCCGCAGTCTCAGGGTACGGTGTCCAACTAGATCCGAACCGAACCGAGCGCTCTGTGCCTGCATCTCGCATTAGGACAGAGGCGCAGCGTATGGTGTTCGGTTCCCAGACTATTAGCCCGAGATCCGATCCGAAGGGCGCGGCCGTGTACCGCGCTTCGGTATTGCAAGAGACCGCGGTAAGATCCGAAGACTCTGCCGATCCCGCAAGATCCGAAGCTGCATCCATCTACGATCCGAAAAGTCCTCCGCAATCAGATCCGAATATTCCGCCGGAAGAGATCCGATCCCCGAAATCGGCCGGCCGCCCGCAGACGTACTCCACACCCACAAGGTCAGTGAACCAGCTGCTCGGGACGCTGAGTACCGTATGGCTCAGTGGTCGGGCTGGTTCTAGGCAGGGGTCCCCTCCACCGCCCGCTAACCCTTCCCCAGGGTCACGCCAGGCCGCACGAGACGCCGAGTGCGCGTCACTCGGTAGTCGGGCCAGCGGTAAGCGCCGGGGCCACGCAGATAGAGCACACCCGCAGGCGGACAACATCCCATTCCGTCATAGTAAACCATTGGTGAGCCTCAAAAACAGGAAGGCCATATTAGAGTTTGCCAAACAACACCTAACAAAGCCTTCACAGTTCTGGAACAAGATCCTATGGACAGATGAGACCAAGATCAACTTGTACCAGAGTGATGGGAAGAGAAGAGTATGGAGAAGGAAAGGAACTGCTCATGATCCTAAGCATACCACCTCATCAGTGAAGCATGGTGATGGTAGTGTCATGGCGTGGGCATGTATGACTGCCAATGGAACTGGTTATCTTGTATTTATTGATGATGTGACTGCTGACAAAAGCAGCAGGATGAATTCTGAAGTGTTTCGGGCAATATTATCTGCTCACATTCAGCAAAATGCTGCAGAACTCATTGGACGGCGCTTCACACTGCAGATGGACAATGACCCAAAGCATACTGCAAAAGCAACCAAAGTGTTTTTGAAGGGACAGAAGTGGAATGTTATGCAATGGCCAAGTCAATCACCTGACCTGAATCCCATTGAGCATGCATTTCACTTGCTGAAGACAAAACTGAAGGGAAAATGCCCCAAGAACAAGCAGGAACTGAAGACCGTTGCAGTAGAGGCCTGGCAGAGCATCACCAGGGATGAAACCCAGCGTCTGGTGATGTCTATGCGTTCCAGACTTCAGGCTGTGATTGACTGCAAAGGATTTGTAACCAAGTATTAAGAAAGGAAAGTTTGATTTATGATTATTATTCTGTCCCTTTACCTTTGGTCCCTTAACAAGTGGGAGGCACATCTGCAAACTGCTGTAAGTCCTACACCGTTCACCTGAGTTGGATGTACATACCCTCAAATTAAAGCTGACAGTCTGCAGTTAAAGCACATTGTGATTGTTTCATTCCAACTCCATTGTGGTGGTGTATAGAGCCAAAGATGTTAGAATTGTGTCAATGTCCCAATATTTCTGGACCTGACTGTATATTTTTTCCATTGACTCCTATGGGCTTCCCGTACGGCAGTTTTCCTATACAATGTATTTTTTTCTACGTTTCCCCAGCTCACGGCGGTTATACTATACAATGCATCTTTTACACGTTTCCCTGCCGTGGCTCGGCAGATTAACTATACAATTAATCTTTTTCATGTAAACTTGTACGAGATCGTCCCAGCATCGTCCGATAAAATCAACTGAAATTGCAAGGATCGCTAATCTGTTTTAAACGCATAAAATCGCCTGAGATCGTCCGTCGGTGGTCGGATGCTGTGGAAGAGGGCTGATTCACCTGCATGTTGTAGGATTGGTCGGATGACTTCATACGATATCAGATGATCGCACCATCCCACAAATACGGTGCCAGTGGACGGCCAGCCTTATCCTTTTTTCTTGAAATCACAAGTCTCGTGCAATATTGCCATTTTACCCCACATCTCAATCACCCTACCCTCCTCCTCAAAAACTCCCTCCCATGTCCTGTGTTGCAAGAAGATAAGGGGCTCAGATAGTGGGATACTGAAGATTGATGATGAAATAGGATTGGTTCCACATAGACAGACAACACATACATATACACACATATTCAGAGAGAGGTGAAAACCAGGAGAACGATTGGAGAATTGAAAATTCTAGTAGGGTTATTCAGAGAGAGGTGAAAACCTTGAGAATTGTCAGGAGAAGAGAACAATCTAGACCAAATAGCCAATTGGGAAGTGAGATAAATGGGAGAATTTTTCTGGTTTGACTATTTTGACCTAGAATTTTCACTTCTCCATTCATTCTCAAGGTTTTCACCTCTCTCTGAATAGCCCTGTAGGTCAAAATAGCGGATTTGGAAAGTGAGCTAAATGGGAGAATTGTTCTGTTTTGGCTATTTTGACCTAGAATTTTCACTTCTCCAGTAATTCTCCTGGTTTTCACCTCTCTCTGAATAACCCTGATAGTTTCAATTACTAAAACGCTTCTTTTACCACACTGGATTCATTAAGGCTTACGTTAAAAAAACACTAGAATTGCCTTTTCTTCTCACCTCATTTTTTTGCCTGTTATCTTTGATTAAACCAGAAAAGAAGGAAAATGAGCTATATTAAGGACACTGGATACTAATCGCTGCTATTTATTCTTTGAGACATCTATGATTTGTATTTAGATTTTATTTTGGGGAGAACAATGGTGTTTTACAAGATTTATCCATTTTTCTCACGGTGTTTTATTTTTCTAGGACATTCTCAGGTGTTTTATCAAGTTAATCAGGGTTTGCTTCAGATTAAACTGTTGATCGTCCGTTGATACATCTGCTGTATTTTCTCTGGAGGCTTTCTGTTCTTCTCCTTGCATCGACAAATACGTTTCTTCGGCGCGTGAGATCTCCTTTTCGGCACTGAAATGTACCATCTGCCTGTTCAGGAGAGGCACCACCAAGTTGAAATCGTTTATCTTCTTGTTTAACCGGGCTATGTCTTCTCTTAAACCTTGACAGACCTCATCCCAACGCTCCCTCTTAGCTTGGGTCATTGGGTCGCCAAGCCTTTTCCGAGACGTCAGCGCCTCGCTCCTCAACTTCACTATGGTCTCCCGGATTTCTTTCTGAAGGACGATCCACTCCGGCTGGTATCCATTGTCGATCAATATCCTGTTGAGGTTGTGAGTCATCGGATCTACGTGGGGACAGTACGAAAACTTTTGAAGGGGCTTTCCTTTGCCGGTCAAGTTGTCGAAGTCACCTTTTGCCATTGACTCTTGGATGAGATCCTCCACCAAGCGTTCGATGGCTTGAGTTATTTTCACTTTCTTACTCTGCCTCACGTCTTTCGCTATCATAGCGTTCTCGGCATGCTCCCTCTCCATCTTTTGCTTTCGAAAATCCAAAACGTGGTCGGTGGCCCGGTCCACGCGGAACTGCGTATACTGCTTCTGCCTCTGGCTCGGCGTCCCGTAACCTATACCTTCATAGCTCAAGTAATGCCTGTGCTGGGGAACTTTGTATTCCGTCTTCTTGCCGTCATCATCCTGACTTTCCTCCTTTATCGACTGGTTGGACAGGTGTGTCAGCAACGCCTTGTAGGCCTCGTCAACCTGCATGAATTTGCTGGCACTTGCGGTGACGGAGCCGCTGTCCGGGTGGTACTTTTTGGCTAGTTTTCGGTACGAATCTCTAACTTCTTCAGCTGAGCAGTCGTCGGGAACATCCAGGACTCTGCAACATTCCTGAATGCTTCTTTTTCGAGTGAAGCTCGAGAATAACCGTCTGCCGTCGCCACCGTGACGTGAGAAGCGATATAGTATAACAGGAGTACCGAGAGCACATTTTGCATTTTGAACCAGTAAAATGCTCAGTAGCTTCATAATGATTGGTGGGATATTCAAGCACTAACATCCTACAAGAAAAAAAGAATAAAGTCAAAATACAAATAAACTCCGCCCACAATAATATGATATGATTTTATTTTCAGGTATCACTTGGAGGTTGATACTGAGAAAGATGGCTTTCTGTGGCTAAAAACCATGGACATTCCAGTTCGTGCCACCTCAAGGCGCACTTGTCATACTAACCTACCGCCATCTTGGTAACTGAGCTGGTACAGCAATCTGAGGTCCAATCAGAGCTGCCTATGTTTACATGTTCAGCGAGATCAGAAGAGCCGACCTATAGGACACAAGCAATGGTGGTGCCCGGGGGATGAGTGCGTAGATGCGATTTAAGGCCAGGTCCCCCAAAACACAATTCGAGCGCGGGCTACAGTGTGTGGCCAGCACCATCGAAGTGTCACAACGCTGCGACGGATGCCGGGAGGCACGTCAGTACAGGGCTATATGTATGTAATATGGCCCCTAGTGCGCTTGTCTGACCCTGGCCTTACTACATTTTGGGCCATATTACACTCTCTGCGCAAATGCGCTCGCGCAGCGGAATGTTTTTTGCGCGCATTGTCCAGCGTTATCGCGCAAAAATTAACGTGATATTCGGATCCGAGCGCATTTTCTCATTCGTCAAAAAATAACATTAGTAAAAAAAATGCGCAAAAAGAAGTGTAATACGAGCGCAGTAACGTTGCGCATGTAAATCAGTGAGTGCGCGGACTGTTTTTTTCGCGGGATTCAGCCAATCAGAATTAAGAACCTTAATTGACATCAATTCACCTTAATTGACTCTGTAATGTTTTTGCGCCTGTCAAAATAAATCTGAGTATACATGCTGCAGCAATAAAAAAAAAATATGCACAAATTCACAATTTTTTGTTTGGGTATGTGTAGAATGTGTACCTATACTGTGCTGTATTTTTTTTTTCTCATGCTGGTGTATTTCGTTTCGGAAAAAACGTTCCGATTTGCAGTTAACACCAAGTTTTCAAAGACGTTAAAATTATGCGCGCAAACGTCGTTCGTAGGAAGTTGCGCGTCCATTGAAATACCACCCGCTTAACGCCTTTGCGCTCACAATGTTAAGTATAGGACGTGCACAGTTCATCACGCTCGCGCAAATCCATCCGTGTCAAATGATAACGCGCATTGTTTGTGCGAACGTTGAAATACGATGTTCTGCGCAAATGCGCATTTGCGTGCGCGCAAAACCGATGCGCGAGGAATCAAATAGGGGCCTTTGTTTGTTATCCTAATTATTTTATATAAAATTCTCACTGCCCACCCACCGGCCTATTCAATGGCTACTGAAAAAAAATAATTCAAAGTTAATTAAAGGAGAATAAAGCTACCCGAGCTCCACGGGAAAATTCTGAGATATATTGTATTAACCTTAAATTGACATTGAATTCTTTATAATGTTTTCTGTCCTTTTGGAATATTTTTTTTATTTATTATATACTTGACTACCCTCGCCCAGGCTGGCATTGCACAACAGCTGTCACTTCATTGTTATGTTATTATTTCACTGCCCAAAACAGGAAGAGTCATGTGACACCAACACCCACTGCTCCCAGCCATGTGTCTGCCAGCTGCTTAGGTTGATAACATCCATTGCTAGCAAGCTGAGAGCCTTAAACGTAATCTTAAAGTCTCTTACCACATTATCCTCATGCAGGAGTTGAGATCATAAACACAGACCTCTTTTTCTGGGAGCCGCCATGATTGTTGTGCTGCAAAGGATTAAGGGAAACGTAGTTCTTTGTGCAGCCTGCCATGTGGCAACACCACCATCTACAGCGCATTCCGGGAATGACAAGTAAATTTAATTCTACAGCAGATTTTTGGCATATGTTGTAACCGGAATCAGACGGGACGAGGCCGGACCGGACACGAGCAAGGATTGTCTGAACACGAGTCTCTTCAGGAAAGGCAAACTTTATTGTGATATCACAACAGATGCTCAAACAGGATTCAATCGCAAAGAATGAGCCCCGAGTCCCTCGTGACATCCTATCTTATACCCCAAATACATAATTAGGTACATCCCTATTAGCCCACCTCCCGGTGACTCTATCCAACCCCACGTGGGTTAATACCTCCCTTTGGCTAATACAAAGACATTCCATTAAATTGGCTGTAAATTGGCAAACTTTGTGTTAGTTTCAATAAATCATGATTAGTTGCTCTCACTGTTCCGGGCTGAGCCCCCCTCCCTAGAGCCTACAATTACTTGTTACAGATGGCACCTGGTCTCATCTCTATACTCCTTTGTCTTTCTGCGGGCCCCAACGACCTTGGAGTATCTACTTCGCTTTTCTCCTCCGTGCCGGAAACAGCAGAGATCTTTCTCAGGGCTTTAATTGCTTTTTCTGCTAATCTAAACACATTCCTAAATTTCTACGTATACCTCATTCTAGTTTCAGCTAAAAACCTGCCTAGTTATATACAAGTGAACCAATATTCTGAGCAAGATGGTCGCCTGGCTTATAATAGTGGCCATCTTCCAGCCTATTTCCACTACAATGTTTCTCCAGGTATGACTTTATTGGTCACCTGATGTCGGGGGGGGGGGTGACAGTCCATGATATGTTCAGGGGGCCCTGACCCCAAGCCCTGTGCAGCTTGTCTAAATGCCACAGATGTAAGAGTGTCTCCATACACCCAGGATAAGATAAAAAACTATTTCCCAGTGGGCCGTGACATCTGGGGCCGGTACGAGCACTGCGACTCATCACTGAGAGAGCGACCAGTAGAGATGTGCACGCATTTTTGTTTCGTTTCGTCTCGTTTGGTTTTTTAAAAGTTTTGTTTAGGATCGTTTCGACCCATTTTCGTTTCGGCTTGTCGTTTCGTATAGATTTTTGTTTCGTGAATTCGGGGAATTTCGGTCTTTCGGATCGTCTGTTTTCTTCGTTTCAAAGGGTCCATCCTCGGATTTTCCTTTTGACTTTAGACGTATGGTATTTCGGATGCTCCGATATTTCGGTCGATACGGTAATCCTGCCGATTCGTTCCTTCGGACGTATCGGTTTTTTTTTATGAAAGCTCCTTTTTTCTTATATGCATTGCACAACTTTATTTAATCCTATAAAATATCAATATCTTGTACTGTTAGACTGGGGGATTAAGGGAAAAGCTAATTAAATATTTAAAATAAATCTATTATTGATGCAGAAAGAAAGCGCTGGAACAAGTGAAAAAAGTGACTGACGATACGAAATTACGAAATCAGCAACGGAACCGAAACGGAGTCGAAACGATACGAAAATATGTTGTCCGAAATTAAGCGAAATCGCAAATAGAACGAAAATGACTTGCGATTTTACAAATTTCATGTCCATACGAAATAACGAAATTTTTTTCGTTTCGTATCGGGAAATATTTCGGATGGTGTGTAAATCGGCCCGTTTCGTGAGAAAAACGAATCAGTACAAAACGAATCGCACATCCCTAGCAACCAGGTAAAGATGCAGACTGAAAGCACACCCACTGGGGAACACTTTTATCCCCTTGCTTGACCACCAGCCGCCATATTGGTATTTGCCGAAGCTGCATTACTAATAATCTCATTATGATCATTACAAATCCTCATAAGCAGGAGATCTCACCATTTTAATATCTGTCTGCCCCCTTGTGGCAGGCGCCTGTAGGCACATGCCTACTCTGCCTAGTTATAAATCCGGCCCTGTCTCTACTCTTTGCCAAAATGTCTACAATCCCCAGAATTCTTTCAATGCAACAGATGGCAAGGGAATCATGGGAGTTGTAATTCAAAAAAATCTGGGGCCAGAGCTTGACAGCCCTGGTGTAGAGTCTCCCTCTCAAGATTTGTGTCTGGATCTGCCCCTGATTAGGTCCCTACATACACTGCTTCTTTGTGTACCTGCTGTTTTTGCTGAGCCACAGTATATGTGTATGCTTGTATACTTTGTGTATGTTTGTATCTAATAAATCATCCGTGGGGCAGACCTGGAAGGAAGTTGCCTGCACACAACGCCAGTGTTGTTATCTTTATAATGTACATGGGTGGTAAATCAACCCCAGCGTGCCCTTTTAAAGTGCTGCAGTTACAATGTATCACATGTTTCCAGTCGATATCAGTTATTCGCCCTACTGAGCATCATTCCATGATAGGATCGGAGATATGGCTAGTGCACCACAGTCAAACCAGTGCATCCATCTGCAGCTGGAGGAGCATTCGTCCACGAGATCCCAGCAGGACAGATCACCTATTATATATATATATACTCTGCAGAGAAGAAGGCTTAGAAGAACTACAGCATTGTGGACATCAGATAAGTGCGTTAATTTATTCTGTCTATCTGCATGGTGACCATGGTCACTCTGTCTGTTGCCTATTACTTTTTCTTTTCCCATGTGATTTTTTTATGTCTATGCCTGTCAGATGACTGCATCAGGACTCTGAACCTAAGCATCCATCTACCAACACCCTCAGCCACAGAGTCTGCATTTGGACTCTGAACCTAAGCATCCATCTACCAACACCCTCAGCCACAGAGTCTGCATTTGGACTCTGAACCTAAGCATCCATCTACCAACACCCTCAGCTACAGAGCCTGCATCTGGACTCTGAACCTAAGCATCCATCTACCAACACCCTCAGCCACATAGCCTGCATCTGGACTCTGAACCTAAGCATCCATCTACCAACACCCTCAGCCACAGAGCCTGCATCAGGACTCTGAACCTAAGCATCCATCTAACAAAACCCTCAGCCACAGAGTCTGCATTTGGACTCTGAACCTAAGCATCCATCTACCAACACCCTCAGCCACAGAGCCTGCATCTGGACTCTGAACCTAAGCATCCATCTACCAACACCCTCAGCCACAGAGCCTGCATCAGGACTCTGAACCTAAGCATCCTTCTACCAAAACCCTCAGCCACAGAGTCTGCATCTGGACTCTGAACCTAAGCATCCATCTACCAACACCCTCAGCCACAGAGCCTGCATCAGGACTCTGAACCTAAGCATCCTTCTACCAAAACCCTCAGCCACAGAGTCTGCATCTGGACTCTGAACCTAAGCATCCATCTACCAACACCCTCAGCCACAGAGCCTGCATCAGGACTCTGAACCTAAGCATCCATCTACCTACACCCTCAGCCACAAAGCCTGCATTTGGACTCTGCTGTTCCACCCACCCAGTCCTGGTCTAAAATGTGTAGCTTCCTTTCCAGCTGCTTCCACTTAGCCAATCACCCTAAATAGCCCAAGGTTCTAGCTCTTCCCATGTAATCTTATTTCTGGCTACCAGCTCCACACTCCCCCTGTTCCCTATTGTTTCACATACCTCAGTCGCTCATGGGATGTCTGGCTAAGCACCTGTTTCAAGTGCTGTTCTAGCAGGACAATTATCCTACGGACAGGGACCTCTGTGCCTAATTATTAACAGGGTTATTCACAGAGAGGTGAAAACCAGGAGAATGACTGGAGAAGTGAAAATTCTAGGTCAAAATAGCCAAATCAGAAAAATTCTCCCATTTATCTCACTTTCCAAATCGACTATTTGGTCTATAATGTTCCCTTCTCTTGGCAATTCTCCTGGTTTTCACCTCTCTCTGAATAACTCTGTATGTCTCGTGTTTGTCCTTCCCCATTGTAAAGCGCTACGGAATCTGTTGGCACTGTAGAAGTACCTGTAACTGTAAAATGTGGCTAGTAGTATAGTTCTTGGGTGCTAAACCTGTGACATTGGGTATCTTGAGCTGCATATACAGTCAGGTCCAGAAATATTGGGACATTGACACAATTCTAACATCTTTGGCTCTATACACCACCACAATGGAGTTGGAATGAAACAAACACAAAGTGCTTTAACTGCAGACTGTCAGCTTTAATTTGAGGGTATGTACATCCAACTCAGGTGAACGGTGTAGGACTTACAGCAGTTTGCAGATGTGCCTCCCACTTGTTAAGGGACCAAAAGTAATGGGACAGAATAATAATCATAAATCAAACTTTCCCTTCTTAATACTTGGTTGCAAAACCTTTGCAGTCAATCACAGCCTGAAGTCTGGAACACATAGACATCACCAGACGCTGGGTTTCATCCCTGGTGATGCTCTGCCAGGCTTCTACTGCAACTGTCTTCAGTTCCTGCTTGTTCTTGGGGCATTTTCCCTTCAGTTTTGTCTTCAGCAAGTGAAATGCATGCTCAATGGGATTCAGGTCAGGTGATTGACTTGGCCATTGCATAACATTCCACTTCTGTCCCTTCAAAAAGTTGGATGTACATACCCTCATATTAAAGCTGACAATCTGCAGTTAAAGCACATTGTGTTTGTTTCATTCCAACTCCATTGTGGTGGTGTATAGAGCCAAAGATGTTAGAATTGTGTCGATGTCCCAATATTTCTGGACCTGACTGTATATCATTTTTTAGTCCAGCACATAAAACCAACCTCCAGAGAGAAGGGAGATCATTTCACTTCCATTATAAACATGGAGGACCACTGCCACTGCCATCGTGTGTTTCAGGACGTCCTCCCCAACCCTAGAGATTGTTTTTTTTTTTTTAAAATGTCTTCTGAGATTTTAGGATTTTAATAATCTGTGCAATTCAATCCAATTCGACGTTACGATTGGTTTTACTCTTGGGTTGACTTCAAATTCCTCTGCTCAATGAAAGGTTAAAACAGTGTAAACAGGCGTGGCTACACGTGGCAGCAAGCGGTCGCATTTTGGAAGAGCTCCTCAGCAGCAGTTGTTTTTTGGCCGTTTTTGCCCATCCGCTCGACTGGCCGACCGCCCGGTTGGCACTAATAGACTCAGGAGGACTTGTGCTCCCTACCGGACCTCGACCTGCGAGCTCCGCGACGGCTTTTTGGATTCCGGAGTGGTTTGGGCCTTGCGGCGGCGGCCATTTTGGAAGCCTGAGTGCGACCTGTGCCCGTCTCGCTGGAGCCTTGCATCTCTGAGCCAGCCCATACACAGCCATGCCAAACAGCCGGTCACAGAAGGGGAGATCACGACAGCGGGACATCCGGAATCTATGCCGGGTGGGCCGGTTTCCAGGTGCGCAGTTCTCGCCCTCTCCCATCCTCCTTGCTATGATTCCTCTGGGGAGGACGACGGCTCATCCTGGCCTCGTGGGGGTATTGATGGGATGTCGTGGCTTACACCGGAGTCTCGGGTACTGGACACGCGACCCCTCTCAGCGGCTGGGAAAAAGCGAGCGCAGAAAAAACGCAAAGCAGCGCTGGCTGCGACCTCGGAGGCCTCGCTGGCCGCACCGGAAGTTTCGGACGGAGATTTGGCTGCGGATCGCCGGCTCTCCGCCGATAGCAGCCTGGCCTCGGATCGACAGCCAGGTTGGAGGCTGGAGCCCCGAGCACTAATGGAGGGAGTTGGGACTGTCGACCCATGCATTGTCTCGGTTGGATCGGAAGGGGTACGGATCCGTGAAGAGGATGAACACCTCCCCTCCACGAAAGGTGACCTTCGCAAGATTCTAGATGAGCTGCGGGAAATACGGGAGATATGGAGACCTGAGGTGGCAGCGGTCCGAGCAGAGGTTGAAGTGGTGCGTGCGCAAGTGACAGAGGTACAGGAGAAGACTATCGAAGTACAGACGGAGCAAACTCACCTGACCGAAAGAGTTGCAGTCCTTAGCTCCCAAGTTGAGGTTCTGACCCGCTCCGTGGAGATATTAGAAACACGTCATCGTCGCCGCAATATTAGGGTCAGAGGAATTCCAGCTTCGATCTCGACAGCGGAGTTGTCGCCTTATGTGACTCGCATGGCCCTAAAGGTCGCTGGACTCCCCCCGGATACCCCTGATGTGGTTGGGTCAATATTCCGGGTACGTCGACCAGCGGCGACCCCCACGGGGACGTCTGGAGACGTGGTAGTGGCGTTCCGAGATGTTGCCTTCAAAGTGAAGCTTATGAATACCCCTGGCGCACGAGACCCCGTGCATTTTGAGGGCTCTACGCTGGCACTATATCATGACCTCCCGTTCCAGACCCTGCTGGCTCGCAGACGATTTCGGGAAGTGACAACTGCCCTTCGCCACAAAGGGATCCGCTACAGATGGGGCTTGGCGGGCTCACTGGTTGTGACACATGCCAACTTATCCTATACGATCACCGATCCTTCGACGGCCTGGGCCGATCTTGCGGCAACGGGACTGTCGCCGGATCTGTTGGAGTTGCAGCCGGATTGAGGACTATCGTCCCCCTTTCACCGCTTTTTCTGCTTAAAGAGCGAGTTCTTTGGACTTTCTCTGTTTATTACGGATCTTCCTTGACGGTTCTAGTTGAAGTTTGAGCATTGTTTTCTTGCCTCTCACCCCTACCCTCCCCCCCCCCTGAGATTGCTATATACCGCTGTCTACCCCCTTATCTGGGGACGTTTGTTATTTTTCACCCTACCCCCCCCCCTTTTTTTTTTTTTTTTTTTTTTTTTTACAGCGACCCCCTTACTTGGGGACGTATATAATTTGATTCACTTTCTCCCCTTGGATTGTTATGTTTCACAGAGAAAACCCTATATGAGGCCGTTTATTATCGGTCCCCCTTATACCCCATTTGCTAGAGATACTCCACTATGAACCCCCTTATTTGGGGACGCTCACTATTCCCCCCCCCTCTTTTCTCCCCTTTTGAATACTGTGCTCCACTGAGTCCTCTCCCCTATATGGAGACGTTTATTATTTTCCTTACGCCGTATTTACGCTGTAATTCTGAAGACAGTTTTGAGTGACCTTCATCTTGATATGTATCTGCAGACGAACTTATTTACAAAATAAAAATTTAAAATTTAAAAAAAAAAAAACAGTGTAAACAGCTTTAGCTGCGCAGAAAAAGGCAATCACATTTTAACCCAGGGGACAGATAGCTTGCCCTCCAGATGTTTCGGAACTACATCTCCCATGATGCTCAGCCACTCATTAGAGGGCCATGATGCTCAGTCACATCTGGAGTGCCAAGGCTGTTGGCCCCTGTGATAAAATGAAGCTGGGAAAAAAGCATATTCTTCCACGACGACAGACAACTAACAGAAGCAATTAAAGAATAACCGAATCGATACCTACGTTTTTATTTGGGTTTAATACACATGCATGCCCTGTGGCTGCTGTTGCTGTTTCTTCCCCTTTTTCTGTATTTACTCGTCTTTTGTTTGTCTTCTGACAAAATTAAATAAAAAATACTATAGAGGTTATTCAGAGAGAGACGATCTGGCCCCGATATTGCACCGAACAGTGAATTTCCCCGTACGGTGACTTTTTGGGGCCATTCGCCTATTTAGAGAGTAGGCAGTTCGGCAAATTTTGGTGAATTGCCTGCACGTACGGTGCCTTTTCGACGGCAGTGAAATCCCCATAGAGAAGCAATGGTTAATCTATTCAGAGACACCGAACAGCTGAGAAAAGTTGCCGAAATGCCCTGCTGTTCGGTGTTTTCATTCGGCAGGTTTATTCAGGTGAATCCCATAGGCTTCAATGTTAAAAATATTCCCGTTTTAATTCAATATCTAATAAACCGTTTACTATTTTAATCTGCAGCAAAAAGTCTTTATTTATAGATTTTTTCTAGGATCTTTTAGCCATTTTTGGGATTTTTTTCGGCAAATTTTTTTCATTTTTTTTTTTTTAAATAGCGTTTTTTTCATTTTTCTGTAACAGCCCTTTTTATTATCATTCATTGGATCTTGTGTGTAAATTCCAGACATTTTCGTTCTGTAAGGCTTTTTTGCAAACCGCGTTTCAATTTGGAAACTTTCGAGTGTTTTTATTGTTTGTTTGTTTTTTTTACCCCATTCGTCAGCTTGCCGGCTTTTTCCGGCGTCTGGTCTGCGCCGTGATGTGTGGCTCGGCGGCTTTTTCCTGCGTGTTCGGCATGGTTTTTGCGACAATTCCGGTGTGTTTTCGGGGGTGTTCAGCGGGTAGTCGGCGGGATTGAGGCAGGATTGCGGCAGGTTTTCCCTGCACTTTCGGGGACCCTGCGGTGAATGCTGAATTCACAGCAGGGTGAGAACTTTGATTCCCCGAAGTGCAGGGAAGTGTGGGGAATGAGAGAGCACCGAAATGTGGCCGACATTTCGGTGCTTTCTGAATAACCCCCTATTATAAAAAAAAATTCATATACATATCAGGTTACTAACTAACTTAATGGTCATTGTGTTTATTTCTGCAAAACTGAAACGTGTGTTAATATTTTGCCCATGATTCACTATCTAGAGTTTAGAACCTTTCATTCCAGCAATATTTCCGTAAAGGATAAACAAATACAAGAAAAATTAAAAATGAGCACATTTGCTTTATTTCAATTTTTTCTCAAAACAGCAATTTCTGGGTAAAATTTCTATTTTATCCTATACGTAATTGTGTTAATTTTGCATCTCGTGGTTCAAATAAATGTTATGATAAAAAAAAATGTTCGCTATAAAACTCTTTGTAGGAAAAGGGTTAAAAAATATAAAAATTTCAAACAACAACTTCCATTTCATTATCCAGGACTCGACCAGTTTTGTTTTATTCCATCTCGTAGCCGCTTCCTATTTCTCTTTTATTTTTTTTAATGTGTCATTATTAACTCCCCGGGCTGTATCTGCAGCGTTACAAGGTATATTTATACATTTTCGTGTCTGATAACTGAATTTTCCAGTAAATTAGTGTTAAAATATGAAATCGAGAGAGTCTGCTGAAAGGTCACGATGTAATCAGTCTGTGGCTGCACGCTTGCTGTGTTCTGTCACCGCGTGCTGCGTGTAATTGCCTAGAAGGAACGAATAAAGGTCACATAATCCCGTGGAACATTGCCGTGGATGGAAAAGGTCACAGGGGACGTAGTTTCCACCACAGAATGCATTTTATTAACAAAGTTATTCACTATTAGGGATGAGCCGAACACTCCCCGAGTTCGGTTCGAGCCCGAACACGAACTTCCCATTTGTTCGGGTCCGAACCCGAACCTGAACTCGAACCCAATGCAAGTCAATGGGACTGAAAATTCGTTTTTTAGAGTGCCCTCCAAGAGGCCATATATGCTACATATTTGCCATAAAAAGTGTATGGGGGTCCGGGTGGTGCCCTGGGGGACAGGAAACAAGGACAAAAAGTAAAAAAAAAACGCTTTTAAAGGGACAGTGCGTTTTCCATAAAATAAGGGTTAAAAATAAAAACCAAAAATTCCTTCAAATATTGTGCCTAGGAGGTCCCCATAACCTGCCCGTGAAGTGGCGGATTTGTAGGATGTATAGAAACACTTAAAAACAAAAAAAAATGACGTTTCATATGACGGTAAATGCTTTTCCTTTAATCTATCCATAAACAACTGCTTGGGGCGGCAGTCTGTATGAAAAGAGGAGACATTTTCGTACACGCAGAAAAAGTTTACTGATTTTTTTGGCTAAATTATTGTGAAACTTATGCAGGCTTTGGATGAAAGTAACAATAGGTGCTTTAAAATTGGTCCTTCAGCATCCCCAACAGTGCCGTCACACCGTAACCCCTCTGAGGATATGAATCTGATACAGGCGTCAGTGGCAGTGCACCCAAATATTGTGCTTTTAGTGCCAGGCCTGCAAGTACTATCATACAGTAACCCCTCTGTGGTATTGTGGAAGAATGCAGGGGTGAACCTTGCGGTCCTATATTAAAAAGATATGCATCTGGTAAAGGAGTCAGTGCACCCAGATATTCTGCCTTTGGTGCAAGACTGCCAGGCCAGCAAGTATCATCATACAGTAACCCCTCTGTGGTATTGTGGAAGAGTGCAGGGGTGGACCATGTGGTCCTATATTGAAAAGTTTTTGATCTGGTAATGGGCGTCAGTGCACCCAGATATTGTGCCTTTAATGCCAGGCCAGCAAGTATCATCATACAGTAACCCCTCTGTGGTTTTGCTGAAGAATGCAGGGGTGGACCATGTGGTCCTATATTGAAAAGGTTTTGATCTGGTAATGAGCGTCAGTGCACCCAGATATTGTGCCTTTAATGCCAGGCCAGCAAGTATCATCATTCAGTAACCCCTCTGTGGTATTGTGGAAGAGTGCAGGGGTGGACCATGTGGTCCTATATTAAAAAGATATGCATCTGGTTAAGGCGTCAGTGCACCCAGATATTGTGCCTTTAATGCCAGGCCAGCAAGTATCATCATACAGTAAGGCTGGGGTCAGACGAACGCAGTGTTAACGTCCGTGTTGCCCGCACATAAGTACGTCCGTGATAGCATACAATTGTGTTAAATGGAGCCCCACACACGAAGTACGTCCGCACAGAAGTGCGGGGGCTGACGGACGCTGCAAACGGACGCAGGTTAGGCAAGAACGTAATACTGCTAGAACGGACGTGCAGAGTGCGCCACGTCCACAACGACCGCATAGCTTTGTGTGTGAGTGATGCAACAAGGTCAGACGGACTGCATTTATACGTCCAGCATTTTTGACGGACAGAATGTTCTTTCATTGTAATTTATTTTCCCTGCTACATCAGTCAGTCAGTCAGTAAGTACGTCCGTACTGCACGGACGCTCAGTCCGTACAAAATGCGCTCATCTGACCCTAGCCTAACCCCTCTGTGGTATTGTGGAAGAGTGCAGGGGTGGACCATGTGGTCCTATATTGAAAAGTGTTTTTTTTTATCTGTTAATGGGCGTCAGTGCACCCAGATATTGTGCCTTTAATGCCAGGCCAGCAAGTATCATCATACAGTAACCCCTCTGTGGTATTGTGGAAGAGTGCAGGGGTGGACCATGTGGTCCTATATTGAAAAGTTTTTGATCTGTTAATGGGCGTCAGTGCACCCAGATAATGTGCCTTTAATGCCAGGCCAGCAAGTATCATCATACAGTAACCCCTCTGTGGTATTGTGGAAGAGTGCAGGGTTGGACCCTGCGGTTCAAAAAATTAAAATGATATAAATCTGGCACAGGCGTCAGTGCAGCCAAATATTGTGCCTTTCATGGCAGCAAGTGCCTTCACACCGTAACCCTTTTGTGGTATTGTGGAAGAGTTCAGTGCTGGAGGTTTTGTGAATGCAGAAGAGGACATCCCCTATCTATTCCATTACTTCAGCATCAGGGAATTGATAGCTGCTGATCCAGGACTGATTCATTTTTATAAATGTCAGCCGGTCTACAGAGTCGGTGGACAGACGCACTCTTTTGTCTGTGACAAAACCTCTAGCGGCACTGAACGTCCTTTCAGAAAGCACGCTGGATGAAGGGCAACCTAGTAGCTGCATAGCATATTGGCTAAGTTCTGGCCAGTGATCCAATCTCAACACCCAGTAAGCCAGTGGATCATCTGCTGGAAAGGTATCCAGGTCTGCCCTTGCCCCTAGGTAGTCCTGCACCATATGGTGAAGACGCTGGCAATGGGTGCCTACATTTGACGTCCCTGGGCGTCGAGGACTAAAAAAATTTAAAAAAGCATCAGTCAAGCGGCCCTGGCCTTCACCGCTATTCCTCTGATCACCCGCAGCCTCAGAAGCACGTGTGTCAGCACTTGGTAATCTACAGTGCCTGGAAAGGTGTTACACAAGTGTCGCTTTAGAGCGTTCTCAAGTTTTTTCATCCTGTGCTCCCTCTGTGCGGGCAGGATGAGCTCTGCATCTTTCCCCTTGTATCGTGGATCAAGAAGGGTTGCCAACCAGTAATGATCCCTCTCCTTGATAGCACGAATCCTGGGGTCCTTTAGCAGGCTTTGCATCATTAGGGAGCCCATGCAGCGTAGGTTGGAGGTGGCATTAGCTTCCAAGTCTTCCTGGTCAATGAGGATGACCGTATCGTGCACTTCCTCCTCCCAGCCACGCACTAGCCCTTCTGTTTCTGGGCACACAAAACCCTCCCTTGAGGAATCCCCACCTTCAATGCCCCCACTACTTAAATATTCCTCCTCCTCCTCATCCTCCTCCTGTCTGATCTGAGTAGGACCCGCTGGAATGCTGTCTGCGGAAAGACTGGGGCCTTGAGAGCTAGGGAAGGCCTCCTCTTCCTCCCGCTGCTCTGCCTCTAGAGCCACATCTATAATTCCCCGCAGAGTGTGCTCCAGCAGGAACACTAAAGGAATTGTGTCACTGATGCATGCACTGTCCCTGCTCACCATCCTCATTGCCTCCTCAAATGGTGACAGTACAGTGCATGCATCCTTGATCATCAGCCACTGCGGGGGGGGGAAACAAGTTGACCTGAACCTGTCCTTGTGCCATACTCACACAGGTACTCGTTGATGGCCCTCTGCTGCTTGTGCAGATGCTGCAGCATTGCTAATGTCGAGTTCCACCTGGTGGGCATGTCACAGATCAGACGGTTTGTGGGAAGGTGGAATTCTCTTTGAATTTCTGCCATGCGAACGCTTGCTGAGAATGACCGTCTGAAGTGGCTGCAGACTTTTCTGGCCTGGATGAGAAGCTCTGGCAGCCCTGGGTACTTGGTTAGGAAACGCTGTAGCAACAGATTTAGGACGTGTGCTAGGCATGGTACATGCGTCACTTTACCCTTGCGTAGGGCGGAGAGAAGGTTGCTGCCATTATCGCAGACGATCATTCCCAGCTCAAGCTGGCGTGGTGTTAACCATCTCTGCACCTGCCCCTGCAGAGCTGACAAAATTTCTGACCCAGTGTGGCTCCTGTACCCAAGTGTCCAGTATCTTTCCCACGCTTAAGCCTCATCTGACATAGATTACAAATAGCAACGCTGCGCTCTACTGCACATTTCTTAAAGAACTCCCAGACAACAGAGTTCCTGCATGTGTTCTTTGAGACAACAGCACTCTGCAACGGAGCAGCTCTGACATGTGATGCCTTGGACTGGCTAGTGCTACGGTTGGTCACAGAGGATATTGTGCCTCGTGTTTGCTGTGCCTCCTCCTCCCCCTCTTCCTCACTTAATTCCTCTGTTTGATCTGGCACCCAGGTGGAGTCAGTGACATCATCATTGTCATCTTCACCCAGGGGCGGACTGGGCCGGGGGGCAGGGTGGCAAGCGTCCCCCGGCCTGCCGCAATGCGTGCCCGGTGTGACACACATCTCTGCTGGCACATTGAGCGGCCGCTAGACCTCCTTGCTGGTCGGCCGGCCGACATAGCCAGCCGCCCAGCAAGGCAGTTTTAGTCACCTAAAGAGGGAAGGAGGGCAGCCGGCGAGATGCTATCAGTGGGGCCGGCTGCTTCTGATTACGTCACAGGGAGTACCCACACACATGCGGCCTGGGATTAAGGCGCGTGTGTGGGCTAGATCCTCCCTGTGACAGGACGTGCATCTCCCTCCCAGCTCCTGCCAGCCAGCACGCGACGGTCACCAGGCCACTGCCAGCCATGAGGTATGCGGGGGTGGGGGCGGAGAATGCATTAATTGGTATGGGGGAGAGAGAAAATTTATGAATATGGAATGCTGGGGGTGAATTTATTTGGAATGCTGGGGGGAGGGGGTGAATTAATTTGGAATGCTGGGGTGTGGAGAGGGGGTGAATAATTTGGAATGCTGGGGGGTGAATTAATTTGGAATGCTGGGGCTGGGAGGGGGTAAATTAATTTGGAATGCTGGGGGTGAATTAATTTGGAATGCTGGGGGGTGAATTAATTTGGAATGCTGGGGGGTGAATTAATTTGGAATGCTGGGGCTGGGAGGGGTGAAGTAATTTGGAATGCTGGGGCTGGGAGGGTGGTGACTTAATTTGGAATGCTGGGGCTGGGAGGGGGTGAATTAATTTGAAATGCTGGGGCTGGGAGGGGGTGAATTAATTTGAAATGCTGGGGCTGGGAGGGGGGAATTAATTTGAAGTGCTGGGGCTGGGAGGGGGTGAATTAATTTGAAATGCTGGGGCTGGGAGGGGGTGAATTAATTTGGAATGCCTGGGGCTGGGAGGGGGTGAATTAATTTGGAATGCTGGGGCTGGGAGGGGGTGGATTAATTTGGAATGCTGGGGCTGGAGGGGTGAATTAATTTGGAATGTTGGGGGGGTGAATTAATTTGGAATGCTGGGGCTGGGAGGGGGTGAATTAATTTGGAATGCTGGGGTGTGAATTAATTTGGAATGCTGGGGGGTGAATTAATTTGGAATGCGGAGGGGGTGAATTAATTTGGAATGGCTGGGCTGGGAGGGGTGAATTAATTTGGAATGCTGGGGCTGGGAGGGGGTGACTTAATTTGGAATTGCTGGGGCTGGGAGGGGTGAATTAATTTGAAATGCTGGGGCTGGAGGGGATGAATTAATTTGAATGCTGGGGCTGGGAGGGGTGAATTAATTTGGAATGCTGGGGCTGGGAGGGGGGAATTAATTTGAAATGCTGGGGCTGGGAGGGGGTGAATTAATTTGAAATGCTGGGATGGGAGGGGGTGAATTAATTTGGAATGCTGGGGCTGGGAGGGGTGAATTAATTTGGAATGCTGGGGCTGGGAGGGGGAGAATTAATTTGGAATGCTGGGGTGATTTAATTTGGAATGCTGGGGCTGGGGATGACTTTGGAATGCTGGGGGGAATTAAATTTTGAATGCTGAGCTGAGGTGGTGAATTAATTTGGAATGCTGGAACTGGGGCGGTGAATTAATTTGGAATGCTGGGGCTGGAGGGGTGAATTAATTTGGAATGCTGGGGCTGAGGGGGTGCTGTGGCAATATATATCCATGTTGAGCTGGGCCAATATATCCATGTGGAGGTGGGGGCAATTACATCCATTGTGAAGCTGGGGCAATATTTCCATGTGTGAGGCAGGGGGCAATATTTTCATGTTTGAGCTGTTGGGGCAAATATATTTCCATGTTTGAGCTGTTGGGGGCAATATATTGTCTATGTTTGAGCTGTTGGGGGCAATATATTTCCATGTTTGAGCTGTTGGGGGCAATATATTTCCATGTTTGAGCTGCTGGGGGCCATATATTTCCATGTTTGAGCTGCTGGGGGCAATATATTTCCATGTTTGAGCTGCTGGGGGGCAATAGATCTAATGTGTGAGCTGCTGGGGCAATATATATATCCATATTTGAGCTGCTGGGGCAATATATATATCCATGTTTGAGCTGGTGGGGGCCACTATATCCATGTGTGAGGTGGGGGCCACTATATCCATGTGTGAGGTGGGGGCAATATACCCATGTGGGGTGTGTATGAGTGAGTTTTATTGCTGTGGAGCTCTGTGATACGCTCATCCACACGGCACATTACTGTGAGTTTTATTGCTGTGGAGCTCTGATACAGTAATGTGCGCTGTGTATGAGCGTATCACAGAGCTCTACAGCAATACAACTCACTGTAATGTGCGCTGTGTATGAGAGTAAGTTATATTGCTTTGAGCTCTGTGATAACGCTCATAAACGAAGGGCCTGAGTTGCTGCACTATGGGCCTCTGGGTCATACTTGCCACCTGGGCCAAAAGTTGCCAGTCAGCCCCTGTCTTCACCCCCTATCTCCTCGTCACTGGAGCCAACTTGGCAGTATGCTGCAGCTGCTGGGGCAACATGAGTGCCAGTTATTTGTGTGTCATCACTGGCACCCCCTTCCTCTAGGTTGATTATACTCCCTTGCTCAACCTCAGAGATTGAATCAGAGCACTGCACTTGCTGCGCATCCTCAAGCAGCATGTCACTCTCATTGTAGTCAAACAATTCAGCTGACTCCTCCGTGTGTGATAGCGAGGCTACGGCAGGAGTAGCCGTGGACATGGAGGCTGCATTAGATGCTTTGGCAGCTGAGGTGGACTGAAAGCACTAGAAGCCTTGGTGGCAGAGGACCGGAGGATGAGGATGGCCTGGTTAGCCAATCCACCAAGTCCTCTGTATGTTGCTGCTGCTTAAGACGGCCAGCACCAGTTATAAAGGACAAGCGTGCCCCTGCAGAGGATGCACCACGTCCACCACGACCAGAGGCACAGCCTCCCGACACAGGGGCTGCTTGCCCTCTTATCTGTGTCTGGGAGCGTCTGCCTGTCCTTTTTGTTCTTTCAGGACATGGTGAGTGATATATAGATTAATTTATACAGAACTCTGATTCAACTCTGGTATAAAGATTTAAAGAACTCTGGTATAACTCAGTGAGACACACTGATAGCTGGCAGCCAGGGACAAGAGACAGATCACCTCAATTCACAAATGTTTTAAAGAAATTAGTAAGCCCCAAAATACAGCGTGGTACTGGATGTGTGACGAGACACAGATCACCTCAATTCACAAATGTTTTGTAGAAATTTAGTGGAAAGCCCCCCCAAAAAAAAAATAATTGTGTGGTTACTGGATGTGTGGATGAGACACAGATCACCTCAATTCACAAATGTTTTGTAGAAATTAGTGAGCCCCAAAATAATGCGTGGTACTGGATGTGTGACGAGACACAGATCACCTCAATTCACAAATGTTTGTAAGAAATTAGTGAGCCCCAAAATACAGCGTGTACTGGATGTGTGACAAGACACAGATCACCTTAATTCACAAGTGTTTTAAAGAAATTAGTGAGCCCCAAAGAGACTTGCTGGTTGTGTGACAAGACACAGAAGATCACCTCAATTCACAAATGTTTTCAACAAAGTTGTAAACCCCCAAAATATTGCTGGCACAGTGACAAGACACACATCACCTAAATTCCCTGATATTGGTAGAAATGAGACACCCCCAGACCCCCCAGTAAGCGTGGCAGACCGGCAGTAACAAGACACAACTATCTCCTCTGAAATCTCCTCTGAAATGCGTGCAGAAGCGCTGCTTGGAAACGTTATATAGTGTGCTGCGGGACTTAGCTCTGTGAGCCCATGATTGGGCAAAATTTGCCCAATCAGGACTCTGAGCGGTGATTGGCATAGTGTTGAACCAGTCTTGCACCAGACCTGTGGTCAGGTGCAAGGCTGTAGCCAATTACGAGCTTCAGGCCAGTGGGAAAATGCATTGTGGTCAATTGTGGTCGAACATGAGGCGAACACCCGGAAATGTTCGGTGTTCGCGATCTGCTCGAACAGGCTAAGTTCGGGTCGAACCTCGAACCGTCCGAACCCGAACAGCTCATCCCTATTCACTATCCTCTGAATTGGCCCTGAATTGCACCAGACAATGAATTTCACCGTTCAGTCCAATTTTGGGTCAGTTCATCTATTCACTAAGCTGTCAATTCACCAAATAATGGCGAATTGACAGCAAAATACATTGCATTTCTCTGTAATTCGGTAGCACCGAAATCTCCCTATAAAAGACTATCATGTCTTCTAGTCACAGAACGCCAAATTGCACCAAAATTCCAGGGAAATGCACTGATTTTCGGTGTTTCAATTCGACATGTTTAAACAGGCGAATCCCATCGGTTTCAAAGTGCTAAAATAATATCTTTTTAAATTATTTTTAATTTAACCACTTGGCTGCTCAGCGCGTCCAGCCAAGTGGTTCTCCTATATTATGGACGCGTTGAGAGGGTCCTAGCACAGGTGGCAGCAATCGGCCGGGATTCCGGACGATTGCTGCGCCCTCCCAATGCGGGCTGACATCTTGGATGTCAGCCCGGCACTCCGGGACCCCGGTGGGGACAATGGATGTCATCTCTAGGGATGCACCGATACCACTTTTTTAAGACCGAGTACGAGTACCGATACTTTTTTTCAAATACTAACTGATACCGAGAACCGATACTTTTATTTTATGTCATGGGAACGCTTTCCAATAAGAACAGACCTCATATAAAAATGCCCCCAGCTCACATGTATATACCCCCCAAGATATATACTGTATATACACAATGCCCCCAGCTCACATGTAGCTTGCCCCAGCTCACATGGATATGTAGCTTGCCCCCAGCTCACATGGCGATTGCCCCAGCTCACATGGCGATTGCCCCCAGCTCTCATGGATATTGCCCCCAGCTCTCATGGATATGCCCCAGCTCTCATGGATATTGCCCCCAGCTCTCATGGATATTGCCCCCAGCTCTCATGGATTGCCCCGGCTCTCATGGATATTGCCCCCAGCTCTCATGGATATTGCCCCCAGCTCTCATGGATATGCCCCCAGCTCTCATGGATATTGCCCCCAGCTCTCATGGATATTGCCCCCAGCTCTCATGGATATGCCCCAGCCCTCATGGATATTGCACCCAGCTCTCATGGATATGCCCCCAGCTCTCAAAGACTGAACGCTGGGGAAGCTGGCCGCGTGCATGAAAAGCACTCGGCCAGCGTTCCCCTCCGGCGGGCCGCGATACTTACCCTTTGGAAGGCCCGGTCGCACGGCTGTGACGCGATCACGCGGCCGCCGGGCGCCTCTGTGATGCTGCCTCCAGCACTATGCTTTTTCCTTGCGAGTCTGTGGTTTTTTTGGGGGGGGGTGTTCTACCTGCAGTGTTATATATCTGACTGTACATAACTGAGCGGACACTTTGCAAAAAGACTTTTACATCAGATAGCTATCTGACATATATCTTTCACCTCCCCTCATTCTTCTGCTTATATTGTGCATAAAGGGTTTTTTCATGTGAGGGTGGCCAGGGTGGGGGTTGGAGGTGTTTTTTTGTTGTTCGTTTTTCTTTGAGATGATTGTCCCATACTCCCATTCTGGAAAGTATGTGGGGGCAAGAGCTAATCTCAGGTGCGCCATGCTGGCGGTTACCATGGCTTTTTCTGTCAAGCTTGGTCCTGTGATAACCCAGCCGTGTGGCCTCTACCACGGCCTCCTGTTCCCCAAAGAGAGGCAGGAGAAAGCCAGGAGTGCCACCTTCCCCCTCTTCACCCCCCCCATTTTATTATTTCCTCCTCCTTCTACACACGGTTCCCTTTACATGGCAGTTGATGTTACTACCTGTATTACCGCACCGTTGTTTGATTTTCTTTTTCTTCATTCTTTGTTATGGTTATTATATCTCTGTTGTCGTTGTGATTGACAAATTTTATGTTTGATGTTTTATGCGAAAGTCTGAAATATCGTGTATTGTTTTACCATTTTTACACTGCTTATATTATACAGTATATAAACATTCAAAAATGAATTTTTTTAAAAAAAGAAGCAAAAGTGTGCACTCTAGTCACCCCTGTGATAACGCAGAGCATCCCTGAGACCTGGGGATCACTGACCAATCAAATGTGTCTCATAAAGAAACACTGAAAACATACGTAAGAAACATATAGGGGAAAAAACTACTGCACTTGCAAACATTCATCAAACATATCACACACATTTCACATTCGCTCACAATCACCTGCATTCAACATACTGAGATACTTTACTCATTTATTATTCTACATATCAAGCTGATCTATAAGAACACATATGTGGCGTATGAACCTTTTACAATCAACAATGAGAAATGGAAAATAGCAGAATAATTAAGAGATGGATTGCTCCTGCAGGCAACTGTTACATGACTTCAGCAGATGCTTTCGGTAGGTGAGCCAAGAATTGTAACTCTCTGGCTCTCTGATTGACAGGTCTTCTGGGTTGAGTTACCATTTCCGCTTTGAAGCTCCATCTTAAAGAAACGAAATAGTTTAGGCCTGCAGGGCCATTGTCGTATAACCACTATAATACCCAGAGGTTGTTATGTCGTATGGACTGTTCCTAACTCTTCGAAAGCTGGCACTCCAATAAATAATAGGCCATTTTATTAGGAAACTGGAAACAAAGTTTCTGACGTTAATCTCGCCTTTCTCGGCTGAAACGTTGTTTCCACTGTCCTTAAAAAAAATGTGCTTCTTATCTCATGGAGAGTTTGGTCTCTTGCTACATCACTACAACAACTAGCATGTTGCATAATGTCAATGCATGTTTTTTTATATAGGACCATGACTGACAGAGTCCTAGTGATCGGCAGAGGTGCCAGCGAGCAGATAGTATCTCTCAAATTGGCACAGTCTGCCCATGTGAAGCAAGTGCTGGTTGCGCCAGGCAGTGCCAACACGGCTGACAGTACGAAGATCTGTAACTCAGGTCAGCAACTTCCATTCAACCAAACGCATCTTTGTCTTCTCATGGCCATCATTGGACAATGGGGAGGGATATAGAGATTCACCGTCTAGTTTCCTTTCCTAAAAAAATAATTTTTTGCTTCATCTCCACAGCGGTCCTAGTTAGTAATCCATCAATTCTAAAACAGTTCTGCAAAGACCACAACATCGGACTGGTGATCGTTAACCCGGTATCTCTTCTCATCACTGGTAACACTATTTTGTATGAAAAACTAATAAAAATTATTTAACAGGGTTCTTTTTTTCTTTTTTTTGTTCACTATTAATTAATATGGTTTTGATTTCTTGATACTATACTTACCATATTCCCTGGTGTATATATATTTGCCAGGACTTATTGATGAACTGAACGACGCTGGAGTCAAGTGTTTTGGACCCAATGTAAAGGCATCTCAGCTGGAAGCCAGTAAACATCTGGCCAAAGACTTCATGGACCGGCACGGCATCCCCACAGCTCGGTGGAAATCCTTCACTAATCCGCATGAAGCTTGTCGATTTATTACCTAGTAAGATGCACGCTGGCAATCAAAGTAATAAAACTTTCAAGACACTCAGGGTAATTCAAAGAGATCCAAATGGCTGCCGAAATGGAACCGAACGCTGAAAATCAGCATTCGGTTACCTTTCTTGGCCATTCGGCTATCCAGAGAGCAGGCAATTCGCCAAATCCTGGAGAATTGCCTGCACCTACGGTGCCTGTTCGAGGGCAGTGAAATCCCCATAGAGAAGCAATGCTTCGGCTATTCAGAGAGCAAAACCCAGCAGTGAAGAGTTGCCGAAATGCCCTGCCATTTGGTGGTTTCATGCGGCAGATTTATTCAGGCGAATCCCATAGGCTTCAATGTTAAAAATATTCCCGTTTTAATTCAATATCTAATAAACAGTTGATTATAATATTCTGCAGTAAAGAGTCTCTTTATTTATAGATTTTTTAGGATATTTTAAGCATTTTTTTTTTTTTTAAAAAAACGATTTTTTTTAAATTTTACTTCTTTTTCCTGTAACAGACCTTTTTATTATCATTCCTTGGATCATATGTAAATTTCAGCCATTTTCGCTCAGTAGTTTCTTTGCAAACAGCGTTTCACATTTCAAACATTCAAGCCAACTTTTTTTTTAATTTATTCACTCCATTCGTCTGCGGTGTCGACTTTTTCCGGCGTCTGATCGGCTCCTGCTCTGGTTTTTCCGCCGTGTTCGGCGGGGTTAATCCAGATGTTTTTGCAGGTTTCGGAGTGTGTTCGCCCTCGTTTTGCGGTGAGTTTTTGGCGGGTTTGCGGCAAGTTTTCCCTGCATTTCGGCGGCCCTGTGGTGCTTGCTGAATACACCGCCGGGTTGCCGAAATGGGATCGCCAAATCGAACCAAATTGAAGAGAACGAAAAGTCACCGAACGTGCGGTGGCTTTTCGATTCTCTTTGAATAACCCTGACTGTCCTGACGAAGGCTCCATAAATTGTCCAAAGCATTGGTTTGTTTTAATGACATAGAATAAAGTTATTTGATGGATGTGTCGAATGCTACCAAGTCCCCGGAGTGCTAACGCTCTTGTAAGGTTGGATGGTCAGATATTTCATCTGGTTATCAAAGGAATTTACAAGAGGTTCTTGAGTGCTGGAGCTACAGTTTATGTATGTGTATGTATCGTAAAGTCATGTTTAGAGATTAGAAATATAATAACTTAAAAATATTATAAATAAAATAAAACGGAAAACAAATGCTAAATGTCCAGTCCTTCTGCGTAGACTCACACTGACCTCAAACATCTCTTTGCCATCTAGATCCGTGCCACACCTCATCATATTAGCCAACGCCATTTGTTTCTCTCCCGTTACCCTCGAACTGCAAACCACAGTCGCAACAATAATAGCTGTAGCAGTGGAGTCTTTCCCTCCAAAGTGAATTCTTTTTCTCATTAAGTTCAGATTTTCCCGCGCTAGTGGTGAAACCCAGCAAGTCGACATCTGCAAAGGACTTTTACAAAGCCAACGATAAAGACGAGGCCTGCAGAGCTGTACAACAACTGACACAAGTGAGTTCCTCCACCGCCATCCTTATCACGAGGCGTCCTCTTGATAGAAGAAGATACATCTCATGGATAAATCTGACTAGATTCTGAGTCACACCAGGAGCTTGACCATATAAAAAAAATGGTCAAGCTCCTGGTGTGGCCTGCTGAGTTTTGGTATACACTATTGGTGGACTGCGGATCGCAGGCAATGGAGCACCCCGGCGCTGACCCGGCATTTGGTGAGTCCCCGTGTTAGCCAGGCTGTGTTTGACTTTCCTAGATTCTGAGTCAGGTGTAAATAATCATAACTAGAGATCTGGTAAACTTACTAACTCCATAGACTTTAATGGCTCTGAGTTCACCAGAGCCTTGGCCAAGTTTTCGTCTGAGCTAAAAGCCACCCATCAATGGGCTTGTGCGTCAGAGATTTGACACAGACTTTCAGGTCAAGATGTTATCTGCCTGTCAAGTGAGGTTGTTGAAGTAAATCCACTATTTCGACGATGTTTTAGTGTTGGAGTGGCTTTTATTAACTTTGATTGTTCACAAAAAGCCGACACGGATATGATAACTGCCCATTAATCTAGTCCAAGGGTCAGCAACCTTGGCTCCCTGATGTTTTGGGAACTACATTTCCCATGTGGCTCAGTCAGCCTAATAGGTGAATGAGCATCTTGGGAAATGTAGTTTCCAAAACATCAGGGAGCCAAGGTTGCTGACCCCTGATCTAGTCACTGAAGCAGTTATTCAGAAAGCACCAAAATTTCAGCGCATTGTAATTCGGCACACTTTCGGCGATTCTATTTTTCTGACCGTGCAGTGAATTCACTCTTCATCGCAGGGTTACCAAGGTGCGCCAAACATGGAGTTACCGAAGAGTGCCGAAGTGTCAAACAGCAGAAAAAAACCAGAAGTCTGCTATTCTTCTAATAGGTGTTTAACCCTTTAACGCCGCAGGACGTTCCATGACGTCCTGGCGGCGGGCGGGCTTTGGAGACGCGGGGCGTACAGGTACGCCCCGCTGTCTTCAATGGGGCCGCCTCGGCCCCTCCCCGCAGCCTGCGCGCGTCATTGGCTGCACAGGGACGGCCTGAAATCAAGCCGTCCCCTGCAGCCAATGATGCGCACTGCGCGCAGGTTGCGGGGAGGGCTCGGAATCAGTGCCGTGCGATGGCACCTGTCGGCGAGGCGTACCTGCAGGGCCGGATTAACATAGGGGCAGATGGAGCAGCAGCTCCAGGCCCATGCCTCTGAATAGGCCCAGGGAAAAATAACAATGTCTGCATTGATAGACATTTGGACCTCATTATCTCCAACACCATAGCAGCTACAGAGTCATGTTAGATATCACTGGAAAGGCCAGAGCAGGGCCTTTCCAATGATACCAAATATGACCAGGTTTTATGTAACAATAAAAATGAGAAATATTTTTTTATTATTTTAACACAGCAATACTTTCCACTATTCAGTTCTAAAGTAAACAATGATCCTGCACGAACTCACCATCTCAAGTGTGGAGGTGATGGCACGATACATTATTACAAATTGTTACACCAAAAACCTAAACCGCCTGCACTGCAGTAAAGTGCACTGGGAGGGACTTTGGAACCCTGCGTAAATAATCTTTACACCTCACAAGGTCAAGGGAGGTGTCATTGGACAAGACAGCGTCTGGCCTTTACATTAATCCCAAACACGACCATGTAAAATCTAAAAGAAAGGAAAACCAAAACTTTTATCTATTTTTAGTTCCAATGCATTGGCATTCTCCATCTGTCACATATGAAATGAGCAATCTCACTGCTATTACTCATCTTCTCATTTCCCACACTGGGAGCAAGATCAGTGTTTATACATAGTCATATTATTCATAAAATACCTTCCTCCAAAACAAGGGAAATATTTCCTTTTTGGTTAAAATTGTATATTTTCTCAGAAAAATGCAGTGACAGGATCCCATTTCAATTTTAGTTTAACAAGAATGCCCTATAGAATATATAACCAGAAAGGTTTGGACGATAAAAAGTGTAAAAATAATTTTAAACGCTGTAAATGATTGAAATCTGAATGTAAATTTCCTCACACAGTATCTGACGGGTTAGATATACCCGTATCTGCACTATTAAAAAACCTAAAATATGCTTTCATTTCACTAAATTCCAAAAAAGGCCACCAAAATTTTCAGCTCCAGGCCCCTAGAGATCTTAATCCGGCCCTGCGTACCTGTACGCCTCGCCGGCGAAATCAACCCCTTAAGGGCGCCACCCCTGCGTCCTTAAGGGGTTAAACTAATAAAAAAGAATTCAAATGTGTCTAAAAAAAAAAGTACTTTAAAAAATAATAAATAGGTCTGTTACAGAATAAAAAAAACACCTTTTAAAAAAAATTAGGAATCAAAAATTTCAGCAAAAAAATACCAAAAGGTGTTCCAAAAACTAAATAAATAAACGGTTTGCTGAAAATGAAAAGAATAAACGGTTGAATAAAAAAAAGATAGAAACCATAATATTGTTCGGTCCTTTCTAAATAACCCCTTAGTGACTGGTTTGCAGAGAACGCAAGGCATATTAGAGACCAAATTTTAAAAATATATCCATTTTGGCCTGAAGTTTGCAATTCCCTGTGCAAGTCTACTCAAAAAATTCCCAACAGTTTGTGGTTAAGCAGACGATGGCCAAGTGCTAGGCTTATGTGCATGGCAGCGTAGGTGGTGCCATATTGGCCAATAAATATAACATCAAAGCATATTTAATCACAGAACTGGACATTCGGAACTTCTACAGAGACGTTCATTGTCGAGGAACACCTGGAAGGTGAAGAGTATTCTGTAAGTCACATTTTTCATTTTTATGCACAGTACATTGAATTGTAGAGTCCCAGGTTTATGTGCTAAGGTGTGTCCGTGTGTCTGGAAGGCCAGTGGAGCTTTTTCCCATATAAGCTATTGTATCAAACCTGGAAATTGTGTTTCCACCCTCTCTTACTGTTGTGTTGTAGGACCAAATTCTGAAGTTGGGAAAAAGTCTGAGCACAGTAATTTGGTGCCCATCTTCTTTCTTGACAAAAGCCCTGTTGGGGGCTGACACGTGTGTCGCAATAAGTCTGGGTCCAGGGTTACTCGAGTCCCGGACCTTGTGCTTTTTTCTGCACCACAACCTCCCTGAGACATCCTTTCATTAAAATAGTTTGTCAACCTGAAAGATAGAGCAGGGCTTCGGTATCCGTATGTATTGACATCCTCATACAAAACCTAAGCCCTTGAGAGACTCGAGCGAAAAATGGCATTGAGGGCCTCAACCTGTCTTATTACCTGGTTCCTAGTGGATCGGCACTATGGGAGGAGGAGGACTAGGAGTGTATTTTCTGGCACACAAACCTTAAGAGATGCTCTTTATTGACAAATGTACTCGTCACCTCTCGGAGCTCTGGCCCACCCGAGTGGTGGATTGTGGGTTTTAGATTTTGTCATTAGTCTGTCCCACTCGATACTGTGTATCTGTCCCATATCTAACGTCCACATTGTGCCTCTTCACCATTACTCTTCCCTCTCATTTTCCCCTTATGTTTTCCCTCTCACCTCTCATATCCCTGTGTGTTACCTCTCACCTCTCATATCCCTGTGTGGAACTTACCTCTCTCACCTCTCATATCCCTGTGTGGAACTTACCTCTCTCACCTCTCATATCCCTGTGTGTTACCTCTCTCACCTCTCATATCCCTGTGTGTTACCTCTCTCACCTCTCATATCCCTGTGTGTTACCTCTCTCACCTCTCATATCCCTGTGTGTTACCTCTCTCACCTCTCATATCCCTGTGTGTTACCTCTCTCACCTCTCATATCCCTGTGTGTTACCTCTCTCACCTCTCATATCCCTGTGTGTTACCTCTCTCACCTCTCATATCCCTGTGTGTTACCTCTCACCTCTCATATCCCTGTGTGTTACCTCTCTCACCTCTCATATCCCTGTGTTACCTCTCTCACCTCTCATATCCCTGTGTGTTACCTCTCACCTCTCATATCCCTGTGTGTTACCTCTCTCACCTCTCATATCCCTGTGTGTTACCTCTCACCTCTCATATCCCTGTGTTACCTCTCTCACCTCTCATATCCCTGTGTGTTACCTCTCTCACCTCTCATATCCCTGTGTGTTACCTCTCTCACCTCTCATATCCCTGTTGTGTTACCTCTCTCACCTCTCATATCCCTGTGTGTTACCTCTCTCACCTCTCATATCCCTGTGTGTTACCTCTCACCTCTCATATCCCTGTGTGTTACCTCTCTCACCTCTCATATCCCTGTGTTACCTCTCACCTCTCATATCCCTGTGTTACCTCTCACCTCTCATATCCCTGTGTTACTCTCTCACCTCTCATATCCCTGTGTTACCTCTCTCACCTCTCATATCCCTGTGTGTTACCTCTCTCACCTCTCATATCCCTGTGTGTTACCTCTCTCACCTCTCATATCCCTGTGTGTTACCTCTCTCACCTCTCATATCCCTGTGTTACCTCTCTCACCTCTCATATCCCTGTGTGTTCACCTCTCTCTTGTTTCTCCCCCTCAAGTATCCCTCCTTTTTTGTTTTCTCACCTCTCATATCCCTGTGTGTTACCTCTCTCACCTCTCATATCCCTGTGTGTTACCTCTCTCACCTCTCATATCCCTGTGTGTTACCTCTCTCACCTCTCATATCCCTGTGTGTTACTCTCTCACCTCTCATATCCCTGTGTTACCTCTCTCACCTCTCATATCCCTGGTGTGTTACCTCTCTCCTCTCACCTCTCTCATATCCCTGTGTGTTACCTCTCTCACCTCTCATATCCCTGTGTTTGTTTACCTCTCTCACCTTCTTCATATCCCTGTGTGTTACCTCTCTCACCTCTCATATCCCTGTGTGTTACCTCTCTCACCTCTCATATCCCTGTGTGTTACCTCTCTCACCTCTCATATCCCTGTGTGTTACCTCTCTCACCTCTCATATCCCTGTGTGTTACCTCTCTCACCTCTCATATCCCTGTGTGTTACCTCTCACCCCTCATATCCCGTGTGTTACCTCTCACCTCTCATATCCCTGTGTGTTACCTCTCTCACCTCTCATATCCCTGTGTGTTACCTCTCTCACCTCTCATATCCCTGTGTGTTACCTCTCTCACCTCTCATATCCCTGTGTGTTACCTCTCTCACCTCTCATATCCCTGTGTGTTACCTCTCTCACCTCTCATATCCCTGTGTGTTACCTCTCTCACCTCTCATATCCCTGTGTGTTACCTCTCACCTCTCATATCCCTGTGTGTTACCTCTCTCACCTCTCATATCCCTGTGTGTTACCTCTCTCACCTCTCATATCCCTGTGTGTTACCTCTCTCACCTCTCATATCCCTGTGTGTTACCTCTCTCACCTCTCATATCCCTGTGTTACCTCTCTCACCTCTCATATCCCTGTGTGTTACCTCTCTCACCTCTCATATCCCTGTGTGTACCTCTCTCACCTCTCATATCCCTGTGTGTTACCTCTCACCTCTCATATCCCTGTGTGTTACCTCTCTCACCTCTCATATCCCTGTGTGTTACCTCTCTCACCTCTCATATCCCTGTGTGTTACCTCTCACCTCTCATATCCCTGTGTGTTACCTCTCTCACCTCTCATATCCCTGTGTGTTACCTCTCTCACCTCTCATATCCCTGTGTGTTACCTCTCACCTCTCATATCCCTGTGTGTTACCTCTCTCACCTCTCATATCCCTGTGTGTTACCTCTCACCCCTCATATCCCTGTGTGTTACCTCTCACCTCTCATATCCCTGTGTGTTACCTCTCTCATCACCTACTCTCATATCCCTGTGTGTTACCTCTCTCACCTCTCATATCCCTGTGTGTTACCTCTCTCACCTCTCATATCCCTGTGTGTTACCTCTCTCACCTCTCATATCCCTGTGTGTTACCTCTCTCACCTCTCATATCCCTGTGTGTTACCTCTCTCACCTCTCATATCCCTGTGTGTTACCTCTCACCTCTCATATCCCTGTGTGTTACCTCTTCTCACCTCTCATATCCCTGTGTGTTACCTCTCTCACCTCTCATATCCCTGTGTGTTACCTCTCTCACCTCTCATATCCCTGTGTGTTACCTCTCACCTCTCATATCCCTGTGTGTTACCTCTCTCACCTCTCATATCCCTGTGTTACCTCTCTCACCTCTCATATCCCTGTGTGTTACCTCTCACCTCTCATATCCCTGTGTGTTACCTCTCTCACCTCTCATATCCCTGTGTGTTACCTCTCACCTCTCATATCCCTGTGTGTTACCTCTCTCACCTCTCATATCCCTGTGTGTTACCTCTCTCACCTCTCATATCCCTGTGTGTTACCTCTCTCATCTCTCTCTGTGTTACCTCTCTCACCTCTCATATCCCTGTGTGTTACCTCTCTCTCACCTCTCATATACCCCTTGTACCTCTCCATCTCCCTGTTGTTACTCTCTCACCTCTCATATCCCTGTGTTACCTCTCACCTCTCATATCCCTGTGTTACCTCTCACCTCTCATATCCCTGTGTGTTACCTCTCTCACCTCTCATATCCCTGTGTGTTACCTCTCTCACCTCTCATATCCCTGTGTGTTACCTCTCTCACCTCTCATATCCCTGTGTGTTACCTCTCTCACCTCTCATATCCCTGTGTGTTACCTCTCACCCCTCATATCCCGTGTGTTACCTCTCTCACCTCTCATATCCCTGTGTGTTACCTCTCTCACCTCTCATATCCCTGTGTGTTACCTCTCACCTCTCATATCCCTGTGTGTTACCTCTCTCACCTCTCATATCCCTGTGTTACCTCTCACCTCTCATATCCCTGTGTTACCTCTCACCTCTCATATCCCTGTGTGTTACCTCTCTCACCTCTCATATCCCTGTGTGTGTTACTCCTCTCACCTCTCATATCCCTGGTGTGTTACCTCTCTCACCTCTCAATATCCCTGTGTGTTACCTCTCTCACCTCTCATATCCCTGTGTGTTACCTCTCTCACTCTCTTCATATCCCTGTGTGTTACCTCTCACCTCTCATATCCCTGTGTGTTACCTCTCATCATATCCCTGTGTGTTACCTCTCTTCACCTCTCATATCCCTGTGTGTTACCTCTCTCACCTCTCATATCCCTGTGTTACCTCTCTCACCTCTCATATCCCTGTGTGTACCTCTCTCACCTCTCATATCCCTGTGTGTTACCTCTCTCACCTCTCTTACCTTCTCACACCTCTCATATCCCTGTGTGTTACCTCTCTCACCTCTCATATCCCTGTGTGTTACCTCTCTCACCTCTCATATCCCTGTGTGTTACCTCTCTCACCTCTCATATCCCTGTGTGTTACCTCTCTCACCTCTCATATCCCTGTGTGTTACCTCTCTCACCTCTCATATCCCTGTGTGTTACCTCTCTCACCTCTCATATCCCTGTGTGTTACCTCTCACCTCTCATATGGTGTGTTACCTCTCTCACCTCTCATATCCCTGTGTGTTACCTCTCTCACCTCTCATATCCCTGTGTGTTACCTCTCACCTCTCATATCCCTGTGTGTTACCTCTCACCCCTCATATCCCTGTGTGTTACCTCTCACCTCTCATATCCCTGTGTGTTACCTCTCTCACCTCTCATCCCTGTGTTTACCTCTCTCACCTCTCATATCCCTTGTGTTACCTCTCACCTCTCATATCCCTGTGTGTTACCTCTCACCCCTCATATCCCTGTGTGTTACCTCTCTCACCTCTCATATCCCTGTGTGTTACCTCTCTCACCTCTCATATCCCTGTGTGTTACCTCTCTCACCTCTCATATCCCTGTGTGTTACCTCTCTCACCTCTCATATCCCTGTGTGTTACCTCTCACCTCTCATATCCCTGTGTGTTACCTCTCTCACCTCTCATATCCCTGTGTGTTACCTCTCTCACCTCTCATATCCCTGTGTGTTACCTCTCTCACCTCTCATATCCCTGTGTGTTACCTCTCTCACCTCTCATATACCTGTGTGTTACCTCTCTCACCTCTCATATCCCTGTGTGTTACCTCTCTCACCTCTCTCATATCCCTGTGTGTTACCTCTCACCTCTCATATCCCTGTGTGTTACCTCTCTCACCTCTCATATCCCTGTGTGTTACCTCTCTCACCTCTCATATCCCTGTGTGTTACCTCTCTCACCTCTCATATCCCTGTGTGTTACCTCTCTCACCTCTCATATCCCTGTGTTACCTCTCTCACCTCTCATATCCCTGTGTGTTACCTCTCACCTCTCATATCCCTGTGTGTTACCTCTCACCTCTCATATCCCTGTGTGTTACCTCTCTCACCTCTCATATCCCTGTGTGTTACCTCTCTCACCTCTCATATCCCTGTGTGTTACCTCTCTCACCTCTCATATCCCTGTGTGTTACCTCTCTCACCTCTCATATCCCTGTGTGTTACCTCTCACCTCTCATATCCCTGTGTGTTACCTCTCTCACCTCTCATATCCCTGTGTGTTACCTCTCTCACCTCTCATATCCCTGTGTGTTACCTCTCTCACCTCTCATATCCCTGTGTGTTACCTCTCACCTCTCATATCCCTGTGTGTTACCTCTCTCACCTCTCATATCCCTGTGTGTTACCTCTCTCACCTCTCATATCCCTGTGTGTTACCTCTCACCTCTCATATCCCTGTGTGTTACCTCTCTCACCTCAGATTGTCCCCATATGTTACCCCTTTTAACTCCCTGTGTACATTTGTATTACCACAATCACCTGCAATGTCCCTTTGTGTTATCTCTGTTACCTCCCATTGTCTCTTTGTGTCACTCCTCTCACCATCCATTGCCCTTTTATGTTATCTCTCTTCCCTACCATTGTCGCTTCGTGCTATCCTTCTCACACCCCATTTCCCCTTTGCGTTAAGTCTTCACCACTTATTTGTCTCTTTTTATCCCATGGTGCGTCCACCCCAACATCTCATTATGCCTTTGTCCTATCATTCTCTAGGTTGGAGGCCGTTGATGCCATAGTAGTTATCTGTTCCACAAGAACGCAGAAGCAGAAATTGGAATTAAAAGTAACTCTATCCTTAAAAACAGAGGGTCTAATCATCATTAACCCCTTTGTTTCCACCCTAAAGCACTCAAACTACTCCTCAAACTAGTTTTTTGAGTCTTCCAGTCGGGAACCAAAGTTTGTGAGTGCAGAATGGCGGCCATCGATTGACAGCCTTCACGGTGGAGATAGGATTTCTACATTGGAGTGCAGGGACACATTCTCCTATCATCAGGAACTTAAAAATGGCTTAAATAGTCTTGGTGGCCAGAATGTCCCTTTATAATTCTTTATTTTAGAATTTTTAGCAGAAACATCAAGAAATCAACAGTGTAAGTGAGCCACGCAGGGCCACATAACATCTGAGTAGCTACCGAGCCATAAAAATAATAAACACACAGGAACATAAAGCAATGGGTCACAAACGTAAAAGCAGGTAGATGGCATCGTGGCACCAAATCTCAACGGCGATGTCCCCGGCCGGAGACATCCATTACTCAGCCATAATAATAAAAAAAAAAAAAAAAGGTAAAGTAAAGAAAAATAATGCAAATGTCCACAGAGACGTCGCAGTAAAGAAATTAAAGATAAGGGAAAGGAGGTGGTTCAATGAGATATCAGAAGGGGGGGGTCATGCAAAAAAAAAATCAGCAGAATGTCGAAAAGCTGGGGGGAGGGGGTTATAGCGAAAGGCATCAAAAATGCTTCAGAAGAGTGAGAATGTCCAGAACGAAAGCGAGGGGGTCATCAACAAGTGTAAATGTCGCACGCGGGAGTCCACGAAAAAACTCAACCAGTGTCCCGGAAAGGTAACGGCGACAATGCAGGCAGGGAGAAGCCAAGCAGGCCCGGCCAGACAGCAGACTGAGGCATGGCAAAATAAATCAGGACCGGCCGGTCAGGCAAGCTCCTGCCGCGACCACCGCCAAGAGCGCGGGACAGGGCCGCAGGCATAGTCGGGGTAGGGGACAGCAAAAAAGCGTCAAACGGAGGTATCCTCGCGAATTCCACGTGGGAGAGGTCCGTTGCCTCCAGGCTCCGGTCGATGCCAACAGATGCCACCAGCACATCTGCCCGCTCCATCCGGGTGAGCGTTCCTCGGCAGATAGGCCCTTCAGAGACGCACAGCGGGGACAGCTCCATCGGCTCAACGGGCAGCCGCGCCGGGGGAGTCAGCTCCCCGCTCGCATCCTGCAGCACTCCGACCTCCTCCTCACATCCGCGTACCTCAGTGTCAGGCTGTTCGTCCCCAGATACACTGCTGTGTGAGGCCTCGACTTCCCGGCCAGAACGCAGCACAGCCATAACCCGGCGCACATCGCCTCGTGTCATCGGGCGTCCATCATCATCCAGCAGCTGCAGCAAGATGTCCAAAACGTCCGGGGGATGGGGGCCCTCCGTCTCCCCGGTCTTTGTCATGGCACTTCGCAGGTTCAGGGCACTTGCCGCAAGCCCGCCAGGAGACAACAGACGGCAGGATGTAGGCCGCAAGATGGCCGCCAGCACCACACTTCAGCCAGGGAAGATGACCAGCGAGCAAGTCTCTCTCGACCGGAGGGGGGGAAACGGGCTCCGGACAGCACACACCCGGTGGCCAGCCGCTCAGGAGCCCCCAGCAAAGGGTTTCAGTGGGTAAAACAAGCAAAAATAGCCCCAGGGAGAAAGGATCACCACGGAGCTCAAGCAGGATGCGACTGCTCCCTCCAGCAGCCGGCCACGCCCCCCCCAGAATGTCCCTTTAAATCAAGGGATGTGTTGACCTGTAGTATGGAAAAGCCAACAGGCCGAGAATCCTAGAAACTCATGTTCTCCAGCGCTTGTTATTGTCCATATTGAAAATTTGAGACGTGTCTCCCACTTTTCCTTGCAGTGCCTGGCTTTTACAGATGGGACTTTGTTGGCTCCAAAACCACTTGTGAAAATCCAGACCTCTTCCGCAGGTTTAAGTCAAGATTCTCAAACCGCAGACACAGGGGCGGCGTGCCCGGCTAACACGGTAAAATATGATGTTTCCACCCACCATAGATGGCATTTCGTGGGTGTACTCAGTAAACCGGATTATAACTCCTGAGTTTCTAGTTAATTTGATATTATAGTGAAGCTGTGACAGTATAATGCTAGCGATAATCAAGTAATAACGCCGAATGGTACTGAGACATTATCAGGAAAAAGTGTATAGTACAGGTCTATGAACCAGAGCTTACACTCTAAATCAAAGCATATGTTTTTTAAACACAGCAGGTACCACAATTGCAGTAATGTTGATTTTTTTTTTATTTATTTTTTTATACTTCAGGAAATCCTAACCATTCTCCAGAAAGTGATAGAAGGCTTAAAGGAGGAGAGGTGGCAATATGCAGGTAGGAAATTCAGAGAAAACCATAGATTGTTTTCTGACATGGCCGAGTAACTCCACATAGGCCGATCTTCATCTCATGCATGGCGTTTACCAGAAATTGTCTTTTTCTAATGGAGATATCTTTACAAAAAACAGAGGACAATGACACATCAATATATTGATTATTATTTGATATATATTATATTATTACTTAATCACTAAGCAGGTTTTTTTTACGATTGGGACTTTTGCTCTAATTAGCATAATTATTTATATATACCATATCGACAGGTATCCTGGGTGCCAGGATTATATTGACCAGAAGAGGCCCTATTGTTCTTGGGCTAAAATGCAGCTTTCAAGATATGGAGAGTCAGGTGAATGAACTTTTTTTTTACAAGAAAGGTCCTCATATTAATAATATTAATAGTGTGAGAGAAACCATGATTAAACCCACTTTATATGCTGGTGCTTTAAAAATTACAGATATATATATATATATATATATATTAATATTTCCATCCTCCTGAATTACTCCATCGATACCGTGTGTTGATTAGAGATGTTTCGGACCGTTTTTGTTTCGATTCAGTGATTCAATTCGAAATTTTGGATCGATTTCGAAATTTCAGATCAATTAGAAATTTCGGGTCGAATTTCGAATTGATATAAAAAAAAAATTATTGTTATTTTTTTTTTAAAAAAAAAAATGCTCGAGATCCTCAAAAATCTAAAAATAAAAAGATTCTTTACTGCAGAATATTCTAGGCAACGGTTTGTTAGATATTGAATTAAAACGGGAATATTCGGATCAAGGTGTGGGAAATGTTTCACCAACAAGGTGTGGGAAATGTTGAATCCCATAGGCTTCAATGTTAAAAATATTCCCGTTTTTAATTCAATATCTAATAAAATGTTGCTTATAATATTCTGCAGTAAAGAGTCTCTTTTATTGTTAGACTTTTTTTAGGATCTTTTGAGCATATTTTTTTCCTTATATATCAATTCGAAATTTGACCCAAAATTTCTAATCGACCCGAAATTTCGAATTGATCCGAAATTTTGAATTGTCCAAAATTTTGAATTGAATGACTCGAAATTTCAAATCGATCCCAAAATTTTGTGTGGTCGACATTTCGGATTCGGGATGCCCACGGAAGCACAAAAATGGTAAATTTCGTAGGAAAAACGAATCTGTACAAAACGAATTGCACATCCTTAGTGTTGATACATTGTTATTTGCAACTTTATTGGTGGGGTGCTGCCCTATGTGCCCCAGTGACTGAGCCTCCACTGTTTAAAGTTTAATATACTGTAGTGGGGGCTGGTGAAGGTCTACGGTGAAGGGAGAACTAAAATTTAACTTTACAAGCTGAGCATGTCTAAAGCGGCCCTATCTGGGGCAGATTTCGAACAATTTAATCTGCCTCAATGGTCGAAACCAGGTCCTTTTTCTGCCGATTTTGGTCTATTTTTCTGTTCGGGATTTTTAGACACGGGTATACCAGCATGTTGATTCCTGACAAAAGTTCAGATCGAGTATCCTCTCTCGCGGCTATACTTTTCAGTGGAAATATAGGCTTTAGCGATTCAGTTCAGTTTATCGGTATGTCGATTTCCGAAAAAATGACAACTGTTGAAAGGTGCTGATAAATTGGATATACATTAATTTCTGGTTACTGATTATTGGTAATAAGACACAATTTCCGCACAGGTTGTCCTGCCGCTCCTACAGTCTGATCTTTACGAGGTGGTTCAAGCAGCGATTGATGGCAGGCTGGGCGCGTGCCTCCCGGTATGGGCTCATGGGAAATATAAGCAGCATACTGAGTACTCGGAGAGGAACAAAATCAAATGTGAGACTATTTAATTTTCTGTACCGACTCGACTACATGCGTGTTTAACTTCTGCATTATCTCATGTTTGTGCTCAATTTAAAAAAAGGAAAATAAATAACCTGACACATTACACAGGTTCCTGTCCACCCACCAGCCAGGGGATCACATTTAATCACATTAAAAGTCAGAACATCTGCTATTAAATTTATATTACCTTTTATCACCTCCACAGGCCGTACACGGTGTCTATAAAGAAACAATGATGACAACATAAGAGAAAAAATCATGACTAGGCCCAGGACTGGCCGGTGGAATTAATCTGCAGAGCTCTACTTAAGGCTAGGGTCAGACTGAGGCAGTGCGAACGCGCGTTCTGGCGCACTTAATCACGGCCGCACTAGCAGCAGATGCCGGGCAATGACGGCCAATATACGATGTACGGTCGCACAAAAGTCCGGCTGCGCAACGCAAGTGGAAAATGAACGCATTTTTTCGAGAACGTTAAACCACTAGTACTGACGTACAGAGTGCGCTGCGTCCGCTAGAGGCGTGTGTGCGTGAATTGGAGACATCAGACGCTGCTAATGTCCGGCCAACATAACGTCCAGATGCAAGAAGTGTTTTATTGATGATCCGTACAAAATCACAGATGAAACTGCGCATAGTATGACCGCTATTGCGTATTCCGTGAAAAAATACGTCCATTCTTCGAACGCACATTTTCACGGACAACGTGAAAAATGCGTTAGTCTGACCCTAGCCTTAATAGTTGCAGTTATTATATAAGTATTATATATATTATATATTAATATATTATATTAAGTACCCCTCCTTTCAATGAAAGGGACATGATAAAAAAAAAAAACTAACAGAACACCTGGATATCTAATTCTGCAGCATTTTCTTTTTGCAGCTAAACAGTTTCCAGTGACAGATTGTGTGACGTGGCCGGTCCCGTCTCTTGTTCCAAATAAAATCAGAGAGCGTCAGATTAAACCTATTTTAAATTGTGTTTTCCTCAGACAGTCCCGTCCTGCTCTGTGTGAACCTGCACCGGCTTAATCGGATTTGTTTAGACGGCCCCAGGCAAAGCCAGTATTGTCTGAACATTACTAAGAATGCCCGGAATTGTCTGGACATACCTAAGCATGCCCAGGATTGTCTGGACACACCTAGACATGCCCAGGATTGTCTAAACACACTTAAACATGCCCAGGATTGTCGGTGCACACCAAAACATGCTCAGGATTGTCTGAACACACTTAAACATGCCCAGGATTGTCGGTGCACACCAAAACATGCCCAGGATTGTCGGTACACACCAAAACATGCCCAGGATTGTCTGAACACACTTAAACATGCCCAGGATTGTCTGAACACACCAAAACATGCCCAGGATTGTCGGTACACACCAAAACATGCCCAGGATTGTCTGAACACACTTAAACATGCCCAGGATTGTCGGTGCACACCAAAACATGCCCAGGATTGTCGGTACACACCAAAACATGCTCAGGATTGTCTGAACACACTTAAACATGCCCAGGATTGTCGGTGCACACCAAAACATGCCCAGGATTGTCGGTACACACCAAAACATGCCCAGGATTGTCTGAACACACTTAAACATGCCCGGGATTGTCTGAACACACCAAAACATGCCCAGGATTGTCGGTACACACCAAAACATGCCCAGGATTGTCTGAACACACTTAAACATGCCCAGGTTTGTCTGAACACACTTAAACATGCCCGGGATTGTCTGTACACACCAAAACATGCCAGGTGTTTTAAAAACAAACCTGGGGATGTTTAGGTATGTCCAGACAACACCGTGTTGTCTGGACATACCTAAACATCCCCAGGGTTGTCTGGACACACCAAAACATGCTCAGGGTTGTCTGGACACACTTAAAGGGATATGCAACGCTAGAATTTTTTTTTACAGTTAAATCTTTTATACCAATAGACAAACTAAAATAAATTAAATAAAAGTTTTAAAAATGTGTAAAATATATTTATTTTCTTGCTTTAAACTCTGTCATTTCATCTTCTCCGGTGACGCCCCTCAGCTAGGGGTGTTTCTTAAGCTCCCACTTCCTGTTTATTCCCTGCCCACTACTCCACCCATCAAAGCTTCACATGGACTAGCACAAGCTGTGCACGTGAAACCCTGTGCACGCTCGGAACCCCAGACTGGGGAAAAAGAGGAACTGAATAGAATATTAGTCATCTCTGCAACTGTGAAAGCGAAACATACACACCCGCCGACTCACTCACCCACTGACACGATCACTTGCGCTCTTTCATGGTTTACATACTTACTGTCTCATTCAGACTCCCTCACATAGTCACTCTCTCTCACACTCTTCTTGTGCTGTCTGTCTCTTGTGTGCACACTCTCTCGCTGCACCTTTTCTTGCGCTTTCTCTGATTTGTCTTGCCGTCTTTCTCTCTTTACCATTTCTTGCTGTGTCTGTGTGGTCTTTTTTTTCTGAAATTCTTTATTTTTAGGTTTTTCAAGGTGACAATAGGAGACTGACCAAAAATAAGACCACACAGGGCCAACACAAGAAACTGTAAAAATACAGAAACTGCATATCATTCCTCAAGAAAGTACTATAATGAAAATAATAAAGACAACAATTATAATATGAAGGAGCGAAAAATGCTGAAATCTCACGAAAAGAAACTAAAAGGAGGGGAGGTCAAAAAGGCAAATAATCTAAAATCCCATGGGTATAGGCAAAAGAGATCTATGCAGCGATCCTGCCCCTTAGCCCAGGTCCAGCGAAACAAGGGAAGACCCCCCCCCCCCCCGTGATTGAGGCCAGGCGGCGTCTGGAGAGGGGAGAGGCCCAGGGACCGCAACAGATGCCATGCCGCCACAGGAGTGGACACCAAATGTGACAGGTTATCATGAGAGATATGCTTAGATCCCGCCACCACCCAACGATATGGAACCCCACTGCTCCTCAAAAAAGCAGATATCTCCCGTAATTGCCTCCGAGCAACGAGCGTAAAAAATGGAAGGTCAATATAAAGTGTTAACTAAAGGTCCTCAAAAAGTATCGGGGCCCAGGCAACCGGGTTTGATAGGCAACCGACGTTTATCCATCTCCTCCACGGCGATCGCAAGCACATCATGCGGGGACTCCACTGGGGCCATTGCCGCCTTCTGTAGCTGAGCATGCCGAAAAAGAAGGGTAGTCCCTGTCGGTGTCCCCATGACATGTAATACAAATTTATTGACATATGCCAGTAAGGCATCAGCAACGATCGTCTCCGGGATCCCCCTAATCCAAACATTCTTCCTGCGGGGCTGAACCACTGTAGCCGCCACCGCGCCGGTAAGCAGCGACACCTGGTTCTGTAAGGCCTCCATTTGCGGCGTAAGGAGGGCCTTCGTCGCCGCAGCCTCCTCAACACGTGTCTCAACAGCCGACAGCCACCCCTTAACAGTCACCAATTCCATCTTCATGGAGGCGAAATCGGCACGCAACATCGCCCTCATCTCCCCCATCGTTTCTCCCCGCAGTCGCCGAATATCTCCTTCCGTGAAGGGCAGTAATCCGCGGGTGACCGGGGAACCACCTGGTACCTCAGCCATCGTACGTGCCACCATCGGTTTCGAGGCACAAGGGCCATCAGTCGACTGCTTCACCTTCACTGGGTCTCACATTTACTTTATTTAAATATCCCATTTACTTGCTTTTTATGCCTGCTGAATGACACTACTGACTCGTTCAAAAGGCATTACACATTTTATAAAGGCACACTAGCAAAGCATGCATGTCCCTTTAAACATGCACAAGATTGTCTGGACACACCTAAACACGCCCGGTATTGTGTATTGTCTAGAACTACCTAAACATGCCCGGTGTTTTCTCAATATACCTAAACAAATATACCCAAGACCACTGGCGTACGGAGCCTGTTCCATTAGGGTGTGCACCCATAGAGTATTTATTAACTGAAAACTTATGTTTAGAAGATTTTACACAAAATTCACCCAACATTAGGACTCAAGGACTTCTGGCCAGCCGCACAGCCCGAGGCAGCCTGCTTCCTCGGAGCAATGCGGTTTGTGCTGCAATCGCGCACAGACCGCATTCCCGCAGAGCTCCACTGCTCAGTGACTCTGAGTTCAGCACACGCTGATGACATCATCAGTGTGCGTCGTACGCTCATGACGTCATCAGCGTGCGGTGCGGGAACTCACTGCCACTCAGGAGCCAGCGTGAGAGGAGCCTGGGTCTCTCCCACCCCGACAACCAGGGAGACATGCCCGGCCTTCTCAGCATGGCTCAGCAGTGCCCACTGGACCACCAGGGAGCAATGACCCCCCCTCTCACACCGCTGCCCACCAGTGATTTGGCCCCCTCCCTGAACAAAGGTAAGCAGGAGAGGGGGCATTAATTTATATATATTAATAATTTTTACTTTATTGTTCAAATTTAGTACTAAATTAATTTTTATTTAAAATGCATACATAAAATTTTATAATTTTGAAAATTTTAACCCTTTTGCTGCTGAGGCTTTTCCCGCCCCTGTGCTGAGGTCATTTTTACCGGTTTTGCTCATCATGTTTAAACGTGTTTTGAAGGCTTATTTTAGTATATGACCCAGACATATTATATATCGTTCTTTCCGTCAGACTCGGCAGATTCATAATATGTCATTATTATATGTATATGTCATGACCTGTCTATATATTATAACAAAAAATGCAATAAAATATGATTTTTCAATAATTTACAATGTGTAAAGTGTTTTTTATTTCACATTTTAACATGCGAGTAATTGCGGTTATATTTTGTATGGGGTGCGCTTGTTAAAAAAATTAGAGATGGGGTCTCGTTACATTTTTTTTGGGGGGAAATTACACGATTTTTAACAAACGCACCGCATACAAAAATCGTTAGTGCAGCATCATTGTTCACATTATAATTGAAATGGGAACAATATTGCTGCATTAACAAACCAAAAAAAAGAAAAAAACTTGTTTATTTTTTTTTTATAATTTTTTTTAAAATATATATTTTTTTTTATTTTTAATTTTTTTTTTTACAAACTTTTTCACATTCGTGTTTGGTATCGTTGGAACGGCCATGGCCGATCCAACAATACCAAACTTTAACCCCTAGCTGCCACGGATCGGGAGAGAGGGGGTTCATTGGAACCCCCTATCTCCACCATTGGTGGCAGCTAGGGGTTAACTCCAGGACTGGCGTCATCGTGCTATGCACGATGACGCCAGTCCTCAGGGGGAGTTCCCGGAGGCTTGGCCGACATCCAAGATGTCGGCCAGCTCCGGGAAAGGATCACGAACCGGCGCTTTTCAGCGCCGATTCGTGATCCGGCTCCCCAGGGGTTAATGCCAGGTACCATTTGGAAGGGCAGGCTGTGCCCTTCCAAACGGTGCCTGGGTTAACCCCCGCAACGCCGCCGATCGGGAGGGAGAGAGGTCCGAAGGACCTCCCCCCCTCCCTTTCAGGCGCCTCCTCCGCACATGCGGGGGGCGCCTGAATTAGGCGTCATCGCGCCCCCGCGATGACACCTAATTACTCCAGCGGCGGTTCCGGATGCTGGGCTGACATCGAGGATGTCAGCCCGCACCGGGGGGGCCAGCGATCGGCCGGAACCCGGCCCGAACGCTGGCCCCAAAGGCAGGACGCGCTCAGCGCGTCCACCGCATGGAACGTGACATGCGGTTGGACGTGCTGAGCGCGTCCGCCGCAGCGAAGTGGTTAAAATAATCTATATTTTTTATATATTAATATTTAAATATAGTATGTTTATTTTAAGAGTATTAATATATAATTTATATTTATTTTAGTGTAATTACTTTTTACCTTGCATTTTAATTGAAAATACTATTAGTTTAATTGCTGTAGAGCTCTGTGATACGCTCAGAGTTTTGTTGCTGTGTAGCTCTGTGATACAGTAACGTGCGCTGTGTATGAGCGTATCACAGAGCTACACAGCAATAAAACTCATGCTCATACACACTGCATATTTCTATGAGTTTTATTGCTGTGGAGCTCTGTGATACAGTCATACACACTGCACGTTACTGTGTGTTTGATTACTGTGGAGCTCATATACAGTACACCCATATACACTGCACATTACTGTTAGTTTTATTACAGTGGATTCTGTGATATAGTGTCGGATTATTATTCAATAAGAAACTTAAACGAGATACAAATATCAATCGTTTAGATTTCCTAGAAATTCTCCTAAATTCTTTTAATTGTCTGTGTTTTGCTTTAAAGAATACACTAACCAATAATCGGATAAAAATATATATATTTATTACGTATACAAAAAAGTTTCAAATCTCATATCATAATCAAAGATTTATAATCAACCACAACATCCATCGGCACAGACACTAGCTTCTCAAAATATGTATCTCCTGTTAGTAACTGCATATATGTTAATATCATTTACCTTATCAGTTAGTAACTATACACAAATGGTTAATAAACATTTCTGCATAACGAAAACAATTAACATGTATTTCCCAGCAAACCAATGTTTAACAAGCTAGATCTTGTAGAGATATATGTATCTCTCTATGCTACATGGATCAACAAAAGATGAGCTATCACTTATTCTATTTCTAGAATGATAAGTAATAAAAACTTATTTAGTGAATCCTCCCCTTAATATCGAGAATTAAGCTTCTAATCTTCTGCTTCTTATATTGCAGTTATATAATTCCTTGCTTATTAATTTCAATCACAGTAATTTCCAAATTCAATATATATCTGTATATCATTTTTGCAACAGTTTCTTTGGGATAAAACCTTATATCCGATTCTTCTTCATATCTCTATCTGCAGACTTAGAAATATTTTGAAGACTCTGGATCTAACAGTAATCTGAGATATCTCAGTTTATCTATTGCAAGAAATACTATAGATATATATAATTAATGTTTTTGGAATATGTGAAAATTATCAATGTAGATATTCAATGCATGTGAGTTAGAGGTGTGGACCTAAATATCTTGAGTGCATTGTGTGTTGGAATCATCTTAATGCCTTGGGTGTTGGAATGATCTGAAGTGCGTTGTGTCCTGGAAATCTGAATGAATTGTAAAGTACAGTACAGCTCCAATTATAGTCAATTTAACGTCACTGACAATCTGCCCTTTTCATTTAAATTACATTCTTTATATTAATATAATATTTACTATGCCTCAAGAGGGCAGTGTTGCTCTTCAAATTAATTCCACCATTTAATTTTTATATATTTTATCTCAGGTCAAAAGATCAATCTGACTTAACAAAGACCCTATTTTCAATCCTACAGGGTTATCCAAAGAGATCCGAATTGCTTGAGCTTGAGAAAGGTAACTGAACGCTGAAAATCAGCGTTCGGTTACCTTACTTGGCCATTCGGCTATCCAGAGAGCAGGCAATTCGCCAAATCCTTGCGAATTGCCTGCACATACGGTACCTGTTCGGTGCCTGTTCGAGGGCAGTGAAATCCCCATGAAAAAGCACTGCTTCGGATATTCAGAGAACAAAAACCAGCAGTGAAATGTTCCCGAAATGCCCTGCCATTCGGTGGTTTAATTCGGCAAGTTTATTCAGGAGAATCCCATAGGCTTCAATGTTAAAAATATTCCCATTTTTTAATTCAATATCTAATAAACCGTTCATTATAAAATTCTGCAGTAAAGAGTCTCTTTATTTATAGATTTTTTAGGATATCTTAAGCATTTTTTTTTTTTAAAGTTTACTTATTTTTTCTGTAACAGCCCTTTTTATTATCATTCCCCGTACCTCATATGCAAATTTCAGACATTTTCGCTCAGTAGTTTCTTTGCAAACAGCGTTTCACTTTTCAATCATTCATGCAAACTGTTTTCCTAATTTATTCACTTCGCTCTGTCTGCAGTGTCGGATTTTTCCGGCGGCTTCGCTGCCTGTGATCGGCTCCTGCTCGGGTTTTTCTGGCGTCTTCGACGGGTTAATCCAGATGTTTTTGGCGTGCATTCGCCGGGTTTTGCGGTTCGTTTTCGTCGGGTTTGCGGTAGCTTTTCCCTGCAATTCAGGGACCCTGTGGTGCTTGCTGAATACACCGCAGGGTCATCGAAATGGGATCGACAAAAGGAACCGAATTGAAGAGAACGAAAAGTCACCGAACGTGCGGTGACTTTTCGAATCTCTTTGAATTACCCTGCTAGACTTTGGGTCTCTCCTGTCAAAGTTAAATTAATATCTCTACTCCTCTTTTCATTCAAAAACTTGTTAAAACAAACCAAGAAATTTAAATATGACGTGTCTGGCACTTAGCTCAGCATTATATCACATAAAGACATTTTATCGTTTGTAACATCATATCTGGCATTTATAGAAAAAAAACCTCTTAAGTTTCACCTAGCCATGAACTATTTAAAAAAATCTCTGTCCATTTCTAAAACTAGGGAAAATTGAAAAAGAAAGACTTTACAAAAAAAACAAGATGGCTACAGGCATCCATTTTAATTTTTTCCATTAATATACCCAACAATAGTAATCTGTAGTGTGTATGAGCATCTCACAGAATCCACAGTAATACAACTAATAGTAATAAAACTCATGCTCATACACACTAAGCATTACTGTGAGTACTCACAGTAATGTTTAGTGTGTATGAGCATGAGTTTTATTGCTGTGGAGCTCATATACATCGCATATTACTATTAGTTTTATTACTGTGGATTCTGTGATATGCTCATACACAACGCACATTACTGTGAGTTTTATTGCTATGTACGCCCGTATAGGTGTGTAGGGTGTGTATATACAGTGGTTTGGGTATAGGGGTCAGTGGTGTATTTTGGCCTAGGCCGACAAGGCCTAGGCTTAGGGCGGCACTTTCCAGGGGGCTGCGGCCCGCACCGGGTGGCACCACCCCGGAATTTTTTTCCTTTTTTTTCTTTTTACTTTTGCAAAGTATTTTACCAGGAAGGATACATTAAGATTTCACTAATTTTCAATTATGTCCTGGGTAGGCAAGGCCTAGGGTTTCACTCCAGGGGGCAGCAAAAAACCTCACCACTAAATGGGTTACTCACAGAGGACTGAAATGACGCCAACATTTTGGTGTTCTGTAGTTCCCTGCACTTCGGGGAATAACATTTCCCTACCCTGCAGTGAATTCACCATTCACCGCAGGGTCCCCAAAGTGCAGGGAGTCGGCCACTGAATGCTGCCACCGCAAACCCGTGGCCTGCTGTTTTCAAAAGAACTACTGAACAAAAATGTCTGGAATTTACATATAATAGCCTATAATTGATAATAAAAAGTTCTGTTACAGAAAAAAGAAAAACCGCTATTAAAAAAAAGGGGGGGGGAATTTTGCCCAAAAAAATCAGAAAAATGACTAAAAGGTACTAAAAAAAAATCAATAAAGACTTTTTACTGCAGATTAAAATAATAAATGGTTTATTAGATATTGCATAAAAACGGGAATATTTTTAACATTGAACATTTCACATTAACATTTCACTGCCATTTCTCTGCTGTTTGGTGTTCTCTGAATAGATTAACCATTACTTCTCTATGGGGATTTGCCCTGCCTTCAAACAGCACCGTACTTGCTGGCAGTTCGCCAAACTTGTGTGTGAGCATATCACAGAGCAGTGGTGTACTTGGGGGAGTGGCGGGGGACGGGCCGCCCCAGGTACCAGTGATTATTGGGGTGTCATTAGGGGGTACTAGGAGGTGCCACTGTCACTGTGTGTCAGCTTTGAGCTGTGTTCTCAAACAACGAGCAGCGGAGCAGGGCGTTTGCATAAGGAACAAAATTGAATAGAATAAAAAAAAACTCTCCTCCCTCCATAGCTCCTCCCCTGCCCCGCAGCAGCTTTAGGAGAGGGGAGGGGGATGTGATTTGTGTGCAGAGAGAGAAGATGACAGTAAACGGCAGGTAAAGGGGGGTATGAGCAGAATATGAAGCCCTGTCTGCTTACTGCTGTTTAAAGTGGACCTTTCCTTAACCAGCACTGCAGTGATAGAAATTTGTCGTTGAGCTGCCTGGCTCCTGGTGAGGCTGCGTGCGTGCAGGTCACGCGGTCCGGCCAGTCAGGTGGTACTGAGTCTTAGTACCACCTGACTGGCTGAACCACGTGACACGCACGCACGCAGCTGCCCGCCCTTTCATTAACACGGACTCTCACTCTATTCTGGACTGAACACCCACCGGGAAGGGAAATAAAGTCATTGTGCACCCTCTGGCAATGGCACCCCACTGCTGACAAGAGGGCTCCACGCACAGGCACAGCCGTGATCCTAACTTGGCCTGGAGGGACCTCCTGCTGAGTCTGTACACAGTCCCTGCTGACTCGGCACATAGCCCTACCGCGGACGGAGGCCGGTAAATATAGAATAAATAATTGCTGTGTGCTCATATTCACTCGGTTTGCTGGGAGTTTTATTGCAGTGGATTCTGATGCACTCATACACACCGCACATTGCATTGCTGGAATTTTTATTGCTGTGGATTCTGATGCACTCATTCACACCGCACATTGCATTGCTGGAATTTTTATTGCTGTGGATTCTAATACGCTGACACACACACCGCACATTGCATTGCTGGGAGTTTTATTGCTGTGGATTCTGATACACTGACACACACCAAACATTGCATTGCTGGGAGGTTTATTGCTGTGGATTCTGTGATACGCACATACACACTGCATATTACTGTGAGTTTTATTGCCCTAGAGCTCTGGGATACGCTCGTACACACTGCACATTACTGTGAGTTTTATTGCTGTGCAGTTCTGTGATATGCTCATACACAGTGCACATTTCTGTGGGTTTTATTGCTGTGCAGCTCTGATATGCTCATACACAGTGCCCATTTCTGTGGGTTTTATTGCTGTGCAGCTCTGTGATACGCTCATATGCAGTGCATGTTTCTGTGGATTTTATTATTCAACCAATTAGAGCGGCTGTGATCCAGTATACTTGACATGCGTGACTGTTCTTTGTAAAAATGCTTGAATTTAAACATTTCATAATTGTATTTATCTCAATAGATACATTTGAAATGGTATACAAAATATGTATAATACAAGTAGGCACTTGGTATCCACTTTTAATAGAAAGAGAGGAAAAGGCGGAGCTTAAAGAGGAAGGGTGGGGATTAACCAGGAAGGGGTGCCTCAAATTTAAATTAGGGGGTGCACGAGTTTAGTCAGGCCTAGGGCAGCAGAAAACCTAAATACACCACTGATAGGGGTACATATCAAGGAGTGTATAAATATGTGTGTGTGTTTCTGTATCGCAGTAGATGAAAGTGGGCTGCTCAACTTAAAAAGCCCGGGCCTATTTTTTGTCCCAATCCGGGCCTGGTCTGGGCGCACCCTGCACACTCCCTGTGCACGCCTATGCCCAAAACTGCCTGGACTGGATTAATAGTGTTTGATATTCCCTGTCTTTACCTAAATACGGTTATTATTGACTGACCATACCTAATCCTGACAATTATTGTCTAGGCTTTTTTTTTATTAAAAAAAACCCACAAGTTTAGTAATATCAGGAAATACTTAAACATTGTCTAGAAGCACCTAAACGTGCCTCGATTTGAACATTTTCAGTAGGGATGAGCCGAACATACCCCGAGTTCGGTTCGAGCCCGAACCCGAACTTCCCATTTGTTCGGGTCCGAACCCAAACCCGAACCCCCATGCAAGTCAATGGGGCTGAAAATTCGTTTTTTTTAGAGTGCCCTCCAAGAGGGCATATATGCTACATATTTGCCATAAAAGGTGTATGGGGTCCGGGTAGTGCCCTGGGGGACAGGAAACAAGGCCAAAAAGTTTTAAAAAAAACGTTTTTAAAGGGACAGTTATTTCCATGAAATAAGGGTTAAAAATAAAAACCAAAAATTCCTTCAAATATCGTGCCTAGGAGGTCCCCATAACCTGCCTGTGAAGTGGCGGATTTCTAGGATGTATAGAAACACTTAAAAACAAATAAATGACGTTTCATATGACGGTAAATGCTTTTCCTTTAATCTATCCATAAACAACTGCTTGGGGCGGCAGCCTGTATGAAAAGACATTTTAGGATGCGCAGAAAAAGTTTAGTGTTTTTTTGGGCTAAATTATTGTGAAACTTATGCAGGCTTTGGATGAAAGTAACAATAGGTGCTTTAAAATTGGGCTTTTAGCGTCGGCAACAGTGCGGTCACACCGTAACCCCTCTGTGGATATGAATCTGATACAGGCGTCAATGGCAGTGCACCCAGATATTGTGCCTTTAGTGCTAGGCATGCAAGTACTATCATACAGTAACCCCTCTGTGGTATTGTGGAAGAGTGCAGGGGTGGACCATGTGGTCCTATATTGAAAAGTTTTTTATCTGTTAATGGGCGTCAGTGCACCCAGATATTGTGCCTTTAATGCCAGGCCAGCAAGTATCATCATACAGTAACCCCTCTGTGGTATTGTGGAAGAGTGCAGGGGTGGACCATGTGGTCCTATTTTGAAAAGATATGCATCTGGTTAAGGCGTCAGTGCACCCAGATATTGTGCCTTTGGTGCCAGGCCAGCAAGTATCATCATACAGTAACCCCTCTGTGGTATTGTGGAAGAGTGCAGGGGTGGACCATGTGGTCCTATATTGAAAAGTTTTCGATCTGGTAATGGGCGTCAGTGCACCCAGATATTGTGCCTTTAATGCCAGGCCATCAAGTATCATCATACAGTAATCCAAGATCCCCTACGCCATCACGATCCCTAAGTCCTGTGTCTCCTCTCTCCACAGGTAGGACATTATCACCCATTATTCAGACACCCACATCTCATCTGATCGCCTGCATACTTTTGCTGGTAGGACATTATCACCCATTATTCAGACACCCACATCTCATCTGATCGCCTGCATACTTTTGCTGGTAGGACATTATCACCCATTATTCAGACACCCACATCTCATCTGATCGCCTGCATACTTTTGCTGGTAAGACATTATCACCCATTATTCACAGACACCCACATCTCATCTGATCGCCTGCATACTTTTGCTGGTAAGACATTATCACCCATTATTCACAGACACCCACATCTCAACTGATCTCCTGCATACTTTTGCTGGTAGGACCCCCAGTATTCGCAGGCACCCACATTATAACGTTTCCTTGTTTTTTTTCTGTTTATTTATTTTTGTTTTTCTCCACCATGTGCTTTGCTAATTAGCATGTGAATCTCCTGCCCTATTGACACAGCCCATCCAGCTTCAGGTGTTTGCATTTAGGCAGTTAAAAAGTAAACAGTCCGCCCTTTATAACATTTAAGACCAGCTCCACTGAGCCTTGGCTCTTGTGACATCCCCAAGTGGCATTCTTAAGTGGACGCGCAGAGTGATTCCTGGAGTTAAGTGGCATTCTTAAGTGGAAGCGCAGAGTTGATTCCTGGAGTTAAGTGGCATTCTTAAGTGGACGCGCAGAGTTGATTCCTGGAGTTAAGTGGCATTCTTAAGTGGACGCGCAGAGTTGATTCCTGGAGTTAAGTGGCATTCTTAAGTGGACGCGCAGAGTTGATTCCTGGAGTTAAGTGGCATTCTTAAGTGGACGCGCAGAGTTGATTCCTGGAGTTAAGTGGCATTCTTAAGTGGACGCGCAGAGTTGATTCCTGGAGTTAAGTGGCATTCTTAAGTGGACGCGCAGAGTTGATTCCTGGAGTTAAGTGGCATTCTTAAGTGGACGCGCAGAGTTGATTCCTGGAGTTAAGTGGCATTCTTAAGTGGACGCGCAGAGTTGATTCCTGGAGTTAAGTGGCATTCTTAAGTGGACGCGCAGAGTTGATTCCTGGAGTTAAGTGGCATTCTTAAGTGGACGCGCAGAGTTGATTCCTGGAGTTAAGTGGCATTCTTAAGTGGACGCGCAGAGTTGATTCCTGGAGTTAAGTGGCATTCTTAAGTGGACGCGCAGAGTTGATTCCTGGAGTTAAGTGGCATTCTTAAGTGGACGCGCAGAGTTGATTCCTGGAGTTGCGGGACTGGAGGAAGGAACTGCAAGGCCCAATTTTACTCTGGGTAAACGCACGTCTATATCATGCTTTCTCTCACGCTTCTGCTCTTTACTTCTACCTTTCTCCTTAAATGGAACTCCTGCCCCTCTACCACCGACCCCTACACTATCTGCATCTCTCCCTCCCTCCTCTCGTCCCACATGATGGCCTCACATGAGCTCCTTTGTTTCCTCAGAACATGGTCTCCCTCTAACTCTCGTGCTGCCAATCACTCCCACAAATCCCATTCCCACCTTCTCTTTCTCACCTTCCTGCTGTTACTCTATTCAGGTGACATATCCCCTAACCCTGGCCCCACAACATATCCAATACTTCCATCTCATCCTATCTCCATCGCACATAAATCACCTCCTGCAAGCCCAGCAACCTCATTCCCATAATCCCTCAGCGCCTGTCCTCTTTCTCCTGCGCCCTCTGGAACGCTCGCTCTGTGTGCAACAAACTCACAGCAATCCATGACCTCTTCCTTTCAAACTCCTTCAACCTCCTAGCTTTAACTGAAACCTGGCTAACTCCCTCTGACACGGCCTCCGTTGCTGCTCTCTCACATGGCGGTCTACACTTGAGCCATACCCCAGACCGGGTGAGAGAAATGGTGGTGGGGTCGGAATCCTGCTCTCTCCCACCTGCACCTACCAGCATCTCCCTCCACCTCCATCCCTCTCCTTCTCCTCCTTCGAGACACACTGCATCCGCCTGTTCTCTCCTCTGGCTCTCAGGGTGGCAGTCATCTACCGCCCACCGGGACCAACCTCCCAGTTCTTTGACCACTTTGCTACCTGGCTTTCTCACTTCCTGTCTTCTAATCTTCCATGCCTAATTCTCGGCGACTTCAACATTCCCATTGACTATCCTTCCGCCCCTGCTGCCTCCAAACTTCTTTCACTCACATCCTCCCTTGGACTCACACAATCCTCCCTCCTCCCTACCCACCGCGATGGTCACGCTATTGACCTTGTCTTCTCCAACCTCTGCTCCATTTCTGAGTTCAACTGTCGCCCTTTCCCCATCTCTGACCACCACCTTCTCTCTTTCAACCTATCTGGACTTCCTAAACACCCTGCTCCCCCACCCCGCACACACACTCGCAGAAATCTACATGCTGTGGACCCCCATCAATTCTCCAACCTACTTCACCACCTCCCTCATACCTCATCCTTCACCTGCCCTGATGCTGCCACTAATCACTACAACACTACTCTTATCTCTGCTCTAGACACTCTTGCTCCTCTTCGACTCTGTAAGGCCCCACGCCGCCAGCTTCAGCCCTGGCACACCCTCCAGACTCGCTACCTGCAAAGATGCTCCCGCACTGCAGAGCGTGCCTGGAGGAAATCCCGCTCTGAAGCTGATTTTGTTCACTTCAAGTTTATTCTCCTGTCATACACCTCTGCCCTCCACTTGGCCAAACAATCCTTCTTCTCATCTCTTATATCTACGCTGTCCTCCAACCCTAAACGGCTCTGGTCCACCTTCAACACCCTCCTCTACCCACCTGCACCTCCCCCCACAGCTGCCTTCAGCGCTCAAGACCTGGCAGACTACTTCCTCAGTAAAACTCTAAATATCAGACGCAACATCCCAACACAAGATAGTTATCTGCCACCTCCACTCCCACAGGTCCCCTCTGCCACCCTCTGCCGCTTCCTCCCAGCCACTGAGGAGGAAGTCAATTCCTTATTGTCCTCCTCACATCTCACCACATGCCCGCTCGACCCCATTCCCTCACATCTAATTCCTCCCCTCTCCTCCTCCCTCACCCCTGCTCTCACACACATCTTCAACCTATCTCTCTCCACTGGCTCCTTTCCATCCGCCTTCAAACACGCGCTAGTTACCCCTTTACTAAAGAAACCATCCCTAGATCCCAACTCTCCATCCAACTACCGCCCTGTATCCCTGCTTCCCTTCACATCAAAGCTCTTAGAAAAACTAGTCTTCAACCGCCTCTCCCTCTTCCTGTCCTCCAATTCCCTACTTGACCTCCTGCAATCTGGCTTCCGTCCCCTACACTCAACTGAAACTGCCCTCACCAAAGTCACCAACGACCTCCTAACTGCTAAAAAACACGGCCACTATTCTATTCTCATCCTGCTTGACCTCTCGGCTGCTTTTGACACTGTTGACCACCCCCTCCTTCTACAGACCCTCAACTCTCTGGGTCTCGGTGACACTGCACTCGCTTGGGTCGAATCCTATTTATCCAACAGGTCCTTCTGTGTGTCCTTTGCTGGTAACTCCTCCTCCTCATTGCCTCTATCTGTTGGTGTACCTCAAGGCTCTGTCCTTGGTCCTCTGCTCTTTTCCATCTACACCTCCTCCCTGGGCAAAATCATCAACAGCTTTGGCTTCAATTACCACCTCTACGCTGATGACACTCAGATCTACCTCTCTACCCCTGATCTCTCTCCCCCTGTCCTTTCAAAAGTCAGTGACTGTTTATCTGGCATCTCCTCCTGGATGGCCTCCCACCACCTAAAGATCAACATGTCGAAGACTGAACTCCTACTTATTCCTCCCTCCAATGCCTCCCCACCTCCTGACTTCTCTATCACGGTGGAGGGTATCACCATTTCCCCATCAAACCAAGTTCGCTGTCTTGGAGTTACACTTGACTCTGCTCTTTCCTTCATCCCCCACATCAAGTCTCTTTCCTCCTCCTGCCGATACCAACTGCGTAATATTTCCAGAATTCGGCCATTTCTTACCGCTGTCACCACAAAACAACTCATACACGCCCTGGTAATCTCCCGACTCGACTATTGCAATAATCTCTTATCTGGCCTCCCTCTGTCCCGCCTCTCCCCCCTACAATCCATCCTGAACGCCTCCGCCAGACTAATTCACCTCACCCGCCGCTCTGTCTCTGCCGCTCCCCTCTGCGAGTCCCTTCACTGGCTCCCCATCCACTGCAGAATTAAGTTCAAAATCCTTATCTTACCTACAAAACCCTCACTAACTCAGCTCCCCACTACCTGTCCTCACTAATCACCAAATACACCCCAGCCCGCTCCCTAAGGTCAAACAGTGACCTGCGCCTAGCTTCTCACCGCATCACCTCTTCCCATGATAGACTGCAGGATTTCTCACGTGCAGCCCCCACTCTCTGGAACGCTCTCCCTCGTACTGTCAGACTTTCCCCTAACTTCTCTCCCTTCAAACGCTCCCTTAAAACGTTCCTATTTAGGGAAGCCTACCACCCAACTCACTGACGCAATCATCAATCACTCTAACCTTACAGTCCTCTCCTCCTGTTTCCAACCCCAACCCTCCCAGATTGTGAGTTCCTAAGGGAATAGGGCCCTCATCTCCTCCTGTACTGTTTGTCAAATGTTGTTCAATGTATTGTAACCCTGTCTATACTGTGTTTATTGTACAGCGCTGCGGAATATGCTGGCGTTTTATAAATAAAGAATAATAATAATAATAATAATAACCCCTCTGTGGTATTGTGGAAGAGTGCGGGGGTGGACCATGTGGTCCTTTATTGAACATTTTTTGATCTGGTAATGGGCGTCAGTGCACCCCGATATTGTGCCTTTGGTGCCAGGCCAGCAAGTATCATCATACAGTAACCCCTCTGTGGTATTGTGGAAGAGTGCAGGGGTGGACCATGTGGTCCTATATTGAAAAGTTTTTTGTTTTTTTTAATGGGCGTCAGTGCAGCCAGATATTGTGCCTTTCATGGCAGCAAGTGCCTTCACACCGTAACCCTTTTGTGGTATTGTGGAAGAGTTCAGTGCTGGAGGTTTTGTGAATGCAGAAGAGGACATCCCCGATCTATTCCATTACTTCAGCATCAGGGGATAGATAGCTGCTGATCCAGGACTGATTCATTTTTATAAATGTCAGCCGGTCTACAGAGTCGGTGGACAGACGCACTCTTTTGTCTGTGACAAAACCTCCAGCGGCACTGAACGTCCTTTCGGAAGGCACGCTAGATGAAGGGCAACCTAGTAGCTGCATAGCATATTGGCTAAATTCTGGCCAGTGATCCAATCTCAACACCCAGTAAGACAGTGGATCATCTGCTGGAAAGGTATCCAGGTCTGCCCTTGCCCCTATGTAGTCCTGCACCATATGGTGAAGACGCTGGCAATGGGTGCCTACATTTGACGTCCCTGGGCGTCAAGGACTAAAAAAATGTAAAAATGCATCAGTCAAGCGGCCCTGGCCTTCACCGCTATTCCTCTGATCACCTGCAGCCTCAGAAGCACGTGTGTCAGCACTTGGTAATCTAACAGTGCCTGGAAAGGTGTTACACAAGTGTCGCTTTAGAGCGTCCTCAAGTTTTGTCATCCTGTGCTCCCTCTGTGCGGGCAGGATGAGCTCTGCAACTTTCCCCTTGTATCGTGGATCAAGAAGGGTTGCCAACCAGTAATGATCCCTCTCCTTGATAGCACGAATCCTGGGGTCCTTTAGCAGGCTTTGCATCATTAGGGAGCCCATGCAGCGTAGGTTGGAGGTGGCATTAGCTGCCGAGTCTTCCTGGTCAATGAGGATGACCGTATCGTGCACTATCTCCTCCCAGCCACGCACAAGCCCTTCTGTTTCTGGGCACACAAAACCCTCCCTTGAGGAATCCCCACCTTCAATGCCCCCACTACTTAAATAGTCCTCCTCCTCCTGTCTGATCTGAGTAGGACCCGCTGGAATGCTGTCTGCGGAAAGACTGGGGCCTTGAGAGCTAGGGAAGGCCTCCTCTTCCTCCCGCTGCTCTGCCTCTAGAGCCACATCTATAATTCCCCGCAGACTGTGCTCCAGCAGGAACACTAAAGGAATTGTGTCACTGATGCATGCACTGTCCCTGCTCACCATCCTCGTTGCCTCCTCAAATGGTGACAGTACAGTGCATGCAGTGGTGTATTTAGGTTTTGTGCTGCCCTAGGCCTGACTAAACTCGTGCACCCCCTAATTTAAATTTGACACACCCCTTCCTGTCAAGGGCACACCTCTTCCTGGTTAATCCCCACCCTTCCTCTTTAAGCTCCACCTTTTCCTCTTAGAGCTCCGCCTTTTCCTCTCTTTATATTAAAACTGGATACCAAGTGCCTACTTGTATATTTTGTATACCATTTCAAATGTATCTATTGAGATAAAGAAAATTATGAAATGTTTAAATACAAGTATTTTTACAAAGAACAGCCACGCATGTCAAGTAAACGGGATCACAGCCGCTCTAATTGGTGGAACAATAAAATCCACAGAAACGTGCACTGCATACAGTATGAGCATATCACAGAGCTGCATAGCAATAAAACCCACAGAAATGGGCACTGTGTATGAGCATATCAGAGCTGCAAAGCAATAAAACCCACAGAAATGTGCAGTGTGTATGAGCGTATCCCAGAGCTCCAGGGCAATAAAACTCACAGTAATATGCAGTGTGTATCACAGAATCCACAGCAATAAAACTCCCAGCAATGCAATGTGCGGTGTGTATGAGTGCATCAGAATTCACAGCAATAAAACTCACAGCAATGCAATGTGTGGTGTGTGTCAGCGTATCAGAATCCACAGCAATAAAACTCCCAGCAATGCAATGTGCGGTGTGTATGAGTGCATCAGAATCCACTGCAATAAAACTCCCAGCAATGCAATGTGTGGTGTGTATGAGTGCATCAGAATCCACTGCAATAAAACTCCCAGCAAACCGAGTGTGTATGAGCACACAGCAATTATTTATTCTACATTTACCGGCCTCTGTCCGCGGTAGGGCTGTGTACAGAGTCAGCAGGGACTGTGTACAGACTCAGCAGGAGGTCCCTCCAGGCCACGTTAGGATCACGGCTGTGCGTGGAGCCATCTTGTCAGCAGTGGGGTGCCACTGCCATAGGGTGCACCGTGGCTTTGATTCCCTTCCCGGTGGGTGTTCAGTCCAGAATAGAGTGACAGTCCATGTTAACGAAAGGGCGGGCAGCTGCATGCATGCGTGTCACGTGGTTCAGCCAGTACCACCTGACTGGCCAGACCGAGTGTGACCTGCACGCAAGCAGCCTCACCAGGAGCCAGGCAGCTCAATGACAAATTTCTATCACTGCAGTGCTGGTTAAGGAAAGGTCCACTTTAAACAGCAGTAAGCAGACAGGGCTTCATATTCTGCTGAAACCCCCCCCCCCTTTACCTGCCGTTTACTGTCATCTTCTCTCTCTGGACACAAATCACATCCCCCTCCCCTCTCCTAGAGCTGCTGCAGGGCAGGGGAGGAGCTATGGAGGGAGGAGAGGGGGATTTTTATTCTATTCGATTTTATTCCGTATGCAAACGCCATGCTCCACTGCTCGTTATTTGAGAACACAGCTCAAAGCTGACACACAGTGACAGTGGCACCTCCTAGTACCCCTAATGACACCCAATAATCACTGGTACCTGGGGCGGCCCGCCCTCCGCCACTCCTCTAAGTACACCACTGCTCTGGTGATATGCTCACACACAAGTTTGGCGAACTGCCAGCAAGTACGGTGCTGTTTGAAGGCAGTGCAAATCCCCATAGAGAAGTAATGGTTAATCTATTCAGAAACTCCAAAAGCAGAGAAATGGCAGTGAAATGCCCTGATGCTCGGTGGTTTCAATCAGCAGGTTTATTCAGGCGAACCCCATAGGTTTCAATGTTAAAAATATTCCCTTTTTTATGCAATATCTAATAAACCATTTATTATTTTAATCTGCAGTAAAAAAGTCTTTATTTATTTATTGATTTTTTTTTTTGTACCTTTTAGTGATTTTTCAGAATTTTTTGGGCTAAATTCTCCCCCTTTTTTTTAATAGCGGTTCTCCTTTTTCTGTAACAGAACTTTTTATTATCAATCATAGGATCTTATATATAAATTCCAGACATTTTCGTTCAGTAGTTCTTTTGAAAACAACAGGCCATAGGTTTGCCGGGTGGCAGCATACAGCGGCCGACTCCATGCACTTTGGGGACCCTGCGGTGAATGGTGAATTCACTGCAGGGTTGGGAAATTTTATTCCCCAAAGTGCAGGGAACTACAGAACACCAAAATGTTGGCGTCATTTCGGTGCTCTGTGAGTAACCCAATTAGTGGTGAGGTTTTTGTTGCCCCCTGGAAAGTGAAAGCCTAGGCCTTGCCTACCCAGGACATACTTGAAAATTAGTGAAATCTCAATGTATCCTTCCTGGTAAAAGTTTGCAAAAGTAAAAAAAAAAAAAAAAAAAAAATTTTTAGGGGTGGGGCCACCCAGCGGGCCGCCGCCCCCTGGAAAGTGCCGCCCTAGGCCTGGGCCTTGTTGGCCTAGGCCAAAATACACCAGTGAGTGCATGCATCCTTGATCATCAGCCACTGCGGGGGGTGGGAAACAAGTTGACCTGAACCTGTCCTTGTGCCATACTCACACAGGTACTCGTTGATGGCCCTCTGCTGCTTGTGCAGATGCTGCAGCATTGCTAATGTCGAATTCCACCTGGTGGGCATGTCACAGATCAGACGGTTTGTGGGAAGGTGGAATTCTCTTTGAATTTCTGCCAGGCGAACGCTTGCTGGGAATGACCGTCTGAAGTGGCTGCAGACTTTTCTGGCCTGGATGAGAAGCTCTGGCAGCCCTGGGTACTTGGTTAGGAAACGCTGTACCACCAGATTTAGGACGTGTGCTAGGCATGGTACATGCGTCAATTTACCCTTGCGTAGGGCGGAGAGAAGGTTGCTGCCATTATCGCAGACGATCCTACCCAGCTCAAGCTGGCGTGGTGTTAACCATCTCTGCACCTGCCCCTGCAGAGCTGACAAAATTTCTGACCCGGTGTGGCTCCTGTCCCCTAAACAAACCAGCTCAAGCACAGTATGTGGCATCTTTTTGCTTGAGCCATTGCGTACACCCTGTCAGGCGTCGGTTTAACTGTCACTTCGCCAGAGACAGAGAAGGAGGAGGAGGAGGAAGAGTGGTGGTGGTGGAGCAGACAGACCTCATACAAGCAGCTTTCTGGAGGCGTGGTGGATGAACAAGCTCCAGCACAGAGCCCCGTCTTGGATCCCTCCCAGCTGCAATCAGAGTTACCCAGTGTGCCGTGAAGGAAATGTAACGACCTTGTCCATGCTTGCTGGACCACGTGTCTAAAGTGACATGCACCTTGCTGTTTACTGCCTTTCCCAATGACTGGATAACATTGTCTTCCACGTGCTGGTATAGTGCTGGAATGGCCTTGCGTGAAAAGTAATGGCGTTTTGGAACCTGCCACTGTGGTACAGCGCATTCAGCAAATTCACGGAAGGGAGCAGAGTCCACCAGCTGGAAAGGCAGCAGCTGCAATGCGAGTAATTTTGCTAAGCTGGCATTTAGACGCTGTGCTTGGGGATGGTTGGGACTATATTTTTTCTTTCGCTGCAGCAGCTGCGGCAACGTAATCTGACTGCGTAAATCTTCAGCTACTGGGATGATGTCACATTGTGAGGAAGGACCTGCTGGTACATCTATTACTGTAGCATCATCCCTGTCGGTGGAGGTTGTAGGCAATTGCCATGGCAGGACATACAGTGTGGGTAGAGACAGATGAGGAGGAGGAGGACCTACGCAAAGTTTTGCCCCAACGGGGTGTGTGGCACTTGTTCATATGTCGCCTCAAGCACGTGGTACCCAAGTGTCCGGTGTTTATCCACGCTTCAGCCTCCTCTGACATAGATTACAAATAGCAACGGTGGGGTCTGCTGCACAGTCTTAAAGAACTCCCAGACAGCAGAGTTCCTGCATGTGTTCTTTGAGACAACAGCGCTCTGCACCAGAACAGCTCTGACATGTGATGCCTTGGACTGGCTAGTGCTACGTTGGTCACAGAGGATGTTGTGCCTCGTGTTTGCTGTGCCTCCTCCTCCTCCCCCTCCTCCTCACTTGATTCCTCAGTTCGATCTGGCACCCAGGTGGAGTCAGTGACCTCATCATCATCAATGTCATCTTCACCCCCTATCTCCTCGTCACTGGAGCCAACTTGGCAGTATGCTGCAGCTGCTGGGGCAACATCAGTGCCAGTTATTTGTGTGTCATCACTGGCACCCCCTTCCTCTAGGTTGATTATACTCCCTTGCTCAACCTCAGAGATGGAATAAGAGCACTGTACTTGCTGCGCATCCTCAAGCAGCATGTCGCTCTCATTGTAGTCAAATAATTCAGCTGACTCCTCCGTGTGTGATAGCGAGGCTTCGGCAGGAGTAGTTGTGGACATGGAGGCTGCATTAGATGCTTTGGCAGCTGAGGTGGACTGTAAAGCACTAGAAGCCTGTCTGGCAGAGGACTCGGAGGATGAGGATGGCCTGGTTAGCCAATTCACCAAGTCCTCTGTATGTTGCTGCTGCTTAAGACGGCCAGCACCAGTTAGAAAGGACAAGCGTACCCCTGCAGAGGATGCACTACGTCCACCACGACCAGAGACACAGCCTCCCACCACAGGGGCTGCTTGCCCTCTTATCTGTGGCTGGGAGCGTCTGCCTGTCCTTTTTGTTCTTTCAGACATGGTGAGTGATATATAGATTAATATATACAGAACTCTGATTCAACTCTGGTATAAAGATTGAAATAACTCTGGTATAACTCAGTGAGACACACTGATAGCTGGCAGCCAGTGACAAGAGACAGATCACCTTAAGCCCTTAGGGACCGCTGACGTACTATGTACGTCCTGCCCACAGGTCTCCCTTAGACTCGCGGACGTACATAGTACGTCAGCGGCACCTAACCTCCCTCCCGCCCGATACTTACTTCCCTCGCTGGATCCCTCGCAGATCTGGCAGGGAGGAAGCCTGCCCCCATGATTTACATGGTCCGGCGAGCTCGATGACGTCACCACGTTGCGTGGTGACGTCATCAGCAGGCGCCCCCATTGAAATCAAAGGAGGGGAGGGGGGCTCCTTCAGAGCCCTCTATCTCCCCAACCATTGACGATAGAGAGATGTAAGTTGCACCACTGGAAAGGGGAGAGTCTCCTCTTTTCAGCAGTGTACTGCATTAACGGTTTCGCTGCTGGAAATTTGCACCGAATCGCGATTCAACCTGGAGGGGGCTGACATCTTGGATGTCAGCCAAGCTTCCAGGTCACCCCCCACCCACTGACATCTTCACCATATGTGTGAGTACGTCAGTGGGCCAGTTAACCCCCTAGCTGCCATGTGGAGATAGGGGGATCCTTTGGATCCCTTTATCTCCCGATCCGTGGCAGCGAGAGGGTCATATTTAATATCATTGGAAAGGCCTGATCATGGCCTTTCCAATGATAACATGACCAAGTTTGGTGTAAAAATAAAACTTTAAAAAATAAATAAAAAATTAAAAAATAAATTTAAAACAATCAGGGTTATTCAGAGAGCGTGAAAAGCAGGAGAATGACTGGAGAATTACTGGAGAATGAAAAATTCTAGGTCAAAATAGCCGATTTGGAAAGTGAGATGAAAGGGAGAATGTTTCTGGTTTGGCTATTTTGACATAGAATTTTTCATTCTCCAGTCATTCTCCGCACATAGGTGAACTGGCTCAGCAGTGAAGGGGTTAAAAAGCAAAAACATTAAAAAATTGGGTATTTCTATTCTCGGGACAATATTTAAAAACTTTTTAGCCGGGGTCTTTTTTGGTGGTTGTAGATTTTGAGGATTAAATTACGAAAAAGTGTGTTTTAACCATTTTTTCATCATATTTCATATTTTTTTTTATAGCAAATTATTCGATATGATAGAAATAATGGTATTTTTAGAAAGTCCATTTAATGGCGGGAAAAACTGTGTATAATATGTGTGGGTTGAATAAAAGAGTGAGAGGAAAATTTGACCTAAACACTAACAGCGCAGAAACGTAAAAACAGCAGCGGTCACTAAAGGACGGATTTGTGTAAAACTGCCTGGTCACTAAGAGGTTAATTCGCAAATGTTTTAAAGAAATTAGTGAGCCCCAAAATACAGCGTGGTACTGTTTGTATGACGAGACACAGATCACCTTAATTCCCAAGTGTTTTAAAGAAATTAGTGAGCCCCAAAATACAGCGTGGTACTTTTTGTATGACGAAACACAGATCACCTTAATTTCCAAGTGTTTTAAAGAAATTAGTGAGCCCCAAAATACAGCGTGGTACTTTTTGTATGACGAGACACAGATCACCTTAATTTCCAAGTGTTTTAAAGAAATTAGTGAGCCCCAAAATACAGCGTGGTACTTTTTGTATGACGAGGCACAGATCACCTTAATTCCCAAGTGTTTTAAAGTAATTAGTGAGCCCCAAAATACAGCGTGGTACTTTTTGTATGACGAGACACAGATCACCTTAATTCACAAATGTTTTAAAGAAAGTTGTAAACCCCAAAAAAACTTGCTGGCACAGTGACAAGACACACATCACCTAAATTCCCTGATATTTGGTATAAATGAGACCCAAAAAGACTTGCTGGCACAGTGACAAGACCCAGAAAATCACCTCAATTCACAAATGTTTTAAATAAAGTTGTAAACCCCAAAAAAACTTGCTGGCACAGTGACAAGACACACATCACCTAAATTCCCTGACATTTGGTCGAAATGAGACCCCCCCCAGACCCCCCAGTAGCGTGGCAGACCGGCAGTAACAACACACACAACTATCTTCTTTGAAATCTCCACTGAAATGCGTGCAGAAGCGCTGCGTTGAAACCTTATATAGTGTGCTGCGGGACTTAGCTCTGTGAGCCCATGATTGGGCAAAATTTGCCCAATCAGGACTCTGAGCGGTGATTGGCATAGTGTTCAACCAGTCTAGCACCAGACCTGTGGTCATGTGCAAGGCTGTAGCCAATTACGAGCTTCAGGCAGTGGGAAAATGCATTGTGGTCCATTGTGGTCGAACATGCGGCGAACACCCAGAAATGTTCGGGGTTTGCGATCTGCTCGAACAGGCTAAGTTCGGGTCGAACCCCGAACCGTCCGAACCCGAACCGCTCATCCCTAATTTTCAGAAATGGCTAGTATTATCGCAACAAACCCAGCCATGACTGGTGTTATCCGGACATACAGATATATCTGGTTTTATAAGACCCGCACCTTCACTCTCACCTTCAGGACTTTTCCTGAGCTGCCCCCTATCTATAGAACTCCCTCATTACATCCAACCGCAAAAATGCATTACCCCAGAGAGGCCTATCAGCGCACCCCATAACACCCCCTCTCCCATTGTACCTTTACTGATCTTTCTCCCACACAGCTCCCCATTACACCTCATACTCTGCTATTTACCCTCACCTAAGGGGTTATTCACTAACCACTGAATTGGCCCGAATTTGCAACGAACAGTGAATTTCCCCATTCGATGCAATTTTCGTGCAAATTCGTCTTTTCACTAAGCTGTCAGTTCATCAAATACAGCGAAGCAGTTCACCACAATTCAGCGCCACTGAAATTGCCCCATAGAAGACTGTCTTTTTCATCTTTTTTTTTTCCATTTTCGACAACCCTTTTTTTATTTTTAAGAACACCCTTTTTTGTATTTATTTTTTTTTTTTTACAAAATTTGGTTTTCCAATATTTTTAAAAGCCTTTTTTTTTTATTCTGTATATTTTTAATATTTTTAAAGGACCTTTTTTTTTTATTATTTAGACACATTTTAAAGCATTTTTATTGGGTTTTTTTTCTGCAGTTCGGTGGAATTCGCCATTTTCACTTCGGTGCTCTTCGGCGACGTTCTCCAACTTTTTTGTGGGGCTTCAGCGACTTCATCTTTGACGCTCTACGGTAACCATTCTGTGAATAGTGAATTCACCGAAATGGAATCGCTGAAATTCGCCAAAGTGTAAAGCCCTGAAATTTCACAGAGAATTCGGTGCTTTGTGAATAAGCCCTCTAGTGTGTCAGTCGACTCCTCTTAGATTGTAAGCTCTTGAGCAGGGTCCTCTTTTTTTCTATCACTCTCCGTGTGTGAAAATGATTTCTTAATTCTATGTTTGCATTGTCCCGCACATTGTACAGCGCTGTGGAATATGATGGAGCTTTATAAATAAATGTCATTTTACAGCCACAGGCCAGTATGCAGAGGCATTCCACACTGACCAAGAGAAGCTGACACGTGCAAGTGTAGAACCTACAGTTACTTCTAACATTGTGTCGCATTTAGAGGATTCCACACAAGGTGAGTGACTTTATATCTTCCAGGTGTTTCGTGTATGTGTTCATAATGTATTTTTATTTAAATATTTTTTAATCCTATCTGGAAAAATGGTCTTCCTTGCAGAATGGATATTTATGAATGAAGGGGTTGGTGTAACTGATCTCAGTACCCCAACAGGGTCACATCTGCCAATGCTGCTTCCTTGCAGTGTTGGCGAATTGCCTGCACATACGGTGCCTGTTCGGTACCTGTTCGGTGCCTGTTCGAGGGCAGTGAAATCCCCATAGAGAAGCAATGCTTTGTCTATTCAGAGAACACAAAACAGCTGAGAAAAGTTGCCAAAATTCCCTGCCATTCGGTGGTTTCATTCGACAGGTTTATTCAGGCGAATCCCATAGGCTTCAATGTTAAAAATATTTCCATTTTAATTCAATATCTAATAAACCATTGATTATAATATTCTGCAGTAAAAAATCTCTTTGTTTATAGATTTTTCAGGATCTTTTAGCCATTTTTCCGGATTTTTAGCGAGACTTTTTTTTTAATCGTTTTTTCATTTTTCTGTAACAGCCCTTTTTATTATCATTCATTGGATCTTATATGTAAATTTCAGCAGGGGTCAAGTCCTGGGAAAAAAAGTGAGGGAACTCACCCACGAATTCCACAACCCCCATTACCTGAAGAAAATATATATATATCACGAGTATAGCCGGACGAGCCGGTGATACCATTTTTATTGGGTTAACTTTACATTTAAAAGACAAACTTTCAAGAGTGTAAACTGGAAACTATACTGATCAGTGAAAGGTATCACTACGTACAGGTATACTCGTGATTGTGGCAACTGGACTAACGCATTATATAATATATATATATATATATATATCCAGGCACAGACCCCCAGAATAATATACACAGCGCTGAGCCCCCAGAATAACATACACAGCGCTGAGCCCCCAGAATAACATACACAGCGCTGAGCCCCCAGAATAACATACACAGCGCTGAGCCCCCAGAATAACATACACAGCGCTGAGCCCCCAGAATAACATACACAGCACTGAGCCCCCAGAATAACATACACAGCACTGAGCCCCAACAATAACATAATAACATGCAAAGCACAGAGCCCCCATAATAATATACACAGCACTGAAACCCAAGAATAATATGCACAGCACTGGTTATATGGATATATTTTCCCCAGTTCACATGGATATAATTGCCCCCAGCTCATATGGGTATATATTGCCCCCAGCTCTCATGGATAATGCCCCCAGGTCTCATGGATATGCCCCCAGGTCTCATGGATAATGCCCCCAGGTCTCATGGATAGTGCCCCTGGTCTCATGGATAGTGCCCCTGGTCTCATAGATACTGCCCCTGGTCTCATGGATAGTGCCCCTGGTCTCATGGATAGTGCCCCTGGTCTCATGGATACTGCCCCTGGTCTCATGGATACTGCCCCTGGTCACATGGATACTGCCCCTGGTCACATGGATACTGCCCCTGGTCACATGGATACTGCCCCTGGTCTCATGGATAGTGCCCCTGGTCTCATGGATAGTGCCCCTGGTCTCATGGATAGTGCCCCTGGTCACATGGATACTGCCCCTGGTCATATGGATACTGCCCCTGGTCATATGGATACTGCCCCTGGTCTCATGGATACTGCCCCTGGTCTCATGGATAGTGCCCCTGGTCTCATGGATAGTGCCCCTGGTCACATGGATACTGCCCCTGGTCTCATGGATAGTGCCCCTGGTCTAATGGATAGTGCCCCTGGTCTAATGGATAGTGCCCCTGGTCTCATGGATAGTGCCCCTGGTCACATGGATACTGCCCCTGGTCTCATGGATACTGCCCCCAGGTCTCATGGATAGTGCCCCTGGTCACATGGATACTGCCCCTGGTCTCATGGATACTGCCCCCAGCCCAACTCACCTCTGCTGCTGCTGCCGCACATTGCCGGCGGCCACGTGTTTCCTGCTTCAGAGGCCGCTGACAGGAAGTGCAGCCGCTCGCCTGGGATCTATGAAACAGCCAGGCGAGCGGCTCCACTTCCGGTGACCGGCCGTTATAATAGGAAGCACGCGGCTGCCGGCAATGTGCGGCGGCCGCCTGCTAAGCGCTCGGGCTCGGGCCACAGTGGGAACGCTGCGTTCCAGCAGTGTTCCCGCTGTGGGAGAAGTGCGGGAACGCTGTTCCCGCTCGACTCGAGCCCTGAATTTCAGGCATTTTCGTTCAGTAGTTTCTTTGCAAACAGTGTTTCACTTTTCAAACATTCAAGCGTACTGTTTTGTTTTTTCACTCCATTCCTCTGCGGTGTCGGGTTTTTTCCGGCGGCTGCTCTGCGCTGTGATCGGCGGCTGCTCGGGTTTCTCCGGCGTGTTCGGCGGGGTTGATCCAGAGGTTTTTGCGGGTTTCGGCGTGCGTTCACTGGGTTTCGCAGTGAGTGTTCGGCGGGTTTGCGGCGGCTTTTCCCTGCATTACGGCGGCCCTGTGGTGCTTGCTGAATACGCCACAGGGTCGCCGAAATGGGATCACCGAAAGGCCCCGAATTGAAGAGAACGAAAAGTCACCGAGCGTGCGGTGACTTTTCGATTCTCTTTGAATAACCCTGCAAGTCCAAAGTGATGCACATCACAGTTGGGTTGGGGCATTATTTTAGATTTCAGAATATTTCTTGTTGCCAGTGACTTGGCTGAGGGTAGGTTATGTATGAGTGTAATATGGAGCCCACATGGGCATGGAGGAACCTAGTGGAGGCTTTGTGGGACAGTTGGCATTCTCAGCTTCAAGGAGACTCTTCTGTTTTTGACCTAAGAATTGTTGTATCAGCAGGATCCCTCCTCTGGATCAGGAATGGGGCATAACTATTAAGATGTGTTCCCCCTGATGGAAACGGAAACTGTAAAAGCAGGGTGAGACCAACCTTGGCCCTCCAGATATTTCAGAACTCAATCTTCCATGATATTCAACCACTCATTAAGGTCGACAGAGCCTTAGGAGAAATGTAGTTCAAAAACCTCTGGATGGCCTAGGCTGCTCCCCAATGCTGTAATGTGTCTTGGGAACCAGACCGAATTAAGAATAATTGGAAAGTATTTCTCAGGTGACATTTGAAGGTTGCATTGATACAGAGCCAGAAGAGGAGCCTTCCCAATAAATGGAATATGACCAAGCCAATCAGAAAGTCTGTTTAGTTCTTTATAAAATGTTCTATCAAGAAGAACCATACGGAGACGTATCTCTTTAACAAGCACGTCCCGAGACAGGCCAGATAAATGATACATTATGGAGAAGCAAAGTGTGGACCCCAAAAATAACATCACTGCTATCCCCTCTTTTACTAAATAATTTGGTTTGTTTTATTGTGTATTATTTATTTATTTATTTATAAAGGATTTTACCAGGAAGGATACATTGAGATTTCTCTCGTTTTCAAGCATGTCCTGGGTTCAAGAACATTGAAGTGTTACAGTTACAGAAATACAAAGTAATACAATGCAAGATATTAAAAAAAAACAAAAAAAAAACAACACAAATATACAGATTAACAGAAAAAATATGTAGGAAATATAGTCACTAGGTTACATGTTTACAGGTGCATTCTGTATTGAGGTATGTTAGTAAGGAGCTTTTGAGTGACTTAAGACTGGGGAAGATTTGATGATGTCTGGAGGTTATTCCATAATTGTGGTGCTCTGTAGGAAAATGAGGACCGAGCCACTGTCTTTTTGTATTGTGGTATAGCAAGTAAGGTGCTGGTCCTGGATCGGAGGTTATAGGATGAGGGAGCTGCTGGGGAAGGAGTCTATTCAGATAGGGTGGCAGCTTCCCAGAGATGCTCTTAAACACCAGGCTGGAAAGGTGAAGGGTGCGTCTGGATTCCAGCGACGGCCAGTTTAGCTCTTTTAACATGTCACAATGGTGGGTCATGTAGTTACATTGTAGCGCAAAGCGGCAGAATGAGTTATACAATGTAGTAAGTTTATGAAGGTGTGTTTGCGGGGCGGCTGCATACACTACATCTCCGTAATCAATAGCCGGCATAAGCATTTGCTGTACAATCTGCTTTCTTACCGCGGGGCTCAGGCAGGATTTGTTTCTGTACAGGGCGCCTAGTTTGGGGTAAAGTTTAGATGAGAGTTTTTCGATGTGGGGGCCAAAGGATAGATTAGGGTCCAACCACATACCTAGATATTTGAGAGATGTGACTGTGGTCAGCGTGCCATTTTGATTTTGTCCCAACACATAGATGGGGATTTTGCAATTTGTGTAGTTTAGGTGCTGTTCCAAAAAGCATCGTTACAGTTTTGTCAGTATTTAAAAAAAGTTTGTTGTTTTTGATCCACTTTTCTACCCCTGTGAATTGTTCTTGCAGCACGGCCTCCAGCTGCGGGAGATTTGGTTTGCTGGTATAGATCACAGTGTCGTCTGCGTACATATGTACAGTTGAGGCTTTGCAGACGTTGGGCAGATCATTTATGAATATTGTGAATAGCAGGGGGCCTAGTATTGAGCCTTGGGGTACACCGCAAGTGACTGGGAGTGGGAGGGAGGAGCTGCCAGAAATTGACACATATTGTGATCGGTCGGATACATATGATTGAAACCAGGTTAGCGTGCGATCACCAATGCCAGAGTTTTTAAGTGTTTCTAACAAGATGCCATGGTCTACCGTGTCAAAGGCCTTGGCAAAATCAAGGAAGATGGCTCCAGTTAGGTTTCCTTGTTCCATCCCAGCCTGGATATCATTGCAGACTTTTAGAAGGGCGGTTGTAGTTGAGTGATTTGGACGAAAGCCTGATTGATCCGGGGTTAAGTAGTTCCAATATTGATAATAATCACGTAATTGTGTGTAGACACATTTTTCCAAGACTTTTGACATTACAGGGAGCAACGATATCGGACGGTAGTTGGATACCAAAGTAATGTCACCACTTTTATGGATAGGTACCACTCTCGCAGTCTTCCAGAGCTTGGGTATGTATCCAGTCGCCAGTGACTCATTTATTAGGGTTGCAACAGGATTTGCAATTGCAGGTGCACTGATTTTCAGCAGCATTGCTGGTATTTGATCAGGTCCAGACTGGTATTTCATTTTTTGCTTACGGAGAAGTTTAGTAACGACACTGACAGGCACTGGTCTAAAACTGAATTCCTGTCTGATACAGGGACTTTGCACAGTTGGGGGGGCCTGACCTGCATGAGGCCTCTCTGATTGCATGTCATTTCCTAGCTTGGCAATCAAAGTGGTGGCACATCCAACAAAATAATCATTAAAGGCATTTGCTACATCTAGGGGGTGTTGCAGGGTGGTTGTTTACTTTTGACAGCAGCTGGCTGGGAGTGGACTGGGGGTGCTTGTATGTTACTTATGGTTCTCCAAAAGTTTCTAGGGTTTGATATGTTATTGTTTAGATTTTCATTGAAGTAATGGGCTTTGGCCATTTTTGTTTGTTTTGTGCATTCATTCCGGCATTTTCGGTATTCGTAGTGATCGTTCATGGAACCAGTACTCTTGAAATTTGACCACCGTGAATCTCTAAGCTGGTACATTAGTGTAAGATCAGCTGTAACCCAGGGGAGATGAGTCCCTTTTACTCGCACTTTACGCAGCGGGGCATGGGAATTCCAGACTTGCAGGAGCTCAGACTGAAAGTATTCAACTGCACAGTCTAGGTCTGGGATTAGGTTTTAGCCTGTACCAGGGGAGCTGTTTGAGATCACTTAGGAAGGATTCAAGAATAAATTTCTTGAAAGACCTGGTGGTTATTACCTTTGGAGGAGATTTCAAGGCCTTAATTTTGCGCACGCAGTACACTAGACAATGGTCACTAAAGCTATTAGCAAGAACACCTGCCTCCTGTATTCTATCAGAGATGAGGAGAGAATCCAGTCCAACAAGGTATGGTTAGGGCTTTTCATATTAATGCGAGTGGGGGAGGAGATTAATTGAGTTAGCTGCAAAGTTTTAAACAGCGAGCAGTGTTTGTTTTTTAGGATTTAGCCAATCTGTATTAAAATCGCCGAGTACCAGCAGTTCACTTTTTTGGTTTTGGGCAAGTAGGTTATTAAGGATTTGAGATATGTCAGAGAGGGAGTGCACTGGAGAGCTCGGTGGACGATAGAACCCAGCAACAATGATTTACTGAATGGGATCTCAATTATACCAGAGAGGAAATCAAAGGTGACAGGAGAGGTAGAAGTCTGTAAGGGGGTGAACTTTATGGACTCCTCAACATAAATAACAATTCCCCCTCCTCTCTTTGCTCTGTCTTTTCTATAACATGAATATCCCTGTATTGATATGGCAGAGTCTGGTACTTTTGGGGTTAACCATGACTCTGTGAGCACAATGATTTTGGGTTTGTAATAGCAACACCAAGCCTGAAGCTCATCCAATTTAGGGAGTAAACTTCGGATGTTACAGTGCACAAATGAGAGGCCTTTATTAGTGGGGAGACTAAAGGTTGTGTCAGCTATAGGACCAGGGTTAGTTTCCACATCGTTTGCCAGGGAAAGTAGCAGAATAAATAGGAATTTGGACAGAGTTTTCTTTTGATAATAATGTGGTTGCAGAGTTTTAAATCTTTGTGTGGGGGTAGGAGGGCTGGATTTTAACACTCTCCACCAGCACTCAGCTGATAGGTTAAAAGAACTGAGCAGGCTGTGGTGTATTGGCACTGGTTTTCCATCCTGGGGCAATTGGAAAGGTGTATAGAAGGAGAGAGTAGCTTTAGAGAGAAGGGATGATAAAGAAAAGAGAAGCAATAGTGGGATAAACATTATAGTGAAAGGTGTTGGAGGTGAGTAAACAGGAAATAGAGAGGTACCAGAGTAAATGGTATAGGTTGCTGCGATATCACATGATCAATTAGTTGGGTATATAACAAATGAAAACCTTGGGGTGGGCGGGAGCAAAGTCCAGCTGGATGATAGGAATGAGCTTCACTCTGCAAGGGCCTGTTGCAAACACTGACTGAGTATGGGGTGTGTGCTGGAAGAGAAATAAAGATTGCAAATAGCATCAGATTGGGTTGAGATTGTCCAGGAATTTAGGGGGGAGTTTGTAGGGGGCAATAAAAGTTAAGGTTCGTTGAACAGGACATTTGGGCAGAATTGCAGATTTAGAGCAAATGGGTAGAAAATGTAGAAGGGAGAGGAATGCAGAATTCAGATAGCATTGTAACAATTCAAATATATCTAAAGATACACTTGTGTGCCATACACATACATACGTACATTGATATATATATATATATATATATATATCAATCACACACAAACACATATACAGTGATATTACAGAGTTAACAAATATACATCAAAAGAAAATGCATTAGGCTATGTGAAGTAGAAATGTAAGATCACCTTCAGTGAATGGAGCCTCTACCCAAGATGCCCCATTGTGGAAAGTCCAGCTGGATGATAGGAATGAGCTTCACTCTGCAAGGGCCTGTTGCAAACACTGACTGAGTATGGGGTGTGTGCTTCACATCGCATGTCAACTCCCATTGCCATGTATTGCTTTATTTGTGGATTTCTTTTGGCAGGTCAGCTCGGGGCTCCCAGAAAACACGCCGGTTATCTCGAAGTGGACGTGTCTCGGTATAAGGATCCAGTCTTTGTCTGTGCAGCCAACAGCGCCGGATGTAAGATACAAGTGAGGACAGTGTACACAGAGAGGTTCTATGTGTCTGTCAGACGTCACATTATGCAACTATGTAACGACCTGTTATATTTATTGCCACGGCACAATGTGCCGCATTCAGATGTGGGGTCGCATGAAACGCCCGGTTTGTTTAGCATTAGGAACTCAATACGGCCTGGCACTCATTAAATAACCTAGGCATTGACTTACCCAAAGGCAGGGATCAGCAACCGTGGCCCTCCAGATGTTTTGGAAATGCATTTCCCATGAGGGTCAGACAACCTAGTGAGTGGCTGATCATCATGGGAGATGTAGTTCCAAGACATCTGGAGGGCCAAGGTTGCTGTTCCGTGCTCTATGCGATCATACAACACTAACATTATTAGGATTGTATTAGCCCATCCTTTCACCTTGGCACCTCTTCGATATACAGTTGTGATCAAGGGACAACCAACATAGGAAATCTCCCCTAAAATGCTAGCATGTAGAATAGTAATAGTGGACTTTGGCACTCCAGATGTTTCGGAGCTACACGTTCCATGAGGCACAGCCAGGCTTAAGCCTGTCCGAGCAGCAAGGGGCACATAGTTTCAAAACATCTGGGTTCGCCATCATGGCTTTAGATCATTTCCAGTTCAGCCAGTTTGGTATTTTTGCTTTTACTAGGGACGCCTTTTATATCTTTACGGTAACCTATTATTTTGTGAATAGACCCTTTTGCTACGATTCTGCATAAGACGGAAAACTAAGATTCTGAGTGTTCTTGTATTGACGTTTATGGACTGAAAAAGTCCCTAGGCCTATAGCAACTGCGCCATTAATGGAGAGCAGCAAACGGAAAAATCTCACGTATCTTTTTTCCATCAGCGGTTTGCCATTAACGGTTGTATTCCGTTCAAGCCGCTGTAATAGTGGCTCTGGTCAGAATATTCGTGAACTTCAGGTCGATGCGTGCCGGCGTTGTTATCTCCTCCGTGAGTCCATAAAAAATAAAATACAGACTGAATTGTTAAACAGAAACAATATAACACAGTGCGTGTGAATGTGTCACTGGCTGCAGAGACGGCTCTATAATTAGCTAAAATAGGCAGTCACCTAAGGTTTCGCTGAAACAGGGGCCTCACATGATGGAAATTCTGTGGACTATCAGTGCATAATGCACAAATAGACTCCTATAGACATGTGTGATTCGGTACGGAACTATTCGGAAATTGTCTGAAATATCTGCAATTCGGATTGATCCAAATTGTCGATGTCCAAATCGAATAATTTTTCAAATCAATCAAAATTTATCCGATTATAATTGGCCAGGCCCGAAATTAAATCATAAAAATGCTGATTTAATCAGAATAGTAACCTATCCCTAGTGCTAATCATATGACACCCAGAAACTGTAACGCTAGCCTGACCTTAACCCTAGCCCTGCTTTGAATCATATGACACACAGAAACTGTCACCCTAACCAAACCTTAGCACTAATCCTCCCCCCCCCCGCATCCAAGGGCCCTACTCCGAAGTTGGTTCCACCATAACCAGAGCTGTTGTAAACTTACCAGAACCATTATAGTCTATGGAGTTTTTACGTTCACAACAGCTCTGGTTAAGTTAGCACCAACGTGGGAATATTGCCCCAATTTTTTGTAATATACATAAAGGTTCCCGATATCGGAAACTGACGAATATATTGGACGCTTCTGATATTCCGAAATGGTTTGATATTCCGAATTGGCTGATTCCAGTTATTTCCGAATCTGATAATTTTGGATTCCGAAGTGAACCAAGCTCTATTTTTCAGTGCTACCTATGTCTAGACTCCTACGTCCATGGATAACAAGGGCCTCACTTTGAGCTTTGCCTTAGACCTCACAAACTCTAGGGCTGCCTCTGGCTGACTCCTTTTTAAAAGTTCCATCTGTTGTGGCTTATTCTAATAAAGTTGTGAGGCGTGGGTGCTTGAGACTAACAAAGTCTGTATTTGACCAGTACTCACACAATGAAGTTCGGCAGATAGCTTCAACGCAACAAAACTGACACGTAGAAAGATGAATCCAGTTGAAGAGTTTAATGATCAGACTGACAATCTTTATAATAGTGTACAGCAATGCAGGTAAAAAGACATTAGTTTTGTCCAGCAGTGAGCACAGAATGGCTGCTATGTAACCAGGAAGTCTCTTAGAACAAGACACTGAACAAAGGGGTGGAACTAGTTGGATGCAGCAAGCTAAGGAAACCCAGCAAGGACAAAATAACTATGAAATCAATAGCATGTAAGCAGCAAAGGCAGATTCAACACAAAACAGAAAAATATACAATAAATCCTAAATCATGGGCATGACAGGGCTCGTTACATTAATTGTTGTTCATGACGTCTAGGTTCTGTATATATTTTCTGCAACTCATTTGCATCTCTGTCATTGTTTCACCTGGTTCCAGGTTGCACAGTCTTGTGATCAGCATAATTTAGTGGCCCGGGACCTGGTGGCAGCATGTATGAACGACCTCGTGTCTCAGGGCGCTGAACCTCTTTATTTTGTCCCTCACTTTACCTGCGGGAAGCTCCCAGTGGCCACGAGTCAAGCCATAACAGATGAGCTTACCTCGGCTTGTAAAACGGCAGGGAAAACGATATTGGGTAACTATTACCACTTTTAAATACCATTAACAATTGTTTTCTTATAACTATTTCCTTTTCCACTTCATTCTCAGAATCCACAAGTAAGACCTGTTCCCTTTCCGGCTGGAAACCACATGACAGAAGAACCAACAGCAGTGCTGTAATGTGCATAAAATATAGAGTATGCAAGAGGGTATCAGATTTTGTAGAGTTATTAATGGTCAATATATGGTAACATCATACGCTTTTTAGTCAAATTATCTCCTTGTCTTTGAAATGCTCTGTCTAAACTCATGGTCTTGGGTTGAGATAATGGAAAAATAGCTTGGATACACATATTTATGGTACAAATATTAAAACATCCATGGCCACCATTCATGTTTTCTATCCTCCGTTTGACTGAGGTGGAAAGAGCCTCCATTCCCATAATTTCATCTACCTTGGTTACCCATTGACCAAGCATTGGGAAATCAACCGTTTCCAGTGGACAGGGTTCAACATCTTTGCCACAGTCGATAAATGCCTGGCCACAGATTCTTTTGACTTGGGCGAAGGTAGACCGGTGGTTTGGAGCAATATTGCTTCAGGGATAAAAGTTCTGCTATCACCTCTAACACCCACTTTGGAGGCATGAGCCTGAATCCATTAAGAGAATAAAACCCGGAACTCCCACCAGAAATGCCAAAAGAGCGGCAAACTTCCCACAACACCTCCAACATTCGTCCCCATCCATCAATCCTGTGAAGAGTATAAAGGGTTTAGTACCACCTGGAAAGGAACTTGTAATCAAGTCCCAGGTGTTTTGATAGAGCTCATATTAGTAAGTTGCAGTATGCAGGACCATTTCTGGTCTAGAAACTGCACCCAAGGTGGTTTATTCCTATTTACCTTCTATCTCCATATGATGAAACATCGGAGCTTCATTCAGTGACTTGCTGGCATCTCTTTATAATGTGATTGTCCTTTTAATACAGTGGTTCACAATTCTGGTCTTTGGATACATACTCCTAACAGGTCAGGTTTTAAGGATCACCTTGGGGAAATTCAGACCGAATCCTGCAATCACTGAGCAGCAAATCATATCACCTGTGCTGTGCTTCACATATCCTGCAAACCTGGCCTGTTAGTGGGACCTGAGGAGCAGGGTCGGAAACCACTGTTCTAATAGATCTGTATCTATATCTAATTTCTGGTCTATTTTTTTCCATCTAAAGAGAGAGAAGTAAAGCAGGACCTGGATTTGTACCACGAAGGATGCTACCACCTCACTGGGTTTGCAGTGGGAGTAGTAGAAAGGAAGAGCAGACTGCCAAGGTCAGACAAAATGGCGGAAGGGGATGTGATCATTGGCGTACGTTCCTTGGGGGTGCATTCCAGTAGCTTTGGGATTATAAGGAGAATAATGGAGAAACATTCCCTCAGATACTCATCAACGTTACCGGTGGAGGATGAAGACAATACTTGGGGTATGATGCACGTTTCATCTTACTCTTTATTCTACGCACGGTGACCTTTCTTAGGAAAAGAAAACTCTTTAGGGGTTACTCAAAGACGGCGTACTTAGGTAAGTTCAATTCGCCGACCCTGCGGAGAATTCAGCATTCATCGTAGGGTCCCCGAAGTGCACCGAATGGATCCACCGAACGCTGCCAATAAACCCGCCAAACGCATCCAATAAGCTACTGAAAAATGACCGAACACAGCCAACGATCCGTCGAATGCCTCCGATCAGCTGCCGAAAAAAAAAAAAACAACCAGCTGCCGAACACCGAAGACAATTTTTAAAAGGCGTTTAAAACTAAACTAATGCCTGGAAATGATATATAAAATCCTATGAATAACAATAAAAAGGTCTGTTACAGAATAAATAAAAACAAAAAACGCCATTTAAAAAAAAACAACAGAATCGAAGATTTCACCGAAAAAAATCCAGAGAAATGCCTAAAAAATTTCTAAAATATAAATTAATAAAATTACCCTTTTGGTGCAAATGAAAAGAATGAACGGATGAATAAAAATTTTATAGAAACGGATATTTTTTTTACATTGAAACATAAGGGATTCGCCTGTTTAAACCTGTTGTACGAAAGCACCGAAAATCTGGGCATTTTGCCAACTTTTCGGGGATGTTCGGGATTCTCTGAATAGATTAACCGTTACTTCTCTACAGGGAATTTCACTGCTGCCGAATTGCACCGTATTTTGCCAATATTTGGCGAATTGCCAGCTTTTTGAATGGCCGAATTGACGCAAAATGGCACCGTACGGGAAAATTCCCCATTGGTTGGCAAGTTCGGCAGTCTTTTGTGAAAGCAGGAAATTTATTTCAAGGTTTTTTACAGAATCCTTGTTTGTGTTTCTAGGTGAGATGCTCTTACGTTCAACAAAAATGTACAGTGCCACCTTGTCTCAGGCTCTCCAGAGTGGCCATGTCCGGGCCTGTGTTCCTGTCGCTGAAGGGGGGCTTAAGGGAAGTATCCTCAAAGCCCTGCCCCAAAACCTGGGGTTTATTATAGGTAAAGCAAATAACTAAAACAAATCCTAAATTTTACAGAACTGTCCATTCTTGGTTATATGATGCACCCCTCTTAGAAAGGCGCCTGTAGGCACGCGCCTACAGTGCCTAATGGGAAATCCAGCCCTGTACGTATCAACAGACTTGAAATACCTTGACACTTAAAGGGACACTACCACCGACATAAGCTATAACCAGATTAATTGTGCATTATAACACACATTATGATACACATTATACTGTTTTTTCCCCCTTTGTTGAAGTAATTCATGTGAAAAAGGAAAAATAAAAATAGGTTTTTATCTCCTGTTTCCATTTGAATATTTTTCCCATGATGCAGCTTATTACCAAAATCTTATGACAAGTCTCACTTTACAGATTTGGTATAGGAGATAACAGTAGTGAAGAGGCAATGGGGTGGAGAAGTAAATGTTTAGGAGACTGCAGGGGATCTATTGTGCTGTCTGACTACCCGTGATAAGAGATGGAAGCTGAATGAGATCTGATAGTGGGCTAACAACACTCAACGGTACCCCCTCGTGATGTAATTTACAAAACATTCCACACAATGCAAGTCAATAGGTTGGCTTTCTAGAAGACTCCATTGTTTGGCCAAAGCCACACAGTGAGGAAAAAGTGATGGAAAAATACTGTGGGGGGGGGGGACAACACATATAGAGGAAAATATCACACAATGGATGCACCCAGTGACACGCATAGAGGAAAATATTACACAATGGATGCACCCAGTGACACATATAGAGGAAAATATCACATAATGGATGCACCCAGTGACACAGAGAGGAAAATATTACACAATGGATGCACCCAGTGACACATAGATGGAAATATCACACAATGGATGCGCCCAGTGACACAGAGGAAAATATTACACAATGGATGCACCCAGTGACACATAGATGGAAATATCACACAATGGATGCGCCCAGTGACACAGAGGAAAATATTACACAATGGATGCACCCAGTGACACATATAGAGGGAAATATCACACAATGGATGCACCCAGTGACACGCATAGAGGAAAATATCACACAATGGATGCACCCAGTGACACAGAGAGGACAATATTACACAATGGATGCACCCAGTGACACATATAGAGGAAAATATCGCACAATGGATGCACCCAGTGACACATATAGTGGAAAATATCACACAATGGATGCACCCAGTGACACATATAGAGGAAAATATCACACAATGGATGCACCCAGTGACACATATAGTGGAAAATATTTTCTTAACTAAACATACAAGAGAAAAACAAAGAACATGTAAGACATCAGCAACATCAAATAAACACAATAAGGACGTGTCATTTTTTTGGTGGTACTGGCCCTCTAACCTCCCTGGCGGTCCGATTCTGACATGTTTTATATGTCAGAATTGGAGCATTTATTTAGCCCCCTAGCGGTTTTCCCGAGTGTGGCTCGGGGTTAAATTTCAATGCTGAAAGCGGTAACTTCGAGCCACACTCGATGATACATCTACACTCGACTGATACATACATATCCCCGCGCTCCCTCGCTGTCCCCCGCAGTCACCTCCGTGCAATCTCGACGTCCTACTTCCTGGTTCCCTTCTCGCGAGAAGGGAACCAGTAAACAGGACACAGCGATCGCACGGAGGAGAATGCGATTGCTGGAGGTCAGTGAGGGAGCAAAGGGACAGGTACGTATCCAGCCCGAGTGTCGCTCAGGGTTACCATTTTCAGCAAAGAAATTTAACCCCTAGCCACACTCGGGAAAACCGCTGGGGAGGTTAAGTGAATAAACGTCCGGTTGGGCATCATGTTCTATCACTTGCATTAACAGGTAAATACCACAATAGATTGCTTTGCACTAACCAAAATGGGTCCTGTACCTCAGACGTGCTTTGTTGGAAGATCCCCGCCATCTTGTCCTGGTTGTACAAAGAGGGAGGCCTTTTGGAAGAGGACATCATTTCCAACTTCAGCTGTGGCCTAGGGGTCGTGATGATCGTGCAGAAGAACATGGCTGAGCAGATGCTCCTAGAGTTGCAGAAGCAAGAGGAGGCATGGCTGATTGGGGCTTTAATACAGCATCGTCCAGGTCAATACCCAATATTTATTGGTAGACGTTATCTTCTGTTCATGGTTCAAGGTGCCTTGTCTTCATTCCTCTGTCCCATCTTCAAACCACTTTGTTCTTTGGGATTATGGGGACACTCTATGGAGTTTGTTTTATTTACTCATCCAGGAATTTTGAAGAACTGATTTGGAAAGTTTTTGTTTTTTCAAATCAACATAATCCGGATTTTTATGACCCAATTCCCGTATTTTGGCCAGATTTATTCCCAATTCTCTGCTCTCTGCTCAAAAACGTGAAACTGTAGGTAGAGCAAGGGAATCGTGTCCCAAATCCCTCTGGATTGCAAGCTTCTCTGGGAGCAGGGACTTCTCTACCTCATTTTATTATTACTGTGTATTACCCTAACTTATTGTAACCTCTTATTATTGTCATCATTTATATAGCGCCAACAGTTTCCACAGCGCTTTACAATAACCAAAGGGAACAAGACACAAATAAACAAACAGAAATGTAGAGGGCCCTGCTCATAGGAGCTTACAATCCAAAGGGTTTGGGGTTGAGGAGGACGAGGAGTTTTATTGGTCGTCAGGATCACTAGTTCCAGTGGTTTCAGGAATGGTGGGGCCATGGAAGTGGTCTAAATCATGAAGTGTGAGTAGGTGGGGAGAGGGATGAGCATCATCGGTAACGTTTTATGCTAATCTGAAGAGATGGGTTTTGAGGGATTTCTTGAAGGCCTGAAGATCAGGGGAGAGTTTGATAGGGCGAGGCAAGTCATTCCACATGACTGAAACTGCCCTGGAGAAGTCTTGGAGGCGAGAGCTGGCAGAGCGGTGGAGACAGTGGACAGGTGGAGGTCACCCTCTGTTTGGAATGATCTAGATGGTACTTGCTTGCAGAGTAATGAAGATATATAAGGAGAGGTCGCGTTGTTGAGGGCTTTGAATATGAGCGTCAGTATTTTAAATCGTATCCGGAAGTGTACAGGAAGCCAATGGAGGGACCGGCAGAGGGGGAGGTGCGTGAGGTGCATCAGGTGAGGAAAATATACTTGCCGGCTAAATTCATTACAGATTGCAAAGGGGCGATGTGGGCATTGGGGAGGCCAATAAGGAGCGAGTTATAGTTACCTCTGTATTGTGCTGTGGAATATGTTCGCGCAATACAAATACATGTATTTATTTATGTATATTATTAATAGTTAGGTGTCGGAATCCAAGAAGGCAAAAAATGTCACCAGAATTTCTTGCATTATCGTAGATTCCAGCCGCGCACACGTCTGTCATTTGTTGGACGCTCTAAAAGTTAACACTCTGCAGTTGTTGAAGAATATCCCTGTGAGCAGCAAGCCCAATTTTACCAGAAACGCAGCAGTTTTCCTCTGCACAACAGGTGGGGCACAGATTTTGTATTTTCTCGCTGAACCAAATGTACTTTCTTTCTGTGAGTTTCCAATAGGACAGTGATGGCGAACCTTGGCCACGAAGATGTTTCTGAACTACATGTCCCATGGTGCATAGTGACACCTAAGGCTGGCGGGAACATGGGATATGTAGTTTAAAGCAGCAACGCACACTCAGTTTGACATCCAGATAGGGTCTCTACCTGCTGACCCCTGAAAGCAAGGGTTGGCAACGTCGGCTGATCAGATATTTGGAACTGTATTTTCAATTAGGCTCAGCAAAGCTGATGACTGGCTAAGCATCATGGGACATGTAGTTCCAAAAAAATCTGGAGGGCCGAGGTTGTTCAATCGCCAGCACACAACACTGTTTCGTTTTGGTGATTGGCGACTGCGAATAGTGTGATTCTTACTCGTTAGTTAACATTTTTATAATTTTTTGCCAATGCATTTTCTGGGTGTAATTCCCATTTCCTATTTTTCTTGTATTTTATAAGAAAATGCATTACATGAGCTTAATTTAATAAATATAGAGTCAGCGTTGAACGCCCAATTAACTTTTATTTGTAGCATAATGTGCAAAGAAGTGTCTGAGGTAAAGTTGCCAGATCCTCCATGTTTTCCTGGACACATAGGTTATTCATGCTAATGGTATGCGCAGGAAAAATTCAGCCAAGCAGTCTATGCCATTCATATGCTGCAGGTAATGCCGGGGGTCAGACGAGCGTTTTGCGGAGCAGAAGGAACATCCATGAGACTGGACGTTCCTTCCAGTCTGACGCCCGTCTGGCCACCTTGCTGAGCGTAGTTAGTGTGCTCAGCGCTGCAAGGCTCGATCCTACTATGGAGGATCACGCTTTTCAGCTCCGAACGCGCGCCGTAGCATTTCAACGAGGAGGCTTTCAGAATGTCCACAGCACGAACGCTGTAGCGTGCACAAATCGTGCACGCGCTACAGCATGTGGCAGGCCCCGTAGAAGCATCACAACGCTGTGACGGATGCCGGGAGTAGTGCGCTCGTCTGACCCCGGCCTAAGACTGCAGAAGGATCCCCGTTGGCCTGCCTTAGTGTCATGCCCCATGATTCAGGGTTTATTTGTATATTTTAATGTTATGTGTTGAATCTGCCTTTTGCTGCTTACAGTTATTATTTAATAGCTATTTTGATCCAGCTAGCTCCACCCCTTTTTGCGCAGTCTAGTTTCTGAGGTAAATTACTGGTCACCTAGCAGCCATCTTAGCTCAACGCTGGACAGAACTAACGTCTTTTCACCTGCATTGCTGTACACTATTACAAAGATTGTCAGTCTGATCATTAAAGTTTCAACTGGATTCATCTTTCTACGTGTCAGTTTTGCCGAGTTGATGCTGTGTGACGAACTTTCATCGTGAGAGTACTGGTCAAATACAGACTTAGAGTTAGTTTCAAGCACCTACGCCTCACAGCTTTGCTAGCGAGGCAGAATAGATAGATTTACCCTAGCTGTGCGGCTTATGAATAATACATGCAGCAGGGCAACACCTTCCTTTTCCTTTTCCTGTTGATGAAATAGTAAAAGGTGTCCAGGAAAACATGGCCGACCTGGCAACCCTACAGTCTGAGATCTGCTTATGCTGAATCTGAATTTATCTTTCTTCCCCCACCAGGAACTAAACTGCAGCTCCTGATAGACAGCACCAGGAAGTCTGGCAACTGGGCGCGGGTGGCCCTTGTCATCTCTACTCAGGCTGCTGTGGAGGAACTGAAAAAAGCTGCAGGGGTTGGGATTCCTACGCGGGTATACCATAACATCCAACATTCCACACCTGCGTGCTTTTAACAGAGAGGCGGTTGCCCTGTAGGAGGGTCATGGGTGAAAACCGTTACAAAAGAAAGCGTGACGCAAAGCTTAAAAAAGAAGAAAGATAGATATATCTCTATCTCATACAGCGTAGGCGCCTATTTATAAACCAGATTACTATAGTGTTATGAAGTAGTTAAATTATAACTAATAAGTAGTGAGATGCTGCCCAAAGGGGTAAGCGCAATATACAGAAAAAACAACCAAAATCTGCATTAACCAAAAATGAAATTATAGATTGTTGAAGTCTACCTTTAAATCTAAGAGGTATATCAAACATAAAGTGCTTCAGTCTTAGGCTAGGGTCAGACGAAAGCATTTTTCCCCGCGAACGTGAAAAAGTGCGTCCGAACGCATTGACGTATTTTTTCACGGAATGCGCAAAAACGGTCAGACGACGCTCATTTTCGGGCGTGATTTTGTACGGATCGTCAATAAAACTCTTTTTGCGTCTGGACGTTATGTAGGCCGGACATTAGCAGCGTCTGACGTCTCCTAATCACGCACACACGCCGCTATGCCGCAGCTGCGCACTCAGTACGTCAGTACTAGCGGTTCAGCGTTCTCAAAAAAATGCGTTCAAATTCCACTTGCGTTGCACGGCCGGACTTTTGTGCGGCCGTACATCGTATATTGGCCGTCATTGCCCGTCATCTGCTGCTAGTGCGGCCGTAATTATGTGCGCCAGAATGCACGTTAAAAGTGCGCTGGTCTGACCCCAGCCTTAAAGTGCTTCAATCTTAAGGTGACAAATATTCAATCAATGTACACATATAAAAGTGCAATGTGCCATAGAACACAGTAAAGTGCAACAATATATAAAATTCCAGCAATGCGATGGGTATAAGAGAGTCTATAAAGTGCAACAGTGTCCGAATGTGCAAAATGTGCAAATTCAATGATATCCAATACAACAGTATGAATACCAGTGGAAAAATTCCTTAAAATTTACTTCTCTTTATGTTCAAGCGATGCACAAATATAGTCCTCCTTTCTTGGTCTGTGTATCTCTTGCCATCTTTCAATAGTGGAGAGGATAGCCAGAAAGGAGAAAAAAGTGAGAGAAAGGGAGAGAAAAAAAAAAAGATTTGGAGGGGAGAGAAAAAATCGTGCAGAAAATCCCGATTAAATATGGCAAATAAATCACTCGTAGGAATATGGAAACTCACATTTATAAGAGCCCAAGAAATCCCTGGCTCTAGGTTTAGGAGCTTCCAGCCATATAGAGGGTGGCGTATCCCTTCTTAAATCTTCAACTCTGGTTGCGATGGCTACAATAAGATAATAGACAGCGCTCCCATAGTATATTACCATATTATGATAAAAAAGAGGTGATAATGTATTGAACTCACCAGATATGGAGCCTCTTCCACACAGGCTCACTCAATACAGTGTCAGGTACACTAGTTTCCATATTCCTACGAGTAATTCATTTGCCATATTTAATTGGGATTTTCTGCACGATTATTTCTTCATTTTTTCTCTCCCCTCCAAATTTTTTTTTTTTTTCCTTTCTCTCACTTTTTTCTTCTTTCTGGCTATCCTCTCCACTATTGAGAGATGGCAAGAGTGACGCATAGCTTGGCTTTCACGATTCGGTAGGGTACAGGACATCCTAACCATTACATGGGATTCAAAACCCCAAAAATTGAATAACAGAAACACAAAATTTCTTTCTCATACACTTGTGTACCGTCTGTGACGAGACTCGCTTTGAACTCGGGATACCTAGACTTGGCATTACTGTTTGGAGGTGTGGGACTGTGGGTTCTTGGGGGTCTGACACATCATTTTATTCCCCAACCCTCTCCTATGTCCAAGTCACCCTGTGCCTATAAGGGTACAGGGTGTCTGAGAAATGTGACTATGCAAGTGGTTCCCAACTGCAGCCTTCAAGTACACCCAACAGGCCAGGTTTGCAGGATATGTGAAGCACAGCACAGGTGATATGATTTGCTGCTCAGTGATTTCAGGAATCAGTCTGCATTTCCCCAAGGCGATCTGCAAAATCTGGCCTGCCAGGGGCACTTGAGGACCATGGTTGGGAGCCATTGGTATATATATATATATTATATAGCATAAATCTATACACTCCCGTTAAGGCTAGGGACAGATGAGCGCATTTTCTGCAGCCACCGTCAAAATGTACGTCGATGCGTGCGCACGCATTTTTTCACGGAATGCGCTTGAGTGGTCGGACGATGCTCAATTCTGGACGTATTCCATGACGGTGGGGTGAAAAAAGAGAAAAATCAGATGAATCTAATCACTTGAAAAATGAAAAAATAAGGGCAAGGGCTATAAAAAGTCGTTTCGGGGATGGTGGCGTTTTTCTAAGATGGATCCTGCACACGTCTTTGTGTTTGGTGTGATGGGGTACCTGTACCTAAAGAGGAAGAGAAAGCGGCGTACCTGGGTTCATGAAATCAACGCTGCCAGACCCACGCATGGACACTTTGTGACGCTGTACAGGCCACTGCGAGAGAGGGACCCCGCGAAGTTCTTCAACTACCTGCGGATGTCCATCGCCTCCTTTGATGAACTGTTGTCGCGGGTACGGGAGCCACTGACCAAGAGGGACACCAACATGCGGCCCGCCATACCACCGGAGGAGATGCTGGTCATCACTTTGAGGTACGTACTGTCACACACCTGTATACATGACATCGCTGCCAGTCACCTGACATGAGTGCATCATGTCTGTAGTCACATGCCCACTGTTACATGCACACACACACACACACGGCATCACATCACACGTACATAATCATAAATGACTCCGACAACAATGTTGATAAATAATACTATAATATGAAAAGAAACTGTAATATATTATGGACATATATTACAACTCGTAAACTGAAGGTCAGTATATATACAAAATCAAAACAATAACACATAACAAACAAATAATAAAACATATTTAGGTCATGTATCAAAGTTGCTGATACCGCGGAGCATCTGGGTCATGAGGGCCGGTGGTGTGGCTACAGCTGGACCCCGACTCCGTGTGTGGCCTGGCTCCAGGGGGCATGGCTGGGTGGGTGGACAGCACCTCACTGGAGACGGAAGATCCACTGGCGGATTGTGGCACAGCATGGTAGGCGGCTGCGTGATGGGGACGTGAAAGGATGTCCTCCAATATCGCGAGAGATCTGTGGCGATACTCCATTTTCTCCGCCTCGCTCATCCTGTTCAGGAGGAGCGTACATGCATTGGAGAACGACATGTCGACGGAGTCCGCAAGCATGCAGCGTTGGTGTGCATGGGTGGTCTGTGCCTCCATGAACATGACCATGGCCTGCTCCAGGTCTGCAGCCTGTGCCCTTCTCTTCTGGCCAGGTCTGGTGCTGACCGTTGTCGCGGTACCTGCCACCTGTGGTGTCGCCAAATCCTCCTCCATCTGCGACTCAGCACCACCCTGGTTCTCCTCCTCCTGGCAGCTGGCTGAATCTCCTGGCACCATTTGTTGTGCCTGGGTGCCGGAGGTCGATGGCTGGTCCATGCTGCTGACAGACCTGCGCGGCTCCTGGGTCCTGCGGAGGAACGATAGCTGCTCTGCATAAATGTACCCCCGGACCTTTTTCGCACCAGCTCCAGAGCGCGCAGCCATGGCCTGCTTCTTCTGGACGCGCATGTAGTTGTCGCGTACTGTGCGCCATTTGTTCATCGCCTCTTGTGCTGAAAAACATGATGAGAGTGACATTAGCTTGTGTTCATGGTATGTGATCATATTCAAACAGTTTTGTTTTGTCTTCTAGGTATCTCGGTAGTGGGTGCAGTTTGAAGGATCTGCATTATAGCTTCCGCGTTGGCAGATCAACAGCTGGTGAGATCGTCCGCAAGGTGTGCCAAACCATATGGGAGACCATGAAGGGCGAATGTTTGCCAAGACCGACACATACGGCATGTCTGGAAATTGCAGCAGGATTCTGGGAGAGAGCCAACTTTCCAAACTGCCTGGGAGCCGTGGATGGCAAACATGTCCGCATAGTGAAGCCACCGCACAGTGGCTCACTGTATCAGAATTATAAACATTACTTTTCTATAGGCCTACTGGCGGTGTCAGATGCCAACTATAGTTTCGTGTATGTGGATGTCGGTTCATACGGCAAGGACTCTGACTCCACACTGTTCAGGAACTCCACACTGTGGAATGAAATTGAGAGTGGGACCCTGAACATCCCCAGACCCGCACCATTGCCTGGCAGTGACGTGACAGTCCCCTATGCCTTCGTGGGTGACGAAGCATTCGGCCTATCCACACACCTCCTACGGCCCTACTCAGGGACACACCTGACTGTGAAGAAGCGGGTGTTTAATTATAGGCTGTCGCGGGCGAGACGGTATGTGGAGTGTAGCTTTGGCATACTGACCAACAAGTGGAGGATTCTACATAGACCGCTGGATGTGAATGTGGACTTCTGTGTGGACATAGTGAAATGCTGTTGCATTCTACATAATTATGTGCGGGCCAGGGATGGTTTTAATTTTGACGATACCCTCACAGTTGTCGGTCTTGAGGATGATGTGAACTATGACATCATAGCTGTGAATAGATACAGCAACAGGTATCGCGATGCTCTATCTAATTATTTCATCAGTGATGCAGGTGAGGTGCCCTGGCAGCTGGGGAGCATTTGAGTTTCACATCAATGATTTCATTTGTTTGTTTATTATCATTTTTGTGATTTACATTTATGGGATTATGAATTAAATAATATTATACTCACTCTGTATGTGCTGCTCCTTCTCGGACCAGGTATCGTACTCCGGGTACACCTGACGGGACACCTCGACCCATGCGCTCGCCTTCCTCCCCTTGTCCTTATAACGCTCGCAGGCCGTATCCCAGATCCCTGGATGCTCCCCCACAGCGCTTATCAGCCTCTCCACGTCCATCTCTGGTCCAGCAGCCATGTTCAACGGTCGCAGGTACACTCCAACGAACTGCAGGAAACTTTGGCAGTTTGGACGTGATGTAGGCCGCACACTAGCAGCGTCTGACGTCTCCTAATCACGCACACACGCTGCCATGCGGCCGCCGCGCACTTTGTACGTCAGTAGCAGCGGTTTCACGTTCTGATAAAAATGCGTTCATTTGCTGGTTGCGTGGTGTCGGCGCACTTTTGTACGCACGTACTGCGTATATTGGCCGTCATTGGCCGTTATGTGCTGCTACTGCCGCCGTGATTTAGTGCGTCTGCACGCGCGTTCCGACTGCCCCACTCTGACCCTAGCCTAAAAGGTTTCTGTGATGTAAAAAAAAAATGAGACTAAGCTAAATCATTCAAGAACCTCTTCCACCTTTAACCCCTTCACTACCAAGTGATTTTCAAAAAAAAAAACATTGTCAGAAACCAGTGTTTGTTATAAATTGTACAGGAATACCTATTTGGCCAGTAGATGGCGCCATCTACTGCCAAATTGAGTTAGAGGTTTTAACAGCAGATCTATTTTCTTCTTTTTCTCCTGCTTTTTGGGCAATATGCCCACAGGGCTAACACTTTGGGGGCACCTTCGCAAGCCCATAAGCTAAAGAAATTAATTTGCAGCAAACAAATTTTATTTGCTTTTAGGCTGCAGAACAGCACATTGAGATATCTCGATATCGGGACACCAGATGTTACCTTTAAAACCCGAGATATCTCAATATTAGTATTGAAGGGGTTAATGTGACCTATAAACTGTACAACTCAATGGAAGAACAAACTGAAATCTTTTAGGTGGAGGGAGGAAAAATATAAAACTAAAATAATCTGGTTGTATAAGTGTGTTCCCCTTCTGATAACTGGGGATGTATCGGTGTTCAGAAATAAGCAATCACATTCAAAATCATGTTAAATAGGAGTCGGCACACACCTGCCATCATTTAAAGTGCCTCTGATTAACCCCAAATAAAGTGCAGCTGTTCTAGCAGGTCTTTCCTGACATTTTCTTAGTCGCATCCTACAGCAAAAGCCATGGTCCGCAGAGAAGCTTCCAAATCATCAGAGGGATCTCATTGTTATGAGACAAGGTATCAGTCAGGAGAAGGAACACAACAATTTCCAAGGCATTAGATAAACCATGGAACCCAGTGAAGACGGTCACCATCAAGTGGAGAAGAAGATATAGCGGAACAGTGACCTCACCAAGAACTGGACATCCCTCCAAATGTGATGAAAAGTCCAGAAGAAAACTGGTCAGGGAGGCTGCCAAGAGGCCTACAGAAACATTAAAGGAGCTCCTTTAATGTTTCTGTAGGCCTCTTGGCAGCCTCCCTGACCAGTTTTCTTCTGGACTTTTCATCACATTTGGAGGGATGTCCAGTTCTTGGTGAGGTCACTGTTCCGCTATATCTTCTTCTCCACTTGATGGTGACCGTCTTCACTGGGTTCCAGTGTATCTGGCAAGTACTGGCTGTGTGGAACATGTGACAACAATCTCCCGTATTATTCATATGTCTGGGCTATGCGGTAGAGTCGCAAGACGGAAGCCTTTTATAACGAAGAAAAGCATCCAAGCCCGGCTAAATTTTTCAAAAATACATCTGAAGTCTCCTAAATGCATGCGGGAAAATGTGTTCTGGTCTGATGAAACCAAGGTTGAACCTTTTGGTCATAAGTCCAAAAGATATATTTGGCTCAAAAACAACGCTGCACATCACCAAAGGAACACCATACCCACAGTGACGCATGGTGGTGGCAGCATCATAACATCATGCCAAGGGGCTGTTTTTCTTCTGGGGCCTTAGTCAAGGTAGATGAATTAAGAACAGTTCCAAACACCAGCTATTATTGACACAAAACCAGTCAATATTGACACAAAACTGAACATGAAGAGGAATTTCTTTCATCTTTCAGCATGACAACGATCTAAAGTATACATCCAAATCAACAAAGGAATGGCTTCCCCAGGAGAAGATTTAACCTCCCTGGCGGTCTGATTTTTATCCAAATTTTGCGTCTAAAAGCGTTTAATTTTTTTTGGAAAGGAAATGTGTTGTTTTATATAGTAAGCCTGTAATCCTTCGGGAAAACTCACTGAAATCTGTGAAAACAAGAGTCTAGTAAACACACGGAGTCAGATACAGTTTGAAACACGAAATAATAATTTATTATCCCACAAATAATTATCCAAAATAATGCAAATAAATTATAATCAATCGAAAAACTCTGAAATCATTCAGAAAACAAGGGTGCAATATTAGTCTCCGCATATTGCCTCAGTGTAAACATCCTTGGTGTGATATATTATTTCAATTATGTACACTCTTATTTATACAGCAACATTCATAATGCATACTGTGTATCAATAATTATATTTTCATATAAGAGATCTTCAAATCATATATACAGTAAATTTTATTTTTAGAATGTGTATGTATGGTCTGTTTCTGATCTGTTAGTGCCACCTAGTGGCCGTTCAGGAGAACTGCATGTTAGAGACTTTACATTTAAAATATTTTTTTTTACAGTTTTCTGCCTGGTCCCGCCCCCCTGCATCTCGTGACTTGCAGGGAGCGTTACCAGGAAGCAAGTTGACGCGATCACACTGCGGGGGACAGTGAGGGAGCGCAGGATGAGGTGAGTATACAGCCCGAGTGTGGCTCGGGGTTACCGTTCGCGGCTGCGAAAGTTAAACCTGAGTCACACTCGGGAATACCGCCAGGGAGGTTAAAGTTTTGGCATGGCTTCCACAGTAGAAGATTAAAGTTTTGGAATGGCCAGAGCCCAGACCTGAATCCGATGGAAAAAAAATCGGTGGGGTGATCTGAAGAGGGCTTTGCGCAGGAGATGCCCTCGCAATCTGACAGATTTGGAGTGTTTTTGCAAAGAAGAGTGGGCAAATATTGCCGAGTCAAGACGTGCCATACTGATAGACTCAAACCCAAAAAGACTGAGTGCTGGAATACAATCAAAAGCTGCTTCAACATATTATCAGTTTAAGTGTGTGCAAACCTATGCAACCATATTTTATAGTTCCATATAGAATATGTTTTAGATCTGTGAAAGGTTTGAATGGCCATTGTTTGCCAAATATTCCCGCTTTATCAGGCCATTGTGTGTTTGTGCTGTTATCCACTTTGTAATCACAAGGTGTCCATGAATGATCTGACCTATTGTTTCATATCTGGACATGAAAATGAGGTATGGATAGGAACTGGCGCACTTGAGAAGGGGTGGGCATGGTGCCACTTTCAATTGGTTTCTAGGTCCCTCCTGGCACTGTATATATTTGGCTGATGTGCTCCATTTAAAGTCGATCTGCGTATTTTACCGCAACGTATGTTGCCTCATTTCTAGGGAATCTATCACTGCTCTTTCAGTCACCTGTCCTTAAGCTTCGGCTTAGGGCTGGAGAAGGCATGAAAGATCAGTGGTGGGAGAACGGGTGTCCAACAAGGGAGCAGCATCAACAGATGTGTCCCAGTTGGGGTGCAGAGATTACATGGTTTCTTTACTTACTTGGGATACAGGTTTTTAACTTTTAAATAACAAATGGAAGGGCACATGCTCCGTGACTGGACCCTAAACCAGGTTCTGCACAGCCCAAAGCAGCAAGCTCACCAACACAAAGAACAGAAAACAAAGAGGGCCGGTCACAAAGTCCATTCAGAGCTATATTCGGATTGTTCTTGCAACTTTTCAGCTCTTTAAACAAGCCGTTATCAAGTGATGATTGATTAAAAAGGTTCAGTTAAAGCAAGGGAGGTCTCAAACTCTGGCTTCCCAGATGTCTATGGCCTACAATTCCCAGAATTCTTTGAATCAAAGAGATAGACACGTGGTTATTGTAGTTCAACATTCGGTGGGGGGGCAGAGTTGAGATTCGGAGATTAGAAGAATGAGTCTAATAAAGCTTCAACTGAACGCCTACAGTGTGACTTTAGCAATTCTTACACTACACAAACTCACATGTCCTACTTAAGCCCACAAAATCCCTGAAAAAGCTCCAAAGTGTTTTCTACATTGGCCAATGATATGACAGATGCAATGTTTTCTCCTTCCATTAGGTCATCGACCCAATGTTTTTTGGATGTCATGCGGACTTTGAACTCACAATCAGCAAAGTGTTAGAAGAATTCTCTGTCGATCTCATCTGTTACGTCGGCTTCAGGAGGACCATGTCTGCTCAATTCCTGACCAAATGGAAAGGTAAGAAAGTAAATAAGATGGGAAAAACCAGCCAAAGTGAAATCCTATGCGCCAGGAGAATAATGATCCGGCGTCACCGACAGTATGACGTTTCTAGTATTCATCATACTTTACGATGGTTGTGACTGCGACTTGACGCTTAAGAAAAATAATAACTTTCCAACACACAAACAGGTCCCAGGAGAAAATGGACACCTACTGTATGAGTATCTGTGTAGTTCATAACATTCCTGCACCCATTTCCCTTCAGGTGAAAGGTGCCACTATTACCTCTACCTCTCACGCTCGTTGCCTCGGTGTCCTCCTAGACCAGGGGTCAGCAACCTTGGCTGATTTCCCCTTCACTCCTCATATTCGGTCGCTAACCAAATCCAGCTACTTCCACCTAATAAAAAACATTGCACGCGTCAGATCTCTGTCTTAATCAGGACTCTGCTAAAATGCTCATCCAAGCTCTTATTATCTCCCACCTTGACTACTTTAACCTCCATCTCTCTGGCCATAAGAGATCCCAGATTCTCACTCTGCAGTCTTATGAATGCCTGTTCCAGACTCGTACACCTCGCACCTCACCCCTCTGTCAGTCTCCACACTGGCTCCCTGTTTCCTTTAGAATCCAATTTGAAATACTGGTGCTCACATACAAAGCTCTCCATAACCGCGCCCCTGCCTACATCTCCTCCCTTATTAGCAGGTACATCCCATCCCGACCACTTCGCTCTGTCAATGATCTGATGCTATCAGTTCCACGTAACCACACGCCCAACTCTCACCTTCAGGACTTCTTTTGAGCTGCCATCTTTCTATGGAACTCCCCCGCAACATTAGACTCTCCCCATCTCTCCAGTCCTAAAGAAGTCTCTGAAAACACATTACTTGAGAAGCCTCTCGACTCACTTCCTAATCCCCCACTGTTAATTTCTTACTCCATCTTCCCACCCTGCCCCACGTGCACCCCTCGCTACTTCATGTTCTCTACTTACCCTCACTTAGGTGGGTTTATAGCCAAACAACAGTGTTTCTGTGCATTATGTGCATCTCCGATTTCCAAACATGGTTAATTTAACACATCTGGATAGAAGGAGCATGCGATGAATAGAATACCTCGTTAAACTCTCCACAATCGGACGGAAGCATCTTAGATTGAAAATAAATGTCCGATCATGGAACCCATGGGTGTAGAAAAGGAGGGTTTCCTGCACGTTGCAGATTTTCCATCGTTGAAAAACCCATCAGGAACCCATTGTCCGTTCACATCATAAGACTAAGCGACCTCTCCGTGTTTTGTTTAGGAAAAATAGTGAACACTTATCGAACACTGTCTCCGTCGCTGAAAGCGGAAGGAGCTTCCCAGGCCGGAATGAAAAGGTCTGGATGCACGGCCTGCTTCATGATTGTGAGTGTTAAGTTTACATACACACATATTGGGAATTTGGCTCTATAAACCATCAGGCTGAATCCCACTCACATTTGTGTCCATATGTTATACCCAGGGCCGCCATCAGAAAGCTTGAGACCCCTTGCTGAACCACTGGCCGAGGTACCACTCAGTAAATTAAAAAACCGAAACATCTGGCCTCACCTTATTTTACAGGGACTGGGCTGAAAGCCTGGTAGAAGAGCACTCGGTCTGCATCAGTTAGAGGTGCAAGCTATGTTCATCTCTCCCTCAGTGTTGAGTCTGAGTGCTCGGCCCCAGGTACCACCAGGAAAATTTATTGGTATCTCGGTGGTTTAGTCCTGGGTGGGATGAAGGGACCCTTATAATCGGAGACAGTTAAGAGCGGAAGGAACGTCCATGAGAGTGAATGTTCCTTCCACACTGACGCCCATCTGGCCACCTCGCCGAGTGCAGTTAGTGCGCTCAGCGCTGCAAGACTCAATTCCCCTATGGAGGATTGCGCTTTGCAGCCCGGTCAAAAGTGCATCGTAGAGCTTTGATGGGAAGGCATTCAGAATGTCTGCTGTAGCTGGCCCTGTCACAATGCTGCAACAGACGCCGGAAGGCACGTCACTACAGGGGCAGAATGTGCGCTTGTCTGACCCCAGCCTTAAGGTTTATTCACCAAGCACTGGAACTTCTGTGCTTTTCACTTCGGCGATTCCATTCTGTCGACAGTACAGTGAAATCACTATTCACAGAACGGCGCACTATGGTGACCAAAGATGGCGCCGAAGAGCACCGGAGTGGCCTTGGCGAAATCCAAACTGGTAAGAAAAAAACCACTGTAGTCTCCTGTTCTTCAAATACATTTTTATTGGTTTAAAACACCTATTAAAATATAAAAAGGTACAAAAAAAAAAAAAAAAATATGTCTGTTACAGATTTAAAAAAAAAAAAACTTTAATAAAAGAAAACAAAAAAAACAGAAAAGGTTCTGAAGAAAAAAAAAAAAAATTATTTTTAAAATATTACTTTTTTTACATTGAATCCTATGGGATTCGCCTGTTTGAACATGTCAAACTGAAACACCAAAAATCAGGGCATTTCACTGATACTTCAGTGCAGTTTGACATTGGGACAATATCACTGCCGCCGAAGATCACTGAACTGCGGTGAAATGCACCGTATTTCGCAAACTGACCGCTTAGTGAATAGACGAATTGGCCTGAAATTCACCGTTCGGTGCAAATTAGAGGTTATTGAATAAACACCTTTTGAAAAGTAGCACAGGGATTGCCAAAGGGCCCTTTGCAGCCACTGGGCCCTGATCATAGCATGGGATGTCACACCCCTGATAAACCCAGGGACGAGACTTCAGAAGGACTTGATACGTTTGAACATTGACAGAATTTTGCCCCTTATTTACTAGTAACAGATAATCTGTGCTTTGTGTAGGACGGTCGTGTTCCTGGTCCCATAGTTATGCAAGAGACAGTACGAACAGTGGACAAAGAGGACTGCGTGGATGAAGCACATCAAAGAGTCATCACCAAAGCAATATTTTTGGTGGCGAGTGGAGTAGTGAGCTTAGACACCGAGGAGAGAGTCCACTGGAACGCCGACACAGCGACAACCTTATGTTCGTAAGGTCAAATGGTTTACTTGATCCCCACATTGCATAAGAAGTATTTTTAGGTTTGTTAGTTAAAAACTATGTCATTTTTGCCAAGGAGGCATAAGGGATTTACAAAACTAGATGACACGTGTAAAGGAGCAGAAAAAAATAAAAAATACTAGTCCGGTTTAAGCATAGGCGACTCTACAGGGGGGCAATTGCCCCGCCTAGGTTATTCCTTGCCCCTCCATGTGCCCCCCCCCCCCCCCACCAAAAATCAGCATCCAGCTTCCCACACTTCTTCGGACCAACGTATCTCTGTCGCATCGTATATGGACGAACTAGGTGACATTTGAAAGGGCAGATTCTGGCCTTTCCAATGATACCCAACATGACCATATTCAGTGTGAAGTAAAAGTCATAAAACATTAAATAAAAACGTGTACTTTAACCATTTCACTGCTGAGCCATTTCAACCCTGTGAAAATGTTTATGTTCAGACTATACACTACATTGTGTATTACATTAGTTTTTGCCTTGGTTTTAGCTGTATATTAAGGGTTAATGTGTAGGCTTCATCCCTTACAGTATACATTTGTTTTTTCCTTGATTAATGGCATTTTACAGGTTGATGGGTAGCTACATGCCTCAGTGTATTCGTTTCATATTTTCCCTTGATGAATGGCATTTTAGGGGTTAAGGGGTAGCTACATGCCTCAGTGTATTCATTTCATGTTTTACATTAATTGCATATTAGGGGTTAAGGGGTAGCTAAATGCCACATTGTTTATTATTTTTATTGTATTTCCCTGGGTTTAAGGCATTTTAGGGGTTATTATGGAAGTTAGAATATAAAGGGTACTAATGATCTTTAGATCCTCTGCTTTTCGTCACATTTTGGGGAATTCATTTCGCCGAAAATAAGGTGAATTCCCTATTTAGCGAATGGTCCCTGTAATTTACTAAAAGTGGAGTCGCTGAAGCAGCAAACAGACATTCAGCGAAAACTGCCGAATTGCAGCAAATAAAATATTGAATTTAAGTATCAGGTTAGTACAACAAAAAGGTATCATTGCATCACGTTACTCTGGGATTCTGCAATCTTATTTATATATACTTATTTAGGGCACTATTACCTGGTGTGGGTTAACCCTTGCGTTTGCATGGTTTTGCGTTAGCGCCAGGTTAATCGAGTCTAGCGCCGAGCAACAGATCATTTGCCTCCCGCTACAAATGGGGAAAAAGATCACTTAGTGCGTTGCCATTAGCGATTTGTACCGCGAGCTTACTGTACTTTCCGCGTCCTTTACTTAACACGGGAAGCGCTAGAGATCTCTAGCGCTTTTGCAGCTAACAGATCACTTGGTGCCAGCGCTAAATTTTTGAGGGGCACTAATTGCAACATTTTACCTACTGCTCAACCCTGGTGCTTACTCCAAAAAGACAGAAAAAAACAGGTCCTCGCCCCAAATTAACAGGCAAATGAAAGGAATGCAGCACAGATGTTCTCTTGGCCCCAAACACCATAGTAATGGATCTGGTCAGGAATGTCGCTGCTGTTGCAGTTGGCTCGATTATAAATGTATCCTTTATCCACATATATTCTAATTCTAATATATTGCCTAATTTTTAACATTTTATGCTGGGGGTTATTCATTGTATGGAAGCGGTTGATTTTTAGGGTGACTGTGTGGACCATGTTTAAAGGGACACATGGATAAGTCTTGCCCTGAAACATGTATTATTTATATGCTGTAGCAGGGAAATTGTCGCTCACCTGGCCTTCTTTTTGGATCTATTAAATGCAGTGTATTGATTCTACATGCTGCCGGGTGGCATTTATCATGCAATGCCCATCAGCCTTAATATGTGTGCATCAAAACATGGATGATACGGCCACCGTGGAGGATTTTAATAATGCAGGGGTGTGAGGTTATTCACTGGATGTGTTGATATTCAAGCTTGTGAGGGCAGGGGATAGGTATGGCCCGGCACTCTGCACTGGAAAAAAAAACCCAGTTCTATCCTGTACACAACCTCATTAGCGCTGGGTCTCAGCCCGGGTCTTACAGTTTCCCTAGCGTGCACCAAACGACCTTGTTCATGGACTACTGCAGACAAGGTGATCTGTTAGAAAGCGGTGAAAAGCAGGAGAATGACTGGAGAATGGAAAATTCTAGGTCAAAATAGCCAATTTGGAAAGTGAGATGAATGGGAGAATTTTTCTGGTTTGGCTATTTTGACCAAGAATTTTAAATTCTCCAGTCATTCTCCTGTTTTTCACCTCTCTCTGAATAACCCTGTAAGTTTTATTGACTCGCGCTAAATTTTTCCTTTAGTGATGGTGTTTTAGCTCACACCAGGTGATAGTTTTATTCAGTGGTGTGATTTAGTGGTGAAAATCATTAGTGCCCCCCCCCCAGCTTTGACTGCGGTATCTTGTGCCCCCCCCCCCCAAAAAAAAATATTGTTCGAGTCGCCACTGGGTTTAAGTGTTCCAGGAATACAGTAACCAGATGACACTCATTACCACAGGGTATGCAACGACACAAAAATCATGCATGGCTGGTGTGACAGAACACTAGGTCACTGTGCGATTTGGAGGGGGCTGTGCGCTTGCCTCCTGCCTACAGCCCAGCAGTTCAACGGGAGATTTTAGGTCTGTTTGCCATCTCCTGCAACCATCAGACGTACGGCACACAGTGCAAAGTATTTCTGTGGTCACCAGTTCCTCTGAACCAGGCAAACGCAGCTTTTGTAGCCACGCATCTGGAACTATTATAAAAAAGTAGCCCACATCAGCCCAGCTGAGTTAAATGTATAATTTCTTTCCAGACAGTGACTGTTCCCTTCTGGAAAATGTGTTAACTGGCTGGAGACAGATTAGTCTATTCAAATACACAGAATGGAGTTATCTGCTGTCACCCATTGTCTTGGGTTAAGAAATGTTACATAATGTTTAATGTACTGTCTACCTAATTAGGATTTGTCATTCCAAGAGTTTCATTCCATGTTTGTGCCTCTGTATAGTGACCTCTGCATTAGTACATTCTATAAGAAATCCCTTTTGCTTCCTCTTCCTTTCTCCCTCCCAGGAAATCTCACTGTCCATTGTTTGTATGCAAATGTTTTGGCCCTTGACTGTATCTGTCCTGTGAATAAACAACCAGTCCTATTCTGACCAAGCTTGAAATCAGGACTTGTGATTGCTGGTTCCCCCAATCTTCTGCCCGCTGTGCCAAGGAAAGGCTCCAGGTCTACAGCTTTGGCTTATTTCTGGGGGTGCTAGCCAGGCTCTCTACGTGCACCGGGCCTTAGGTTTGAGAGTCATGAGAACTGGAAGTCCAGCGAGGACGTGGCGTTTGCAGATGGGACCCTGTCTGGGCACAGATCTGTTACAGCTGGGAAGGGGCTAGTGAGTGGAACTACAGGCTGGTATTAAAAAACCAAAATCCGACTAGTAAAGAAACAATTGCACACCCAAGTACTTATATAAGGGAACGGTGCATGCAAGAGGGATGGAATAAGGACCCAGTGTGAATTAGAGTTGGGGGAGCACAATAAAAAAAGCGAGAGCTGGGGGAAATTATATTTGTTCTTATTTTGCGATTATGAGATAAAAAGGCAGGGTTGAAGAAAAAAAAAATCCAGTAAATTGAGAAAAACAAAACATTAAGGCAGTCTTTCCCAAACCTGTCCTCAGGAGCCTCCAACAGGCCAGATTTTACAGGTTACTGCAATCACTGAGCAGCAAATTAAAATGTAACGCGTCTGATAAATACTGACGGGTGCTGTTTTTTCCCCATACTGAATTCAAATACGTAAATCAGAATTTTTCTGTCAGGCCTAGTTTGTGACAGTCATTTTGACTAACATGCTATACATCAGGGTTTTATGAATTGTGAGTTATAGAAAGTGGAAAGTTTGTGAAATGTGAGGAATTTAATGCAGAATGGGTTGGTAGCACTATGGCTTATGTGCAGACATGTATCATGTTTAGATATTGCATTGTTGAGAAGCAGACAGCCAGTATTGAACTTGTAGTGAGCCCATCAACATGTGTATTTTCTCTTTAGGTGTTTAAATCCTCCAATTTCTGCTACATGTGAAAAAAAGAAAAAGCACAAGTGGTGTGAAAATTGGCCTTTGAGACTTGAAGGTTACCTTCAAGTCTCAAAGGCCAAATTTCACACCACTTGTAAAAAAAAAAAAAAGTGTTGCTTTATTTTGAATGTAAAAAAAGTGTGACCGATTAAGGCTAGGGTCAGACTAAAGCATTTGTGTTGTCCGTGAAAAAGTGCGTTCGAACAAATGGACGCATTTCACAGAATACGCGATAGCGGTCACACGATGCACATTTTTGTACGGATCATCAATAAAACACTTTTTGCGTCTGGTCATTATGTTGGCCGGACATTAGCAGCGTCTGACGTCTAATCTCACACACGCCACTAGCGGACACAGCGCACTCTGTACGTCAGTACTAGCGGTATCACGTTCTAGAAAAAAATGCGTTAGTTTGCCACTTTTGTGCAGCCGTTCTTCGTGTGCTGCCTGGCATTGGACGTCATTCGCTACTAGCATGGCCGTGATTTAGTGCTGCTAAACGCATGTTGATACTGCATTAGTCTGACCCTAGCCAAAGACTGGGCCCTGAATATATTGTTGTGCATCAAGGGGTTCGGCTTCTCACCGGATGGGGAGAGGAAAAAAAAAAAAAAGTACAAAATTGCCATTTGCAGTTCCTATGCTTGAGAGAACAGAAGGACCAGATTAGAGGAATCAACAAAATCTACAAAACCATCCCAATGTGTCATCTGCAGTGCAGCCTGGTGTTACATAGTGAAGAGGACCCCAAACCTAAGGTCATGAATTCTGGACCCTTAAGTGATAACTCTGAAAAATCAAAACTTTAAAGTGTATATCAGTGTTATTTTGGTTTACCCTAAAGTGGCATTATACTCTCAGATCTAACAAAATAGTATTCCTTCTGGTTTCTTTTAAATACTCCTCTCTAATCATGCTTAGAAGGACTTCCTGTTTTCAGGTGACCAGTTTCTCTAATGCCTCATGGTGTCAGCGTTTTCACCCAGAACTACAAGAGGACGTCCTGCAGACATCCACATCCCCGCCCACTTGCAATTGACAACTGCTGCCTGAACGTGCTGGTGTTTTTTTGTTCTGCAGATTCTCATGATCAGTGCTAGGTATTTTTTGCTTAAAACCTAAGCAATAAAGTTAAAAAAAAAAAACCTAGCTCTGATTAGAATCTGCAAAACACAAAACCACAGCATGTTCAGGCAGCAGTTGTCAATCACAAGTGGGCGAGGATGTGGATCTTTGCAGGACGTCCTCTTGTAGTTCTGGGTGAAAACACTGACACCATGAGGCATTAGGAAGTCCTGCTAAGCATGATTAGAGATGAGGATTTAAAAGGAACAGAAGGAAAACTACACTGGATTACAGTAAGGCTCACATAGGTTTGTTAGAAAATCTGAGGTTTAATGCCACTTTAAATCCCATTTTAGAATTTGTACTTAAAACGTGTGCCACAAGAAACCCCCTGCCCAAGGGAGGAAATCTAAACATTTGGACTCGGCTAGACAAAGACACTCTTATACTTTTCTTGATAAGAATCATACCTGGCCGAATTATCAAGGTGTCCATTAGCTACAGTTGTATGGGGGGGGGGGGGGCTGTGTGTAGGTTTAGTACTAGGAGTGTTAAGTGGGGGGGGGGGGTGTACACGTGCAATGCAAGACCTGTGTTTCTGTCCAGTCCCTATGACCTCAGACTAAAAGGGTCAAGTCCTCAACAAAGTCATGCACTCAAGCCTTTACACATATCCAGCCCCTTCCACACTCTGTATAATGCATACAGGGCTGTGACTGACACAGGTTTCATTTTCGAACAAATATCAGACCCGCATTCATAGAAACGTTCACAGCTTTGAATTGGGTTGGCCTGATAGTTTGGTCACTTATGGATGCTCCCTAGTTGGTACGTGGAGGTTTGATACATTTATCGTTATCTAAAAACGCTCCATGTGAGCACAGCCTTATTGAAGATTGGACTCCTGGACCAGTCAAAGCTCTTATCTACCACCTTGACTATTGTAACCTCTCTGGCCTTAATAGATCCCAGATTCTGCCTCTGCAGTCTGTTATGAACGCCTGTGCCAGACTCGTACACCTCACCCCTTTGACAATCTCTACACTGGCTGTTTCCTTTAGAATCCAATTCATTATACTAGCGCACGCATACAAAGCTCTCCATAACTGCACCCCCGCCTACATCTCCCTTATTAGGTACATCCCCGTCCCGACCAATGATCTGATGCCATTAGCCTCATGTACCCACAGCCCAACTCTTGCCTTCAGGACTTGAGGGGGGAGGGTTCCATAGAAAGGGGGCAGCTCGGGAGAAGTCTATCGGCTCGCTCCACGATCTCTTCCCCCCCACTGTCATTTCCTCTTCCCATTCAGCCCTCCTGCAACCCACCACTTCACTTGTCCTGCTAACATTGTTAGCTTGAGCAGGGTCCTCCTGTTCCGTGTATCTAACATTTATGAAGATGTTACGGTCTCTCCCATTGTACAGCGCCAAGGAATTTGTTGTCGCTTTACACTAACTATAACCATGAAAGGCTTGTTATTACAACATACACGGACCATATACACTATAGGGTCAGGTCCCGCTTTTCCCCTCTTCAGACCCATCGTTAAGCATGTCCTCTCACACTGGAGGGTATTGACCAAGGGGGGGGGGGGGGTGACCAAAAACAGACCAATAGTTCCCTCCCCCCTACAAAACACCTAAAATTTAAAACAAGGAAACATGTTGATTACAAATCACTTCCTGAGAAGTATTCAGTGAAGGCACACACACACACACCTAATTGCCCCTTTGAAACCTAAACAATTAGCCATCCTTGGACCATTGCACGATAGTACCCAATCCTCACAAGGAGATGGTATCGTTTGCCAAAAGGTTTACAATGGAGACTGCTCCAGCCCTGCGTTTCATTATAAAACCTGGTCAGAGAACCTGAAACCTCCAGGTATAGAATCCGACACTTTAGTTCCGTGCCAAGAGGAGACACCAGTAAACACATTCACTGGTGGGATTGGAAGAGATCTGCTCAAGGAACCAAGTGTGGTCAGATAGATTAAAGGTTTAAAGCCAGGTGTGTGAACAACACACACACACACGATTCTTTTAAGAAAAAAGGTTTTGCCAGTGCTGTCCAACTGCCAACAAGAATAACAGCCACATCCAGATGCAGAGAACCGTTTATTAGAGAACACAAGGTATGGACACTGCAAACTGATGGAGGGAAACATCCTCAGCTTTATGAAAGCCAACATCACTTTAGATACTAAAGGGGACTGGGTGGAAATTTCAACCCTTTGAGCAGCCAGAGGGAATAATACCATGTTAAGCATGGGTCGTTTCCCCACACCGGAAGAGGGCTTGGTCATCTGGATATCAGATAACGCTTTATATTGAAGATTGCATAAAAGAAAAAAAAAAGTGAGGATCACAATCTATGAATGACAGGGGTAACTGGGTGAGGGGTTGCAGGCCATACAAAGTGTTAAGACATGGAGCAGGGTTACTACAAAATCAAACTGACAGAAAAATGGTCTTTAAGGGTCACTCTGCAGCCATGTGAGGTCTTTGATGCGAGGTCACTGGATGCACAGGTCATTCTGTTGTGAAAAAAAATGAAGGGTCAGCCATTTAGGATCACGGAGGCACAAAATTATAAAAAACACAAGAGCACATTTTGTCCTAAGTGTTCTTCTGAGTGTGTTGCTAAACAAGCGTCCAACAGCTCCACACCAACTCTGCAGGCTGCATGAAGTGAAAGGAGGGCTCGTCCCAATTTTTGATTTGAATATTAGGTGCTCCATTCCATCCCCGATGTAAACTCCATAGCCTTTATTGGTTCTGTTTGAGGTTACACCAGGGATGGAATGGAGCCCTACATCAGGTTTAGAGACTTCAAATCGTCAGCTTACCATTTCTTTACATTCCAGCAAGCTCTGCCATCTTCTTGGAGTGATACCTCTCCGCTGGTCACAAGTTGCAGAGCACGAGGGAATATTCTATGTTCAGCTTTCTTGACTCTCTCAGACAAGGTCTCCACTGTATCGCCAAACTCGACAGGGACGGCTTCCTGGCAGATGATGGCCCCGGCATCTACCTCTTCCTAGAAAAACAGCCAAGCACATCAGAACTGCTACACGATCCATGCACAGTTCCACAGCCTTGTGTGGCAAACAGGTCAGGGGCTGTGAAGGCCCAGAGCCAGTCTTCAAACTAGGAGCTACAAACCCAAATACTAGACCTTGAGATCAAGGGGATTCACTAGATCTGCTTTTAGCAGAGTTCAGACAGAAAAGTGGCAGAGCCAGATTCACAAATCATACTTACAGCAACAAAGTGTACAGTGCAGCCGGTCACTCTCACGCCTGCTGCCAGAGCCTCCTTGTGTGCATTTGCCCCTTTAAACGAGGGCAACAAGGACGGGTGAACGTTAAGGATCTTCCCTGAAAAGAGTAAGTTCGTTGTGATGCTCCGTCGGATCGAAAAGCTGTCCAAACACAGACATTAATGTCTACACGGCCCCTACCTTGCCATTTGTTGACAAACTTCCCTGACAAGATCCTCATGAACCCGGCGAGGCACACAAACTCTATATGGTTTTTGCAAAGTGCTTTGTCGATGGCGTCGTCAAACTCCTCGCGGCTTCTGAACTGCTTGTGGTCAATAACCTGAAGACACGAAGAGGGGGCTCCATTAACAAGTGCTCGTTGAAGAGGCACAGTTTAAAAGTTGCTGGGCGTTCTATCTGGGAGGGATGAGGTTTGTGACCCCTGCCTTAGATTAATCCATATTTTGGAACGTGTTTATTATTACAGAAATAGGTGCTCTCTGAATGGGAACAATTTTGTCCTGGTCACAATGTTTGTGGTAGGCGATCCCACAGAAAACCAGTTTGAGAGATGCAGCACTCCCACACACAGGAATCGTTGAAAAGGTGACCAGACATGGCATGCACTATTTAAATCAAGATGGGTCTTACCATTGTAGGAATTTTAGCATCTTGTGCCTTTTTCAAGCCCTCCACGCCATCTTTGTTGGAGATCACCAACGCGATGTAGGCTGAGCTACTAGGTCCCACCGAACTCCTTATTAAAGCCTCAAGATTGGTTCCTGCGACAGGAATAAAGTAGAGCTAGAAAACTAAAAGTCTGACATCTCCAAGAGCGATAACCATCACATTATGAAACACGAAAAAACATGCAATTAAAAGCGATTCATCCGAATAAATAGAAGAGAGACTGGAAATGAGAGGGAGTGAGTTTGGGCAAAGGACTGGACCCGAGTCTGGGAAGGAGATTGTGGGGAAGGTTCCAGGACCAATGGGAGTGATGACAGCACAAGACTGGGAGGGGTAGCGGCACAGGACTCCAGCTCCAAGTAAGGAAAAAAAAAACACTGGCGGTACAGCTCCAAACCACCCAGTGGCACTACGTGGTAGTTCTGCTAATGGAAACTAAAAAACTGGTGATGTCCAACATTAACCCTAGAAATAGAATCATACAGCGTAAAGCTGGGACGCGTCTTCCCTAATCAGCTGCATAGTAGTATCTGAAGTTAGGAACGTTTAACGCAGTCTATGTGTGCTGTACACAGACCGATGAGCCGATCAATAATGGGATTAGTTGACAACTATTTTCATTATCAAATTACTTTCAGCCTCAATACGGATCTTTCCGACATTCGTTGGGCCAGAATTCCTATGACACAAGTACTCACCTGACCCAGAAATGAGGACAGCCACGAGCTTCCTCCCACGCGTTAAGGTGTCCTCAATGATGTAGCGCAGTTCCAGGAAGAGTGGCTCAGGTTCAGGGTTTTGCCGGTGAAGAGCTTCCATCAGATTTGTTACTTCCACAGCGCTAGAAACTACAAAAAAAAAAAAAAAAAAAAATAAGAGCAGTCAGGTTAACACAAGGTCCTAAAAGTTCCTACTCTACCCAGAGGAGGATCAGGCTACTCTGCTCACAAGTACTACTTTAGAACACCTAGTGTGTGAGCAAAAACAATGGATGCCACCTGGAAACGTCACTATTTTTGGTCCTCTCTGCACCAGAGTGCTTCACACCATACCTGGTCCAGGGATGTGTAATTGAGGTTATGGGCTGAGACCTGAGCAGCAAACACCAGTTTAGGGCACATAGTCCAAGATGGCTTTTGGCGTCTAGGGACCATACATACAAGGTTGGGATCAACTTAACTTCAAGTCATAGTCTATGAGGTCAAGTTTACAACAACCTTTGAATAGGGCCCTACGTGTGCGGAGGACAGGCTGAGCTTTAGCGGACCTGTCTCAACAGCAAGACAGCACGAGTAACCCACATGTATAAAATTAGCCTAAAAAAAAAATATTTATTGATGAGATGTCCCAACGTTGCGATTCCTCTCTGTGAATTATGTATATAGAGAAAAAGGGAGAAAGACAAAATAGTGCAAAAAGACGTGATTGATATGGTGAGTGTATATGCGAAAATCAGATTATAGAGCCTAAATGGTCCCGGCTCTAGGTTGGAGTGCCTCATGCCAAATACAGGGTGACGCTCCCCTTTGAGTCTTCCAATTATCCTCAAATAAAATACATTGAGACAGCGCTCCCATAGCGTAACAGTACGAATAATCAGTAAATTTCAGTTCAACTCACTGATGCTGGAGCCTCGATGGTCTCAGGCTCGGCTTAAAAGCGGATGGTACTTTAGTCAGGTGAGTATCCAGGTTCTTCCATATTAGGAAGTACTCCCTGCACCACTAGGACCCCCACCAAGTTTTATAGATCTTATTTGCACATTTGTGTTGAGAGTTATGCGCAACACCTTGTAGGCAGCGACCCCAGAAATCATTATCCACCAAGCGCCTCCAGATACCCATTCTTGTACTTCCCTGAAGTACAAGGTGGTCATTAACACCTATGCTTAGTTGGCAAACGTTCAAAGTGTATACAGAAACAAACCTGCGTCTTGCGTGGTGACCGTGCCGATAAGCCAGGCTTCCTCGCTCTTGCACAACTTGTCCAACACCAATTCACAGATGTCGTTCTCCAAGATCAAGATGGCGCCGATCCCACAATTAAAGGTGCGGAGCATCTCCTCCTCTGTAAGATTCCCACACGACTGCAGCCAGGAGAAGATGTATGGTATCTTCCAGCACATGGCATCTACAAGGAGGAAAAAAATGGTGGACTCTGCCTCGCTGTGCTTTAAAGCCCTGGCAACAAGCGAAAGTCAAGATAAAGAGGCACGTTGCAATGCTGAGGACTTCCACCCATTTTGCTGTGCAACCCCAGAACCCACAGTCATCTCAATGTATTTCTCCAACCAAGAGAAACATGGCGAAAGGTTTCTTACTCAAAGTGACTGCAAAAGATGGAGGGAGAACACGCGGGATGTTTTCCAGAAGACCACCCCCAGTGATGTGCGCGTAGGCCTTCACTTCCCCAGATCTCAAGATGGGAAGCAGAGACTTGCTGTAGATTTTGGTCGGGGTCAGCAGAAGCTCTCCTAAAAAGTGGGCAAGAGTAAAAAGTTGCCAGAACATGGAACTCCCAGAGGAACTATGGCAGAACGTTAGATTTACCTGCATGCTGATTTTAAGGTGGAGCAACAAGACGCAGCAGCCAAGAGTTTTAAACACTCACCGAAGCTCTGTCCTCTGCAGCAGGCCGGCACCGGAGAAGAGAGGTCCAGTTTTAGCCCATCAAGAATCTTTCTCACAAGGCTGAAGCCGTTACTGTGGAGTCCTGAAGAGGAGATGCCGATGACCACATCACCGCTTCGGATCCTCTCGCTCCTAGGAAGCATAAAGACCCTCTCCACAGCGCCGACCGCAAAGCCGGCCAAGTCGTACTCCCCCTCAGGATACATGCCAGGCATCTCTGCCGTTTCTCCTCCTACAAGCAGAATAATACACCATGTTGCAGCTCAAGGAGGAAAGTTTAAGAGGGTCTCACAAGCCATAGACTGCCTGAGTATAATGGGGGCTAGTGACACTGGATGATTGGGCCAACGCGTTTCATGCGGTTCCTCGGCATCCATGCACACTCTGCTTGGGTAAACACCGATCACAGAAGAGAAGTCAGTCCCGGCACAGTGAATCCTACTGTAAGCCAAAGCAAATGGGGAGGGGGGGGGGGGGGGGGGGGAGGGGGTGTTCCATCCAAGTTTCTTCAAAGTAAAGGGAAGGTCATTAATACAGTGTTTGTAATTAGGCATTACCTAGGAGGGCACATCCTGCCATTTTGCAAGCATTGGCTATTCCTGAGACCACGGACTCGGCCACGGATACATCCAGCTTCCCGCAAGCAAAGTAATCCAAGAAGAAGAGGGGTTCTGCCCCTTGTGCCAAGATGTCATTGACGCACATCGCAACCAGGTCCTGTCCGATGGTATCATGCTTATTACAAGCTTGTGCGATCTACAAATACAGAGTCACCCATAGATTACTCCGACACGGGAATATTCTGCCGGTAAAAGCCAGGCTGCCGTATGAGATTCTGTGATCTAATATAAACCGTACCATAACTAGGACAAAGTGAAGACCACCACCACAGCTGTACCCACCTCTATGAAGATCTTACCCCATGTAATGAGAACAAACGCCCCCATGACATTTACAGTGAATATAGAGAAGGGGAATCGAAAGCCGGGGATTAAAACAAATTTAAAAAAGTTTAGTTCAACTCCAGTATGATGGGACTTTCTGATTGGGTCTGGCTAGTGGATTTATGGGTAATCCATTGGTCGAGACAGTGGTTTCATGGAAAAAGGACTTTCCAGTACCCACTCCGTAAATCTATATACCAGAGGAGTCTCACAGTAGGGCTCCGTCTGCTGGAGACAGCGTGCGACTACATTCACATTATAGCCTGAGCTTAGGGTTTCTCGGAACGATAAATAAAAGCTTTAAACAATTTCCAGGATGAGCGCTGCAAACATGTCGATTGTGAGCTCGGAGCAGGGTCCTCCCTCCTGTTCCGTGCATGTAATGTCTATGTATTTGTTATTCTGTCTCTCCCATTGTTGCTTTTAAAAATAAAAACCCTTTTAACTGTAGACAAATTTCTTAAATCATACAAAGATTCTTTACAAGTAAAATTCCCAAATCTAAAAACACGTATCTCTACACGGCCAGGAGACTGTAAAGAGTCACAGCATCTTTGATCCAAACAGAAAGCCCATCCGCTGTAAAGCCTGGGCGCTGCGATTAAGCCTTTAGAACAGCCGTTGTAGGAAGATACCTTAAGCTTGGTCCCAACACCGTCAGTCCCCGACACAAGGATGGGATCTGCGTACCCAGCAGCTTTGAGGTCAAAAAGTCCAGCAAAGCCTCCAAGCTCAGCGTTACATCCTGTAAGGGTATACCAGAAACATAAGACACGTTTCCCTGAATTAAAAAAGTGGTATAAAAGTTAACCGGCACAAAGCAAGACAAAATTTTTTTTTGGTCTAATAGAAATTGTTTTGGCCATCAAGTGGACTGGTGAGAAATTGCAGCCGAAAGGTGGTGAAGAAACAGGAGGGGAAATAGTCAAAACGCAGACCATTTTAGGCCTCATTAAGAACCTCGTTCATGTGAATTACAGCTGACGGACACTGCGGTGCAATAGAAAAAAGTTACAAAAAGTTACAAAAATACACAACGCCTCGAATTCTAACAAAGCGGCCCAGTTTGATAATGTCATACGCAGTGAGTTTCTCCTTCGCTAGGGATACTCAAAAACTGAGGGGTTATCCAAGCGCCGGTGTTACAAACCAGCTCGAATTGCATCGTGAAAAATGCCGGCGTTTCAAAACTTGTTTGAAGTGCCGGCGTTCCTATCCAGTCTTTGCAACACTGGTGCTTATTGGATAACCCTCTTTAAGTCTCCCAGTACTGGTGTTAGGACATGAAGAGCACCTACCTGGTCTGGCAGTGGCTGCAGCGAAGGGTTTAATCCTTTGCACAAGAGTATTCCCGGCTTCAATGTCAACGCCGCTATCTTTGTAGGACAGGCACCTAATGGGCAGAGAGAACATGCACTTTGGACATCTGGATTTTCTCTTAAAACCTAAACGCTTTGCAAAGTCTACGGGTAGCCACGAAGTATTCATTCTCAAGTTGGCTACAAAAGATTACCCAACACAATGGTTCCTAAAAAGTAATTGTAGCACATCCAAGATTTACTGCAGTCACAGGAGGAATACCGTCAGCCAGGTCGTCATTCCCATGCGTTAAATATATTCAAGTCGGAAAGAGTCTCAGGTCATTAACTGCAGTTCATTTAAGCTTTTTTTTTTGGAACCATTTCCCAGGAGACTGGTCAACCTAATATCTGAGCATCATGGAAATATAGTTCCAAAACATCTGGAGGGCCAAGGCTGCCGACCCCTGATCTAGGACGTCTTTACACAGGCGGTGGCTCCAGTCTGGACAGCAGAGCACGTCCAACATTGCATGCACGGGGGTTTAAAGGAGTTGGTGGTCATTTGTGTGTGACAAGAGCTGCTTTGCAACGCTGAACAGTCTAAATATCCATGAAAGCACATCCTGAAAGGAGGCAGATACGGCACTTGTGCCTTTAAAAATCAAGCAATGCCAGCAGTAAGGTAGTTGGCTTTTTACAAGCTTGCAGAAAACACAAAATTAAAACACTGTTTATAGTAAGGAACCTATAGGTGGAGCAATCAGGCTTAAGCGCGAAGACTCCTTGCAGTGTAGCACATCTGCCCTTGTCTTAGGCTGGGGTCAGACGAGCGTGATTTCTACGGACTGTACGTCCGTGCAGTACGGACATCGTCAGTACGGATGACGCAGTAGTGGTCACACAGTCTGTTTTTTCACTGAAGTTATTTTTTGACGGATGTAGGAGGGGAAAATAAATTACAATGAAAAAACATTCTGTCCGTCAAAAATGCTGGACGTATAAATGCAGTCCGTCTGACCATGCTCCATCACTCACACACAAAGCTATGCAGACGTTGTGGACGCAGCGCACTCCGCACGTCCGTTCTAGCAGTATTACGTTCTTGCCTAACCTGCGTCCGTTTGCCGCGGCCGTTGTGCGTCCGCAGTTCAGTGCGGACGTACTTCATGTGTCAGGCTCCAATGGACTTACTTTCATGCTATCACGGACGTACTTTTAGGCGCAATCACGGACGTGAACACTACGCTCGTCTGACACCAGCCTTAAGGACGTGCCTATTAGGCACGGTTCACACCTAAGCGTTTCATATGCGCGGAATACGTGTTTTTGACGCGCAAACATGAAAAACTCGAACGTGCATTGCAGCGCGTTCACACTGCAGTATGGCTGCGATCGCACTGCAATACGCCCCAAAGAAGCTCCTGTACTTTGGGCGTAGGACGTTTAACGTTCCTAGGTGCAGTAAAACGCCTAGGTGTGAACGGGCCCCATAGGAAACCATGGGATTTCCGTGTTTAGGTGTTTTACAGCGCGGAGGAACGCTCTGTAAAATGCCCAAGTGTGAACGGGGCCTTGAAGTTCTTGCAGTCTCCTTGAAAATCCATGGTCACAAAACACAGTGAGCAATGGTCTACAACGTTTCCCCCCAAACCTCTCCTCGGGACCCTCAACCAGGCCAGATTTTGCAGATCTAGACAGAATCCTGCAATCACTGAGCTGCAAATCATATCACCTGTGCTGCGCTTCACATATCCTGCAAACCTGGCACGTCAGCGGATCCTCAGGACAGGTTTTGGAAACCCTGGTCTACAATGACTGACCGCTGAGACACAGTATTGCACATGCACGGGGCATGACCGATAGCCCTGCACGTCTTAACTTCATGGATGAAACACGAGGCCTTGGAAGGTACCGAGATGCCTTTTATGTGGAGAGCCAGGACCTTCTGATGAAGCCTGTAGGATCACAGGGCAGAGGTGTTCCAAAGCCAAGAGTACATCAGAATGTTGCCAGGGCACCAGAATTCCTTCAAAAATGACTTCAAACCTCTTACTCAGGTCAGCCAGCACGGCAGAAAATTGAAATCTACATCTTGACACACTTTGATGTTGCGTTGCACGATTTTACCATGATTCAACCAAAGAAAAAACACTCGGGACTCCAGAGCAGTATTTAAATTTACTTTAATACACCTTTGTCCCCATAGGTTTTCCTCCTCCGATTTGAAGGAGTCATGTTTATCTGGAAGCGAGAGTGACTAAATCCAGTTTATCCAAGACTTTTTACAATGCACAAGATGTTCGATGGAGGACACGGCCCGTGAATGAGGCTGCTCTATATAGTGGTTCATCATTTGAAAACTCAAAGCATTTTTGAAGTGCTCATTCTTTGAACGTGGCCCCTTTAATATGTGCTGCATATCATCTAATATACTGATACCGGAGCAGGTCTTTTATAGAACAGTAATAAAGTTTAGCAAATAAAAAAAAAACCTCATCAGGAACACCCAGTGAAGGCAGGTTTGCACCCCAGATTGAAAATGAGGCGGATGGACCTCATTAAAACACCATAGTCCTTATACACACCTGGCTTTCTGGAGGTGAGCAATGGCGCGAAAGCCGATGTCCTTGCGGTACACTGCTCCTTCGAAAAATATGGCGGATACACCCTTGTTGGCCTCTTCTAGAGCAGAGAGGAGATCTCCCTTTATGGATGTGACCGTGAGGACCCTTCCACCGCTGGTCACCACCTTCCCGTCCTTCAGGGCAGTGCCTGCGTGGAATACCTCCAAACCCAGGTCTCTGGCCTCATCGAAGCCTGGAGGAAATATGGACAGTAATTCATTCACAAATACACAGAGAAGGAAGAGTCAGGAAATCACACCTACAAAACACTTTTTTTGGACCAGGACGTGTATGCGCTGTAGAGAGCAAGACTCACCGGTGATATCCAAGCCTTTGGCGTAGCTGCCAGGGTAGCCACCACTGGCCATAACCACAGTGACGGCAGAGTGATCGTCTAGCCATGTCGGCAGGTTGCTGGCCAGTTTACCATCGAGAGTTGCCTGGATAATGTCGTACAGGTCACTATGGAGCAGTGGAAGAATAACCTAAAACAAAAAGTTTTTTTTGCTCATCTACCCAACTGTATGGAGAGGTCCAGTGTCTGTCCCCAGTGGATGCGGCTTAAATTTATAAGAAGTATTTTACCAGGAAGGATACATTGAGATTTCTCCCATTTTAAAAGTATGTCCTGGGTTTCAGAACATTGAAATGTTACAGAAATACAAAGTAATAAATGCAAGACGATAAAAAAAAAAAAAAAAAAAATAATATATAATATTATATTATATATATTTTATATTATAATATATATACATCTGATTGGGAAGTCTCCCTTTAGACCCGTTGATGTACATCAGGGTCTCCAAACCTCCCAAAACTCACCTTCCTTGCTGTGCTCCAGCAGGCTGGAAGCCTGCCCCACCTTTTTAGGGGGCCCGGCAGGCACAATGACATAACCAGGCACCTGCAGTAAAAGTGAAGGGGAGTGAGGGGCTCCTTTGGAGCCCTCCATCTCCAACCGTTTAAGTTAATAAAAATATTGCACTGCTGGAAAGGGGAGAGTCTCCTCTTTTCAGCTGTGTCTCGCTTTAATCGTGTCAGCGCCGAATCACGGTTTAAACCTGGGAGGTGGCTGACATCTTGGATGTCGCCAAGCCTCCGGGTCACCCCCCACCCACTGACAGTGGGCCAGTTAGGAGATCTAGGGATCCAAAGGATCCCTTGAGCCGTGGAAGCTAGAGAGACATGTTTTAGAACATTGGAGAGGCCTGATCATGACCTTTCCAATGATACCAAACATGACCAGGTTTGTTGTATGTACACAAAAAACATGGGGGGGGGGGGGGTTTAATCGTACTTTGAGCATGAAACAGTCAAAATGAGCTCCGCGCACAGGTGAAATGGTTCAGCAGTGAAGGGGTTAAAAGCAAAAACCTGTAAAAAAAATTGGGTATTTCTACACTATTTAGTCAGGTTCTTTTTTGGCGGTTGTAGATTTTGGGGATTAAATTTTGAAAAGTGTTTTCCATTGTAAATTATTCGATACGAAGGAAATAATGGTATCTTTATAAAGTCCATTTAATGGTGGGGAAAAAAAAAAAAAAAAAAAAAAGTATATAATGTGTGGGTTCCATAAACGAGTAAAATTTGACCTAAACACTAACAGCGCAGAAACTAAAAAAAACCAAAAAAAAAAAAGCAGTGGGCACTATAGGACGGACTTTTGTAAAACTGCCTGGTCACTAAGGGGTTAATATACCTTGATACAGAATGCACCTGTAAACAGTGAATATATTTCCTACATATTTATTTACTCTGTGTTAATCTGTAGATTTGTGTTTTATTTTTAATATCTTGCATCGATTTGTATTTCTGTACCTACCTGTAACAATGCAATGTTCTTGAACCAAGGAAAACGAGCGAAATCTCAACGTATCCTTCCTGCTAAAATACATAACAGGCCAGGTTTGCAAGATATGTAAAGCACAGCACAGGGGATTGAATCCTGCAATGACTGAGCAGAAAATCAAGACAACTGCTTTTCCTCTAGGTAATCCTTAAAACCTGGCCTGTTCGGTACTTTAGAGCAGCGTTTCCCAACTCTGGTCCTATGGTACAACAAGTGGGGTTGCGAGGGGACAAGGTGTTTAAAAAAAAAAAAAAAAAAAAGTACCTCTTGTAAAACCTGCCTAGATGTATCACATGTTTCCAGGGTTAAAAATCACTGCTTAGGCTAGGGTCAGACTAGCGCAGTTTTAACGTGCGTTTAGCCGCACGAAATCACGGCCGTACTAGCAGCAAATGACGTCCAATGCCGGGGAACATACGACGAACGGCCACACGAAAGTTCGTCCACGCAACGCAAGTGGCCAACGAACGCATTTTTTCGAGAACATCAAACCGCTACTACTGACGTACAGAGTGCGCTGCGTCCGCATAGCGGCGTGATTGGGAGACGTCAGACGCTGCTAATGTCCGGCTAACATAACATCCAGACGCAAAAAGTGTTTTATTGATGATCCGTACAAAATCACGGACGAAAAGGCGCATCGTATGACCGCTATCGCATATTCCGGGGAAAAATACGTACGTTCGTCCGACCGCACTTTTTCACGGACAACGTGAAAATGCGTTCGTCTGACCCTAGCCTTAGAGTGAAAGGCACGAAAATTGACAAAAATAATGCATTTTTTTGGACTGCGAACTGAAATTTGACCTTGGTCACTGACGGGACAGGGAGAAGTCAGGAGGCAAAAAACATGACACAGTATGCCAGGCTGATGGATCCTGCAACCCATTGGTACACAGCGAGGAGTTAAATAGTCTGATCATGGTATACGTGGGTCGTTAAATCAATGAGATTTGCAAAGAGTACAAAACATGGTCACTTTCTGCATTTACAGCTTCTATGCAAAGCTTGCCTTTTGATAAATCAAATTGCAATCCCTGCGCACATTATGGAAAGCAGCGGAAATTAGTCATCACATACAGGGCTGCAACGCGAGGACATTAGGAAGCAAGAAACCTGACAGATAGCGAGGGTAACCATCTCCTTCAGAAGACGTGATCAGTGAAGGAACTCAGGGCAGTCACTTGACACAAAGTATCTCAGCCTATAGCCCGCCTAGAACAGCCAGATTATAGAAAGCCGCATTTACAGGATCACACAATGTACAGCCCGCTCTAGGCTTTCTGGCATCAGGACTTGCGCGGCTCCATTCTCCCAAGCCCATGGATGCACTGGCCAGGCTCAGATCTGGACCATCATTTGGGGAAACGATGACAAAATAAGGAGCATTAGCCAATCAGACGTGAAAATGTTCAGCTCGGCAAAAATACAGCTAAGACGCACTTGTCAGCACCTACTTTACAGTTGTTCAGCGCTTAAACGCCGGCGCATGGTCAGCCTGCGCAAAAACCCCCAAGCACGTCGGCACAATGAAGCTAAGCGCAAAGCAAATGCCAGTGATACATTATCCCAACTGTGTCTGTTCTTACCTGACACTCCGGGTCCCCGAATCTGCAGTTGAACTCCAGCACCTTTGGCCCTTCCTTTGTCAGCATGAGCCCTGCATAAAGCACACCTGGCAGGGAACACGCAAAACTATGTTAACATAGGGAAGCACAGAGGGGACGCCTGACTTAACTCAGCATCCACACACAAGCCAGTTACCAAGTGTTAAAGAGATAATGTCAGCGCATCTGAGGTGATGGATTTCGAATGAAAAAAAAGCACATCATGAACACAATGTGTTTTATAGGTCTCCAAGACAAGCCGTCATGTAACGGAGTTCTTGGCCTAATAGGCGACTCAAGACAAATGTGATACATGGAGCTTAAACGTAGTCTCAGCTCACTGAGGGGTGAAGAGAAAAACAAAAAAAAAAAAAAAAACCCTGAACATAGCTCCACTCCCCACTAGGTGGCGATAAAACTTAGTATCTAAGAAAACACAGCCTCAATGACCAAATATATACTAAAAATAAAGAGCAGCCATGGGATATAGTTCAAACCCATGGCTGTTCTTTATGTTTTAGTATATATTTGTTGTGTTTGAGGCATTTTGTTGCTGTTTATACAATGACCAGATCCAAAGTATCAAGCTTTATCAATCGCCACCCAGAGGGGAGTGGAGCTATCAGTTGATGGCTCCATTATTTTTTTATGTCTCAGACATGTGACGCTCCGGTCAAGGTTTCAGACCAATTCCCAAGCCAGAGGGAAGGGGGGGGGGGGGGGGGGGGGGTGCAACACAGAAGTTGCTGCAGTGCCAGCTGAACACTATGGGAGACATTCTATAGAGAGAGAGTCCCAGCGTGCAGGTCGTGGTGCTGCAGCTATTTGAGCTTCAGACTGAAGGAGGGTCCGTCCGGAACAATCCAGCCGAGTCTTCCGGGTCAGTTGCTCAACCTGTAAATCACAGGTAGATCAGAAAGCTCCCACCCAAAAATAGCGACCAGAACGCCAGGGCCATCTCAACACCAGATACAGCAGCCCAACAATAAATGTATCTACTTGGGGCTCGTCAGGAGGACACCACTGATAACCAGCCCTTGCTTGAGGTGCCTAGAGGCAAACAAAAGCAAGTTTTCCCCTTGAAGATCCAGAATATGACGATTAAAGGACAGAAGCTTTAGCCTTGTCACTCACCGGTGTACGGGAAGCCATCCTCGCGGATTCCATTGACAGTTTTCTGCAGCACGGTTTCATGGATGTTTGCCAGTAAGTCTTTAGAAACCTGAGAATGTACAGAAGCCATCGGATACATCAGGTCACGGAGACAGCAAAGTCAGGTTTTCATAAAGTTATTTCGATAGACTTTTTGCAGAGGCCGAGCTCCCAAAAGTTAAACTTGCAATAGCTTTAACAGCATCTTATGTGCCACGAAAAGGGACCGATCAGAAAGCAAGGTGTTTTGGAACTAGACATCTCCCCCCCCCCCCCCAAATGATGCTCGGCGACGACTCAGCCTCATGGGAAATGTAGTTGCCTAACTTCAGGAGGCCAAGGTTGCCGACACCTGAGCCATAAGAAAGTGAATATGATCAGGAATGCTGGGAGGTATAAAAAGGGAGGCAGACCTGGGATACAATAAATGCTGACGATGACGCACTTATCTGCCAGAGTAAAGAGCGCAGGACACTCCCTCTGTAAAGAAATTTGGCCAATAAAAGCCACAGAAGCTGCTACACAAAAAGGTACCCCCTGTATCCATAGAGAGCCGTACCATGAATGACAAGACGTAGCATAACGGTTACACTATGGTTTGTATCCACATACCTGTGGAGCTGGACAATAAGCTCCCATGCCTCCCGTGTTAGGACCTTGGTCTCCATCCTTCAGCCTCTTGTGGTCTTGGGCTGGTGGCATAGGGGCTATTGAGACCCCATCAGTGAAACATAAGCACTGGGGACAGAAGGAAGAAAATGAAAAAAAAAAAAAAAATGAATTTTAAGGGAGGAATGTTTCATTTTAAGACCAAGAAGAAAGTGCCAAACCGGCCCTTTTGGACCATTTGAGTGGGGTTACAGGAATGCCTGAATATGGAACGTAAGACTTTACAATAAAATCAGCAGACACGTACAGAAACCTCCTCTCCTTCCAGCAGCTCTTCAACGACCACCGTGTCTCCAGCATCGCCAAACACCCGTTCCTAGAAGAAAGAGGGAAGACTCAGCTTGGAACCAAAAAGGAGTATAAAACAGGCCTGGCTTACAAAAAGATCACGAATCTGTCACTTGTGGGAAAAACGACGAATCACCCAAACGTGAGGGACAGAAGAAACACAAGATGCCCTTGGGAATTCAGCCAACTAGCAGGAAAGTTTTCAAAAGCTCGAGTTTGGTTCTAAAACAAAGGGCTTCCCGTCAGATCACACGTCAACCAGCCCCCCCCCCCAGAGAATTTTATATTGTTTATTGAAAACAGCGCAAGAGCCAAAACAAACTGTAGCAGGAGCGCAGCTTCTACATGGCCTTCATGTCCAAAGTTAGACGCTTCAATAAATGCACCTCCAGGATTTCCGACTGAGACACACGAAGCCCATCAGCTCGCACCAAAATCCCCACACAGCCCACTACTTCCCATGCCCAGCCATTTAGGCCAGGTGCACACGAGACATTTTCTTAGTGCGCACTAACGCACCGCAGCATATAAATTACACATAACGCGCGCTGAAGACGTCCGTCTTGAAAACAAAGGCTGTTGCGCTAGGACTGATGCTAGGTTGGGCGTCAATGCAGTGCACATGCGCAGGATTGCACAGTCTAGGGGATGATGCGCATCGACGGGGCTGCACGATCGCACTTGCACTTTGCAGCGCTGAGGAGGTGGCAGGCTGGAGTCGAGGGAGTGGACGCCGGTGCCTTAGAGTTTTCTTTAACGCACGTACTATGCGTAAAAGAAAACGTCTGTGCCCCCGGCCTTACTCCTCACCGTGTCACTCTGTTCTTAGGGTTTAACTTTTATCTATATTTGTTGTTTTGCCTCACCCACTGTACAGCGCTATGGATATATATCTAACACTGTATGGACACAATAAAGCGAGTCGCACATCTTCAAATGGGAGTTGATGTGTCTGAAACACCTTACCACAGGTGTATAATAAAGAATAAGCCACCATGCACCCCTAGCCCTGCAATCTGCATTTATAAACATGGTTTTGCTGAGCTCCTTTCCTATTCCAGCCTGACTGCCCAGTGCACAAAGTGAGGTCCATGCAGACATGGCTGGACGGGTTTGGTGTGTAAGAACTTAACTGGCCACACTGGGATGACCTGGAGCAGATTGTGATCCAGGCCTTCTCATCCAACAGGAACGTCTGACCCCACAAAATGCTCTACTGGATGAACGTGCACAAATCCCCACAAGCTTCTGGAAAACCTCCCCAGAAGAGGGTGGGGGACTTAAGTCCTCATTAATGTCTAAGTCCAATGCCATGTCAAAGCGTTGGTGTAACAGCCAAGGGGTGACAATACATGTATACAGCACACAGGGGAGATTTATATATGTATAAATTCCTTAAAGATTCGGAGATGGCAGCGTTTAGAGACCGGTTAGAATTTAGGCAATCCTGTATTTTAAGCAGTTTACCGTCAAGATTTCCTCCACCGCTTTGCAGGCCTCCTCCTTACTGGTCGCCACAATCACGCCTTTCCCAGCCGCCAAGCCGCTCGCTTTCACCACCAACGCCGGGAAATCCGCACTTTTAAAAGGGGGGGGGGGGGAGAGAGAAACACGTGATTAGTGATTTTACATATTATAGGGAGTATTTTTTCCTTTAGAAAAAAGAAAAAAAAAACTAAACAAGAACGTCATGGAGGTTCCTCCAGAGACTCCTGCCCAATGAAGCTGATGGTCTTTTCCAAAGTGCCAGCGAATAACCCATATAGATTTATATGGACCTCACGGATCTGAGTCTTCAATAGGTTATTACTGGGGGGGGGGGGGGGCGCGGCACAATTCTGCCAAAACTGTCCAAGCACCGTATCAGCCTTCATGTGGGACTTTAACGGTTTCACAAGTTAGTCTGCACTAATACTTTCCAAAAAAAAAAAAAAAGTCACGCCACCATTACCCTACGGCAAGACACCAGTCCCACCACGATTAACCCAATACCCTGGGGGGCGTGAAGAAAACCTGAGCCCTGAGACTGACGTGACAGTGGCATAAGAATTCTACATCAGGAATAGGGACGAGTGTTACTTCATGATAAAGCTGCAGGCGTCAGGTGCACTGGTGAAGGATTTCCACCGAGCTGTCGGGATGCCGTGCCGGTCCATGAAATCCTTCGCAAAACTCTTGCTGGATTCCAGCTGCGCGGCTTGTGCCCTGGGTCCAAAACATCTCACCCCAGACAAGGTCAGATCATCGACAATACCTGGAAGGAGGTGGACAAATATTGATTTAGATAAACATCTCCTTGGACCATCATTTGAGGTGTTCACAGGTCTAGGTTGGAAGAGATGGTATAACCCGGAGGAACGCTAATGGGACATTCCATTAGATTTAGGAGAAATAAATAATCCACAGCTTTTAAAAAGCAGCAGCCCGACAACTATATAATTACACAAAAACGATAAAGGCCTTCATGGAGGAGCGATTTACCAGCAGCGAGGGGAGCCTCAGGACCGACCACCACCAGGTTGACGTTGTTGGATTTGCAGAACTCAATAAGCTGCGCATGATCACCACAGGGGGCGGCTGGAACACAATACAGAGAGACGTTAGTCATGTGAACACACACTCACGCAGCTTCACCTAGGGCTCACCTGCAGGTAGAATTAGGCATGAATTTAGCAAAAAACAGGATTAGGAGTTTCCGGAGAACAGACAGCACTGGTGACCTGCCATATGGAGAGTCTCTGCTCGATGGTGCCATTACAGAGGAGACTGAACCACATGCAAATCAGACACCATCACCCAGAGCTGCCCATGCCAAGGAAGCCTCTGCACGGGAGGAAACGCAGCCACCGACAATACTGTGCCTTGATTGGCCTTATCAGGAGGCTTTAGTGTATACCCGCAAGGCACGATAAGCAAGATCTCCATGTCTGGATTACTCCGAGACCTGAGCGTGGACTTGCACCTTTTTCAAGTAGTATACAAAGTTATTTTAAAACACCGCCGGTACGATCATTCCTAACCCAGAAAGGGCAACATGGACTTCACTGCAAGCTGTAAAGATTAGGGTCCCTGCACTCCATCGTTTTGTTTGTTTTTTTAACAAAGAAAACACACACACACAAACCTGCATCTGAAGTGATACGCTGTAACACAAGACCAGCTTCCAATGGCCATCATGACAGGTGCACTTCAACCAACGGGACCATGAAGAATATCCAGTAGGATGGTCAAAACTGACACCACAATAAACCGCTAACCTGAATAAACGCAGCCATAACATCACCAGGATGAAGGACGCTTGTTCGTCACATGACGGGTCTTCAGAGACTAACTATGAAATCAAAAAAATTAGAAACGTCCGGTCGGGGCTTTAAAGAGATAAAAACGCATTTATCCAGAAGGAGAGGGCATCGAATTCCCAGTCTCGTGAGGAATCACATGACAGACGAGCTTGTGATCGGCATCCTGGTGGCTTCCAAATGCGAGGAAACATGGCGGGGGGGGGGGGGGCACACCCACATCTTGTCTTACAAAATCAATGTTCTTGAGCCCAGGACAAAACTTGAAAAAGGTCAATGTATCCTTCATGGTAAAACACTTTATAACGTGTAGGAATGCTTATACGTATGAAGACGCATGAAGGACAGACGTCTGGCGCACAGCTTACACGCACGCAGCCAATGGAAAGCGTCGCAGCATTACGTCACATTGAAACACCTGACAATAACACTCCACAATATAAATAAACACACCCACAACAGATTCATCCGTCACCAACAAGACTGGGCATGAATCGCTTGCCGGCCAGCAGCACTCAACATGCACACTGAGGGCTATTGGCAAACCACTGACAGCAGTTGGACGCTTGCTTAGGCTGGGGTCAGACCAGCGCATTTTTAACATGCGTTTAGGCGCACTTAATCACGGCCGCACTAGCAGCAAATGACGGGCAATGACAGCCAATATACGAAGTACAGTCGCACGAAAGTCCGGCCGCGCAACACAAGTGGAAAATAAATGCATTTTTTCGAGAACGCAGAACCTCTAGTACGGACGTACAGAGTGCGCTGCGTCCGCTAGCGGCGTGTGTGCGTGATTTGGAGACGTCAGACCCTGCTAATGTCCGGCCAACATAACATCCAGACGCAAAAAGTTTCCTGGTTTGGATTCGTAAAACATCACGCACGAACATGCGCATCGTATGACCGTTTTCGCATATTCCGTGAAAAAAAAAAATCAATGCGTTCGGACGCACTTTTTTACTTTCGCGTGTAAAAATACTTTCGTTTGACCCTAGCCTTAAGCATCCAGTCTACTCCAGGTAAAGGGACGTCTGCGGCTTCCATGGAGGTAGCCATACTCAGGATTTGGAGCCAGATCAAGAGCAGCGAGGGCAAATATTAAATGCACTCCCAGGGCAAGACAGGACAGGGTGCAGAGGGTAAGGCTTGATGAAAAAGGTGGCTGCAAGACATCACCCCCCCCCCCCCCGAGGACCTCTTTCAGCAGTAAATTGGGTGGGGGGGCAGGATTGCTTAAGAGGTTATGGTGTCCAGAGTATTTAAGGAATTTGAGTGAAAGAAAAGAAAAAGGAATTACTGTTTTCCCAGCGGAAAAAAAAAACCCCGTACACGTCTCCTTTGGTGTGCTTCATAAAATGGGGAGAAACAAGACTAGGACCTACAGCAGCCGCCCGTAACCTCTCAGGAGTGAAAAGGGGCAAACTTTACAGCAGCATTACAGCAGCCAGGGAGAGCTTGGGGGGGGGGGGGTCAGTCACTGCTGTACAGGGATAAGAGTCAGGGAGGGGGGGGGTATATTGGGTGTGAATCCCTGTATAGTAACAGATACAAGGTGAAAAACATAAGATATTATCCCACCTAGATACGGTATGAATCAGCAGGGATTGGAAAAACCTAAAACCTCTATATTGGAACTAAAATATATAGAATGAAAAGGACTCGGACAGAAATCTGACAAAGTGAGCTGGTTAGGTGTATAAAAATATATATTTAATACAAAGACACACATGACAAAGTGAATAATAATTGTTGTGGGATACTGGGAAATTTATTGGCAATGCGCGGCAGAGGGTTACCCCGTAGCCCAAATATACTTTATGCAATCAATTAACGTACAATTCGCGGGGCGGGGGACAGACGCTGTCTGCAGGAAACCATATACCAGAGGTGAAAGTTGGAGGATTGAGACATAGGGCGTTTGCTTAGCTTTTCCTTTATCGGTGTCTCATTAATTCCTGGTCTGTCCCGTATAAATAACCCCGGTATCTGTATAAATAAATACTAGACAGTCACTGAAATCAATAAAAAAGTCTGGCCTTTTGTGATTCGAAAGTATCAGGATATCACAAGCTGGACCATAACCACAGAATAAAACTTCTAAACACAATACCCGCCACCAAAACAACGCTGGCGCTCTCAAAGAAGCCGCGATAGAAGCGGTGAAACGCGTGTCAGCGTTGTTTTGGTGATGGGTATTGTTTTTAGCAGCTTTATTCTGTGGTTATGGTCCCGATGTTTTCTATTCATAAAAGGCCAGGCTTTTCCATTTATTTCAGTGAGACGCTAAGACAAGGGACGCCATCTAGAGTTTAGAACCTTTTCATCCCAGTAAGATACATGTCTGTTAAGGATAAACATTACAAATTTATAAAACAAAAAATAAAAATCTTTCAAATTATCTCAGAACACAATACGCCAGAGACACACACTCACACGGTCACTGCGCTACAGCCCCATTTGCTCTCCCAGTAGAGGTTTTATCATTTTATGCCCCATCTCCCAGCAAACATTAAGCGTGCCACAAGCAAGTCAGCCGCTACCAACCTGTGTTGGAGATTTTGCCATAGTCCGCTGTGCCTGCGTTACCCGGCGCGACCAGCACCTGCTTCACTTTTTTGGACTGTGCCAGTTTCCATGCCAGCGCGTGCTCCCGGGCACCACTGCCAATCACCAGGACCCGCTCACCCATTTCTGCAATAAACTACAAATCAGGCAACAGAACAAAACGTGCCGCATTAAAGAATACAGCCAGGAAAGCATTGGTAACAGGTTGTATTACAGCAGTGTTTCCCAAACCTGTCCTCAGGTCCCCTAACAGGCCAGGTTTGCAGGATATGTGAAGCACAGGTGATATGATTTGCTGCTCAGTGATTGCAGGATTCAGTCTACGTTTCCACAACCTGGGGCGGTTGAGTGTCCTGAGTACAGGTTTGGGAAACACTGCATTACAGGGAGCAAAAGTCTGGCACTGGAAGCCACACGGGGCAGCAGGGTGTGGAATACACAGGGAGTGCCAGGTGTCACTTTTATTCAAAGTGGAGAAACGGGGGGGGGGGGGGGGTCGGCATGAATTTACACAGAATGCATATTGTCATTAAGTCACCCACACGTGCTCTGTATCAGGGGGGTCAGCAACCTTGGCGCTACATCTCACAGAAGTCTTTCAACCTAATAAGCGGTTGAGCATCATGGGAGATGTAGTTCCAAGACATCTGGAGTACCAACATTGCCGACCCAGGTTTTATAAATAATTCTACTATTTAACAATACTTATCACTACACCCGCAGCGTCAGAAGGTTCGGGGGGGGGGGCTCATGATGCTGTGAGTTTGTGGGGAAAACCATTATAAAAATTTAAATATTGACTATAACATTTTGTAACCTAAAAATAATACAGCTGATTAAACGGGATATATATAACTCCATCTGTGTAAAGCGCACTATAGGAGGAAGTGATAAACGTCGCCAGCAACCTCGGCCCTCCAGATATTTTGAAACTAAAACGTCCCATGAGGCTCAACCAAGTTAATGAGCAGCTGAGCACCATGGGAGATGTAGTTACAAAATATCTGGTTAACCCCACCCCCCCTCCTCCCCATATAGCTTAAACCATTCATTAAATCACCCAGTAGCTATAGTACCTTTAGAGGTAGGTGTTTCCAGTGTCTTCCTGCAAGAGAAAAAAAAAAGTGATTTGTATACGTTTTGCTTTGTCAATTTTTTTTTTATTCGTGCTCCCCCCTACCCCACCCCCCCAAATCACCAGTGAGTGTGCGAGCGACATACAGCGAAAATATACCCAACTCTCCAGAATACCACACAGGTTTAACCCAGACCGGTCAGGTTTATTTTATTCATGCTGATGGGCAGTGCATGAAAAATGCCACCCTGCAACATGTATAATCCATAGGCTGCAGGTAAGAAATCAAAAGAAGGAATTCCAAATGAAAAAGGCTGATCTGATAACCCTACCTGGACCAGATCCCTGGATCCATAGAATCTGTATATTTGTGTTATATATATATATATAATTTATTACTCTATTTCTGTACCTACTGTAACAATTCAAGGTTCTCGAACCCAGGATATACATGAAGACGAGAGAAATCTCAATGTATCCTTCCTGGATAAATAATCAATAAATCCCAGGCATCCTCAACAAACGCTACAGCTAGTGCGAGCGCCATCCTGAGCTGCACCGAGGAAACTATGAAGCACATGGACTAATCTGCCCTGTGTGTGTGGTGGAAAGACCTCCTGGACACTATAACCCATTCTCCTCTGTGGAGTGTGAGCTGCAGATGTATGATGGAGCCCTGCACACTGCATGCAGTAATAAACCGGGACAAAGTGCTAAAACTCTCCCAAGCTCCGTATAACAGCCCCGGCTTCCTTCACAGGCGCTGCCCAGGGGTGAGTGGCGGATCTGACAGGCAGGCAGCCATCACTCACACTCAGCCTTACCTGAGAGCAGGACAGCGAGCTGCCCCCACGTGGTCTGCACAGAGCCCAGGCACAGCCACTGAGCGCTTTATAACCAGCAGGCGTGTATACAGCGCCCTCTGGCGGCTGGCAGTCTTACCGGCAGGCTCCCTCAATCCTGCTCTGACCTGAGAGTGAGTGTTTTCATATTGAGCAAACGGGGAATTGTGGGTAAATTGAGAAGGTGTTTTCCCATCATTATTCTTGATTCCCAAGAGAAATAAAAACCCATTTTTAGCTGTTTCTTTCCCAGTTCAGTCATTTTGTTCTATGTGATTGGGCGCTGCGGTTAAAAGACCCCCCACAAAACGCGGTTTGCAAAGTTCGTTTAGGATTCCACGCCTAATAAACCTAATTTCGGAAAGCTCAGACAATATTTTTCCAAGCCGTGTGTCAAATTATGATTATTAGACACACTATTTTTATTATTTCTAATGGCACCTCTGAGAAAGCCCCTCAGGGAGGGGTGAAACGCGTCAGGTCACCACACGGCTTTCAATGACCGCCCGAGTAGGCTCACGCCATGCCTGATGTCTGTTACGTGCCCACGAAGGGGGTTACTGGCAGTCGTTATACTCACCACCTTTTATGTAAGAGTTTTCCTTATTAAAGACACACTATTGCACTTTATCTGCTTCGGGTTTGGTGTAGTGGAAGTCCTGGTAGGAGAAAACCGCATGGTCCATCACTATCAACTACATGAAATGTATAGGGCATTAGCCAGTGAACAAAAGTAAGGCAGTCAGGGTCACAGAATTGAGCTGCGCATCTGCAAAACAACAACCTTTCTCAGGGCTGCCTTCAGAAATCTTGGGGCCCCTAACTGAACCACTGTTCAGGGCCCCCCATTCCCTCCTCTGATCATTTCCATCAATTCATTAAAAATATGGCGTTGCCTCTTTATTGCAGGGAATGGGCTAAATCCTTGGTGCTCCAGCATGGGGACAAAATGTGTTCAGTTCGCTCATCTACCTGGTGGAGACCAGGGTCAGTCCATCTATGGACCTGGGTGGTGCAGCCACTCCAGGCGGCCCTTTGTCAGGTGCGGCATTTTGCATCCCTGTCAAAGGCCGCAGCATGGATCGCCCGGTCTGGACCTCGATGACAAGGCACGGCCCTCCAGCAGGCTGGTTACCGGCCCTCCTGTAGGCTGAGCCCGCCCCTGGAGCAGGCCAGTGCTCGCCCGTCCAGCAGCACGGCGCCCGGCGCCCATGAACCAGCAGGCCAGCAAGTGGCCCTCCAACGTCCTCCAAATTTGGGTCGTGCAGCAGCCCAGAGGCGGGCCTGGAACAGGGCTGTGTGGGTAAGTTTATGTGGATGTGTGTGTGTGTGACTTAATGTGTCTGTATGTGGATGTGTGTGTGTGACTGGATGAGGATGTGTGTGACTGTATGTGGATGTGTGTGTGTGGATGTGTGTGCAGGGATGTGTGTGACAGTGGGCCTGGATAGCTGGCGCTCTGTGATACGCTCATACATTCCGCACATTAATGGGAGTTTTATTGCTGTGGAGCTCTGTGATATGCTCATAAACATTGCACATTACTGGGAGTTTTATTGCTGTGGAGCTCTATGATATGCTCATACACACAGCACACATTACTGGGAGTTTTATTGCTGAAGAGCTCTGTGATACTCTCATACACACTGCACATTACTGGGAGTTTTATTGCTGAGGAGCTCTGTGATACACTTATACATAATACACATTACTGGGAGTTTTATTGCTGAGGAGCTCTGTGATACGCTCATAAAAATCACACATTACTGGGAGTTTTATTGCTGTGTGTCAGGCACGCTCACGTACCTGAGGGTGGACGAACGGTTAGCCCTAAGTGAAAACAGGAGCCTCGAGTTCGTAGGAGAGAAACCAGTCCTTGTAGTGGCTGGGTTAACACAAATAATGAGGGCTGCCCTGTACTCAGGCCAACACCAACCAAGGGTACGTAACGGCTGTGCCGGTAAAGCAAGATAGAGTCACAATGCGGTACCAGTCCTTATAGTGGCTGGGTTTCGCACAAACAGGAGGTGAACCTATAAGGCAGGGACACAAGGAGGACAGGAACCAGTCCTTAGAGTGGCTGGTGTAAACGCTGGTAAGCCAGGAACGTATATCAGAAAGCAATAGGGTATAGGCGAAAACAGAGTCGAGTAACAAGCCGGGTCAAGGGGTATAGAGGTACACAAGTCGAGAGAGATAGCCAGGTCATACACAGTAAGTCAAATAGAGTGAAATAAACGAGCACTTAAGGGTCAGACAGGCAAAACCACGAAAGGGCACTGAGGAATGGGAAAAGCAAGTTTAAATTTGGTGCCTTGCCTGCTGATTGGTCCTTCGCGGTCACATGGAGATTGGTGACGTCGCGCCGCCGGGAGGGCTAAATCCGGAACTGCCGGCGGCGCGCGCGCCTACTGCGCGCACACAGGACTCGGAGAGGACGCCGACCCCGGAGCCGGGAAGAAGGATGCCGGGTCGGCGGCCCGGCGGGACGCCGAGTCGGCGGCGCCCGCCGAGCCCTGACAGCACCCCCGCCTTGAGGAACGCCCACCGGGCGGCTGGGAGCCGGGCGATCGGGAAAACGACGATGAAAGGCGGAGACCAATCGAGGAGCATGAACGTCACGTGACGAAACCCATGTGCGATCCGCGGGACCATAGCCAGTCCAATGAACCAAATACTGCAACCGATTGCGGACATAACGGGAATCCAAGATGGACTCAATTTCATACTCGGGAGTCCCATCAACCACCACAGGGGGAGGAGGGGAGTCAGGGCGAGTAAAACGGTTGCAGGAGAGCGGCTTCAATAAAGAGACATGAAAGGAGTTGGGAATACGCAAAGAGACAGGCAATTGCAGTGCGTATACTACGGGATTGATACATCGGAGTATTTTATACGGACCGATAAAACGAGGCGCGAATTTCATAGACGGGACCTTCAGACGAATGTGGCGTGTGCTGAGCCAAACCCTGTCACCCACATGGTACACTGGTGGAGGTCTGCGCCTCCGATCAGCCGCCCGCTTCTGGCTCAAGGAAGCGGATTCTAGATTCAACCTGGTCTTCTCCCAAATAACCCGGAGCTTATCTAGGTGTTCCTCCAGGGCAGGAATGTTCTGGGGGGAGGACGAGGATGGAAAAATAGTGGGATGCATACCCGTGACTATTTCGAAAGGAGAAAATTTTGTCGACTGTGATGTGGTGTTGTTATACGCAAATTCTGCCCATGGTAACAGAGTAACCCAATCATCCTGTGCGTCAGAAATAAAACACCTTAAATAAGTCTCAAGCGTTTGGTTGGTTCTTTCGGCTAAACCGTTCGTTTGCGGGTGATACGCGGACGAAAAGGACAGTTTGACGCCCAACTGGTGACAGAAGCCTCTCCAGAACTTAGAGATAAACTGAGAACCCCGATCCGAGACGAGAACATTAGGAACACCATGTAGTCTGAATATTTCTTTGGTGAAAATCTGTACTAGCTCGCTGGAGGAGGGGAGCTTCTTTAACGGAATAAAATGTGCCATTTTAGAGAAGCGATCGACAACCACAAAAATCACAGTATGACCAAGTGAAGGGGTTAGTTCCACTAGGAAGTCCATAGCTAAATGAGACCAAGGGCGCTCAGGGATCGGTAGGGGTTGGAGGAGGCCAGCAGGACAAAGGCGGGAGGATTTGGAACGGGTACAAACAAAACAGGTGGTTACGTAATCTTTTACATCCTTAGTAAGTGTCGGCCACCAAAGGTGTCGTTTAATCAAGTCAAGAGTTTTATTTACCCCAAAATGTCCAGCGAATTTGGATTCGTGAAAGAGCTGTAAAGCAGTGGGTACCTCTACAGCAGGAACGAATAGTTTATTCTGTGGTTTGGATGGGGGAGCCAGAGCCTGTTTAGAGAGTAAGAGGTTCCAGAAAGGAGACTCGACTCGTGTACTCAGAGAGGCTAAAATTTTCCTTTCGGGAACTATGGACACAGGTACAGACACTGGAGTTGCTAGGGGTTCATATTGTCTGGAGAGTGCGTCGGCCTTAACATTTTTAGACCCGGGTCTGTACGTAATGAGGAAGTCAAATCTGGTGAGAAAAAGGGCCCATCGAGCTTGTCTAGGGTTCAACCTTTTAGCCTCGGACAGGTAAATCAAATTTTTGTGGTCAGTGAGAATGGAAAACGGACAGGTGGAGCCCTCCAAGAGATGGCGCCATTCTTTTAAGGCCAAAATAATGGCTAACAATTCCCTGTCCCCAATGTCATAACGGGCCTCGGTAGGGGACAATTTCCTAGAATAAAAACCACAGGGTTGCATAGGCTTGTCATCAGCTGGACGTTGGGACAAGACGGCTCCTACCCCGGTTTCTGATGCGTCAACCTCTAAAACGAAGGGTCTATTGGGATCAGGGTGGTGTAGAATGGGAGCAGTGGAAAAGGCCTCCTTTAACCGTTCGAAAGCCTCCAGGGCACTGGAGGACCAATTCTGAGTGTCACCTCCCTTTCTCGTCAATGCTGTAATGGGTGCAATAATGGACGAAAAGCCCTTGATAAACCGTCTATAGTAATTGGAGAAGCCAATAAACCTTTGAATGGCCTTGAGGCCCTTGGGAAGAGGCCAGTGACTGATGGCCTCCAGTTTTTTGGGATCCATCATGAAACCAGAGGAGGATATAACATAACCCAAAAACTGTACCTGTTGGACATCGAATAGGCATTTTTCTAGCTTGCAGTAGAGGCCGTTGGCCAAGAGCTTAGATAAGACGAGTCGTACATGTACGTGGTGGGTGTTCAGATCAGGGGAATGTATTAACACATCATCAAGGTAAACCACGACAAAACAAGGGGTGTACTCTCGTAACACATCATTAATAAACGCCTGAAACACTGCTGGAGCGTTACATAAACCGAAGGGCAGAACCAAGTACTCGTAATGCCCTAACCTGGTGTTAAACGCAGTCTTCCACTCATCCCCGTGTTTGATTCTTATTAAATTGTACGCTCCTCTGAGATCCAGTTTCGAAAAGATTTTGGAATGTTTCAGGCGGTCAAACAGCTCGGGGATGAGTGGAATGGGGTAGGCATTTTTAACGGTGATCTTGTTCAACCCTCGAAAATCGATACAGGGTCTAAGATCACCCTCCTTTTTCTGCACAAAGAAAAACCCTGCCCCAGCGGGTGAGGAGGAAGGACGAATAAACCCTTTTTTAAGGGAATCTTTAATGTACTCCTCCAAAACCTTATGTTCTTTCACGGACAAAGGATAGACAGCCCCTTTAGGAGGCATGGTACCAGGAAGAAGGTCGATGGCACAATCGTAAGAACGATGGGGGGGTAATCTATCGGCCTCTCTTTTGTCAAACACAGGTGCCAAGTCCGAGTAGGGGACAGGAATGGAAGTCGTCAGAGGAGGGGCCGTGGGCAAATTCAAGACATTAATGGATAGTGGAATCTCAATACAAGAAGCCATACAATCATTATCCCACTTCGCGATCTGACGAGCTCGCCAGTCAATAACAGGGTTATGGCGGGTTAACCAGGGGTAACCCAGTACGATAGGATAGGAAGGAGGGGAGCATGCATGAAGAACATACTTTCTTTATGACACAGTCCTATCCCAACAGTAATATTGCGAGATTCAAACAAAACAAAAGGGGTTTCGAGAGGTCTGCCATCGATGGCCTGTACAAGTAATGGGGTTTCTTTTTCAACCAGGGGTATGGCATGTTTGCGAGCAAAATTTATGTCAATAAAGTTATCGGCAGCACCATAGTCTACTAAGGCATAGAGTTGTACCGGGTTACGGGAACTCTCCCAGGATAGAGTAACCGGAACCCGGAGTCTATTTTCCAGTTTGGGGGACGAAGGAAAAGCGCCTAAGAGCTGTCCCCTAGAGGCACTTAGGCATGAGAGTTTCCCGCTGGACCCTGGGGGCGTTTGGAACAGCCCTTAAGGAAATGACCCCCCAAACCACAGTACAGGCATAAACCCTCACGTCGTCTGCGTTGTTTTTCACTATCAGGGATCTTGGTGCTATCTAATTGCATGGGTTCGGGGGGAGAATGAGACTCGGGAAGAAAAGGTACAGAAAACCGGGGAGGCTGCCTAACCGGTGGTCTTTTAGACCTCTCCTTAGTAAGTCGACGATGGCGAAGGCGTTCATCGATAAAGGACAGGTAAGGAATCAAGTCTTCCAGGTCCCCTGGGAGATCTCTGGCCGCTATCTCATCTTGCAACTCATCGTTCAGGCCCTCAGAAAACACGGCTATCAAAGCCTCATTGTTCCAGTTCAATTCAGAAGCCAATGATCTAAACTCCAGAGCATATTCACCCAGTGATTTCGCACCCTGGCACAAGCGTAACAAGGATTTTGCGGCATTGGTTTTACGCCCGGGAGGGTCAAACACCCTACGAAAGGCCGACATAAAGTCACGATAATTATAGACAATCGGTTTATCGGTATCCCAAAGAGGGTTAGCCCAACTCAACGCTTTGTCGGTAAGATGGTTGATGACAAAAGCGATTTTGGCACGATCTGTAGGGTAAGACCACGGGGTTAATTCGAAATGAATGGAAATCTGGTTCAGAAAACCTCGACAGGCGGTAGGATCGCCCCCATAACGTACTGGAGGTAGCAAGTTAGGGTACGAGGTGGGCACAGAGAACGGTTCGGAAGGGAGAGGATTCACGGGAGGGGAAACCTCTACCTGGGTAGGGGCGGTACGGGTGAGCAGCGTTTGGAGGGCCTGGGCGAACTGATCAAGACGGTGATCTTGCTCCTCCAAACGGCTTTCTAGACCAGAGAATTGCTGAGCGGTCCCTGCAAGGTCCATGGCCCTTTCGTGATGTCAGGCACGCTCACGTACCTGAGGGTGGACGAACGGTTAGCCCTAAGTGAAAACAGGAGCCTCGAGTTCGTAGGAGAGAAACCAGTCCTTGTAGTGGCTGGGTTAACACAAATAATGAGGGCTGCCCTGTACTCAGGCCAACACCAACCAAGGGTACGTAACAGCTGTGCCGGTAAAGCAAGATAGAGTCACAATGCGGTACCAGTCCTTATAGTGGCTGGGTTTCGCACAAACAGGAGGTGAACCTATAAGGCAGGGACACAAGGAGGACAGGAACCAGTCCTTAGAGTGGCTGGTGTAAACGCTGGTAAGCCAGGAACGTATATCAGAAAGCAATAGGGTATAGGCGAAAACAGAGTCGAGTAACAAGCCGGGTCAAGGGGTATAGAGGTACACAAGTCGAGAGAGATAGCCAGGTCATACACAGTAAGTCAAATTGAGTGAAATAAACGAGCACTTAAGGGTCAGACAGGAAAAACCACGAAAGGGCACTGAGGAATGGGAAAAGCAAGTTTAAATTTGGTGCCTTGCCTGCTGATTGGTCCTTCGCGGTCACATGGAGATTGGTGACGTCGCGCCGCCGGGAGGGCTAAATCCGGAACTGCCGGCGGCGCGCGCGCCTACTGCGCGCACACAGGACTCGGAGAGGACGCCGACCCCGGAGCCGGGAAGAAGGATGCCGGGTCGGCGGCCTGGCGGGACGCCGAGTCGGCGGCGCCCGCCGAGCCCTGACACTGTGGAGCTCTGTGATACTTTCATACATAATACACATTACTGGGAGTTTTATTGCTGAGTAGCTCTGTGATACGCTCATAAAAATCGCACATTACTGGGAGTTTTATTGCTGTGGAGCTCTGTGATACGCTCATACACACAGCACACATTACTGGGAGTTTTATTGCTGTGGAGCTCTATGATATGCTCATACACACTGCACACATTACTGGGAGTTTTATTGCTGAAGAGCTCTGTGATACTCTCATACACACTGCACATTACTGGGAGTTTTATTGCTGAGGAGCTCTGTGATACGCTCATACACATCGCACAATACTGTGAGTTTTATTGCTGTGGAGCTCTTTGATACTCTCATACATAATACACATTACTGGGAGTTTTATTGCTGAGGAGCTCTGTGATACGCTCATACACATCGCACAATACTGTGAGATTTATTGCTGTGGAGCTCTTTGATACTCTCATACATAATACACATTACTGGGAGTTTTATTGCTGAGGAGCTCTGTGATACGCTCATAAAAATCGCACATTACTGGGAGTTTTATTGCTGTGGAGCTCTGTGATATGCTCATACACACAGCACACATTACTGGGAGTTTTATTGCTGAGGAGCTCTGTGATACTCTCATACACACTGTACATTACTGGGAGTTTTATTGCTGAGGAGCTCTGTGATACGCTCATACATAATACACATTACTGGAAGTTTTATTGCTGAGGAGCTCTGTGATACGCTCATACACATCGCACAATACTGTGAGTTTTATTGCTGTGGAGCTCTGTGATACGCTCATACACACTGCGCATTATTGGGAGTTTTATTCCTGAGGAGCTCTGTGATATGCTCATACACACAGCACACATTACTGGGAGTTTTATTGCTGAGGAGCTCTGTGATACTCTCATACACACTGCACATTACTGGGAGTTTTATTGCTGAGGAGCTCTGTGATACGCTCATACATAATACACATTACTGGGAGTTTTATTGCTGAGGAGCTCTGTGATACGCTCATACACATCGCACAATACTGTGAGTTTTATTGATGTGGAGCTCTTGATACTCTCATACATAATACACATTACTGGGAGTTTTATTGCTGAGGAGCTCTGTGATATGCTCATACACGCAGCACACATTACTGGGAGTTTTATTGCTGAGGAGCTCTGTGATACTCTCATACACACTGCACATTACTGGGAGTTTTATTGCTCAGGAGCTCTGTGATACTCTCATACACACTGCACATTACTGGGAGTTTTATTGCTGAGGAGCTCTGTGATACACTCATACACACTGCACATTACTGGGAGTTTTATTGCTGAGGAGCTCTGTGATACGCTCATACATAATACACATTACTGGGAGTTTTATTGCTGAGGAGCTCTGTGATACGCTCATACAAGCCACATGTTATTTTGGGGGGCAGCAATTCATCCTTGGCTCCAGACAGCACAGTGGCTTGGGCGGGCCTTGGAGCAAACCATACTAATCGCTCCCTCACTGATGAATCAGAGTGATCCTTCTAGCTCCAGAAGTCACAGCCCATCAGGAGATTTGTTGGTATCATGGCTGCTCAGTCCTGGGTGGCATGGTGAGACCCTTACATCTCTGCCACTTAGAGCCATCGGGCCCTGGCCTGAACATGTCAGGTGCTGTCGCCCCCATTGGAGGCCCGGACTGTGCTGCTCGCACATGAAAAAGCTGGAGATGGACTGTGGATGCGCAGAATCGGACCAGGTGATGACCATCACTGTCAGTAGCATAGAGATAGAAAAAAAAGAAAAGTCTGACCGAGAAAAAGAAGTTCAGTTTCTCAAAAAAACGTCATTGCTTATTTGTGATGATGCAAAGCCTACGTGTTGGTGAGGTGGAGCAGCATACTGGAATCCCTGGAGAGTTTCTGTGCTAGTATAATGTTTACTGTAATGTGACATTGCCTTGACATTCTAGGTCAGAGATCTCAAACTCTGGCCCCCCAGATGTCAATTATATACAGATGACAAAGTTCTGTAATAAATGGTGAGCGAATCATAGGAAGTGTAATTCAGAAACAGCTGAGGGGGGTCCAGAGTTTGAGACCCCCTGTTCTAGGTAGTGTAGAGATTTCTCATGGGCAGGGCCGGATTTATAACTAGGCAGAGTAGGCATATGCCTACTAGGGATGAGCCGAACACCCCCGAGTTCGGTTCGCATTCGAACTCGAACTTTTCAAAAGTTCGAACTCGAACTCAATACAAGTCAATGGGACTCAAAATTCGATTTTTAGAGTGCCCTCCAAGAGGGCATATATGCTAGATCAGGGCTCAAAATTTCAGGTCCCAAGCTACTAGCCAGGCCTTAAGAGTTACTCGCCACCCAACCCTTACCATTATCTCTGCCCCTAAACACACCCTCTAAAATTATTGTTTAATTATCATTAATAATATAACGAAGCATTGTAAACATAAATCAAAATGTGCAGTGTGTATGAACGTATCACAGAGCTCCACAGCAATAAACCTCATAGTAATGTGCAGTGTGTATGAACGTATCACAGAGCTCCACAGAAATAAACCTCATAGTAATGTGCAGTGTGTATGAACGTATCACAGAGCTCCACAGCAATAAACCTCATAGTAATGTGCAGTGTGTATGAAGGTATCACAGAGCTCCACAGCAATAAACCTCATAGTAATGTGCAATGTGTATGAGCGTGAGTTTTATTGCTGTGCAGCTGAGAGTTTTATTGCTGTGCAGCTCTGATACGCTCATACTCACCACACCTTACTGAGTTTTATTGCTGTGGTGCTCTGATACAGTAATGCGTAGTGTGTATGAGTGTATCAGAGCTCCACAGCAATAAAACTCACAATAACGTGTGGTGTGTAGGAGCATATCAGAGCTCCAAAGCCTTTTATATACCCCCTCTCTCTCTTTCTTTTTACCCCCCCCCCTCTCATTCTTTTTTTCAACCCCCCTCTCCCATTCTCACGTTTTTCACCTCTCTCCCTCTTTCTTTTTTTTCATCCCCGCTTATTCGTTTTTTTATCCTCTCTCATTATTTTTTTTCATCCCCTCTTCCATTCTCAGTTTTTTTATCCCCTCTTTCTCTTTTTTCATCCCCTCTTCCATTCTCAGTTTTTTTTATCCCCTTTCTCTTTTTTCATCCCCTCTTCCATTCTCAGTCTTTTTTTATCCCCTTTTTTTCATCCCCTCTCTTCTATTCTCAGTCTTTTTTCATCCCCCCTCTTCCATTCTCAGTCTTTTTTTATCCCTCTTTCTTTTTTTCATCCCCCCTCTTCCATTCTCAGTCTTTTTTTATCCCTCATTCTTTTTTTCAACCCCCTCTCCCATTCTCACCTCTCTCCCTCTTTCTTTTTTTTCATCCCCTCTTATTTGTTTTTTTATCCTCTCTCATTATTTTTTTTCATCCCCCTCTTCCATTCTGTCTTTTTTCATCCCCCTCTTCCATTCTCAGTCTTTTTTTATCCCTCTTTCTTTTTTTCATCCCCTCTTTTTTTCATCCCCCCCCTCTTCCATTCTGTCTTTTTTCATCCCCCTCTTCCATTCTCAGTCTTTTTTTATCCCCTGCAACCCCTGCAGCCTTGTAATTACCTACCTCCCAGGCAGCAGTTCCCCTCCGCTCAGAGGGAGGGAGTCAGATCACTCCTCACTCAGCTCATGCACAAACGCTTCCAGGCTCTGTGTCAGCACACGTGACACAGACCACCCGGAAGCTGGCTGAGTGCAGACGCTGGGAAGATGTGAAATCACATCTCTCCCAACGTTTGGTCCGTCCCTGCGGCGCCGCCCCCCTTCTTCCTCGCTACGCACTGGAGCAGACAGGATCACATGAAAGGGAATGTCAGTGAGGGCTCCATGCCGACGCTGCCATTCCAATTACAGCACAATTTCTACTCGCCCTCCCCCAATTTCAACTCGCAAATTGCGAGGGGGCGAGTGAAAATTTTAACCCCTGTGCTAGATATTTGCCATAAAAGGTGTATGGGGGTTCGGGTAGTGCCCTGGGGGACAGGAAACCAGGACAAAAAGTTAAAAAAAAAAACGTTTTTCCATGAAATAAGGGTTAAAAATAAAAACGAAAAATTCCTTCAAATATCATGCCTAGGAGGTCCCCATAACCTGCCCGTGAAGTGGTGGATTTGTAGGATGTATAGAAACATTTAAAACAAAGTCCGGGTCCGGGTAGTGCCCTGGGGGACCAGAAACAAGGACAAAAAGTTTTTAAAAAAATACGTTTTTAACCCCTTCACTGCTGACGACGTGTGGGACACGTCCTCAGTTACTCCCGCTGTATGCTGAGGAGAACGTGTCCCACACGTCATCAGCTTTGCGGGACCCCCGGTGGAGATACTCACCTCTCTGTCCGGGGTCTCGCGGCGTTCTGACTTCAGCGTCCTCAGACGCTGAAGTCAAGCTCCTCCCGACGGAAATGACGTCATCGCGCCATGCGCGATGACGTAATTTTCAGGCGACCCCCTGGCAATGCGGGGAGATTGCCTGGAAGGGAGTGGGGGGATCCGTTCGGATCCCTCTCCCTCCCAATCGGGAGGTTCCACACAAAAAAAAGGCACCGCTTAAAAGGGGAGAGTCTCCCCTTTTAAGCGGTGCCTGGCTTTAACCCCTTAGGCACCGGGTCGCACTTCAGCGCCTTGCGGCGCCGAAGTGCGGCCTAGTTCCGGTGGGGGCCACCATCTTGGATCGCGGCTCCACCCCCATAGCGTGATGACGTCAGATAGCCGGGGAACCCCTAGCTGCCCGGAATCCCCTATGGAGATATGGGGTTCATTTGAGGGTTCACAGAGATGCTGTGAGGCTGTGTATAGAGATGCTGTGAGGCTGTGTATAGAGATGCTGTGAGGCTGTGCATAGAGATTCTGTGAGGCTGTGTATAGAGATGCTGATGGGGCTGTGTATAGAGATGCTGTGAGGTTGTGTATAGAGATGCTGTGTATAGAGATGCTGATGGGGCTGTGTATAGAGATGCTGTGAGGTTGTGTATAGAGATGCTGTGTATAGAGATGCTGATGGGGCTGTGTATAGAGATGCTGATGGGGTTGTGTATAGAGATGCTGATGGGGTTGTGTATAGAGATGCTGTGAGGTTGTGTATAGAGATGCTGTGAGGCTGTGTATAGAGATGCTGTGTATAGAGATGCTGATGTGGTTGTGTATAGAGATACTGTGAGGTTGTGTATAGAGATGCTGTGAGGCTGTGTTTAGAGATGCTGATGGGGTTGTGTATAGAGATGCTGTGTATAGAGATGCTGATGGGGCTGTGTATAGAGATGCTGTGAGGCTGTGTATAGAGATGCTGATGTGGTTGTGTATAGAGATGCTGTGAGGCTGTGTATAGAGATGCTGATGGGGTTGTGTATAGAGATGCTGATGGGGTTGTGTATAGAGATGCTGATGGGGTTGTGTATAGAGATGCTGTGAGGTTGTGTATAGAGATGCTGTGTATAGAGATTCTGATGGGGCTGTGTATAGAGATGCTGTGTATAGAGATTCTGATGGGGTTGTGTATAGAGATGCTGTGAGGTTGTGTATAGAGATGCTGTGAGGCTGTGTATAGAGATGCTGATGGGGCTGTGTATAGAGATGCCTTGCGGCGCCAAAGTGCGGCCTAACTCTGGTGGGGGCCGCCATCTTGGATGGCGGCTCCACCCCCGGGTCCCCCCTCACTGCCTGACGTCCTCACGCATAGCGTGATGATGTCAGATAGCCGGGGAACCCCTAGCTGCCCGGAATCCCCTAGTGGAGATAGGGGGTTCATTTGAACCCCGATATCTCCATAACCGTGGCAGATAGGGGGTCATGGAGGGTGTCAATCGAAAGGCCTGAGCATGGCCTTTCGAATGATATCCAAAATGACAAGGTATAAACTAAAAAAAAATAAAAACATGTATTTTTTGTGTGTTATTTTTATTAATGCAGCAATATTGTTCACATTTCAATTATAATGTGAACAATGATGCTGCACTAATGATTATTTTCTATGGGGTGCGTTTGCTAAAAATCACGTAATTCCCCCCACAAAATGTAACAAGTCCCCATTTCTAATTTTTGTACAAGCGCACCCCATAGAAAACATAACCGCAAACGCTCATGTGCTAAAAATGTGAAAAAAACACTTTACACACTGTAGATGATTAAAAATTCAATTTATATTGCATTTTTTTGTCATAATATACAGGCAGGACATATATTATACAGGATTATATACATATAAAAATGATATATTATGAATCTGCGGAGTCTGCCGGAAAGAACGATATCTAATATGTATGGGTCATTTAATAAAATGTGGCTTCAAATCGCGTTTAAACATGATGAGCGAAAGCGGTAAAAATGAGCTGAGCACACAGCAGTGAAATGCAGGGTGAAGGGGTTAAACAGCATATCAGAGGAACATTTAGTAGAGAAATGAACACTTCTCAGAAGCACAGGTGTTGTTTGATACATGTTCAAGAGACACCTCCAGACACCCTCAGTCTACAGACAATGTATAAAATTCCTTAGACCAGACTAATTAAAAGCACATGTTATTTTCAAACACTAATTAACACCTGTTGTTTACAGCGTTTGAGAGCACATGTCATTTAGAGGTGAGAATCTTTGCACGTAGACTTTATTTTTTAATTCAATATCTAATAAACCGTAGCTTATAATATTCTGCAGTAAAGAGTCTCTTTATTTCTAGATTTAGTATTTTTTATACTTTTTAAAAAAAAAAAAAAAATTCGAACTCGAACCGAACACGGCAAAAAGTTTGAAGTTCGCGAACTTTCGAACTGCCGATGTTCGAGTCGAACTCCAAACTGATCGAACAGCTCATCCCTAATGCCTACAGGTCCCTGCCACAAGGGGGCGCCTTGCTCTGTATAGAGAAAAAAAAAATTGTAAATCGTAAAAAAATATACTGTATATCATTTAGACCACTGTAGCTTGAGTTCTAAGGGCTAGAGGGACATAGGAGGTATCATTGGAAGGTCAGGTTATGAACGTTTCATTGATGCCAAATATAACCAGGTTAGATTTATGTAAAAATATTTTTCTCACGCAGCATTATTATTCAGTTTACAATTATGAAAGTGCACACAGATGCTGCGCTAACTCACCTTCTCATTTCCCACAGTGCCAGCAAGTGTGGAGCTGATACAACTCATTGGTTCTAGACATGTGCACGGCCTTTTTTTTTTCATTTCAGATTCTTTCGACCAGTTTTTTTTTCCTTTCGTTTCAGGTCATTCCGTTTTGAGCCGTTTGTTATTTTACCATGATTCGTATTTTCAGACCAATCCGAAGTTTCGGACTGCCGGTTATCGTTTTTCAGATCACTTCCTTTTTGGTTTTTATTGGATTTCTTCGTATTGGATTTGTATTTCGTTTTTAGGATCTATTTTAGTGATTTTAGAATGTGAAACATTACCAACAAAATGAAAATATGAGCAGTCATCCGTTTATTTTTTTCACTTGCAGCAAAAAGTCTAGTGTTTAGGATATTTTGGGTGTAATTTTAGATTTACTAATTTTAAAGCAACGAGGCCCCCCCTTAGGTAGGGAAAGATGAGCGCATTTTCTGCGGCCACGTCAAAATGTCGTCGATGCGTGCGCACGCATTTTTCACGGATACGCTTAAGTGGTCAGACATGCGCAATTCTGGACGTATTTCATGACGATGGGGTGAAAAGAAGTCTAGGGAAATCCGGCTGTTTGAACGTTATGTTGGCCGCACACTAGCAGCGTCTGACATCTCCTAATCACGCACACACGCTGCCATGCGGCCGCAGCGCACTCTGTACGTCAGTACCAGCGGTTTAACGTTCCGAAAAAATGCGTTCATTTTCCACTTGCGTTGCGCGCCGGCTTTTGTGCGACCGTACTTCGTATATTGGCTTCATTGCCCGGCATCTGCTGCTAGTGCGGCCGTGATTATGTGCGCCAGAACGCGCGTTCGCACTGCCTCAGTCTGACCCTAGCCTTATAGGTTTCAATGAAGAAGAAAAAAAAAGGGTTTTATTAAGCGTTTATTTTTTTGGGTTAAAATCAAAGTTTCCTAAAACAAAAATCAATGATACTAGGTTTCAGCACCAAAGATAAGATAGCTCTGTAGCCCTATCTTTGGTGCTGAAACATTGTATTCAAGGAACATAAGGTTTTGAGAACCCGATATTTTGTTTACTTGTTTCCTTTTGCTACCGCGATTCATATTTTCAGACAGCCGATTCTTCGGGATCGGGGGAAACGGAACACCACAACCAACCCTGATGATTTTCGTCCGAATTCGGAACAAAAACGCACATATAGTTTCATCAACAACCTAGACCGTGGCACTGCAGCGAGGAGAGACAGGAGGACTTTAGAACCTGCATCTTTGAAATGTACAGCCCACAAGGTTAAGAGAGGGGGTCATGGGAAAGGGCAGAGTCTGGTCTTTACAATGATACCAAACCTGACCATGTAAGGTGTCAAAAATAAAAGCTAAGGGGAAAAAAAAACCACCATACAAAAATTTATTTTTTTGCTCTGTTCTACGGCCGAGGCAATATATGCTTTTACATTAAAAAAAACCCAACAAAACAATGCCACTGCACTAACTCAACTAAGGGAACAGATTCTGCCCCTTTTGATTTGAGCGCTGAGAAGCCGTTTAAAAAAAAAAAAAAGAACATTTAGTTTGCCCCAAAACCATTATGAGGGGAAAAAAAAAGTCACCTTGTCCTTTTTTTTGGTTTGGGATGGGGTAGAGGGCGCTGCACATTTCACGATATCACTGCTCCCTGTAATGTCAAAAATTCTGGAAAAATGTGTTTACACTCAATTACGTGAATATTATCAATATCAGAACTATTTAACCCCAGATAAAAATCAGGCTTTCGTCCAAATCATTCATCTACAACTGCCCTTTTAAAAGTTTGTAATGATATCCAAGCGGGCATGGAACAAGGAAACCTAACTGGAGCATCTTCCTTGATTTTGCCAAGGCCTTTGACACTGTAGACCATGGCATCCTATTACAAAAACTTAAAAAAACTCCAGTATTGGTGATAGCACGCTAACCTGGTTTCAATCATATGTATCTGATCGGTCACAATAGGTGTCCATTTCTGCAGCTCCTCCCTCCCCCTCCTATGCGGTGTACTCAAAGGCTCAATACTCGGCCCCCTTCTATTCACGATATTCATAAATGATCTTCCCAATGTCCGCAAAGCCTCAACTGTACACATGTACGCAGACGACACTAATCTATACCAGCAAACCAGATCTCCGGCAGCTGGAAGCCGTGCTGCAAGAACAATTCACAGGGGTAAAAAAGTGGATCAAACAAACTTTTTCTAAATACTGACAAAACTGTTACAATGCTCTTTGGAACAAAACCTAAACTACACAAACTGCAAAATCCCCATCTATGTGTTGGGACAAAATCAAATGACACGCTGACCACAGTCACTTCGCTCAAATATCTAGGTATGTGGTTAGATCTAAATCTATCATTTGGCCACAACATCGATAAACTCTCATCTAAACCTTACCCCAAACTAGGTGCCCTGTACAGAAACAAATCCTGCCTGAGCCCCGCGGTAAGAAAGCAGGTTGTACAACAAATATTTATGCCAGCTATTGAAAACGGAGATATAGTGTATGCAGGCGTCCCGCAAACACACCTTCATAAACTTACTACATTGTATAACTCATTTTGTCGCTTTGTGCTACAATGTAACTACATGACCCACCATTGTGACATGTTAAAAGAGCTAAACTGGCCATCGCTGGAATCTAGACGCACCCTTCACCTTTCCAACCTGGTGTTTAAGAGCTTTTCTGGGAAGCTGCCACCCTACCTGAATAGGCTGCTTCCCTCATCCTATAACCTCCGATCCAGGACCTGCACCTTACTTACAATACCAGAATACAAAAAGAAAGTGGCTCGATCCTCATTTTCCTACAGAGCACCGCAAATATGGAATAACCTCCCAGACGCCATCAAATCTTCGCCCAGTCTAAAGACCCTTAAGAGTTCCCTACTAACATCCCTCAATACGGAATGTACCTGTAAACATGTGACATGATGACTATTTCCTACATATTTATTTTTCTGTTAATATCTTGCATTTTATTACTTTGTATTTCTGTAACATTTTAATGTTCTTGAAACCAGGACATACTTGAAAACGAGAGAAATCTCAATGTATCCTTCCTGGTAAAATCCTTTATAAAATTTCTGCAACTACAGGCTCCTGAGATGCAAATCTGGCCCTGTTCATTGCAAATGTCACATATGATAGGTGGAAAAAAAGTTTCCCCTTCCCCAAGCCTTGTTTTTCTTGTAATAGATTGTGCGGCTTACTTTGCCACCTTCGCATCTTGGTAGATGCCATTTCTGAACGCGTGTCCCATCCCATTACAACCCCAAGAGACCTGCTTGCTCTCACAGGTTAATTAACATGCGCCGTGTGGTCGATTGCTTTTCAGGTGTTGTCAGTCATGGGTTGTGTCAAGGTTTTTTTTTTTTTAACCACACACACCCCCTCCCCTTCTGGTGCATGCATCCAGAAGAGCCTGTGAATGCCTGGTGCGTCGGGCTTTGTGTTCACTTGTAGTGACCAACATGTCCCTGCACATTTATACCAAATCAGGAGACCGTGGTTACAGGATCTTTGGATCAACGTAGCTCGGGCTTCATAGAGGGTCATGGGAAAGGTCGGAGCAAGGCCTTTCCATAATGATACCAACCATGACCAGGTTCCGTAAAAGATATTTCTCTAACAGTGTTATCTTTTCAAATATAAAGTGAACAATGAAGCTGCGCTTTAGAGCTCTGCGATACAGTAATGTGCTGCGCGGTATGTATGACCGAGTTTAAATTGCTGTGGAGCCCCGTGATGCAGTAATGTGTGGTGCGAAGGAGTTTTGGTGGTGGTAGCAATTTTTTCCTTGGATCCAGGCAACACAAGGTCTCCTATTCATTGCCTGCATGTTCACGTGTGCCATATTTTCATTGGCTCTTCATGGCGAGTACCCCCCTTTTTGTCCTAGAAATAAAACGCACCATTTACAGCAGAGCCCCAAACGCCCTCAATTTGCAAGACAGAGGCTGGTCCTTTTACATATTCAGCAGTTCCATTTATCTAATGAATGGAGCCGCTGCCACCGGTTTCAGAGATCACGTCGTCTCCCAAGACAAGAGGCTGTAGGTCAGAACTGTCAATCTCCGGTCTTCTAGGAGGTCTCTGAACTACAACTCCCAGGATTCCATGGCCATCTCAAAGAATACCAGGAAAAGTAGGAGTCAACATTTTTTTTTGGGGGGGGGGGGGCAGTCCATGAGTCTTTCCTTTGTAAGTTGCGCAGCGTAGGGGAACAAATTGCACAACGGGCCTTTCGAACTTTACATACACAAGTCCCATAGTCCTTGCACCCAACGATGGAGGAGACGTCAGCAAGCTTGGAGCGACCAACAGCGTGATAGTTCAACTTCACCATCCATTTTACAGACGTTGGCCACTTTAGAATGTCCGTCTAAGCCACCAATGCAAGTGAAGCATCCCACAAACTATTCTTTTATAAAAAACATTTTTTTTTTTTTTAAACTATACGTCTAAGGGGTGTATTTTTTGAGCGGGGGGGGGGGGGGTCGATTAAGCTCATGACGACGGTTCTCGTCAAGCTGTTCCAGCTGCTAGAGGCTGTTACGTTGAATTCTCAATCCACAGGAGAAACGTTTATTTCAAGTTTATTTTGCAAGTGCTGTACATCAAAAAAATTTTTAATGCTGTGCAAACTTCACACAAACTAAGATAACCATTTCATATTATTATCTCCGTTTACATTTTTTTCCTGCTACTATTATTCAAAAGAAAAAAAAAAAAATTAAAAAAAATACATTAGGTAGCTCGTCAAACCGTAAGCACATTTCACGCAGGTATGAAAGTCATGTATTGGTCTGACTACAGAAACAAAAAAACATCAAAAACACAACTTCCTTTAAAACAGGATTAAATATTTAAATTCCAAAACAATGGAAACAAAGTTCACTCAGTCCATCGGCACGCGAAGCAGCGGCTTGAGCTGGATGTCCAAGAGATTCAGGGTCTCACGAAGACGCAGCAGCAAACAAGGGCACAGGCGGACAGCTAAGACAGAAAACACAAAAACAGTAATTTAACGGTTAACATCTCAGAACGTTGCAGACATTCATGTAACTTTGGTAAAGGTGCACAGTTATGGAAGGGTGTGACAACATGGCGGTTGCTCTCCTTGACCTGTGGGCACGGGGGGGTGAAGTTCTGTCCTTCCACTGGAGCAATTTTTAGGAGAATTTTTTTGGTGTATTTGGTTTTCACATCCATCTAGCATGTATGGTGCCCGCCAAATCTCATCGTGATCGTAGAACTGACCAGAAGAATAACTGAGGTCAAGATGGTGTATTGCATCATGGAATCAGTGGTGCCACTCCACACAGCCAGGGATGTTTGAATTTCCCAGCTGCCAGTCACCAGCGACCTTTTTGCTTTTCCATGGAAAGGCCAAGAGTCGTCCTTTCCAATGATTCCAAACAAGGAAGGGTGGGGGGGAGGAAAGAAAGAGGGGGGGGAAGAAAGAAAGAGGGGGGAGAAAGAGAGGGAAAGAAAGAGGGGGGGGGAGAAAGAAAAGGGGGGGGAGAAAGAAAAGGGGGGAGAAAGAAAGAGGGGGAGAAAGAAAGAGGGGGGGAGAAAGAAAGAGGGGGGGAGAAAGAAAGAGGGGGGAGAAAGAAAGAGGGGGGAGAAAGAAAGAGGGGAGGAAAGAAAGAGGGGGAGAAAGAAAGAGGGGGGGGGAGAAAGAAAAGGGGGGGGAGAAAGAAAGAGGGGGAGAAAAAAAGAGGGGGGGAAAGAAATCTGGTGTATATAGCCTTATGTGTCTTTTAAAGAGATGTTCAATGACATACACTCAAATGTCCTGTTTTTGATGGACAGTCCCTATTTTGGATCAAATCCCCCCCCTTTCTAATGTTTTAGGAACTCCAATAGTCAGGGAGTGCAGGTGTATAGCAAAGCTGTACAGCAATAAAACTCCTAGCAGTAAGTCTGTATAATAAATGTAAACAAGATACTTTGCTTTTACTTAACATTTGTTGATCTAAATGTCCCAATATTTTTTGATGCTGCCTATAAAGTCTGGGAATAGCCAAGTTTTTGAGCCTGCCTGTAACAAACCTCCCTAAATGGTGTGTGTATAGCTATGCATGTGTATCAGTGGGTGTATGGACCTGTGGCGTGTTACTGCTGGTGGTGCTTGATTCTCAGTGACAGAGCATGTGCCAGACTGCAGAGCATTGCCGTGTGCAGTCAGTCGTCACCTGAGCCGCATGAGGACAGACCCTGTGCGGCAATGTTCTGGAGAGTGTGAGTGCCACAAGCACAGCCTGCCAGTACTGCCAACACCAGCTCTTAGCCAAAACTGATGGAGTGCCCGCCGAAACCTGTGCCTGGCTCCACCCCTGAGTTGGGTAGGAGTGCCGAAAAGCTTCAGGAGTCCCTGAGCCAAAGAGGAAGAGCTGTGTGCAGCAAGGGAGAAAAAAAAAACCACCAAGTTACGCTGAAATGCCCTGATTTTCGGGTGGTTTCAATTTGAGAGGTTTAAACAGGTGAATCCCTTATGTGTCAATGGGATAAACATTTCCCCCCCCCCCCCCACAAAAAAAAAAGGTTTTCTGAAATAAAAAAAAAAAAAAAAAGCCATTTTTTAAAATCCTTTGTTTTCTTTTTAAAAGGACCTTATCATTTTGACACTTTTTACCGATTGCTGAAATTTGCCGTTTTTCGCCAATGTCTGATAACCGCTTTGGCGACTCAGATTTTTAGCAAAATATGGTGACCATTTGCCAAATAGCGAATTTACTGTATTTTTGGCAAAATGGAATGGCCGAAGCGCAAAGCACCGAAATTGCATGCATTTCTAGTCTCCAAGGCTAAAACGTAACCATAAAAACGCTTTCAAAGAGGTGAATATTATATTATTGTTAATAAATCTTTTTAGCACTGCTGTAACATACAAAGCAAACCAGTCCTTTCTGTTGTGACATTATTCAGACTGAACACTTAAACCATTCGTCACGCGACAAGTCCCCGACAACACAATTTCTGTTCTAATAATACGCACGTCACCAAGTACAAGTCGGTATTCATTTGGAATATTTCAGTTTATAGAATAACCTGAATCAGGGCTCAAAATTTCCACTCGCCTACTAGCATTTGGCGAGTGGAAATTAGGCAAGGGCGAGTGGAAATGCACATGCAGACAGCACAATGAATTATTTTGTAATGCGTAATCCGGCAGTGCCACTGTGCAGCCCCCCTTTGATGCTGCACAGTGACAGGGATCCACTGAATAACCTGACCCAGCTCGTCTGTCACTGGCAGGGGGGGGTGGAGAGGAGCTTCCCTGCCTCCTCACTTTGCTCACACGGGAGTCTGATGTCTGGGTATACATGTATCTGGGATCTGATGTCTGGGTATTAAATGTTATTTTTGTAACTTTATTCTAAATAAAACCTTTAACAGTGTAATTTCATAAGATAATTTAAAGGGGGTGTGTGTTTAGGGGCAGAGTTAAGGGCTGGGTAGGGGTTAGGTGGAGCAAATGGTGGCGAGTAACTCTAATGGTCTGGTTAGTAGCTTGGGGCTTGAAAATTTTGAGCCCTGACCTAAATTATTAAATAACACGTCAGAGGATTGACAGATACCAAGGCCAGTAAACATGGTCACGCCATCGTTCCATTGCACCAAAACCTTGCCGTTTGGATAGTCGATTCCTAAACCTTTAACTCAAAAGTCCAGAGACCGAATATGAACTTACTCCATTTCATCTTCAAGTTTATGAATGGTCTGCTTGTCCAGGTAACGGCAAAATAAAGAAAGCAAGTTGCTAGGCAGGAACAAGGGCTCCACCAATGAGGATTTTGAAACATGGGACAGCTCTTTTGCCACCAAGAACACAGTGTCCGTCCTACAGATTGGAAGAAAAAAGTTAGATATAGATCAGCAGTGATCAATAAACTCAAACCACACTCTGACAAATTAGTCAACAAAACTTAGCATTAATATGTAGTAAAAAGGGAGTATATTATTTATTTATAAAGCGCCGGCATATTTCGCAGCGTTGATCTATAAAAACAGAAATAAAAGATTTACAGGGTTATTCAAAGAGAATCGAAAAAGCCAACGCACGTTTGGTGACGTTTCGTTCTCTTCAATTCGGAGCGATTTGGCGATCCCATTTCGGCGACCCTGCGGTGTATTCAGCAAGCACCACAGGGCCACCGTAATGCAGGGAAAAGTCGCTGCAAACCCGTTGAAAACTCCCCGCAAAACGAGGGCGAACGCACACCGAAACCCGCAAAAACATCTGGATTAACCCCGAGCAGGAGCCGATTACAGCGCAGAGCAGCCGCCGGAAAAACCCAACACCGCAGACGAAGGCGGTGAAGAAAAAAAAAAAAAAAACACGGTACGCTTCAAGGTTTGAAAAGTGAAACGCTGTTTGCAAAGAAACTACTGAACGAAAATGTCTGAAATTTACATACAAGATCCAATGAATGATAATAAAAAGGGCCGTTACAGAAAAAAGAAAAAACGTTTAACCCTTTCGCTGCTGAGGCATTTCACACCTCTGTGCTGAGGTCATTTTTACCGGTTGCGCTCATGTTTAAACGCGTTTTGAAGCCTTATTTTAATATATGACCCAGACATATTATATATCGTTCTTTCCGGCAGACTTGGCAGATTCATATGTCATTATTATATGTATACATCATGTCCTGTCTGTATATTCTAACAAAAAATGCAATAAAATAAGAATTCAATAGTTTACAACGTGTAAAGTGGGTTTTTTTTTCACATTTTAACATGCGAGCATTTGCGGTTATATTTTCTATGGGGTGCTCGTTAAAAAAAATTTAAAATGGGGACTCATTAAATTTTTTTTGGGGGGAAAATGTCGCTATTTTTAAACAAACGCACCGCATACAGAAATCGTTACTGCAGCGTCATTGTTCACATAATTGAAATGGGAACAATATTGCTGCAATACAATAACAAAACACAAAATACTTGTTCATTTTTTTATTTTTAATTTAAATTTTTTTTGTTTAACTTTTACATGGTCATGTTTGGTATCATTGGTAAGGCCATGCTCTTGCCGATCCAACAATTCCAAACATTAACCCCTAACTGCCACAGATGGTGAGATGGGAGTTCCAATGAACTCCCTATCTCCATTCTCCACCATTGGTGGCAGTTGGGGGTTAACTCCAGGACTGGTGTCATCGTGCCATGCAGAATTACGCCAGTCTTCAGGGGGCATTCCCGGAAGCTTGGCTGACATCCAAGATGTCGGCCAGCTCCGGGAGAGGATCAGGATTTGGTGCTTTTCAGCGCCGAATCGTGATCCGGCACCCAAAGGGTTAAAGACAGGCACGGTTTGGAAGGGCAGGCTGTGCCCTTCCAAACTGTGCCTGCCTTCAGCCGCAGGACCCCGGTGATCGGGAGGGAGAGGTCCGAAGGACCCCCCTCATCTGCACTCGCGGGGGCCCCTGAAATAGATGTCATCGCGGCAGCGCAATGACATCTATCTCCCCCGCCGGGGTCCCGGAGTGCCGGGCTGACATGCAGATGTCAGCCCGCACTGGGGGGGGGGGGGAGCAGCAATCAGCCAGAATCCCGGCTGATTGTTGCCTCCTGTGCTAGGACGCGCTCAGCGCGTCCGTAGCACAGGAGAACCACTTGGCTGCTAAGGACACGCTCAGCGCGTCCAGCCAAGTAATTAAAAAACATCGAACAGGCAATTTGCCAACACTTGGTGAACTGCCTGCTCTCTGGATAGCCGAATGGCAAGGAAAGGTAACCGAATGCTGAATTTCACTGTTCGGTTACCTTTCGCCAGCAATTCGGATCTCTTTGAATAACCCTGACAGAGTAATGCACTAGTCAGTTAGAATGACTCAATACTTTCTCTTCTAGTAGACTTGGTAACCGATATTCCTAATAGTATCAATGATCTAAACTTCAACAATATGAAAATTCCAGGACATTCTGTTGTAATATTATATTCAAGCCTAGTGGGCCATATTCTGGCCGTTCTGTTTTGGTGCAATAGTCTGTTTCTCTTTTCTGTTTTCTGTTATTAATATGTAGTAAAAAAGGGTGTATATAACAGAAAATAGAAAAGAGAAGCAAAGACTATTGCACCGAAACAGAACGGCCAGAATATGGCCCACTAGGCTTGAATAGAATATTACAACAGAATGTCCTGGAATTCATTTTCATATTGTTGATACCATTTGGAATATCGGTTACCAAGTCTACTATAAGGCTAGGGTCAGACTAACGCATCTTTCGCATTGTCCGTGAAAAAGTGCGTTCGAATGAACGGACTCATTTTTTCACAGAATACGTGATAGCGGTCATACGATGCGCATTTTCGTCCGTGATTTTGTACGGATCGTCAATAAAACACTTTGCGTCTGGACGTTATGTTAGCCGTACATTAGCAGCGTCTGACGTCTCCCAATCACGCAAACACGCCGCTAGCGGACGCAGCGCACTCTGTACGTCAGTACTAGCGGTTTGACGTTCGAAAAAAATGCGTTCGTTTGCCACTTGCGTTGCGCGGCCGCACTTTTGTGCGGCCGTTCTTCATATGCTGCCCAGCATTGGACGTCATTTGCCGCTAGCACGGCCGTGATTTAGTGTGGTTAAACGCACGTTAAAACTGCTTTCGTCTGACCTTAGCCTAAGAGAAATATATTCTGTTTCCAAACTATACCTAGTATTGAGCCATTCTGTTTTGGGTTTTAAACAGACTAGTGCACTAGTCTAGATCTTTCTTTTATTTCGGTTACACCCTTTTTACTACGTATTAATAAATGTTAAGTTTTAATTGTTGAACCATTGACACTCTTTGAATAAATTTGACAGAAAGTGGTTTGTATTGTTGGTACAGCGGGTTAACCCCGTAATAGAGTGTCAAACAGGATCATTTACCTTATTTTTCCTTTTAAAACATCCCCGGTGGATGTGAATTGCATCAAAAAGCTATAGCTTGCCCAATTTCAAACGGGCCAAACACGTATGGACGGTCAGCCCGATTGCATGGGACATGGTCTGACTCAGACCCATCAAATGGACAGGTTCTCTCCAATCCCTCACCTCTACAAACCCCTATGGCGCCCTGGTTGGTTGGAGACAGACACACCTCTAAACCTATGTGTGGTTCTTACCACGTTGTATAAACATGGTGTATCGATTGCATAACCGTTCAGCATCTATGGGTTATATTATGGATGGGATGTAACTTTTTCTTTGTACACTTTATGCCGAAATAAGGTTTAGTGTATTTTAAAAAGTGGCAAACACTAAAAAGTAGCAGCATCAGGTGTCACGTCGAGTGGCACGCCTGGGTTTGCAGTTCCACTATTTCAGGCCCGTGTAAGGCTAGGGTCAGAGTGGGGCAGTCGGAACGCGCGTGCAGACGCACTAAATCACGGCGGCAGTAGCAGCACATAACGGCCAATGACGGCCAATATACGCAGTACGTGCGTACGAAAGTGCGCCGACACCACGCAACCAGCAAATGAACGCATTTTTATCAGAACGTGAAACCGCTGCTACTGACGTACAGAGTGCGCTGCGGCCGCATAGCAGCGTGTGTGTGAATTGGAGATGTCAGACGCTGCTAGTGTGCGGCCAACATAACGTTCAAACAGCCGGATTTCCCTAGACTTCTTTTTACCCCACCGTCATGAAATACGTCCAGAATTGCGCATCGTCTGACCACTTAAGCGTATTCCGTGAAAAAATGCGTGCGCACGCATCGACGTACATTTTGACGGTGGCTGCAGAAAATGCGCTCATCTGTCCCTAGCCTAAGACGAACGCAGTGATCACGTTCATGTCGCCGCACAATTTAACGTCTGTCGTAGCATAGAATCATGATCAAGAGACCCACACATGAAGTAGGTGCGCACCGAACTGCACACGCACAACGCACGTGGCAAACGGACGCAAGAACGTAAAACCGCTAGAACGGACGCGCAGAGTGCGCCACGTCCGCGTAGTGTGTGTGATGCAACAAAGTCAGACGGAGCACATTTGTGACGTCCAGCACCTTGACGCACACAATGGCTTTTCATATCATGTATCAATTTATATAAATTTTCTCATTAATTTTGTTTCCCATAATTCCCTTTTTCCCAACATCCGTCAAGAAAAACGGATCGTGTGTTGTCTACAGTATCTTCCGTCAGGATTTCTGTCTGTTCTGCACACACGCAGAGTGCGCTTGTTTGACATTAGCCTTAGTAGAGGGGACTTGCACTTTTCGGCTGATGGATTGGAAAGTTACACCACCTTTCTAGTCAGCTTTACATTTAAAAAACGGCCACAAAAAAAAAAAAAAGGTTCTTGTTTTTATTTATGTTGGCAATATCTTACATGTGCTTTGTTTTTCCTCTAGTTAAGAAAATATTTTCCTCTATATGTGTCACTGGGTGCATCCATTGTGTGATATGTTCCTCTATACGTGTCAGTGGGTGCATCCATTGTGTGTTGTAAACCCCCCCCCCCCAACAGTATCTTTCCATCACTTGCTCCTCACTGTGTGGCTTTGGCCATAGAACAGAGTGAATGGGTCGATCACTGACTCCCATCATTGTATTGTGTGGGGTGTATTCAAAGGACATCACCAGGGGGTAGATTCGGTAATGGAGGACAGCTGAATGAGAGAAGACAGGGAGCTTAAGGCTGGCTTCACACCTGCACGTTTGACGCTCGCAATACGTGCTTTTATGACACGCGTATCACGCAAAACGTAAAAACCGTGCATTGCAGCGCGTTCACGGCCATAGACTGCAGCGTGAACACGCTGCAATATGCCCCAAAGAAGCTCCCGTACTTTGGGCGTAGGACGTTTTACAGCACGTTCCTGTGTGCTGTAAGACGCCCAGGTGTGAACGGGCCACATAGGAAATCATGGGATTTCTGTGCTTGGGAATTTTACAGCGCGCACGAACACGCTGTAAAACGCCCAGGTGCGAACGGGGCCTAAAAGACTTCTAAAGTAGCCTACAGAACACAATAGCCCCCCTGCTGCTCTTGAACCCTGAGGAGGCACGCTAGACAAGATATACATTTTAAAGTTCTGCGAGTAGAGAGATCTAGAAAAATCGCAGAAGAACTTTACCATTTCTCGAAGTCACCAATGCACGGTTCCATCGGCGTGTCCGATGAAAGAAGCCGCTCTCCTTGGCTCAACAGAGAGTACAGCAGAGATATACCAAACTTCATTAAAAAAAAGGGAAAAGAAATCAGTTTCCAGTTATGCGTACATGCAACATAGCTAGTAATATTAATATTTGTCAGTTGGGGGGGGGGTTCCTTTCTTGTGCGAATCAATTAAAGGAGTGCTGGGAAAAAAGTAAATAAATCCAAAAACCAGCCGTAAGCCATTTTATATAGAAAATCGACTGTAGTCTAACAAGAAAGCTATACATACATTCACACTCCCTCCCTGCTGCTGGCCATCTGAAATCTGGGTGCAGGGCAGCCATCAGAAATGATGGGGCCCCCTTAAACCTCACGATGGGGGCCCCCCCAACCTCAAACAGCTTTTCTCCCCTTCAAAAAAAAATAAAAAAATATCGCACCACAGCAATAAAATTCCCAGTAATGTGCAGGGTGTATGAACGTATCACAGAATCCACAGCAATAAATCTCACAGTAACGGGCTGTATATGATGGCCTTTGCTGTCTTTTCTTCTGCTCTTCAGCCCGGGCCCTCCATCTCAGGCGCAGCTTCACTGAGTGGAGGGGGCGGAACCAAAGCAACATGCTTTGGAGCCCCCACACGCTGCTTGGCCCCGCCCAGCCAGCCAGCGAAGCTGCCAGGAGCCGGAGGAGACACAGGGTCGGCTCCGGCAGCAGAGACACAGGGTCTCCTCCGGCTCCGGCAGCAGAGACACAGGGTCTCCTCCGGCTCCGGCAGCAGAGACACAGGGTCTCCTCCGGCTCCGGCAGCAGAGACACAGGGTCTCCTCCGGCTCGGCAGCAGAGACACAGGGTCTCCTCCGGCTCCGGCAGCAGAGACACAGGGTCTCCTCCGGCTCGGCAGCAGAGACACAGGGTCTCCTCCGGCTCCGGCAGCAGAGACACAGGGTCTCCTCGGCTCCGGCAGCAGAGACACAGGGTCTCCTCCGGCTCCGGCAGCAGAGACACAGGGTCTCCTCCGGCTCGGCAGCAGAGACACAGGGTCTCCTCCGGCTCCGGCAGCAGAGACACAGGGTCTCCTCCGGCTCCGGCAGCAGAGACACAGGGTCTCCTCCGGCTCCGGCAGCAGAGACACAGGGTCTCCTCCGGCTCGGCAGCAGAGACACAGGGTCTCCTCCGGCTCCGGCTCCGGCAGCAGAGACACAGGGTCTCCTCCGGCTCCGGCAGCAGAGACACAGGGTCTCCTCCGGCTCCGGCAGCAGAGACACAGGGTCTCCTCCGGCTCCGGCAGCAGAGACACAGGGTCTCCTCCGGCTCCGGCAGCAGAGACACAGGGTCTCCTCCGGCTCCGCAGCAGAGACACAGGGTCTCCTCCGGCTCCGCAGCAGAGACACAGGGTCTCCTCCGGCTCCGGCAGCAGAGACACAGGGTCTCCTCCGGCTCCGGCAGCAGAGACACAGGGTCTCCTCCGGCTCCGGCAGCCGAGACACAGGGTCTCCTCCGGCTCCGGCAGCAGAGACACAGGGTCTCCTCCGGCTCCGGCAGCAGAGACACAGGGTCTCCTCCGGCTCCGGCAGCAGAGACACAGGGTCTCCTCCGGCTCCGGCAGCAGAGACACCGCTCCGGATTCGGACTCAAGTCTGATACCAGAGCTGTAAAAGGGCGATGCCGCTGCCGACGGGGGCCCGGGACCCCCCCCCCCCGGCCCCTTACGGCAGCATGGGGCGTAATGCCCTGATGGCGGCCCTGTCTGGGTGACAAAGCCGGCCAAAGCTAGCATTTGAGGCTTCAATGTAGAGCTTATCTGCTTCACACACTGGGTGTCTGCCTTAATGTGCTAAACAGCAACAGTAAACAGGATTTTTGTTTCTTTCATACACTGAGGTTTTGTATACGCAGTAAAAATGGGGAGCAGTAGGGGATGCGAGAAAGACTGACCGCAGCGGACGTAATTTTTTCCTCAGCCTATGTAACTATACGTTTTGTGGCCAAATCCTGGTTTACACTTAGCCTCAAAATGACAATGTGCCTCATTAATAGGAATAGGTCCATTTTTTATTCCCCATGTATGGGATCGTCCACGTATTTTAGAGAATTAGCAGTGCCATATAGGCATTCCTATTAAGGATTAAAAAACATTCCCCCCAGTCTGACGCCCCAGCTTCAAATTTCACTAGGCATCGCGGATTTTGATCAGTATGACATTGGGAGGATACAAAATGTTGGCTTACACAAGCCTGCCTTGTTAGAGTATGTAGAAAGAAAAAAAAAAAAGGGGGGGGAGCCATTACGAGTGGATTTAGCAAGGCCACACAAAAATAAACTGGCAAGAGAAATACGATCTGAAGTTCAAAGTGCAAAACAAAGTTTGAGAATTACCCAAGCCACGATTTCCAAATTCTACATGCATTTTTTTTTTTTATGGTCGACAAGAAAGGTCAGGTTCGGAAATATTCAGTCGCAGCAGAAAAAGGAAAATATATAAAAGTGGGGTTTTTTTCCCCCTATATGGACACCTAATAAATTAAGGCTTTTATATAGAGCCGGATTTCATGTGTGGATCTCCACATGGGCACAACGTGGACCAGGCACCAATAAATTTGTACTGGTTTTGTTTTGTAGGAGTGCGTGTAAATATACCAAAGAGGGGGGCCCCAAATGGTTTTTCGAATAAAATGTTTTGAGAACAGGAAATGCATGATTGTGGGACGCACTTAAGATGTGCCCCACACAAAGCGGTTTTTTTTGACACGCTTAATGTGCTCCTACAAGGGATATGTGATGATATGTGATGTCACCCATTCACTTTGCAGTGGGACACTTATGGTTGCCGTCCTTTGATAAATAGCATTTCTATTGGACATTCTTCAAAAGAATTTCCTGGGCTCATGCCATCACATAGGTGGAGTCAGGGGCGTAACTACCAGGGGTGCACAGGGTGCCACCACACTGGGCCCTCGAGTCCAAGGGGCTCACTCGAATGCCTTGTCGTGCACATTTTTTTAAATTTTAGACTTCTGTGCCAGTTTTACTTTGGAGCTCTGTGATACGCTCATACACACCACATATTGCTGAGAGTTTTGTTGCTGTGGAGCGCTGCGATACACATCGTGCACATTAAAAATGGGATGGACTGAAGAGGTCATAGTGGACCTCGAAAACGAAATGGGACATTGGAGTGAACATTGTGGACCAATTCAGGTTGATGGGAGGAGGGGGGGAAATATGCTTTTGCCTAGGTGGGGGGGGCCCCCCGTCATGGTTCCTGCACCTGGCCCTGAGTTTTCTAGTTATGCCTCTGGGTGGAGTCACTGGTTTAGCACACAAAATGTGCATTTCAACAGTGCCATTCCACCTTTGACTTGGGGTGGGAAGCTGCATTTTAGGTTTATAAATCACTTTCTGTGTAACCCATTAAGGAAAGGGAGGGGATTATTTGAGACTAGAAAATTTGTGTGCCCCATCAGCTTAAGTTTTTTGTTCTTTTCATTGATTGAAGAGCTCTAACTAGAAACCAGTGTAACAAATAAGCGAGGAGGAAAGGATTTGGGTTCTACTTTGTGAATTTTTTTTATTTGATTTATAAAAAGGATTTTACCAGGAAGTATACATTGAGATTTCTCTCGTTTTCAAGTATGTCCTGGGTTCAAGAACATCGAAGTGTTACAGTTACAGAAATACAAAGTAATACAATGCAAGATATTAAAAAAAAACACAGATATACAGATTAACAGAAAATAAATATGTAGGAAATATAGTCACTTGGTTACATGTTTACAGGTGCATTCTGTATTGAGGTATGTTAGTAAGGAGCTTTTGAGTGACTTAAGACTGGGGGAAGATTCAATGGCGTCTGGGAGGTTATTCCATAATTGTGGTGCTCTGTAGGAAAAGGAGGACCGAGCCACTGTCTTTTTGTATTGTGGTATTGCAAGTAAGGTGCTGGTCCTGGATCGGAGGTTATAGGATGAGGGAGCTGCTGGGGGAAGCAGTCTATTCAGGTAGGGTGGCAGCTTCCCAGAGATGCTCTTAAACACCAGGCTGGAAAGGTGAAGGGTGCGTCTAGATTCCAGTGACGGTCAGTTTAGCTCTTTTAACATGTCACAATGGTGGGTCATGTAGTTACATTGTAGCGCAAAGCGACAGAATGAGTTGTACAATGTAGTAAGTTTCTGGAGGTGTGTTTGCGGGGCGGCTGCATACACTACATCTCCGTAATCAATAGCCGGCATAAGCATTTGCTGTACAATCTGCTTTCTTACCGCGGGCAGGATTTGTTTCTGTACAGGGCACCTAGTTTGGGGTAGAGTTTAGATGAGAGTTTTTCGATGTGGGGGCCAAAGGATAGATTAGGGTCCAACCACATACCTAGATATTTGAGAGAAGTGACTGGTCAGCATGCCATTTGATTTTGTCCCAACACATAGATGGGGATTTTGCAATTTGTGTAGTTTAGGTTTTGTTCCAAAGAGCATCGTTACAGTTTTGTCAGTATTTTAAAAAAGTTTGTTGTTTTTGATCCACTTTTCTACCTCTGATTAACCCGTTAGAGTTTTTTTTGCTTTACATCTACGATTCCATAAATACATATTTATATTGCGCTCCTCTATATCCCATGTAGATTTTTCACATACCTGGTTTTGACAAGCCACGGTAAGGGGCAAATCTTGAGTCTCTGGCAACGGTTGGGTAAGCTCTTGAATGACTCCAATAAGGTCAGTGAAGGAAAGTCCGTTTATTACAGTAGTTAAAGGTTCATAGAGAATTGGAAGGGACTTAAAAAAAAAAAAAAAAAAAAAGAGGGGGGGGGGATAATTTTAGATTAGGTCTAGATGAATACTTCAAAACCATGTTCAAATATTACGTTCATATGCTGGGGTGGACTGACAATTAGGGCACTGCTCATGGGTCCTGGCCACGGAGGCGACACGTGAGGACCCCTCCAAGGCTTGATAAAGTCTGCCTTGTCAGCATGAAAATCATCTGCATCTGTGTGTGTCCTTGTGTGTCCTTGTGTGTAAATGACAAAGATACGCAAAAACCCAATCTCTTTGCCCTGTAGACATAAATTCCATAACACTACCACACACATAGAGGAGGCACTTGTATGTGGGTATAGGAGGGGTGGTGTCGCGCCTATTCCGATGGGGTGGCTGCAACCACCAAATGCATCCAGCCCAGCAACCTGTATAAAACATAAGCGCAGATGACATTTTTCTTATTCCCATTATACTGTGCGAAACACAATTAGAGGCTTTGGTTTCGATTAATGGCCATTGAAAGAGTAAGCTCGCCAGCCAACGTCACGGCACCTCTAGTGAGGGTGAGTCCTATCCAAAAATGAAGCCACAGGCTGCTGTGTAGCCAACCATAACTTGCTCCCGCTGCTTTTCAGTCATGAGGTAGACTGGTGGGCTTTTATTTATGCCCCCCAAGAATAAAAAAAAAAAAAAGCCCACCAGTCTACCTCATGACTGAAAAGCAGCATGAACAAGTTATGGGTGGCTACACAGAAGCCTGTGGCTTCATTTTTGGATAGGACTCACCTTCACTAGAGGTGCCGTGACGTTGGTGGGTGAGCTTACTCTTTTAATGACCATTAACAGAAACCAAAGCCTCTAATTGTGTTTCACGCGGTATAATGGGAATAAGCGCAGATGACATTTTTCTCTTTGTTAGGTTTTATACATGTTGCTGGGCTGGATGCATTTGGTGGTTACAGCCACCCCATTGGGGAATAGGCGCGACCCCAACCCGCCTGTATTATGTATTTTTTATTGTACCTCCAGCCAGGTGATCATTGCAGCTGTTCCGCTCCATGTCTTTGTTTCTGGGGGTGCTTCTGGCTTCATTTTTGGATTGGACTCACCCTTACTAGAGGTGCCGTGATGTTGGCAGATGAGCTTACTCTTTTAAATGGCCATTAATAGAAACCAAAGCCTCTAATTTTGTATGTGGGTATGGCTTGCATGAGGGCAGGCACAATGGGGAGGGGAACCCCACAATCTATTGCCCGTGGGCATAGCGTTGTCAGTCCACGCCCAGTCAGATGATAATAGGTTTTCATACAATTATGAAAAACAACTACAGCAATTCTGCACACTGACAACGGAAGAGGTGCAATCTCAAAAACAGAGGCTTCCCTATAAACCTCAATAAAATCAAATGAACTACAGAAGAGATGCACTCCATTACAAAAAATATAACCAAACTTTATTAATACAAAAATGACAAACATTGACATATACATATTGCTTGCAGCCCCAACTAAGAACAATATAAACCAAAGAAAGAACTTCTGACTCTAAATCACAACACACATATTAACCCAAAAGAAAAGGGAAAAGTTCAACGCAATATACAAATACAGAAATAATATGAACAAAAAAAAAAAATACTTACTGGTAGTCTTTTACCCGGCACTCGGACAAGTGTTTTTTTTTGTTCATATTATTTCTGTATTTGTATATTGCGTTGGGAGCTTTTCCCTTGTCTTTTGGGTTAATATATGATGTGTTGTGATTTAGAGCTGGTAGATCTGTTCGTTCTTTGGCTTCTATTGTTCTTAGTTGGGGATCCAAGCAATATGTATATGTCAATGTTTGTCATTTTTGTATTAATAAAGTTGTTATTTTTAAGTATTTAGAGTGCATCTCTTCTTTTTAGTGCATCGGTTTTCATACAGTCACACCATTACCTTTTCCGTAGCGTCATTCTTCATGAGATACGACAAATGCCGGACGACCGTTAGAAGTATCTGTCCCGCCTGCTCGCTGTGCAGGAACGGAAGGAGCCGGGATAGAAGTTTCTTCCCTTTCGTTACTTGTAACAACTGCAAAAATTCATTCTCCGTTTCACTGTAAAAAGGGGAATAGAAAATATATTTATATAGAAAATATAAAGTCAAAAGTATAGAAGAAAAATAAACCCTAAAGAAGAAAAAAAAAAAAAAAACCACGATCAAGAGTGGATACACCGCCTTGACAAGTGTCAAGTTCAGTTCTTGACGGGGAAAGAAGCTTTAGGACGGGGGGGGTCAGCAACCTAAGCCTCCCAGGTGCGTTGAAACTACATTTCCCATAATCATAGGCGCGCGCACAGGCATACCCTAATGTTGGTTAAAGTGGTCCTCTCACATTGGCATTTTAGATTTCCCCACTTGGTTCATGATGAATAACAGACCGTCTCGTCATTGTTATTTAGAATGAAAAAAATTGTTTAAAATATGAATACTTGTGTTTTTAATTAATAAATGTTTCATGGGTTCACATCATAATGTAACGCGGTGCGGACGCCACTGCCCGTAATGCACACTGAGCAGACTAGGCACCACAAGATAGGTTGTGGACCCTCGCTTTAGGAGAATCCCACTGAAACAGACAAGGTAATTCACGTACTCCTCAGGATCGCTCGTTGTATTCTTCAGGGCATCGTAGAGCCTCTGCACTTTGAAGCTCTGTTTCTGCTGGAAGCGGATGTGCTGGTCTTCAGATATATGTGGCATCTTTTTCTCTATTTCTTCAACCTCAAGCAGCATTATGTACAACTTAAAAAAGTGGTGGGGAGGAGGAGAGAGAATAAAAGACACATTAAGACACAGGAATTCTAGTATTTTCTGGAACTGGCATAACAGTAAGCGATATCAGGGCTTTAAAGCTCTGCCCCTCGCCCCACATTTCTGAACTACAACTCCCATGATTCTCTGGCCATCTAGTGTATGCCAAAGAATTCTCTGGAATTTTAAACCATTATCTTCTCGGGGGAGCCCAGAGTTTGACACGGCTACACGAGACTAAGCTCTTGTGAGCAGGGCCCGCAACACCTTGTCTCTGGTACCAAAGCATAAAATCACTTTAATCCCCCCCTCCACTCCTTATTTACAGCTGTGGAATCAAATTATGTTGTATTATTTTTTGACCAGTTTTTCCCTTCATTTGTAGTATGCAGAGTACATATAAACACGCAAGCATTTGAAATCCTTCTCCCAAGCTGTCCCGTTTCTGCCTGAGCCCTGCGGTAAGAAAGCAAATTGTACAACAAAGGCTTATGCCGGCTATTGAATACGGATATGTAGTGTATGCAGCCGCCCCGCAAACGCACCTTCATAAACTTACTACATTGTAGTACTCATTCTGCCGCTTTGTGCTGCAATGTAACTAAATGACCCACCATTGTGATATCTTAAAAGAGCTAAACTGGCTGTCGCTTGAATCCGGACGCGCCTTTCACCTTTTCAACATTGTGTGTAGCGCTGTGTTTAAACTCTTACTGTGGCAGTACCTATTTTTGGCCACCGGAGGGAGACAAGCGCGATAAGAAGACACTGAACATTGGGACTACGTTTCCCGGCATGCTTTGCAAACAGACAGGAAGTGGGTGGGACACAGACGCTGTACATCCTGAGCCTCGTGGAGAGCGCGCCAGGGACTGCATGAGAGAGGACGCAGTGCTGCAGAGCGGAACCGTGACTAGGCCGGAGCGCAAGTGTGGCCTATCAGGATTCGAGTGGGGTCATCCTGCCTTGCCAGAAGGAGCCTTACTCATCGATAGACATCACCCAAGTTGTTATCCAGACAAGCTGAGGACCTCGAATGAGGAGTACCGCGAGTCCATTGGATGGGAGAGCAGGCGGTAGCTGGACAAGTCCGGGCCGGAGCACAGAAAGCCTGACCACCTATCCAGTAGCCGGTATCCCAGCGAGGAAACAAGCGGAGAGACGTCCTGGGTCAGCGGAGCCTTGGTGATCGAACGGATGGGTGAGAGGCCTCCAAGGCCGGTTGTACAAAAGCTCAAGCAAGCACGCCGTTTATTTCTGAAACCCACAGGGCTCAACTTGACTAATCGAAGACATCGCTTAAAAGATTCACTGGCCAGTTGAATAGTACCCGGGTACCATAACACACACATACACTCACAGTTCGGGACTTAACCTGTTCGGGACTCACTCCCTAGTATCCGAAAAAGGGGCAAAGATTCGCATCTTATTTTTGTTTTCCGCTGCGCGTTTCTCGTAATTACGAAGCATTGTATTTTTTCTGTTCGGTCGCGTATTTTTCAGAAATACGAAGTCTCGCATTTCTTTTTCCCGCTGCGCGTTTACCGCGATATGAAATACTGTAAATATATCTACGAACACCGTATCTCATTATATGCCTTTTACTTCAGTAAACTATATAATTTATAAAATCCACAGCGGTGCTGGAGTATATTTATTCCCTAGTGCGGGGAGACTGACCCGTGGTTAATTTTCAGCGGCTCCTCCGGGAGTGAGCGCTACATGTGTTTAAAGGGATTTTCTGGGAAGCTGCCACCCTACCTGAATAGACCGCTTCCCCTAGCAGTTCCCTCATCCTATAACCTCCGATCCAGGACCTGAACCTTACTTAAAATACAAAAAGAAAGCAGCTCCATCCTCATTTTCCAACAGAGCGCCGCAATTATGGAATAACCTCCCCAAACGCCATCAAATCTTCCCCCAGTCTAAAGTCCCTTAAGAGATCCCTTTGGTTTTTCGTGTTGATTCTATGCCCATCTTTGATGAGTGGGCCCTGTGACACCTCTCTTTTTTTATTTGTTGGCTACTCTGTGTGCTGTTAAAACTTAATTTAAAAAAAAAAAAAAAAGTACAGCTATAGATTTCTTGGAATAGTTTGATCACTAGAAACGCATGGTGTTAGATCATGACACCCGCGTAACCCAATCACCTACCTTTTCAATATGCTTTAGTACCTGCAACCGCTGGTAGCCAAGAGCTTCAATAGGCTATAATCATGAGGGGAAAATGTGAGAAAAAAAAGGTTTAAATCAAATTCGAAAAGTGCGACATGACCTCATGTAATATTTATTTTGGCAACAGATTTCACATTGGAAGTAAAAAAAAAAAATATATATATATATATATATATACACACTTACTTCATCAGGTAGTACATAAGAAACCGCATCAATTGCTCTTCTGGGGCTGTAGCAAGTTGAAACGGCCACTTGTCCAAGTGAGCCCTCAATGTGAACCACTACAGAAAGAAATCAAATGAAAAATAAAATTAAACAGATTACTCATTCGTTCAAATGCAATAAGAATGAGCGAGATTGTGGCATTGCTGACAGTTGAAATTATGCCAAGAACAATGATCATCATAGCATAGGTCGCGATCAAATGTGCAAAGGAGTTAGAGCTTATATTACATACAGAGCTATATACATACACTGTTAAAATATTCCATGTGACAATTGGTCTAGGAGAGCCATTTGGGCCGATACCACGGTTCTGTCGGCTAATCTTTGCCTGGGTCACCTGGCCACTTCCACAGCCTCTGCCTTCCCAGTGGGGCCATGGCTCCAGGCGGCACATTCACAAGGGAAGCATTTTGCCAGCCAATTCTTTAATTATTCATAATATTTTATTAAAGATTATTTGGATAGGAATATTCAAATATTTTACATTTAACACACTAACATTTTAAATATACATAATATTTTAATATGTTGGTATAATTATTTTAAATTTAACCTTAGTATAATTGATATTCATCCAAAATTATTTTCTAGTTTTATTGCTGTGGAGCTCTGTGATACATAGTTGGGAGGGGGGGGGGCGTAGCATTTCATCCTTGGCCGGCTCTACCTACAGCTGTGGTAAGTTTTTGTCAATTGTTAATGAAGTATGTGATTCCATACTAATTCATATTGTACTACATGCTGGTCCTGCCAGGGCCGGATTTATAACCAGGGGTCAAGTCGAGGGGGAACGCGTGGGAACGGAGTTCCTGCACTAATTTTGCAGAGGGAACGGAGTTCCCTTTGGTCCCATACTCTATAAAGCTTGTAGTTAGGTGTTCAATCATATATTTCTCTATTAAGTCACAATAAATATAGGATTTATGATATATTTTTGCTATATTCCACATTATTTATTTATTTGCAAAGTATTTTACCAGGAAGGATACATTGAGATTTCCCTAGTATTCAAGTATGTCCTAGGTTTAAGAAATTGAATTGTTACAGTAGGTACAGAAATACAAGTAACAAACGGTTAGGCAGGCATATTATGGATATACTGTATACACACACAGGCAGGTACAATAGGTACAAAAATACAAAGTAATAAAATGCAAGATATCAAAAAACAACACAAATATACAGATTAAGACAGAAAATAAATATGTAGGAAATAGTCATTATGTTACATGTTTACAGGTGCATTCTGTATATAGTCATTTTGTTACATGTTTACAGGTGCATTCTGTATTGAGGTATGTTAGTAAGGAGCTCGAGTGACTTTAGACTGGGGGAAGATTTGATGGCGTCTGGGAGGTTATTCCATAATTGTGGTACTCTGTAGGAAAATGAGGATCGAGACACTCTCTTTTTGTATTGTGGTATTGCAAGTAAGGTGCAGGTCCTGGATCGGAGGTTATAGGATGAGGGAACTGCTGGGGGAAGCAGTTTATTCAGGTAGGGTGGCAGCTTCCCAGAAAACCTCTTAAACACCAGGTTGGAAAGGTGAAGGGTGCATTTGTATTAAAGCGATGGCCAGTTTAGTTCTTTTAACATGTCACAATGGTGGGTCATGTAGTTACATTGTAGCACAAAGTGGCAGAATGGATTATACAATGTAGTAAGTTTCTGGAGGTGTGTTTGTGGGGCCGCTGCATACACTACATCTCCGTATTCAATAGCCAGCATAGGCATTTGTTGTACAGTCTGCTTTCTTATTGACATATATACATAAATATAGCAGTGTATATTATATCTGAGTGTGTTTGTGTTACGTGCGAGGTGATAATTGCTTATTGGGAGACAGAAATCCTGGCGAGTTCCCACACTTCTTTTTTTAGGACTTGATCCCTGTTTATAACTAGGCAGAGTAGGCAATGGCATGTTCCTACAGGTGCCTGCCATAAAGGGGTGCCTTGCTCTAAAGCAGTGGTTCTCTCAACCTGTGGACCCTCAATTGTCCTTGGTCATAAAGTTGCGACCCAAAAATAATTGAATTTCTGAAACAATGTATTCCACAAAACAACATGTGCAATATTCTCAAAATTGTTTACAAAGTGCATACATTGTAGAACAACCAGGTATTCTTTCCAAAATGGATAGCGCAGTAATCCCAGCACTAAAGGCTAGGGTCAGACGAAAGCAGTTTTAACGTGCGTTTAGGCTAGGGTCAGACGAACGCATTTTCACGTTGTCTGTGAAAAAGTGCGTTCGAACGAATGGACGCATTTTTTCACGGAGTACGCGATAGCGGTCATACGATGCGCATTTGCATCCGTGATTTTGTACGGATCATCAATAAAACACTTTGTGCATCTGGACGTTATGTTGGCCGGACATTAGCAGTGTCTGACGTCTCCCAATCACGCACACACGCCTCTAGCGGACGCAGCGCACTCTGTACAACCGTACTAGAGGTTTTACGCTCGACAAAATGCGTTCGTTTTCCACTTGCGTTGCGCAGCCGGACTTTTGTGCGGCCGTACTTCGTATATTGGCCGTCATTGCCTGGCACTTGCTGCTAGTGCGGCCGTGATTAAGTGCGCCTGCACGCGCGTTCGCACTGCGCTCGTCTGACCCTAGCCTTAGACGCACGAAATCACGGCCGTGCTAGCAGCAAATGACGTCCAATGCCGGGGAACACACGAAGTACGGCCGCACGAAAGTTCGTCCACGCAACGCAAGTGGCAAACGAACGCATTTTTTCTAGAACGTCAAACCGCTACTATGGACGTACAGAGTGCGCTGCGTCCGCTAGAGGCGTGTGTGCATGATTGGGAGACGTCAGACGCTGCTAATGTCCGGCCAACATAACGTCCAGACACAAAAAGTGTTTTATTGATGATCCGTACAAAATCACGGACGAAAATGCGCATCGTATGACCGCTATCGCGTATTCCGTGAAAAAATGCGTCCATTCGTTCGAACGCACTTTTTTTTAACGCGAAAAATGCGTTAGTCTGACCCTAGCCTAAATGAAAACGAAAGTGCTGTGGAGGCAAAAACCCAATAAAATAAACTGTAAATGTAATTACAACTTATGGGGAAACTGGGGATGCTTCTTACTCTTAAGTGTCTCAAAGTCTGGGGTGATGGTAGACAAAGCAACTCTAATTTAAATCACTACTGAATGAATAATAAAATATTATAAAAAAAAAAAAAAAAAAAAAGTACTCATCTGCTCCCCTGCTGCTGCGCGCATTATTTCTTCACAGTAACGGCAGCCTGGCCTCAGAGCAGGGGCGGACTGACCACTCTGTCCAGTCGGGCGCTGTCAGAGGACCCCACGCCTCTACACATGCGGAAACAAGTGGTGGTCAGTCCGCCCCGGTGACATCCATTGGCTGGTTCAGTGGGTTCTCCGTGCGGCAGCGGCACTACATTGACAAAGCCCCCTCTCCCGTGACTGGCGATATTCACGTTGGTGGGTCACATGACCCACCAACGTGACATGCATCACATCATCCGGGGTCCAGAAGAGGCAACTGTGGAGAGCAGCAGAGCCAGCCCGGAGGAGCAGCAGCATCGGGTGAGCGGCGATCGGGGAGGGGAGTGAGTGCCGCTGCTTGCCTACAACAAAAATGGGGGCCCTGCATAAAACAAAAATGGGGGCCCTGCATAAAACAAAAAGGGGGCCCTGCATAAAACAAAAATGGGGGCCCTGCATAAAACAAAAATGGGGGCCCTGCATAAAACAAAAATGGGGGCCCTGCATAAAACAAAAATGGGGGCCCTGCATAAAACAAAAATGGGGGCCCTGCATAAAACAAAAAGGGGGCCCTGCATAAAACAAAAATGGGGGCCCTGCATAAAACAAAAATGGGGGCCCTGCATAAAACAAAAATGGGGGCCCTGCATAAAACAAAAATGGGGGCCCTGCATAAAACAAAAATGGGGGCCCTGCATAAAACAAAAATGGGGGCCCTGCATAAAACAAAAATGGGGGCCCTGCATAAAACAAAAATGGGGGCCCTGCATAAAACAAAAATGGGGGCCCTGCATAAAACAAAAATGGGGGCCCTGCATAAAACAAAAATGGGGGCCCTGCATAAAACAAAAATGGGGGCCCTGCATAAAACAAAAATGGGGGCCCTGCATAAAACAAAAAATGGGGGCCCTGCATAAAACAAAAATGGGGGCCCTGCATAAAACAAAAATGGGGGCCCTGCATAAAACAAAAAATGGGGGCCCTGCATAAAACAAAAATGGGGGCCCTGCATAAAACAAAAATGGGGGCCCTGCATAAAACAAAAATGGGGGCCCTGCATAAAAAGAATGAAGGGGCCATGGGGATGTGTGTAATGATGAATGGGATTGGCCGGGGGTGTCAAAAAGGCTGTGGAGCTCTGATATACATTACTTTGAGTTTTATTGCTGTGGAGCTCTGATATGCTCATACACTGCACATTACAGAGCTCCACAGCAATGAAACACAGTAATGTGCAGTGTCAGTAATGTACAGCATCTTTTAAAATGATCGGCAGTTTCCCTCGTTTGCCACAGGGACTTTCTGTGCCGTGGTGCAGGCTTAGCTGCAATGAGTGGGTGATGGCTGGAGCAGCAAAACCCTGGCCATCTGTAAGTCTGGAGGGGGTGCAATGGATCCCCCAATTCACTGCTGGGTCCAAGTGGATTTATTATTTATTTTTTTTTAAACACAATTTTCTAAAAGATTATTTTAATGAGTTAAATAAATTCTTTAGTACAATAATGTATATGTGGATGTTGTGTTGTATGGTTGGGGTTGTGTGGATGCGGCACAAGGGGGCCCCATTATCTCCAATTGCCCTTGGGCCCCATTAGTTGTCAGTCCGCCCCTGCCTCCGAGCCTACGCAATTTGCATAGCTGAACGCTACGCTAAATCACGTAACCTCAAGCTGGCCAGAGATTCAGAAGTCTGCAGCGTGCGTCTGGCGCTGCCTACTTCCAGAACCACTCGCTCTTCAGTGCCTCAGATAGGCACCAAGTGCAATGGAATAGCTTGGACCAATGGGAAAGCACCATTGGTCCAAGCCATTCAAAAAATGCCTCCATGCATTGATTGACGCAAGGCAGTCATGTGACTGTCCTCATCTCGCTGTCACGCCGAACAGGGGGCTCACCTCTCGCAGGCTCAGATGGGCCACCCCGCCGGCTGTTACGCCGCCCGGCGATGCGGCAACAGCCGGGAGGCTTGCCCATCACGAGGGCTGGCTGTGGCGGTCCGACGCGTAACTCGAGGGCTGGGGACACTCCAGGGCCATGCCCGGTCCATTGCGGCCCTCTCCACGCCCGCACTGACAGAGTCAGCGCCGCAGCCCTGCTGTCTCCACGTGGGACATGGCGGCTCCCGGCGTCTGACGTCACAGGGGCGGGTACAGAGGTCAGGATTGGTGGAACAGGCCCTAGGGGAGGAACTTCAGCCCTGGGTGGACCTGATGGGGAACAGCACCAAAACCCTCTCAGGCCCTGATTGGCTCTCCTCTCTAGAGGAGCCAATTGGTGAACAGACAAACCCCACCACGTATATAAACCCTTCTGTCACACTCAGTCCTCGCTTCAGCGTTGTATCACTTCCAGTGGTTACTAATTGAGAAGCTTATTCATGTACTACCTGTGTACCAGTTCTTGGCTTACCCTTCGACCTTTCCTGTTTCGCCGCCTGTCCCTGACCACCCTTCTGACCACGACTACGATATTTGGAAAACCCTTTTGTACCGCGATCCTGAGACTGTTCTCCCGCCTCTGCACCTGGGCTCCAGATCCCCTGCCGCAAGCCGTGACACTCGCACAGTTAGTGGGAGTGGGCTGTGGCCTCAGTGTGACTGTTCACTATGGTGGCACCTCCTCCCTGCAGGAGGAGGGGACAGTGCGCGGTTGACACTCGGCTGCTTGGAGTGGACGACGCAGATCCTGGGGAGCACTGACCCTGAATTTACATAACCTGTGTAGATCTGGCTCTGATACTAACCAGTGCCTCACCAGCCACTGACCTCACCGCACGTCACTGGTATGCATGGAGGTCAGGATCGGGAAGAAGGGTGTGATTCTGCTGAGAATTCAGTGAATTCTAGTTTTCTGCAGGGATTATCACATCAGGAGGAAGGCAGGAAAGGAAGAGGAGTGAGAGATTTATAGAGTAAAAAAGGGAGAAAGGAGAGAGATGAGGAAAACAGATACAAGGACAGATGGAAAAATACACAGGGACACACAGATATAGATGGACAGACAGAATAACATTCAGAAAGAAGGATGCTTAAATAGCAAGGGAAAAACCATACCACGCCATGCTGCCTGGGAGGGGACCCACTGCTGCAGGCAAGATGCATCAGGGGGTCCCAGGCATTAGAGAGGCCTGGGGGCACTTGCTGCGCGACCCAGACCGCCCCTGGTCGCGACCTACGAGAAACACTGCTCTAAAGTAAGAAGATTTGAAAAAAAGAATTTGTTTTTACAGTCATTTAGACCACTATCTCTGGAGCCGTAAGAGCTAGAGGGACATACGAGGTATCTTTGGAAAGGCCAGATTAAGGCCTTTCCATTGCTACCAATTATAACCAGGTTAGATTTGTATAAAAATAAAATTATAAATAAAAGCATATTATTCTCTTTTTTCTCTCTAACGTTTCACTATTCTTCAGTTTGCAATTATAATGTGAACAGTGATGCTGCGCAAACTCACCTTCACATTTCCCGCACTGCCAGCAAGTGTGGAGCTAAATGATGCAATGCATGGTTTCATCGACCACCTAGGCCATGGCACTGCAGTGAGGAGAGGAGAGACAGGGGGACTTCGGAAACCGCATCTCTGAATTGTACACTGACCTTTCCAATGACACCTCACTTAACCTTGTTCAGAGTCTACAGTTCAGAGTTTACAATACCAAACAAAACCATGTAATGTGTAAAAATTAGAAACTGAAATGCAAAATTAAATTTTTTCCTCTGTTCTACGGCAGAGGCAATATATACTTTTACATATAAAACAAATCAACGCCACAGCACCAACTCAACTAAGGCAACAAAGTCTGCCCCTTTTGATTTCAACGCAGACAGAAACCGACTCCGTATAAAACATTTTAAAAAACAAAAGGTTTAGTTTGTCCCAAAACTAAAATTTTCTGTGCCTACAGGCTCCCAAGATGCCAATCTGGTCCTGCGTGACTATAGGTATGACCCATGTTACAAAGAATAAATTTAAAAAAAAAAAATTTATTAAAAAAAACTCCACGTGACAGCTTTGTGCCCTTTATGGATTGTGAAGATTCTCATCATTTAAAGGGAGAAAATGGAAACCGGACGTTCGCTCGATTAAGATTTTGTTGTATGAACGGGTGATAAATACAGCATACCAGATTCATAGGTCTCGGCCTTCTGGATATAGGGAGTGACCAGTTTCGTTGGTTCCCGCTTTTTGCGCTCTCCCAGCATCTCCTCTTCAGCCAGTCTTCTCTCCAGCCTTTCATAATAAGTCTAAAAACAAGAGAAAACATGGCATGACAAAAAAAAAAAAAAAACTCGCCACAACCTTTTGACCAGCTTAACTTTATAGACATTTATTTAACAACATTAAGCTTATCGGGACAAAACGTTAGCCAGACAACCCGTCCCTTGTAAAAAAAATTGGCATTATTGAAAGAAACGCCCCCCCCCCCCTCAGAAAAATATATTTTTTTTAATCTAACAATTCTTTTGTTGACACACACACACACACACACACACACACGTGACGTGAGGTGCTACAATGTAATTTTGCATTTGAACTTGTTACCCCAAAAGGAAATTTTTGAATTTTTTTTTGAAAATGTGTGTTTTGACAGCTTTTAACTCCCTTCAAGGAGCAAGACTACCAAGCATGGCAATAAAATTATCGAACAAAAATTTTCTCTTTTTGTAAGCCCATAGTTAACTTGTGCCTCTAAGGCTGGGGTCAGACGAAAGCATTTTCCCCGCGAACGTGAAAAAGTGCGTCCGAACGCATGGACGTATTTTTTCACGGAATGCGCAAAAACGGTCAGACGACACGCATTGTCGGTCGTGATTTTGTACGGATCGTCAATAAAACTCTTTTTGCGTCTGGACGTTATGTAGGCTGGACATTAGCAGCGTCTGACATCTCCTAATCACGCAAACACGCCGCTATGCCGCAGCTGCGCACTCAGTACGTCAGTACTAGCGGTTCAGCGTTCAGAAAAATGCGTTCAAATTCCACTTGCGTTGCACGGCCGGACTTTTGTGCGGCCGTACATCGTATATTGGCCGTCATTGCCCGTCATCTGCTGCTAGTGCGGCCGTAATTATGTGCGCCAGAACGCACGTTAAAAGTGCGCTGGTCTGACCCCAGCCTTAAACTAAACAATCATCTTGGGAAAGACTTCTATACAAACTGTATTTTATCAGTGCACTTCAGTATATAGAAACACCAGTACTTCCCACATTTACCTTTCAAATCTGAACATATACACATGATCTTTGTGTTGGAGGAAGACGAGGAGTTTTATTGCTAGACAGGATTATGAGCGCCAGTGGGTCAGTCATAGTGGGGCCGTGGAAGTGGCATCATAATGTACGGGTATTGACCCCAAAAAAAAAAAATAAAAAATCCCACTACACCAAAATATTAACCCCTTCACTGCTGAGGCATTTCACCGCTGTGTGCAGAGCTCATTTTTACAGCTTTCGCTCATCATGTTTAAACGCGATTTGAAGCCACATTTTAATAAATGACCCAGACATATTATATATTGTTCTTTCCGGCAGACTCCGCAGATTCATAATATGTCATTATTATATGTATACGTTATGTCATGTCTGTAGATAACAAAAAAATGCAATAAAAATTGAATTTTTAATCATCTGCAGTGTGTAAAGTGTTTTTTTTCACATTTTATCACATGAGCGTTTGCAGTTATGTTTTCTATGGGGTGCGCTTGTACAAAAATTTGAAATGGGGACTTGTTACATTTTGTGGGGGGGGATTTACGTGATTTTTAGCAAACGCACCCCATAGAAAAAAAATCATTAGTGCAGCATCATTGTTCACATAATTGAAATGTGAACAATATTGCTGCAATAATAAAAAACAAATTTTTTTTTTTAAATTTTTTTTAACTTTGTACCTAGTCATGTTGGGTATCATTCGAAAGGCCATGCTCAGGCCTTTCAAATGACACCCTCCATGACCCCCTAGCTGCTGATATACGGTTCTGCAGATATGGGGATCTTGTGAACCCTTATATCTCCACCAGGGGATTTCCTTGGGAAATCCCCTGGCAGCTAGGGGTTCCCCGGCTATCTGACATCATCACGCCATGCATGATGACATCAGGCAGCGAGGGGAGACCCGGGGGGTGGAGCCGCCATCCAAGATGGCGGCCCCCACCGGAGCTAGGCTGCACTTCAGCGCCGCAAGGCGCTGAAGTGCAACTCGGCGCTTGAGGGGTTACAGCCAGGCACCGCTTAAAAGGGGAGACTCTCCCCCTTTTAAGCGGTGCCTGGCTTTTGGCGCTGCTCCTTTCCGATTGGGAGGGAGAGGGATCCGAACGGACCCCCCCTCCCTTCCAGGCTATCTCCCGGCATTGCCGGGGGGGGGGGTCGCCTGGAAATGACGTCATCGCGCCAAGCGCGATGACGTCATTTATGCCGGGAGGAGCTTGACTTCAGCGTCTGAGGACGCTGAAGTCAGAACACTGCGGGACCCCAGACAGAGAGGTGAGTATCTCCGCCGGGGGTCCCGCACAGCTGATGACGTGTGGGGCACGTCCTCAGCATGTAACGTGCATCAATGAGGACGTGCCCCACACGTCTTCAGCAGTGAAAGGGTTAAAAATCAAGTGGATTTATTCAATCACCAACAAAAATGACGTTTTGACCAACCGGTCTTTGTCAAGTCTAAATCATACATGTGCACGCCTCAATTAAATGGATTTGTTATCTAATTGATGAGGCTATTTGAGGCGTGCACAGGTAGGGTTAAGGCCCATGTCAGACGAAAGCAGTGATCACGTCCGTGTTGCCACACAGTTTAACGTCCGTCGTAGCATAGAATAATGAGCAATAGAGACCCACACACTAAGAGCGTCCGCACGGACAACGCATGTGGCAAACGGACGCAAGAATGTAAAACCGCTAACAGACGGGCAGAGTGTGCCACGTCCACCACCGCGTAGCTTTCTGTGCGCGTGATGAGGAGATGTCAGACGCAGCGCATTTGCCACGTCCAGCACCTTGACGCACAAAATGCATTTATATTAATTTTGTTTCCCATAGTTATTTTTTCTACGTCCGTCATAAAAAAAAACTGACTGCGTGGTGTCTACAGTATCTTCCATCAGAACGTCCGTCCGTTGCGCACGCAGAGTGCACTCAGACTGCGTTCGCCTGACTCTAGCCTTAGACTTGACAAAGACCGACCGGTTGGTTGAAACGTTGTCATTTTTGTTGGTGATTGAATAAATCCACTTGATTTAATATTTTGGTGTGGTGGAATTCTTTAGGTTGATATTTTGGGGTCGTGGAGCAAGGACCCCCTCCAGTCACTGACCAAACAAGCTGGCATTTTGTATGGGTAGGTGGGTAAAGGGATAGGTTGTCATTAATGTGGTATGCCAATCTGAAGAGCTGCTTTTGAGGGATTTCTCAAAGGCCCTAAGTTTGGGGAAAGTCTGGTCTTTCCACATGGAATGGGCCAAGTTTCCCCTGGTACTGTGTATTTTAGAAAAGTATGCTAACAAAGCTATTCTGTAGATGCAATGTTATGCCACGACATGTGCTTAGGATACCCGATTTAGGAGTCCCAGGTACGGCCTTCAGTTTAGACATGTAGGCACCCAGGATCTTTTGTTGTACAAGTGGGATGTCGGGTGCAGTATTGGAGTGTTAGAATTAACCAGCACATGACAAAGCACATACCTGCATATGAGGAGGGGGGGGAGGGGTGCTAGATTTCTAGAGGTTTTACTCCTTTGAGAAGCAGCGTTATCCTGTTGCATTAGAGATCTGTAACGACTAACCAAGTTAACCCACACACTGCCACACACACACTTTCTGTTTTGTGTTGAATCTGTCTTTGCTGCTTACATGCTATTGAGTTCATAGCTATTTTGTCCCTTCTGGGTTTCCCTAGCTTTCTGTATCCAGTTAGTTTCCACCCCTCTGCTCAGTGTCTTGTTGTTAGTTACTTCCTGGTCACATAGCAGCCATTCTGTGCTCACTGCTGGACAAATCTGATGTCTTTTTACCTGCATTGCTGTACACCATTACAAGATTGTCAGTCTGATCATTAAAGTTTTCATCTGGACTCATCTTTCTATGTGTCAGTTTTGCTGAGTTGAAGCTATCTGCTGAACTTCATCGTGTGAGTACTGGTCAAATAGAGACAGCTAGTCTAAAGCACCCACGCCTCACAGCTTTGTTTAGGGAAGCAGAATACCCCCTTGGTGCCAATGAGGACGAGCAGTCATGGTCCTCCGATGTGAATGCACACCTTGCTTGGACAGGTCCTGCCCCAAGAACCTCATCAGAGCAGGCCGCACACCTGCTCTGTTTCCAAGCGAGCCTTGCAGAGATAATGCAGTGCCAGCAGACTCTTTACACATGGGATCCATAAACTGAGCATTTGTTCTAGACACGCTTTGCTTACCTGATAGTAGTAGTCATCCAAATGTGGGTTTTCACTTTGCAACTGTATCATCTGAAGCTTGATCACCCATTCCTTCTCCTTCAGGGACATCAGGCTGCCATATGGATCTGGCCTGCTGTCCCACTGCTTTCTAGGTGAACTTTGTCCAAAGTGAGAAAATGAGAATATTTCAATACGTAAAGCAAATCATGAGACCGTAAGAACAAAGCAGTTATTGAGGGGATGGTCATGGTATGCTTAAGATAGATCTGTTGTGCTGAAAACAGCACTTCCCCATTCGATGTGTGAATTATTGTAGAGGATGCAATTCCCCATCAAAAACCTGTTCCACTAGCATGCCAACAGAGTGGCAAGTGATTGGCATTGTGAACCAGGGCTGGCCCGAGGATTAAATGCTGCACCCCCCCAAAAAAAAAATAAAAAAAAAAAAAAAAAAATGATGAGCACAGCGTGTCACAGTAATGTGACACCTGTTTGACCTAGCCGAGGCCCCAGTGGTTGCTCCGTGCCGCGGCCTTTGACAGGGTAGCAAAATGCAACCCAGGGCAAAGGGCCACCTGGTGCCATGCCCCCCCATGGACAGGCTGGCCCTGTGGTGGGACAATCACTGGAGCAGCAGGTTAGCACCAGTTCAGGACAGTCGTGATCGCAAAAGCAACTGACCCACAAGGGTATGGCCTATGCTTTTGGCATAATACCATCCAGCAGTGAACTGGAGGGGCATGGATTCCAGTTGGGTCTTGTTTCCAACAATCCTATGAAGAACTCCAGAGCATGGCATGCAGAATTTGACATCACTGCAGTGAAGGCACCCATCATACGAGGAGTGGTTTTAGAAACTGGGTGTGTCACATGTTCATGTTGGCAATTCTACAACTGCCATCTTTGCCAGGGTGATGCCATTTCTTAGATGAAGACCTTTCCCGTTTACCTCTGGGCTCTCTGGCGTTGGTTAAGAATCCTTCGATGCTGGGGATGCAACTGCGTTACGTGTCCTGGGACCCTGTGTATTGAAGAGTAATGGTCTCATTAAATCAAAGAGTGGAAGATACGTAGAAAAACCAACAACCTGTAAACTAGTCAACTGTGTCCACATGCAAAAGCATAAATGTTATTATCACTAGATTTACATGAAGAAAAAAAAGGGGGGGATTTTTGTCCAAACCCCTCCTATTTATTTTTAAATTAAATTCCCACCGAAACCAAGATTTATCCCATGATTCATGGTATTGTAGATCCAAATGTGTGTAATTCCTAACTGACACACACACACACACACACACACGTTATTTAGTTGCAACATGTGATCATACATGACAAAGGCCATAACAATTCAGGCTCTATGTGCAGGACATGCTTACATGTATTGGAATTCGTGAACAAAACCCAAAGATAAAATTTAAGACATGATTTCACTAAAGAAATTAAGTAAATAAAAAAGTTGGCATTTTAAGACTGATTTTTTGTTTTAGTTTTTTTAAACTAATGGGATCAACTAAAGAATCCCTTCATATTGTCCATTTCCTTACCCAAATACAAGTACTTGAGTGGAAACCTGGTTTATCGTAGGTTGGGCATGCGCTCAATCTTTTTTACGGAGTACAAGTGTCAAGGTTTTGGACTAAATACCAAAATTGCATTTGTTAACAAAGCTGGCTGATTCAAATGAACAACAAATCCTTTAGGTTGGCCACCACAGCCTATAAACCTATCCTGACAACGATCTCGAAGTCCGTAGTCAAGGCAGACACTTGAACTCACAAATGGCCTTTGGATGGGCTTGAGTTTCACTCAAGGGAGGATGTTGCCCACCGACCTCATCGGGCTTGGCTACACTAGCTGTTGTGTCATTTGGTTTGTGGCTCTTCAACAGGCTGTGTAACCAGTTCCAAAATCTGATCAGAGCTGGCCTGTGTGACCAAGAACGTCCCACCAGACAAAGGAAAAAGTTCTAATGTGAACTTGTGGGTTTTTCTTTTAATGCGGTCAATGACAAAAATCAAAAAAAAAAAAAAAAAACCCAACTTTGACTAGTTTACCCTCTTGGGAGAAGAAAAATTAAATCTAATAATAAAAACCAGTCCAATTATGATGCAAACAAGACGCTACTTAAAGAAGATAATGTATGTAAGGAGCAGGAATATTACTCAATTTTGTGAACCTGCTACACTGAGCGTCTGCTCTTCATTTGAGGACCGCGGAAGAATTTACCCCAGAAGGAAGCAGACCACTGCGGGCCCTGGAGTTTACCACTAGAGGAACTGCTCTCACATCTGTGGAATAGAAGTGCCAGCTACACCACATTTTCCCCATGATTCTCTTGGTCAGTTGATTCCATTATATAAACTTTAAACACATCCCATCTAGGATTGTATATATTGTAGGATTTTTAACTTTACAGACTGCACCCAAACAAGTAATTTCCTGTAGTTTTATTATGTCTCAGGTCTGTACTCCCTCGTTGCAAATGTAACCCTGTGCCCATTGTACAGCGCTGCGGAATATGCTGGCGCTTTAAAAAAATATGAATTAAAAAAAAAAAAAAGACACCAACTGTACATACTATTCGTTTTAACAGGGTTATTCCGAGAGCGTGAAAAGCAGGAGAATGACTGGAGAATGAAAAATTCTATGTCAAAATAGCCGATTTGGAAAGTGAGATGAAAGTGAGAATTTTTCTGGTTTGGCTATTTTGACCTAGAATTTTTCATTCTCCAGTCATTCTCCTGCTTTTCACGCTCTCTGAATAACCCTGATAGTGTATTGAAGGTGCCATTTATGTACAGGTTTACATGTCTGTATACAACTGAATGGACACTGAGTGTATGTTGCTCCCTTTAACACCGGGTGAAGCCAGTAATACAGATTATTCATTCTAACACTCTAATCAAAAATCCCCCCCCCCCCGTTTTTTTTACATTAAACTAAACTAGGTAGGGATTTTTTTGTAACTAATACTTATCCTAAAATCCACTTGTTTCCAGTGGCATTTTTTTTATTTTTTATTTTTTTTTATACTCACCTCCCTCCGCTCCCGTCCTTGTTCCTGTCACTTGGCTAATCGTTTACGTGAGAAGCACGCCTCTCACATAGGCCAGCCAATCGGCAGGCTTCCTCCCGGCTCCATCTGCTGAGGATTAGTGTTGCGCGCAAGAGGATGCGCACAACACTAATCCTCAGGCTGCCGCCAGCTACTGCGGCGAGTTGGAGACGTCATAGCGCTGAAAGCGAGATGACGTCTCCTACTCAGCAATAGTCGGCAGAAGCGGGAAATCTGAATCCCGCTCTGCTGACTGACAGCTGGGAGGGCGGAGTAAAGTCCTCCGCGTCTCAGCTGTTTTCAGCTTTTTCAGCTGATCTGCTGAGCGGAGGGAGGGGGACAGGCAGAGGAATACTCAGGGCATCATGACAACCTAAAAAAGCTTAGGTGGTTATGATGCCTAGAGTATCCCTTTAAGCCCCTAAATGGTTACCACCTCAGACTGGCTGCAAGGACTGGGCAAGAAAGACTGAAAGGAATAAAAAGCGGGTCTATTGCCCAAGCAAAATTGTGCGCAACTTCAGCGATTCCATTTAGCTGAAAATACGGTGAATCCCCATTTAGTGAATGGTGACCGTATTTTATTGAAACGAGTCGAAGAAGACCGTTGGCAAAAACCTGGAGGAGAAAAAGGATAAATAAAAAGTCCTCAGTTAATGGTCTCAGAATGGGATAATCAGCATTATTCTGCTTCCCTAAGCAAAGCTGTGAGGTGAGGGTGCTTTAGACTAGCTGTCTGTATTTGACCAGTACTCACACGATGAGGTTCAGCAGATAGAAAGATGAATCCAGTTGAAGAGCTTAATGATCAGACTGACAATCATGTTAGTGTACAGATCAGCAGGTAAAAAGTCATTAATTTTGTCTAGCAGTGAGAACAGAATGGCTATGTAACCAGAAACTAAAGACACTGAGCAAAAGGAGGGAACTAGCTGAATGCAGCAAGCCAAGGAAACGCAGCAGGGACAAAATAGCTGTGAAATCAATAGCATGTAAGCAGCAAAGGCAGATTCAACACAAAACAGAAAATATAAAATAAATCCTAAAATCGTGGGACATGACAAGCATGGAGGGGGGGGGTAGTCTCATCCATACGGAGTGGGCCAGGAACTGAAAATGAAGCGGGGTAGGCCATTTCAGCCTGAATCCAGCCAAAAGGCAGGGTGAGCAGCGCGTAGTGCCAATTTTGTATTGTAAGTAAGGTGCTGGTCCTGGATCGGAGGTTATAGGATGAGGGAACTGCTGGGGGAAGCAGCCTATTCAGGTAGGGTGGCAGCTTCCCAGAAAAGCTCTTAAACACTAGGGATGAGCTGTTCGGTTCGGAGTTCGAGTCGATCATCGCCCATTCGCAAACTACGAACATTTCTGCGTGTTCGCCCACAATGGACCACAATGCACTTTTCTACTGGCCTAAAGCTTGTAATTGGCTACAGCCTTGCACCTGACCACAGGTCAGGTTCAAGACTATGGGGAAATTTTGCCCAATCATGGGCTCACAGAGCCAAGTCCCGCAGCACACTATATAAGGCTTCACACAGTGCTTCAGCACGTGTTTGAGAGGAGATTGTTCTGTTAGTGTGTGTTCTCACTGCCAGTCTGCCACCAGCTATTGCGGGGGGGGGGGGGGTCTCATTACCACAATTCCCAGATATTTTGTAGCAATCTGTGTGTTCTCACTGCCACCCATCAGGGGGTCTCACTGATTTATAGGAGGTTTCTGGGAATTGTAATCTGTGTCTTGTCACTGGCTGCCAGCTATCAGGGTGTCTCACTGGAGTTATACCAGAGTTCTGGAAATATTTAATCTTTATACCAGAGTTGAATCAGAGTTCTGTATATATTAATCTATATATCACTCACCATGTCTGAAAGAACAAAAAGGACAGGCAGACGTTCCCAGACACAGATAAGAGGGCAAGCAGCCCCTGTGTCGGGAGGCTGTGCCTCTGGTCGTGGTGCATCCTCTGCAGGGGCACGCTTGTCCTTTCAAACTGGTGCTGGCCATCTTAAGCAGCAACACAGAGGATTTGGTGGAATGGCTAACCAGGCCATCCTCATCCTCCAAGTCCTCTGCCAGCCAGGCTTGTAGTGCTTTACAGTCCACCTCAGCTGCCAAAGCATCTAATGCAGTCTCCAGGTCCACAGCTACTCCTGCCGTAGCCTCACTATCACACACGGAGGAGTCAGCTGAATTGATTGACTACAATGACAGTGACATGCTGCTTGAGGATGCGCAGCAAGTACAGTGCTCTGATTCAATCTCTGAGGTTGAGCAAGGGCGTATAAATCAACCTAGAGGAAGGGGGTGCCAGAGACACAAATAACTGGCACTCATGTTGCCCCAGCATACTGCCAAGTTGGCTCCAGTGACAAGGAGATAGGTGGTGATGATAATGATGAGGTCACGACTCCACCTGGGTGCTTGATCGAACAGATGAGTCAAGTGAGGAGGAGGCACAACATCCTCTGACCAACCATAGCACTAGCCAGTCCAAGGCATCAGAGGTCAGAGCTGCTCCGGTGCAGAGCGCTGTTGTCTCAAAGCACACATCCAGGAACTCTGCTGTCTGGGAGTTCTTTAAGAAATGTGCAGCAGACCCCACAATTGCCATTTGTAATCTATGTCAGATGAGGCTCAAGCATGGGAAAGACACCGGACGCTTGGGTACCACGTGCTTGAGGGGACATGACCACCTGCCACGCATCCCATTGGCGCAAAACTTTGCGTAGGTCCTCATCTGTCTCTACCCCCACTGTATGTCCTGCCATGTCATTGCCTACAACCTCCACTGACAGGGATGATGCTACAGTAATGGATGTACCAGGTCCTTCCTCACAATGTGACATCCCATCAGCTGAAGATTTCCGCAGTCAGATTACGTTGCCGCAGCTGCTGCAGCGCAAGAAAAAAATATATAGTCCCAAAGATCCCCAGGCACAGCGTCTAAATGCCAGCTTAGCAAAATTACTCGCATTGCAGCTGCTGCTTTCCCAGCTGGTGGACTCTGCTGTGAATTTGCTGAATGTGCTGTACCACAGTGGCAGGTTCCAAAACACCATTACTTTTCACCATTCCAGCACTATACCAGCACGTGGAAGACAATGTTATGGAGTCATTGGGAAAGGCAGTCAGCAGCAAGGTGCATGTGACTTTAGACACGTGGTCCAGCAAGCATGGACAGGGCCGTTACATTTCCTTCACGGCACACTGGGTAACTGATTGCAGCTGGGAGGGATCCAAGATGGGATCCCCCGTCCCCCCCTATGCAGTGGCTGATGATCAAGGATGCATGCACTGTACGGTCACCATTTGAGGAGGCAACGAGGATGGTGAGCAGGGACAGTGCATGCATCAGTGACAATTCCTTTAGTGTTCCTGCTGGAGCACACTCTGCGGGGAATTATAGATGTGGCTCTAGAGGAAGAGCAGCAGGAAGAAGAGGAGGCCTTCCCTAGCTCGGAAGGGCCCCAGTCTTTCCGCAGACAGCATTCCAGCGGGTCCTCCTCAGATCAGACAGGCAGAGGATGAGGAGGAATATTTAAGTAGTGGGGGCATTGAAGGTGGGGATTCCTCAAGGGAGGGTTTGTGTGCCCAGAAACCCAAGGACTAGTATGTGGCTGGGAGGAGGAAGTGCACGATGGGGTCATCCTCATTGACCAGGAAGACTCAGAAGCTAATGCCACCTCCAACCTACGCTGCATGGGCTCCCTTATCCTGCAAAGCCTGCTAAAAGGACCCCAGGATTCGTGCTATCAAGGAGAGGGATCATTACTGGTTGGCAAGCCTTCTTGATCCGCGATACAAGAGTAAAGTCACAGAGCTCATCCTGCCCGCAGAGGGAGGACAGGATGAAACAACTTGAGGACGCCCTAAAGCGACACTTGTGTAACCTTTCCAGGCACTGGTAGGTTACCTAGTAATGACACAGGTGCTTCTGAGGCTGCGGATGATCAGAGGAATAGAGGTGAAGGCCGGGGCCGCATGACTGTTTTATTTTTTTTAGTCCATGACGCCCAGGGACGTCAAATGTAGGCACCCATTGCCAACGTCTTCACCGTATGGTGCAGGACTACCTAGGGGCAAGAGCAGACCTGGATACCTTTCCAGCAGATGATCCACTGGCTTACTGGGTGTTGAGATTGGATCACTGGCCAGAACTTGGCCAATATACTATGCAGCTACTAGGTTGCCCTTCATCCAGCGTGCTTTCTGAAAGGACCTTCAGTGCCGCTGGAGGTTTTGTCACAGACAAAAGAGTGTGTCTGGCCACCGCCTCTGTAGACCGGCTGACATTTATAAAAATGAAGCAGTCCTGGATCAGCAGCTGTCAATCCCCTGATGCTGACCTAACAGAATAGATCGGGGATGTCTTCTGCATTCACAAAACCTCCACCACTGAACTCTTCCACAATACCACAAAACGGTTACGGTGTGAAGGCACTTGCCATGAAAGGCACAATATTTGGCTGCACTGACGCTTGTGCCACATTTATATCATTTTAATTTTTTGAACCGCATGCTCTACCCCTGCATGCTTCCACAATACCACAGTGGGGTTACGGTGTGACAGTACTGTTGCCGACCCTAAAAGCCCAATTTTAAAGCACCTATTGTTACTTTCATCCAAAGCCTGCATAAGTTTCACCATAATTTAGCCAAAAAAAAAAAAAAAATCACTAAACTTGTTCTGCGTGTCCTAAAAATGTCTCTTTTCATACAGGTTGCCGCCCCAAGCAGTTTATGAATAGATTAAAAAGGAAAACCGTTTACCGCCATTTGAAACATAATTTTTTTGTTTTTAAGTGTTTCTATACATCTTACAAATCCGCCACTTCACGGGCAGGTTATGGGGACCTCCTAGGCACGATATTTGAAGGAATTTTTCGTTTTTATTATTAACCCTTAAGTCATGGAAAACTCACTGTCCTTTTAAAAAGGTTTTTTTTTTTTTACTTTTTGTCCTTGTTTCCTGTCCCCCAGGGCACTACCCGGACCCCCATACACCTTTTAAGGCAAATATCTTGCATATATGCCCTCTTGCAGGGCACTCTAAAAACCAAACTTTTGAGTCCCATTTGTGGGGCAGCTGCATACACTACATCTCCGTATTCAATGGCTGGCATAAGCATTTGTTGTACAATCCGCTTTCTTACCGCGGGGCTCAGACAGGATTTGTTTCTGTACAGGGCACCTAGTTTGGGGTAGAGTTTAGAGGAGATGTGGGGGTATGTCCAGGGCAGCCATCAGAAATGATGGGGCCCCTTACTAAACCTCACGATGGGGCCCCCAGGGCCCCCCCTCAACCTCTAAGAGCTTTTCTCCCCCTTCAAAAAAAAAAAAGACATAACATAGCACCACAGCAATAAAACTCCCAGTAATGTGCAGTGTGTATTAGCTTATCACAGTATCCACAGCAATAAAACTCACAGTAATGAGCGGTGTGTCTGAACATATCACAGAATCCACAGCAATAAATCTCACAGAAATGGGCTGTGTATGATGGCCTTTGGGTCTGGGCCTGGGCCCTGGGTCTGGGCCCTGGGTCTGGGCCTGGGTCTGGTCCCTGGGGTCTAACCTGGGCCCTGGTCTCTGGGTCTGGTCCCTGGGCCTTGGGGTCTGGGTCCTAGGGTCTGGGCCTTGGGGTCTGGGCCTTGGGGTCTGGGCCTTGGGGTCTGGGCCCTGAGGTCTGGGCCCTGAGGTCTGGTCCCTGAGGTCTGGTCCCTGGGGTCTGGTCCCTGGGGTCTGGGGTCTAGCCTGGGCCCTGGTCTCTGGGGTCTGGGTCCTAGGGTCTGGGCCCTGGTGTCTGGGCCCTGGGTCTGGGGTCTGGGCCCTGGGTCTGGGCCTTGGGTATGGGCCTTGGGTCCTGGGTTTGGGCCTAGGGGTCTGGGCCCTGGGTTTGGGCCTAGGGGGTCTGGGCCCTAGTGTCTGGGCCCTAGTGTCTGGGCCTTGGGTCTGGGCCTTGGAGTCTGGGCCCTGGGTTTGGGCTTAGGGGTCTGGGCCCTGGGTCTGGGCCTTGGGGTCTGGGCCCTGGGTTTGGGTCTAGGGGGTCTGGGCCCTGGGTCTGGGTCCTGGGCCTTGGGGTCTGGGCCATGGGTCTGGGCCCTGGGTCTGGGCCATAGGGTCTGGGCCCTGGGTTTGGGCCCTGGGCATTTGCCCTGGGTCTGGGCCTTGGCCCTGGGCCTAGGGGTCTGGACCCTGGGCCCTAGGGTCTGGGCCCTGGGGTCTGGGCCCTGGGTCTGGGCCTTGGCCTAGGGGTCTGGACCCTGGGCCCTGGGTCTGGGCCTTGGGGTCTGGGCTTTGGGGTCTGGGCCTAGGGGTCTGGGCCCTAGTGTCTGGGCCTTGGGGTCTGGGCCTGGGTTTGGGCTTAGGGGTCTGGGCCCTGGGTCTGGGCCCTGGGTCTGGCCCTAGGGTCTGGGTCCTGGGCCTTGGGGTCTGGGCCATGGGTTTGGGCCTAGGGGTCTGGACCCTGGGTCTGGGCCATAGGGTCTGGGCCATAGGGTCTGGGCCCTGGGTTTGGGTCTTGGGCCCTGGGCATTTGCCCTGGGTCTGGGCCTTGGCCCTGGGCCTAGGGGTCTGGACCCTGGGCCCTAGGGTCTGGGCCCTGGGTCTGGGCCTAGGGGGTCTGGGCCGAAGGGTCTGGGCCCTGGGCCCTAGGGTCTGGGCCTTGGGGTCTGGGCCATAGGGTCTGGGCCCTGGGTTTGGTCTTGGGGTCTGGGCCTAGGGGTCTGGACCCTGGGCCTAGGGGTCTGGGCCCTGGGGTCTGGGCCCTGGGTCTGGGCCTTGGCCTAGGGGTCTGGACCCTGGGCCTGGGTCTGGGCCTTGGGGTCTGGGCTTTGGGGTCTGGCCTAGGGGTCTGGGCCCTAGTGTCTGGGCCTTGGGGTCTGGGCCCTGGGTTTGGGCTTAGGGGTCTGGGCCCTGGGTCTGGGCCCTGGGTCTGGGCCCTAGGGTCTGGGTCCTGGGCCTTGGGGTCTGGGCCATGGGTTTGGCCTAGGGGTCTGGACCCTGGGTCTGGGCCCTGGTCTGGGCCATAGGGTCTGGGCCCTGGGTTTGGGTCTTGGGGTCTGGGCCCTGGGCATTTGCCCTGGGTCTGGGCCTTGGCCCTGGGCCTAGGGGTCTGGACCCTGGGCCCTAGGGTCTGGGCCCTGGGTCTGGCCTAGGGGGTCTGGGCCGAAGGGTCTGGGCCCTGGGCCCTAGGGTTTGGGCCTTGGGGTCTGGGCCATAGGGTCTGGGCCCTGGGTTTGGGCCTAGGGGTCTGGACCCTGGCCCTAGGGTCTGGGCCCTGGGCCTTGGGGTCTGGGCCCTAGGGTCTGGCCCTAGGGTCTGGGCCCTAGGGTCTGGGCCCTAGGGTCTGGGCCTAGGGTCTGGGCCCTAGGGTCTGGGCCATGGGTTTGGGCCATGGGTTTGGGCCATAGAGTCTGGGCCCTGGGTTTGGGTCTTGGGGTCTGGGCCTGGGCCTAGGGGTCTGGGCCTTGGGGTCTGGGCCTTGGGGTCTGGGCCTAGGGTCTGGGCCTAGGGGTCTGGGCCCTGGGCCCTAGGGTCTGGGCCATGGGTTTGGGCCTAGGGGTCTGGGCCTAAGGGTCTGGGCCTAGGGTCTGGGCCCTGGGTTTGGGTCTTGGGGTCTGGGCCTAGGGGTCTGGGCCATGGGGTCTGGGCCATGGGGTCTGGGCCATGGGGTCTGGGCCATGGGGTCTGGGCCATGGGGTCTGGGCCATGGGTCTGGGCCATAGGGTCTGGGGTCTGGGCCCTGGGCATTTGCCCTGGGTCTGGGCCTTGGCCCTGGGCCTAGGGGTCTGGGGTCTGGGCCTTGGGTCTGGGCCTTGGGTCTGGGCCTAGGGTCTGGGCCTAGGGGTCTGGACCCTGGGCCCTAGGGTCTGGGTCTGGGCCTTGGGGTCTGGGCCTAGGGGGTCTGGGCCTAGGGGTCTGGGCCCTAGGGTCTGGGCCCTAGGGTCTGGGCCCTAGGGTCTGGGCCCTAGGGTCTGGGCCCTAGGGTCTGGGCCATGGGTTTGGGCCATGGGGTCTGGGCCCTGGGTTTGGGTCTTGGGGTCTGGGCCTAGGGGTCTGGACCCTGGGCCCTAGGGTCTGGGCCCTGGGCCTTGGGGTCTGGGCCTAGGGGTCTGGGCCTAGGGGTCTGGGCCTAGGGGTCTGGACCCTGGGCCCTAGGGTCTGGGCCTAGGGGTCTGGGCCCTGGGGTCTGGGCCCTGGGGTCTGGGCCCTGGGGTCTGGGCCCTGGGGTCTGGGCCCTGGGGTCTGGGCCTTGGGGTCTGGGCCTTGGGGTCTGGGCCTTGGGGTCTGGGCCTAAGGGTCTGGGCCCTGGGCCCTAGGGTCTGGGCCATGGGTTTGGGCCTAGGGGTCTGGGCCATAGGGTCTGGGGGTCTGGGCCCTGGGCCTAGAGGTCTGGGTCTGGGCCCTGGGTCTGGGCCTAGGGGTCTGGGCCCAGGGGTCTGGGCCTTGGGGTCTGGGCCTTGGGGTCTGGGCCCTGGGCCCTAGGGTTTGGGCCTAGGGGTCTGGGCCTAGGGGTCTGGGCCTAGGGGTCTGGGCCATAGGGTCTGGGGGTCTGGGCCTAGAGGTCTGGGTCTGGGCCCTGGGTCTGAGCCTAGAGGTCTGGGCCTAGGGGTCTGGGCCTAGGGGTCTGGGCCTAGAGGTCTGGGCCTAGGGGTCTGGGCCCTGGGTCTGAGCCTAGAGGTTTGGGCCTAGGGGTCTGGGTCCTGGGCCTTGGGGTCTGGGCCCTGGCTCACCACTCGCTGTCTATCTTCTTTTCTTCACCTTTTCTTTAATCTTCTCTTCTTTTCTTCTGGTCTTCTTACCGGTCCCTCCAGCTCCGGCGCGCAGCTTCACTGAGTGGAGGGGCGGAGCCAAAGCAACGTGCTTGGGAGGCCCCTCACACGCTGCTTGGCCCCGCCCAGCCAGGAAGTGAAGCTGCCAGGAGCCGGAGGAGACACAGTGTCTCAGTCTCCTCCGGCTCCTGCAGCAGCAGCAGGGACACAGCTCCGGATTCGGACTCATCGAGTCCGATACCGGAGCTGTTAAAGGGCGACGCCGCTGCCGTCGGGGGCCCGGGATCCTCCCCCCAGGCCCCGGCGGCCCGGGCCCCCACCGGGCCCGGGCCCCTTACGGCAGTATTGGGCGTAATGCCCTGATGGCGGCCCTGGGTATGTCTCTCCACAAGGGACACTAATCCAACTTTAAAAAGGTGTGAAAAATGGTCTTTGATATGGTAATGAGTGCTTTTCAGAGCATTAGGAATACAAATAAAATTGAGGCAACTCAATAGTGTGTGTGAAAGGGTTAAGGCAACAACAGCAGAGTTCTGTTAGAAGTTTTCATTATTTTTTTTTTTTAAAAAATGAAACCTGAAATTTAACCAAAAAAATGCTGGGCACTTGGCCAGCCTTTTGATGCGTTCTGTGAAAGAAAAAAAAACCACAAAGAAATTATGGGACAATTTTCAGTGCAGCTGAACTGCACTGTATTTTGCCATCAGGTCGCCTGTATTTGGTGAATTTACAGTTTAATGAATAGACAATGTTCCGAAAGGTGAAATCCAACCTTCAATGCAATTCTGAGGTTAGCGAATAACCCCTAGCGTGATACATGCTGTTGCGAGGTCTGGCCATGATTAATTTGCTTAGCGTCTCCCCTCTTTCCCAGCTCCCCCCCTCCATAGGAGGCACAAGGGTTCTCAATAAACCATTAGCTTACAAAAGGAAACTATTGAAAGGCCTTAACGATTTAACATTGCCAATAAAAAAAGGGTTTTTTCTGTGTACTCATATTTCAAACCCATTAGAATAGCCTGGGTAACCCATCTCACAGGTTTGGAAGCTTTACAGCCTTTTTAAGAAAAAAAGGTCCCCGGAATAGAACGTTGAGATTCTGATCTACGCCATGAAGATGTGTGTTCCAAACAGATCGGATGTCAGGCCAACCCTGTCAATGAAAGCTTTGTTCCTAAAGGAGAAGAAACAAAGAATAACCTTATCCTTGCAGAAAATTAAAAAGCGGGGAGATGTGAGGAACAAAACCTGAAGCCTCCACCAACTCTCGGCTGAAGTGATGGCAGCAAGAAAAGAGGATTTTGGAACGCTTCAAATGAAATATCCCTGCTATTGCACAAGCCCCCTCATGAAGCCGATGCGGTACTCGAGTGCCAATGTGGGACCAGTTTCCTAAACTGGAAGAGAATAATCTCCCAAAAGAATGTGAGGACAAGACTTGCCCAAGGATAGAGTCAATATGTGACAAATCAACATAGAGAGTAGCATACACGTTGCAGATTTTGTTGTCCCTGCCCGAAACGCTTCAAGGCAGCTGTCTGACCAGCCTTTGTGTGCTTGGCCATGGTTGTAAAGCCTGTAGCAACTCACCAACGATATCAGAGAGATGAAAGGGATGTCCCTTTAACATCCATTAGCCAAGTTCTACCCAACAAAAAGGATGACAATAATTTAAGCCTCTTTCACGATCACCTGCACCATGCTGCTGATCAAGACCAGAAGAGAAAAGAGATGATGGCAAAGGAGAATCATTTCCACAAAAAAACCCCAAAGAAACCACTACTCGATATTGCGTCTTAAGCCTGCCGGTTTTCAACTCAGCGTGGCCTGAGAAAAGTCCCTGCGCAGGACTGAAATGGGAAGGGGGGGGGGGTCATTGGAAAGGTCAGAGTCTGGCCTTTCCAAATGATAGAGATAGAGATCGAGATATATATCTCTATGTGTACTCCCCTCCCCCCCCCCATTTCTAAAGCCAGTGGCATTATTTGCTTTTATTTGTAACAGGTTTACAATTTTGCGGCTTTTTTGGAAGGTGCATTACTAATCACTACAAATACAAGACACCCCTGCTCATGGGTATTGGACCAAATGTGATTTCAGACAGTGTTGCAAAAATTCAGAATTTATTTCAAATTCTGCAAACTAAAAAGGGACATCATTCAGTGGCTAGAACGTTTCATTCCAACTACACTTTTGTAAGGGATTAGAAAAAAAGAAAAAATGTGAAGAGACCCAGGCAAAAAAACCGAACAAACCATAAAGACAACGCAAAAGCTCACCGGGTTAAGACACTTACTTAAACCTCTGCAACGTGTTGCCCATTGGGCTGTAGTATGGGGAAATGTTGGGATTGGGCGACATTGGTCCAAAGTGCATTCGGACCATTTTGGGGGTCATGGGTCTGGATGGCGTGCTGATGTTGGGTGACATTGGCCTGAAGGGGGTCTGAGACATGAAACCTGGAGACTAGAAGACCAGAGAAAAATTAGAAAGATAAAGATTGCTACAGAGCTTGACATTTCATGATTATAAAGAGACATGTTGGCTTCTCAGGATGCCAGTATATTGAAAATAGAGATTTAAACAAAGATGAAAAATTGTACTAAAGCAGAAGAACATGAGGGGAGCAGCATTCAGAGACATCATGCACTGAACGAATAACCACTTCTTATGGAGGAGTACCAGAAATAAATACATACATACCTACTTTAAATCAGTTATTACCTGACTTTGTGCAAAGGTTGGGGGCGCTCTCCTTGGTGGAGTAAATGGATATCCTGGACGCATATGGCGACCTGCCAGCGGAGATTGCTGCCATGGAAAAATAGAACTTTTTATTTTAGGGATAGACCAATAAAATTATTTCTGGTTGATATTCTGTAAATTTGAAAAGTTGTGGGGAAAAGAACCCCCCCAAAAAAAGAAAAGCAAAAAAAAAAACCAAAAAACTAAAAAACCCAAGAGAAATTTGACATTATGCCACTATCTGACCTGAATGCATTTAGAATTCTAAACAATGCAATCTGCCCATTTATTCAATTTAATATAAAAAAAAGGGAAAAAGGATTTTATTTTAATTTAATAAATAAAACCATGGCCATGTCTAGACTCCGACCTTTGCAACAAATGCCTGATTTGTTCCTGTAGGCAAGGGGAGTCGGAACTAAATCTCCCATGATGCTCAGCCTCATTAGGTTGGTAGAGACCCAGGGAAATGCAGTTCCAAAATATCTGGAGGGGCAAGGCCACCTGATGTAGGACATACACTACCAGAGTTCAATGGTACAAAAGACCCCTGCATCTCAACCTTCCTATAAAAAAGGAATTCCCTGCCCTATGAAAGGGAAGTCCCATTTCGGTTGTCATGCTCCTGGCTGGGCAACACAGTCAGTGGAAGCCCTACAGCAAGGGCTGATATCCAAATTGTCAGCCTACTGCGGGAGAAGCCTCAGATAAGCGCGGAGCTACGGGACTGTGTGTCATGGCTACAGGTAGCCACCTCGGCCAGATACCAGCAAATAAAAGCGCCGATACCCATCGGTAATTTAATAAATTGTGAGAAATAGGAGATCTATATACACACACACACGAAGAAAAAATAATCCACTCCTACATTGGATTATAAATGAGGGAAACTTAATAGGAATACTGTCCAACATACAGTGCAGAGGGGGCAAAAATAAAAATACCCGCCAGGTTGGTTACACTGACCTGTCTCATGAAATGTTGTCGGTAAGGCTTCGGAGACATTACGCCCATCTCTGGTCTTTGGAGCCTAAAACCTCTTTGTAATTGTATTGGAGAATCAAGGAAATCCAAGTCGGCCTGAGGGAGGTACGGTGCTTTGTCCATGATTCTTAGGATGGCTTTATCCTGCAAGTCAAGGACAAAATCAATCAATCCATTCAAAAAGAACAGAACTTTGAAATAAACCATGGGATATATGAAGCGTAAATTTAACCAAGGCTCTGGTAAAAACATACCAAAAGGCATTAAAAGGCCTGAATTCCAACCTCAAGCTTAACCATAGCGTCTCCAGGAACTTTGCAACAGCTCTGGTTAAGCTTATGCCAGGTCTGGAATACAGCCTTAAGTCTCTGAAGCTGGTACACTTACACCTGGCGGAATATAGCCGCATGCTTGCAAAGGGTGGGTTACTTTACTATAAAAACCATCTGCAACTACAGTGTAGACACCTTGCATAAGAAGAAAAGTGTAACCAAAGCTAACTCTACTTTTGTGCCCTCATCCTCCATGCCTGTTGAAGTGTGGATGCTGGTGTCCACTAAGAGAGCGTAGACCAATTTGGCAAAGCCAGTTCAAGGACAATGGGTATAAGGGGCACCTAAGGGTTAGCGAGTTAAATGCATTTCTATCTTGATACTATCAGGGTTGTTCAAAGAGATCCGAATGGCTGCCAAAAGGGAACCAAACGCCGAAATTCAGCATTCGGTTACCTTTCTTGGCCATTCGGCTATTCAGCGAGCAGGCAATTCGCCAAATCCTGGCGAATTGCCTGCATATACGGTGCCTGTTCGAGGGAAGTGAATCCCCATAGAGAATCAATGCTTAGTCTATTCAGAGAACAAAACCCAGCAGTGAAAGGTTCCCGAAATGCCCTGTCATTCGGTGTTTTACTGCAGGTTTATTCAGGCGAATCCCATAGGCTTCAATGTTAAAAATATTCCCGTTTTAATTCAATATCTAATAAACCGTTCATTATAAAATTCTGCAGTAAAGAGTCTTAGATTTTTTTTTATTTTTATTTTTTTAGGATATTTTAAGCATTGCTCAGGTTTTTGTTTTTTTAAAAAATCCGATTTCTTTTTTAACTTTACTTATTTTTTCTGTAACAGTCCTTTTTATTATTCATTGGAGCATATGTAAATTTCAGACATTTTCGCTCAGTAGTTTCTTTTAAACAGCGTTTCACTTTTCAAACATTCAAGCAAACTGTTTTTCTAATTTATTCACTGCATTTGTCTGCAATGACGGCTTTTTCCAGTGGCTGCGCTGCATGTGATCGGCTCCTGCACAGGTTTTTCCGACGGGGTTAATCCAGATGTTTTTGCGGTTTTCGGTGTGCGTTCGCCCTCCTTTTGTGGCGAGTGTTCGTCGGGTTTGCGGTGACTTTTCCCTGCACTTCGGCAGCCCTGTGGTGCTTGCTGAATACACCGCAGGGTTGCTGAAATGGGATCGCCAAATCGAACCGAATTGAGAACGAAAAGTCACCGAACGTGCAGAGACTTTGATGCTCTTTGAATAACCCTGTATATTTTTAGGAGCTAGCCTGTGTTAGAGATACAATGTAGACATATTGTTCTTGCCATCTGTTTGCTAATCATGTCTGGTGTGTACGAATTCGGTTTCTGCGTCTTCTGAAGGAATTCAACTCCCCCCCCCTCATGTAGACAATGTATTCTGCCATTTGTTGCCTATAAACGGGACTCATTTTCCATCAAAGCATATATTCGTTGTCCTGCATTAAGGGTTTTCAGAAGTGTGAGGAGTGCATACACTAGGAAAGAGCAGCTCAAAAATTTCCAGATGCCCATTTGAAGAAGAGTCACCAATGCCAGGCTATTGCATGTGGGACTGATGGTTCTGCTTCCTTGTGGTCACATTGTGTGACATGATAGGCTTACAGATACAAGTATGGGATGCAGATGAATGTTGTATCCCATACCAGTAGAGCATGAGTGAATACGGACCAATATTCTGAAGCTCTGAAACAGTTTGCCCGTTTTAAGAACTTCATCTGCAGAAGGAAGTGAAACATTGGAGAGATATCGAAACAGGGATACATTTTAGTACACTGTAACTTACGTCCAATATTTGTCCTGCTGAAGCCCTTGGAGATCCTTCCCACATACCAGAATCCATTCCAAACTAGAAATGAAAAAAAATTTGACAAAAATGCTCGTGTTTTATCTCACTATAAATACATAAAAATCAATTCATCAGTGTGGCTGGGAGAACAGGAACGCCCTTCGTTGTCCCACCCACCAGACCATTAACTTACAGCATCATATTCCGAATCAAATTCGGCCCAAGACGCTCCAATTCCACTGTCCACAACTGCACTGTCCTCGCTCTGAAAGAGAATTGCATCAAAACAGACCAGCGATTAGTTTTGTGTGTCGACTCAGTGTCACAAGTAGGGTCTAAGCCAGGGATCTCAAACTCCGGCCCCCCAGAGGTTTCTAAAGTACAGCTCCCATGATTTGCTTTCCATTATTATTATTATTCTTTATTTATAAAGCGCCAGCATATTCCGCAGCGCTGTACAATAAGCACAGTATAGACAGGGTTACAATACATTGAACAACATTTGACAAACAGTACAGGAGGAGATGAGGGCCCTATTCCTGTAGGAACTCACAATCTAGGAGGGTTGGGGTTGGAAACAGGAGGAGAGGACTGCAAGGTGAGAGTGATTGATGGTTGCGTCAGTGAGTTGGGTGGTAGGCTTCTCTAGATTGCATTTAAGGAATTGTAGGCAATCAACATCTGGGGGTCAAAGTTTGAGATCCTATTCCCTAGTCTAAGCAGTCCTTTCAACTTGCCTCCAAAGTTGGTTTTCCATGGAACGCCTTCATCACGGCAGGATCCCTCAGCTCCGGTTCATACAGTTTTGTCATCGCTTGATCCCTCCCTTTTGAAGGACCAACATCGCCATCAGGCTCAACCACAATTTTCACCTGTTTGAAGGGGGATTCTTCATCTGCCCGGTTGGCACGGACAGGTGGTTCATCATCTTTAACGGCAGCTTCCGGATCAGATGCCTTCTCAACGTCTGGTTTTGTTATCTCCTCTTCAGAGTCTTGATCTGTGAGAATTCCAATAAGGTCAATACGGTATCATCTGGTTCACACTACAAATGCAACATAAACATGCGTGGCCCAGAAAGTCAGTTTGTCATATTTCAGCCCGCTAAGGCTGGTGTCAGACATTCCTTCCATTCTGACGACTGTCTGGCCACCTCACTGAGCACAGTTAATGCGCTCAATCCTCCTATGGGGGATTGTGTTTTGCAGCCCCGTCGAACGCACGTCGTAGTGCTTTGATGGGGAGGCTTGTGGCACGGCCGCTGTCGCGCATGCACAATAGCATGTGGCCAGCCCCGTTGCAGCGTCACAATGCTGCGAGATATTCAGACGCATTGTAAATTTAGGATGTGGCTACTACACAAAACAGAATGTATCTGAAAAACCCCCAACTTCCAAATGGGTCCCGAAATTGCATCGAACCGAATGTCATGGCAATAAGTCTATTCAAAGACGTCAATTTGCCAAATACGGTGCAATTCGCCTGCACCAAAATTGTCCCATAGAAGAGTATGATGTCCTCTATTCCCATAACGCAGATATTATGGCATTTTTCGCCACGCTTGTGGCGTTTCAACGAGACATGTTTAAACAGGTAAATCCCATAGGTTGCAATGTAAAAAAAATTTTTACTTTTTTTTTTCCTTCTTCACAATAAGCTTTTAGTTAAAAAAATAAAAATAAAAAAAACACACTTTTGTAATGGCCTTCTTATTAGACACATTTCTAAATCAAAACTTTTATTGGATTTAAACTAGGAGCCATATTTGGCGGACTTTCGGAAAAATAGAGTGAACATTCGCCAAATAGTGAATTAATCATATTTTTTGGCAAAGTGGAATCGCTGGAGTGTGCCGAAAATCAAATAACGTGTGCAATTGAATAGTTCTTTGAGCCCTTTGCAGCACAGCTATCGCACCTGTGCGCTTGAGCTCATGTTGACTATTTTTTTGAAGTAGTCATGTTTTATAGGACCCAGAAAAAAAAAAAAAAAAAAAGTTATTCAGAGGTGAAAAGCGGGAGAATGACTGGAGAATGGAAAATTATAGGTCAAAATAGCTGATTTAGAAAGTGAGATAAATGGGAGAATTTTTCTGGTTTGGCTATTTTGACCTAGAATTTTCACTTCTCCAGTCATTCTCCTGCTTTTCACCACTCTCTGAATAACCCCGTTTATCTTTTTTCGTAAGTCTGAATAGGTGAATGTCAGAATAACATAAAATATTGAAGTGTACATTTCCATTCATAAAGGTGATCATTTTACAGCATGTTAAGAGATTTTCCATTCAAACATTTGTTATATATACAGGGTTATTCAGAGAGCGGTGAAAAGCAGGAGAATGACTTGAGAAGTGAAAATTCTAGGTCAAAATAGCCAAACCAGAAAAATTCTCCCATTCATCTCACTTTCCAAATCGGCTATTTTGACCTAGAAAATTCCATTCTCCAGTCATTCTCCTGCTTTTCACCGCTCTCTGAATAACCCCGATAGTCTATAGGGTGTGGGGCAAGGGGGGGGCAGACACCAAGTCACTATGTGCGGCATCTTGGATTTTAGCTGAAACTATATGTAAAGAAGACAAGTTATTGTAGTGACATTGTTCACTTTATAATGGGAAGGCAGACAATGCCACTGCTTTAGAACAAAATAATATAGTTCTATGTTCCAAAAGGTCATGTGACATGTCACTAGAAAGGTCTATTCTTTATGATAAATAAAAAATAAAAAAAAATAAACCCTTCTGGGTGTGCGAGGGATGAAAAACCCTGCATCCACGATTAAATCCTGCCCAGCCACACTGGAATTGAGATGTTATGATATGTCTGGCCCCCATTCCCACACAGTGGGATTGGTCAAAAAGCATTAAAAGATATAAGGGTCTATTCAAACACCAATACTTCAGTGCTTTTCACTTCGGCGATTCCATTTTTCTGATCGTCCAGTGAACAGTGCATTGACCGTACTGTCACCGTAGTGTGCTGAAGACTCGTGAAAAAGTTGGAGAACGAAAGCCACCGAAACAATTTAAAAAAAAAATCGAATTCATAATTGAATTTTTAAAATATATAAAAAGAAAAAACAAAACCATAACAATCAAACTTTACATTGAAACCTATGGCATTCACCTGTTGAACTGAAACGATGAAAATTAGGGTATTTCATGCAATTCAACATTCTATGAATAGAACATTACTTCTCCTTGGGACAAAAGTCGCTGCCGAAGATCTCCGAATTGCACCAGTATTTGTTGAATTGCCAGCTTGCTTAGCAAATACACAAACTGCCCTGAAATTGCACGGAACAGTGAAATTCACCATTCAGTGGAGTTGGGCGTTTAGACTGATCAACGTATAGGGGATTATTCAGAGAGCACCTTAGTTTCGGTGCTCTCGTTCGGCGCCCTTCGATGAATTTAGCATTCACCACAGGGTCCCTGAACGGATCCACTGAATGCTGCCAATAAATCTGAGCTGGAAGGGGGGGGGGAACCATTATATAAAAAAAAAAAGAAAACAAAAGAAGAAGCATAAAAATTCTGATAAGATAAAAGACATTTTGCTGCAAATTAAAAGACCCCCCCCCTTAGACATTGAAACCTATGGGATTCGCCTGATTAAACCCATCAAATGAAAGCACCGAAAATAAGGGCATTTCACTGCTGTTCGGTGTAGATCAACCATTACCTCTCTACGGGGAAGATCATTGCTGCCGAACTGCACTTTATTTTGCTGGCAATTCGCCAATATTTGGTGAATTGTCAGCTTTCTGAACGGCAGAATGGCCAGGAAATTGCACCGTATGGGGAAATTGCACCAGTCGGTGGCCAATTCGGCGCTCTTTGAATAACCTCTACATTATCCATTACCTAACCAATGCCAGGCCCGTGTCTGATTGCCAACCTATTGTTTTAAACCGGTCACCCAAATTGATCCAGCCACCAACACTAAGGCTACCGGCGGCACACGAGCGTTTGTCAGAGAGGAAGGAACGTCTGTGAGAGTGGACGACCCTTCCACTTTGTGCGCTCAGCGCTACAAAGCGAGATCCTCCTATGGAGGATCACACTTTGTAGACCAGTCAGCGTCCATCTAGCTTTTTGACATCTGGTGGTTGGCCCTGTCACACGGCACAGACGCAGGGAAGCGCGGGCACACACAGGCACTCTGTGTGCTCGTGTGACGCCAGCCTAAACTGCGAGTCAAGCTTACGGTTTGGCAACAATAGCAGCTCAAATCCCTACACCAATGACTTGGGGCCGGGGTCATTATTCGTAACGGCTGGGTTGGATTAGGGGCCGCTGGGGATTTTTGTGTAATGCTGGTCAAAACATAGATACCCACACAGGACAGACGGGGGGGTAACCGGCCACATCCTACCTAATCCAAAAGTTACTTCATTGTATAGATCAATCTCTTCATCTTCTTCTGCCATTTCCTCCAGTAATTCCTCTTCTGCCAAAAAATAATCTTCCGGCAGCTTTGAGCAAAAGAAAATCAGAATAATTAACAACAACCATCAGCGACAATGAGCACTACCATTTATTTTTTAAAGCTGTGCATTGTGGGTCTTTGAATATCAGGTTTTCTGATGGTTGTCACAGCCTCTATTTTATTTAGAAAATAAAAAGATATGAGAGGGGGGGGGGCATCTTGAAGCAATAAAAAAATATAAAACAAAAATAAAATAAAAAATAAATAAAACACTTACAAATTCCTCCGAGCCACGACTCATGGTTAAGTTGTCATTAAATCGAAGGACGTATTGAAAATGATTAAACCTGTAATAAAAAATAAATAAAAATTAAAGTCATGTGGCGTGTGCATTTTTTTTTTTTTTTTTTTTTATTTTTTTTTTTTAACAAAAAAAGTTCTCTGAAAAATGGATTCTAGATTGACAATGAAACTATACCCAGAGAGCAGTCGATCGGATCTAGGGAATTCTTACTTCCTGGAACGTGCATAGGATTGCCACAACAGCCACGTTCGACGGTTTCTTACAGAGGGGAGCACAGGGAAAAGTTCTGCCTCGCAAGCTGTAGAATTCATATGCTGCCGGAAGGAAATCAAGGCAGGTCACCTGAGATTTAATTCTGAGCTCCTGCCTGCCACATATCGAGTTTACACAGTAACAATTTTTCATGCACTGCCCATCAGCACGAATAAATGCGTCCAACAGAACATTGCCGATTTGGCAACCAGTGTCATGCACCAAAGCAACCAAAATGCATACAACAGGTGTGAAGCAAGAAGCATTTCGGGCTGGGGGTCAGACGAGCGCACTTTTCACGTCCGTCGTAGCTTTTCAAAGAGGAGTCAATAGGGAACAACACATGAAGCACATGCGCACTTTCCACGCTTGTTGCAACAGACGCCAAAAATTGCATCAACGTGAAAAAGCTACACAGACGTAGAGAAACCCCCGTATACAGTTTTTTCGCTTTTACTCAACATCAGGCAAAACCGATACAATGTAACCACAATCTCATCCGTTAAAAAGTACATCCGTTACTGTGCGCGCGTCTGACCCCAGCCTTAAAGCGATTGTCAGATGTGCGTCTTTGGAGAGCAGAAGGAATGTCCATGAGAGTTCCTTCCACGCGACGCCGTCTGGCCACCTCGCTGAGCGAGAGGCTTGGATAACAGACGCAAGCGTGTGACCGGCCCCGTTGCAGCACCACAACGCAGCGACAGACGCCAGTAAGCACGTCAGTACGGGCGCACATAACCTTTTAGGCTGGCATCAGACGAACGCGTTAGGTTTAAATGTGCTTTATAGAGCGATTGAAAGATTCTCCACGGCTTTCTGGATAGACTGCCCTGCAGCATGTAGAATCTATCCACGGATGGTGGGAAATCAATGCATTGATCAGGTTGATATACCATGTCAGGTCTTGCATTCTCCTGCAATGTGTCCAGGTTACAGGGCCGCTCCTTCCTGTGCTCCCCCTCTGCATGAAGCAGTAACAGGCACCCAAGAAATCAATGAGATCTGCCAGTCAGGTAAACGGTGCGGTGTGTCAGTTTGATGGATTTGTGCAAGTGTTAATGGGTTTTTTGGGGTTTTTTAAAAGCAGTGGTGTATATCGGGAAGACTCAAGAGTTACCTGCCAGAAGCATGGAGCAGCAGAGATATCAAAAGGTCAAAAATTAGAGCAGCCCCATCCCATTTCAGCCATTTGGTAGGAAATATATAGATTAGACCAGGGTTTCCCAAACCTCTCCTCGAGACCCTCAACCAAGCCAGATTTTGCAGATCACTTTGGGGAAATGCAGACTGAATCCTGCAATCACTGAGCAGCAAATCATATCACCTGTGCTTCAGATATCCTGCAAACCTGGCGAGGCACAGGGCCCTGAGGACAGGTTTGGGAAACACGGATATAGACCCATATACCACTACAAGAGACACTAGTTCCTGCGCGCTTTAAAAAAAAAACACCCAAGTGTGAACGGGTCCCATTGAAAAGCATGGGGATTTCCCCGTCCATGCGTTTTAAAGCGCGCAGGAACACGCTTTAAAAAAAACGTATAGGTGTGAATGGGGCCTAAAAAAACAAAAACCCAACAACACACGGGTCTATGTGCATATATCCTACTCCAATACTATTAACCCATTAAGGACCAAGGATCTTTAAAGTCAATGCATTTATGACGTAAACTTTGTCGTTTGTCCTTAAGGGGTTAATAAGTCAGAGAGACATCACTGAAAGCAAACAGAGCGATCAAGATGTAAAAAGAAAAGGAAGAAACCCCCCCCCCCCAAACCAATGAATAACCCAAATACTGTTATAACAAAGTATCAAGTCACAGGATCAGTAACAATATTTCTGGTGTAGTGACTTAAATCCCACAGGTCTAATAAATACATACATGGAACCCTTAAAATAAATAAAACATAAGACCCCCTAAAGACACGAAAATCTGCGCTTTGTGCGGTTAATCCAAGGGATAAGAAGCTAGGGAGACCTATACAAGGGAACGCTACTCTCTAGGGGTCAGACATAGATTTGTTTTCCCGTTTTAATGGCACTTCATTACAACCATTGTAGATGATAAAAGCGACAGACTGTGAAAACACTCGTATTATGAAACTTACAGAACTTTAAAGGGGGATTTTGTGTTTATAGAAACGATTCAAATAATACACAGCAGCACCTACCAGAGCAGACTGATCCCAAATAAGCCGACACCCCCACACCCAGCTCACTAAATATTACACCCAAAGAGAGTCACCTGTGCTAGCTGTGTGTGCAGCCAGTTATATTAAAACCCAGGAGCTTTAAAGAAACAGAACACGGCCACTATCTGAAAGAAACAAATCTACAACAACATATCATCTTCTTCCCACTTTCAATTTTTATCTATATATAAATATATATATTTTTCATTTTCCCATTAAAAACGTATGCCCCTTATAATCCAAAACTGCGAAAAGTAAAGTTACATCATGTAGTAACCTTGCGCAAACGCGTGCTTTCCTGATTTTGCCTTTGTAGGTAAACAAATAATATCGCCCCATTTTTTTTTTTATATAAACAAATACAGTGTATAATATATTTCTCGTGCGACGCCGACCCTGTGGAACGCGCTTCCTCGCAATATCAGACTGTCCCCAAATCTGGCTTCATTTAAATGCTCCCTAAAGACCCTTCTGTTTAGGGATCCCAACCACCCGACCCCATAAGGCTGGGGTCAGACCAGCGCACTTTTAACGTGCGTTTAGGCGCACTTAATCACGGCCGCACTAGCAGCAAATGACGGGCAATGACGGCCAATATACGAAGTACGGTCGCACGAAAGTCCGGCCGCGCAACGCAAGTGGAAAATGAACGCATTTTTTCGAGAACGCAGAACCGCTAGTACGGACGTACAGAGCGCGCTGCGTCCACTAGCGGTGTGTGTGTGCGTGATTTGGAGACGTCAGACCCTGCTCGTGTCCGGCCAACATAACGTCCAGACGCAAAAAGTTTCCTGGTTTGGATTCGTAAAACATCACGCACGAAAATGCGCATCGTATGACCGTTTTCGCATATTCCGTGAAAAAATACATCAATGCGTTCGGACGCACTTTTTTACGTTCGCGTGTAAAAATGCTTTCGTTTGACCCTAGCCTAACAAGACATCTGACCGACCCAAAAACGGTTCCCCACCTCTCCCTGCATTAACTTATCACTGCAGGCCTCCCCTCCTGTTTCTCACCCCTTCACCCATCGAGATTGTAAGGCTGGGGTCAGACGAGCGTCATTGGAGAGCGGAAGGAACGTCCGTGAGAGTGGACGTTCCTTCTACTCGATGCCCATCTGACCACCTCGCTGAGCGCACTGCGCCGGGCGCTAAAAAGCACGTCAGTACGGGAGCACCTAGTGCGCTCGTCTGACGCCAGCCTTAGGTCCCACGGAATAGGGCCCTCAGAGCGGTGAATTTCCCCGTACGGTGCAATTTTGTGGCCGTTCGTTTATTCTCTAAGGCTGGGGTCAGATGAACGCAGTGCGAACGCGCATGCAGCCACACTTTATTACGGCCGTAGTAGCAGCAATTGACGTCCAATGACGGGCAATATACGAAGTACGGCCGCACCAAAGTTCGGCTGCGCAACGCAAGCGGGAAACGAACTTTTTGAGAATGTAGAACCGCTAGTACGCTGCATCGGCATAGCGGCGCGTGTGCGTAATTAGGAGATGTCAGACGCTGCACATGTCCGGCCAACATCACATTCATTTGTTTTTAATAGCTCCGTCAAAAATCACGCACGAAAATGCGCATCGTATGACCGCTTTCGCGTCTTCCGTGCAAAAATACGTCAATGCATTCGGACGATGCGAAAAATGCGTTTGTCTAACCCTAGCCTAAACTCTCAATTCACCAAATACTGCGTTGGCGAATTGACAGAGAAATACGGTACAGTTCACCGCAGTGCGCCACAGTACGGTAGTCTTCAGCAGCGGCAAAACTATCCCATAGAGAAGCAATGGTTAATCTAGTCAGAGAACGACGAAGTGCACTGAAATGTCAGTGAAGCAACGCCCTGATTTTCAGTGAATCCGTTCGACAGTTTAGGCCCCGTTCACACTGTGTGATTTATCGCGCGGATTTTGCCGCAACGTCGCGCTGTGTAGCTTCTCCAATGCATTTCAATGGAGCTGTTCACATTTTGCCGCGCAATGTCGCAGAAGCATGTCGCTGGTACATGACCCTTTTTTTGCGATTTGCTATCTGCGATTTTGCGTTCTGTATTGGTGGTGCTTTGCAAAAATCGCACAAAACAGTGACGTCGCGCGACATTATCGCACCATGTCGCGAATATGAAAATCACGCGGAAAGTCGCGTGATTTTCAAATCGCACAGTGTGAACGGGGCCTAAACAGGCGAATCCCATAGGGTTCAATGCAAAAAAAAATATTATCTCTTTTTTTATTCTTTATTCAACCGTTTGTTCTTTTCAGTTTCAGCAAAAAGTCTCTTTATTTATTTATTTATTTGATCACCTTTATGTATTTTTTATATTTTTTAAAAGACATTTTTGAATCCCAATTTCTTTTAAACTGTGTTTTTTTTAAAATTCTGTAACAGACCTTTTTATTATTTTTTAAAGGCCTTTTTTTTATGATTTAGGCACATTTTAATGCATTTTTATTGGTTTAAACACCTATTAGACTAGCAGAGTTCGGTTTTTTTTTTTTGGTCAGTTCAGCGGTCTTCGGTGACTCCACGTTCAGGGACCATGGGGCGAATAGTGAATTCACTGCAGGGTTGTTGAAATGGAATCGCTGGAGCGCGCCGAACTGCACCAAACTAGAAAGCGATGCTTTGTGCATAACCTCTTTAGTGAATGGTCTCTGTATTTTACTGAAAACAGTATCACCGAAACAGTTATCGGACGTTGCGAAAAACCCGAATTGCTCCGATAACCGCCGAATTGGCATTGGTGATGAATTCCACCGAACCGGATTTTTTAATCCCCCTAGCGGTATCCCGAGTGTGGGATGATGAAAGCGGTAACCCCGAGCCACACCCTCGGGGCTGGATACATTACCTGTCCCTGTGCTCCGTCGCTGTCCCCCGCAGTCACCTCCGGCAGATCGCGGCGTCCTGCTTCCTGGTTCCCTTCTCGCGAGAAGGGAACCAGGAAGCCAGGTGCCGCGATCGCACGTAGGGGAATGCGATTGAGGGGGACAGCGAGGGAGCGCAGGGACAGGTAATGTATCCAGCCCCGAGTGTGGCTCGGGGTTACCGCTTTCAGCAGTGAAATTTAACCCAAGCCCCACTCGGGGAAAACTGGCGGGGAGGTTAAACCAGTCGAATTGAATCACCGAAAATCAGGGCATTTTGCCGCAATTCGGTATTCTGTGAATAAAAGACACACGGGGTTATTCAAAGAGATCCGGATGGCTGCCGAAAGGGAACCGAACGCTGAAAATCAGCGTTCGGTTACCTTTCTTGGCCATTTGGCTATTCAGAGAGCAGGCAATTCGCCAAATCCTGGCGAATTGGCTGCACATTCAGTGCCTGTTCGGTGTCTGTTCGAGGGCAGTGAAATCCCCATAGAGAAGCAATGCTTCATCTATTCAGAGAACACAAACCAGCAGTGAAAAGTTGCCGAAATGCCCTGCCATTCGGTGGTTTCATTCGACAGGTTTATTCAGGCGAATCCCATAGGCTTCAATGTTAAAAATATTCCCGATTTAACCCAATATCTAATAAACCGTTTATTATAATATTCTGCAGTAAAGAGTCTCTTTATTTATAGATTTTTTAGGATATTTTAGGCATTTTCCGGGATTTTTTTTTTTAACTTTACTTATTTTTTTCTGTAACAGCCCTTCTTATTATCATTCATTGGATCATATGTAAATTTCAGACATTTTCATTCAGTAGTTTCTTTGCAAACAGCGTTTCACTTTTCAAACATTCAAGCGTACGTTTTTCTAATTTATTCACTTCACTCGTCTGCGGTGTCGGCTTTTTCCGGCAACTGCGCTGAGTGTGATCGGCTCCTGCTCGGCTTTTTCCGGCGTTTTCGGCGGGTTAATCCAGATGTTTTTGCAGGTTTTGGTGCGCATTCGCCCTTGTTTTGCGGTGAGTTTTCGGCGGGTTTGCGGTGACTTTCGCTGCATTACGGCGGCCCTGTGGTGCTTGCTGAATACACCGCAGGGTCGCCGAAATGTGATCGCCAAATCGCACCGAATTGAAGAGAGCGAAAAGTCACCGAACGTGCAGTGGCTTTTCGATTCTCTTTGAACAACCCTGACAATAGTCTTCTATGGAACAATTTCAGTGCCGCCCTGCGGCGAATTGCACCATATTTCCGGGTCATTTCGCCTTTTTCTTCCATTTTTCTTTTTACGGTGAAAGGGTACTGAGGTAAGGGGGAAACGAAGAGGAATTTGACAAAACAACAGACTTCAGCAATCACAATAGAATTTTTTTTACAAAGAATCTTCCTGAATGGGACGTTTCCCTAGAAAAGGTAGCAGTGATGGATGGGATGGAACTGCAACAATTAGGCCAAAGTAGCAGGAGAGAACTGAGGCGCGTTCAGTTCCTCATCCGCTGCAAGTGCTAAGGCTAGGGTCAGACGAACGCATTTTTCACGTTGTCCGTGAAAAAGTGCGTTCGAACGAATGGACGTATTTTTTCACGGAATACGCGATAGCAGTCATACGATGCGCATTTTCATCCGTGATTTTGTACGGATCATCAAAAAAACCCTTTTTGCGTCTGGACGTTATGTTGGCCGGACGTGTGCAGCGTCTGACGTCTCCCACTATGCGCTATGCGGACGCAGCGCACTCTGTATGTCAGTAGTAGCGGTTTGACGTTCTCGAAAAAATGCGTTCGTTTGCCACTTGCGTTGGGCGGACGAACTTTCGTGCGGCCGTTCGTCATATGTTCCCTGGCATTGGACGTCTTTTGCTGCTAGCACGGCTGTGATTTTGTGCGGCTAAACGCACGTTAAAAATGCTTTCGTCTGACCTTAGCCTAAGGCTAGGGACAGATGAGCGCATTTTCTGCAGCCACCGTCAAAATGTACGTCGATGCGTGCGCACGCATTTTTTCACGGAATACGCTTAAGTGGTCAGACGATGCGCAATTCTGGACGTATTTCATGACGATGGGGTGAAAAGAAGTCTAGGGAAATCCGGCTGTTTGAACGTTATGTTGGCCGCACACTAGCAGCGTCTGACATCTCCAATTCACACACACACGCTGCTATGCGGACGCAGCGCACTCTGTACGTCAGTAGCAGCGGTTTCACGTTCTGATAAAAATGCGTTCATTTGCTGGTTGCGTGGTGTCGGCGCACTTTCGTACGCACGTACTGCGTATATTGGCCGTCATTGGCCGTTATGTGCTGCTACTGCCGCCGTGATTTAGTGCGCCTGCACGCGCGTTCCGACTGCCCCACTCTGACCCTAGCCTTAGTTAGCAACTTGGCACTGAATGCTGTGCTGCGGCTCAGCGCTCAGCACTGCTAACTGAGCACTTGCAGCCAAGTCGAGAGGTGCTGCGGGGTTAGCTGAGTGGGACGTGGGAAAGATGGCCGCCTCCACGAAGCAAATAATCCAATAAGGAAATGTTCAGTTTGAAGGTTTGGTGGAGCAAAACAGCAAATATTTATTGGAACATGATAAACATTAACACTAAGGCTAGGGTCAGACGAACGCATTTTTCACGTTGCCCGTGAAAAAGTGCGTTCGAACGAACGTACGTATTTTTTCCCGGAATACGCGATAGCGGTCATACGATGCGCCGTTTCGTCCGTGATTTTGTACGGATCATCAATAAAACACTTTTTGCGTCTGGACATGATGTAGGCCGGACATTAGCAGCGTCTGACGTCTCCTAATAACGCACACACGCCTCTATGCGGCCGCAGCGCACTCTGTACGTCAGTAGTAGCGGTTTGACGTTCTCGAAAAAATGCGTTCGTTGGCCACTTGCGTTGCACGGACGAACTTTCGTGCGGCCGTTCGTCGTATGTTCCCCGGCATTGGACGTCATTTGCTGCTAGCACGGCTGTGATTTCGTGCGGCTAAACGCACGTGAAAAATGCGTTCGTCTGACCCTAGCCTTAGGCGCACTTAATCACAGTCGCAGTAGCAGCAAATGACGCGCAATGATGGCCAATATACGATGTACGGTCGCACAAAAGTCCGGCTGCGCAACGCAAGTGGAAAATGAACGCATTTTTTTGAGAACGCAGAACCGCTAGTACTGACGTACAGAGTGCGCTGCGTCCACATAGCGGCGTGTGTGCGTGATTTGGAGACGTCAGACGCTGCTAATGTCCGGCCAACATAACGTCCAGACGCAAAAAGTGTTTTATTGACGATCCGTAAAAAAAAAATCACACACGAAAATGCGCATCTTATGACCGTTTTCGCACATTCCGTGAAAAAATACGGCAATGCGTTTGGACACACTTTTTGTCGGTTGCTGTGAATAATGCGCTCGTTTGACCCTAGCCTTAAGGGTAATAAAATGGACAAAAGCGGATTTTGTAGAAACAGCACCTTTCATTAAGCAATCCTCCGCCCTTTCGCTTCCATATTCTCAGCCAAAGCGTTCAGTGAGACAGCTGCAGCAAACTGAACTGCTGCACTGAAGCAATTCAGCAGCTGCTGAGGAACTGAACGCGACTCTGGAGGAGAATTTTAGCAGCTGAGTGATAGTGCACCTGTCACGCCCCCGGGAGATGTGCTCATTTGACATGGAATTATGCCAAAAACTGCCTATTCATAGGTGGCAGATGAGAGCTTAACCCCTTCACTATCCCGATTGAGTATACTCAACTTTCCAAAGCTCCTGCAGGAGCCCAGCTTGCTTCTGTGTTTTCTGTAGCAATGCAAATGAATTTTCTTTGCATATTGTCTCCAGTACATGTTCCAAACGTTGCAGCATGCTGGGCATTACAGCCGATGTGCTGCAGATCACGTAGGACCGCAAATTGCACGGGTTCAGGTGTCGCTGAGCTGAAGCAGAGGAGCAGTACGAAGCGAGGGACAAACAGTGAATATAATCATCCAAAATATAATTTTTTTTAAAAATTGGGCAGAGGCAGTCAACAGCACCTGCCCAATTATTTAACCACTTGAGCTTCAAGGACGTGCATGGAGCATCCTTCTGTTTCGCTTCTGTGTGCGGAGGACGCTCCCTGCACGTCACCGCGTTACTCTGGTTTGGCGCCTATCTGGTGACGAACCGGAGCTTCAACCACAGTGGGCTGACATGTTCGCTCTAACAATGATCTGATGCTATCGTCTCCTCGTACCCGCACCCCCAACTCCCGCCTACAGGACATCTCCCGAGCTGCCCCCTTTCTATGGAACTCCCTTTCCCGCAACATCAGACTCTCCCCGTCTCTCCAGTCCTTCAAGAAGTCTCTGAAAACACATTATTTTAAAGAAGCCTATCAGCTCACTCCATAATACCTCACTGTACATTTCTTTCACCATCTTCCCACCCAGCCCACATGTCCTCTTTTTACCCTCACCTAGTGTGTCACCCCTTTCCTCTTAGATTGTAAGCTCTTAAGCAGGGTCCTCTCTCCTACTGTTCTGTGTGTTTAAATAGTATATATATTTGTTATTCTGTTTCACCAATTGTACAGCGCTACGGAACTTGCTAGCTCATTATAAGTACTTGTAACTGTAATATTTGGTTGGAGATCCTTTTGCTGTGATTGCGGCACGCATTCGCCGTGGCACAGCATTTATTTGCGTCCAGAGTGGCATTAATTTGTGGCCAAGATCTTGTGTTGATGATGGGAGAGTCGCAGCGCTGCGTAAAGTCTTCTCCAGCACATTATCCCAAAGATTCTCAATGGGGTTAAGGTCTGGACTGTGCGGTGGCCAATCCATGTGTGAAAATGATGTCTCGTGCTCCCTGAACCACTCTTGCACAATATGAGCCCGATGAATCTTGGCATTGCCATCTTGGAATATGCCCGCTGTGCCATCGTGTCACACCTGGGGCGCCAGATTAAACGCAGGTTATTCCTCATCTGACAATGAAGTTAACCCCTTCCGCCCCAGTGTATGCTCAGTGCAAACACCTACTGCCGAAAATCTCGAAATTATACTCATTGTTACTGGTGTGTTTGTTTTCCCTGGCTGGCAGTGATAGGATTAGCGGTCCCGACCACACAAGGATCGGAGGGTTTAGAGGTCTGTCGAAAGGGATCCACACCACGGTTATCGAAGGGTGAACGTGACACATCAGGGGAGAAAAAACCCATTGATGGAAAAATCTGCTCATTCAGTATATTCAGGGAGTCACATGACCTCGTTTTTTTGGGCACATAACATTGCTGAACCTAGACGCCCTGTATGACATTTTTGTATCCGGGCATTGTGTGTTTGTGGTGATATATGTTTGAAACATACAGGGTTATTCAGAGAGAGGTGAAAAGCAGGAGAATGACTGGAGAATGGAAAATTCTAGGTCAAAATAGCCGATTTGGAAAGTGAGATGTAAGGGAGAATTTTTCTGGTTTGGCGATTTTGACCTAGAATTTTCCATTCTCCAGTCATTCTCCTGCTTTTCACCGCTCTCTGAATAACCCTGATAGTAAAAGCGTCTCAGTGTGAGCGCCAAAAGGGATCTCTGTCCCCAGGGGGGGAAAAAGTGTGGGACCAGCGTTCCCAAATGCTCCTGCTTGATTCGAGCCCTGGATTTCTGCTGCAAAAGCAAAAATAATTAACAGGGTTATTCAGAGAGAGGTGAAAACCAGGAGAATGACTGGAGAAGCGAAAATTCTAGGTCAAAATATCCAAACCAGAAAAATTCCCCCATTTATTTCACTTTTCCAAATCGGCTATTTGGTCTAGGTTGTTCTCTTCTCCTGCCAGTTCTCCTGCTTTTCACCTCTCTCTGAATAACCCTGGGTGTAAGGGGGGTTTTCATGCTGCAGCTCAATCTGTGTTTATGCAGTTCCGCCAGCGGCCGACAGGGGAGCCCGTGCACGCGCGGGCTCTGCGTGCGGGAGGGAGTGCGTGTTTGTGTCTCGGGGGCGCGCGCGTCGTGCGTCCCTTTGCCGTGAGGGAGGAATGGTGAGAAAGGGTGCGCGCGCACGGGAGCAGCGGCAGCGGCAGCAGCAGGAGGCGGAGGAGGAGGTGGTGCGGGGCGCCATGGCGACCAACATAGAGCAGATCTTCCGCTCCTTCGTGGTGAATAAATTCAAGGAGATCCAGGAGGAGCAGCTGAACAGGTGAGCGGGGCAGGCGGCGGGGCGCTGGAGGCCTCACTGCGAAGGGACGCGGGTCGGGGCGGCGCACGATGCGATGCGGCCTACATCGGGACTTTACTCCTAGCCCGCCCCCCTCCTCCCTTGCCTCACAGCAGGCCGCGAGAGGAGCCTTTCCGTGGGGACGGGGGAGGCTTTCCATCAGACCCCCCTCCGCGCAATCCCGGCCACCGTCTCCCGGGACCCCCCCCTCGGGGCCCTGCTGCAAGGCCTAATGGCGGGGATTAACCCTGCGCAGCATCGTGCGTCTCTTCCCCCGTCAGAGAAGGGGGGGGGGGGGGGGGGTCAGGGACCGGCAGCTCTGTGCGTGAGGCAACCCGATCCGACTCCCAGAGAGGAAGCATCCCGGCCCTGTGCTGCCTGCATCCGCCATGCAGACAGGCCCGGCTCCTCCATATGCAGCACGGCGTGAGGGGCAGAGCCAGGCCTGGCATCACCAATCCAGGGGGCAACATAGCCACCGGCTCCTCCATATGCAGCACGGCGTGAGGGGCAGAGCCAGGCCTGGCATCACCAATCCAGGGGGCCACATAGCCACCGGCTCCTCCATATGCAGCACGGCGTGAGGGGCAGAGCCAGGCCTGGCATCACTCATCCAGGGGGCCACATAGCCACCGGCTCCTCCATATGCAGCACGGCGTGAGGGGCAGAGCCAGGCCTGGCATCACTGATCCAGGGGGCCACATAGCCACCGGCTCCTCCATATGCAGCACGGCGTGAGGGGCAGAGCCAGGCCTGGCATCACTCAACCAGGGGGCAACATAGCCACCGGCTCCTCCATATGCAGCACGGCGTGAGGGGCAGAGCCAGGCCTGGCATCACTCATCCAGGGGGCCACATAGCCACCGGCTCCTGGATTACCCCCTGCAGCTAAACTGTGCACATAGCATGGCCTGGCTCCTGCTCTGCACCTCCTGGCTCCCTGTAATCTATATATAATATATACAGGGGTCAAAAAAAGAAGTGTGGGACCTCCCCAAGATCTCTGCGCCACAATCCTCATCTCGCACGTAAAAAAAAACTCAAATCTGATTCAATAATGTAAAAATAAATTAATCCTATATTTATTGTGATTTAACAGATAAACCTATGATTGATCACCTGAATAGAGGATTTTTTTGTGTGTGGGGAACCCGGGATCCTCTGCAAAAATAATGGAGGAACTGCGTTCCCACCCACGCGTTTCCCCTCTGTTTATTATAGCAGAGGTCATTTACACATCACAGAGCTCATGTGTTACGTTCCCTATATGCAGCACAGAACTCTGGGTAAAATATGCAAAGGACATCTGTAATTTCTTATTTTTTTGCATACTGGGTCTGTTTTCACACAAAATCCTCTAATCAATGCCGTGGCATCCTAGATGGCTTTTTTCTTTTTAGTACATACATCATTTGCATGTTTTACCCACCGTTCCTTGCTGCATATGGCGATTTGTAGCACAGGAGCTCTGTGAAGCAGTTCTTTGAATTGCTGTGATGTGCAAATGACTTCTGCAATAATAAAGTTTATTTGCAGTCTGGAGGCATTTAATCAAATTTTTTGCCTTCCACCACAACTTTAAGTGTGTGTGTATATATAATATATATTATTGCAGAAGCCACTTTCACATCACAGCAATTCAAAGAACTGCATCGAAGAGCTCCTGTGCTACACTCACCATATGCAGCAAGGAACTCTGAGTAGGACATGCAAATTTTATTTATAAATGATTTTACCAGGAAGGATACATTGAGATTTCTCTGGTTTTCAAGTACGTCCTGGGTTCAAAAACATTAAAATGTTACAGGAATACAAAGTAATAAAATGCAAGATATTAAAATCCGCCCCCAAATTATACAGATTAATATAAAATAAATATGTAGGAAATATAGTCACTGTTACATGTTTACAGGTGCATTCTGTATATAGTCACGGTGTTACATGTTTACAGGTGCATTCTGTATATAGTCACGGTGTTACATGTTTACAGGTGGATTCTGTATATAGTCACTGTGTTACATGTTTACGGGTGCATTCTGTATATAGTCACTGTGTTACATGTTTACGGGTGCATTCTGTATATAGTCACTGTTACATGTTTACGGGTGCATTCTGTATATAGTCACTGTTACATGTTTACGGGTGCATTCTGTATATAGTCACTGTTACATGTTTACGGGTGCATTCTGTATATAGTCACTGTGTTACATGTTTACGGGTGCATTCTGTATATAGTCACTGTTACATGTTTACGGGTGCATTCTGTTTATAGTCACTGTGTTACATGTTTACGGGTGCATTCTGTATTGAGGTTTGTTAATGGGGATCTCTTAAGGGACTTTAGACGGGGGGAAGATTTGATGGCGTCTGGGAGGTTATTCCATAATTGTGGTGCTCTGTGGGGAAAATGAGGATCGAGCCACTTTCTTTTTGTACTGTGGTATTTTAAGTAAGGTGCTGGTCCTGGATCGAAGGTTATAGGATGAGGGAACTGCTAGAGGAAGCAGACTATTCAGGTAGGGTGGCAGCTTCCCAGAAATGCTTTTAAACACCGGGTTGGAAAGGTGAAGGGTACGTCTAGATTCCAGCGACGGCCAGTTTAGCTCTTTTAACATGTCACAATGGTGGGTCATGTAGTTACATTGTAGCACAAAGTGGCAGAATGAGTTATACAATATGGTAAGTTTCTGAAGGTGTGTTTGAGGGGCAGCTGCATACATACATCTCCGTATTCAATAGCCGGCATAAGCATTTGTTGTACAATCTGCTTTCTTACCATGGGTTTCAGGCAGGATTTGTTTCTGTACAGGGCTCCTAGTTTGGGGTAAATTTGATAAATCCCTCCTAGGGGCTGAAACGTCAGATTTTATATGCCATTTCTATAAACTTTAGGTTTTATAGAAAAGTCCTCGAGTGTCTCCCTTCACCCATATATTTTTTTTTCTAAAATATATATATATAGATATATATTGTGCAGTATATAAGCATGTCTAGGTTTAACTTCTTCGCTGCTGAGCCTTTTCACCCTCCCCCCCCCCCGCTGAGCTCATTTTGACTGTTTTGCGCTCATCGTGTTTTAAATGTGATTTGAAGCCATGTTTTATTCACATTATACATCCTTTTCTTTTTTCAGCCGGTTCATAATTTATCATTATTATATGTATACGTCACGCACTGTCAGAATGCTATAACCAAAAAATGTTAATAAAATATGAATTTACGTTCAGATTTCAATTACCGTATTTTTCGCTCCATAAGACGCACTTTTCTCCCCCCAAAAAGTGGGGGGAAAAGTGGGTGCGTCTTATGGAGCGAATGCCCCATGATATGCCCCAGCTCACCTGCCGCCGCCGCGTTCGGCTCCCTCTGAGCGTGCGTCCGGCGGCAAGGAGCTTGGGCACTCGCCTGGGGGAGCCACGTGACCGCGATCTCGCGAGATCTCGGTCACGTGGCTCCCCCCGGTGAGTGCCCAAGCTTCCTGCCGCCGGACGCACGCTCAGAGGGAGCTGAACGCGGCGGCGGCAGGTGAGCTGGGGCATATCCATGAGCGAGCTGGGGGACAGTATCCATGAGCGAGCTGGGGGACAGTATATCCATGAGCGAGCTGGGGGACAGTATATCCATGAGCGAGCTGGGGGACAGTATATCCATGAGCGAGCTGGGGGACAGTATATCCATGAGCGAGCTGGGGGACAGTATATCCATGAGCGAGCTGGGGGACAGTATATCCATGAGCGAGCTGGGGGACAGTATATCCATGAGCGAGCTGGGGGACAGTATATCCATGAGCGAGCTGGGGGACAGTATATCCATGAGCGAGCTGGGGGACAGTATATCCATGAGCGAGCTGGGGGACAGTATATCCATGAGCGAGCTGGGGGACAGTATATCCATGAGCGAGCTGGGGGACAGTATATCCATGAGCGAGCTGGGGGACAGTATATCCATGAGCGAGCTGGGGGACAGTATATCCATGAGCGAGCTGGGGGACAGTATATCCATGAGCGAGCTGGGGGACAGTATATCCATGAGCGAGCTGGGGGACAGTATATCCATGAGCGAGCTGGGGGACAGTATATCCATGAGCGAGCTGGGGGACAGTAATATCCATGAGCGAGCTGGGGGACAGTATATCCATGAGCGAGCTGGGGGACAGTATATCCATGAGCGAGCTGGGGGACAGTATATCCATGAGCGAGCTGGGGGACAGTATAATCCATGAGCGAGCTGGGGGACAGTATATCCATGAGCGAGCTGGGGCAGTATATCCATGAGCGAGCTGGGGGACAGTATATCCATGAGCGAGCTGGGGGACAGTATATCCATGAGCGAGCTGGGGGACAGTATATCGATGAGAGGAGCTGGGGCAATATCCATTATTACACTATTTGATTTCAGAATATTTATTTTCCTCTTTTCCTCCTCTTAAAAACTAGGTGCGTCTTATGGTCAGGTGCGTCTTATGGAGCAAAAATGCAGTATTTACAGCTTGTAAAATTTATCAACCAAACCTTTGTGGTTATTTATACATACTATGGTGCACTCTTGGAAAAAAAAAAACAACAAAAACCTGTTACTGCATTTTTCTGAGAAAATATACAATTTTAACTAGGGATATACCGATACTAGTATCGGTGCCGATCCTGCCGTTTGCACGAGTACGTGGCACTCTTGCAAACGGCTCGATACACCCCCCTGATACCGGAAGCCAGCGCTGGGCCGGCTTGCCGGTATCCACGGGGCTGGGGAAGCTGGCCGCGTGCATGAAAAGCACGCGGCCAGCGTTCGCTTCCTGCGACAGCGATACTCACCCATCCTGAGGTCCGGTCGCGCTGCTGTGACGCGTTCACGTGGCCTCCGGACGCTTCTGTGATGCTGCCTCTCGGCTGGAGGCTGCGTCACAGAAGCGCCGGCGGCCACGTGATCGCGCCACAGCAGCGCGACCGGACCTCAGGATGGGTGAGTATCGCTGCCGCCGGAAGGGAACGCTGGCCGCGTGCTTTTCATGCACGCGGCCAGCTTCCTCAGCGTATAGGTGAGCGCTGGGGGGCAATGTCCACGTGAGCCGGGGGCATTTTTATGAGGTCTGTTCTTATTGGAAAGTGGTCACATGGCATAAAATAAAAGTATCGGAATCGGCGAGTACTTTTAAAAAGTATCGGTATTCGATCTTAAAAAAAGTGGTATCGGTGCATCCCTAATTTTAACTGAAACAACATTTTTAGCTTATATTTTGCGATATTTTGTTTTATTAATGACTATATAAAATACTGGCCGTGCTTGAGATGTGGGAAATTAGAATGCGAGTAACGGCAGGGGTATTGCTCATTTTATACGTGACAAATGGATAATGCCATTGCTTTGGAACAAAATAATATATATATATTTTTTTACATTTTACATGGTTATGTTTTGGTATCATTAGGCTGGACTCTGACCTGTCCAATGACACCTAACATGATTTTGTGGGATGTAAAGCACAGGAAGGGCCCTCACTCTCAGCTCTGCGATGGCTTGTGTTTTTAGATGTACCAATATGTAAGAACACTTTGCGCCATTACCTCCACATTTGGTCCCGGCGTGGGAAAGGAGAAGGTGCGTTTAGAACAGTGGCATTGTTTGCTTTTTAGAAATGCGAAAAATTTAATTTTGCAAATTTATTTTTCTATTTTTACACATTACATGATCATATTTGGTACAGTTGGAAAGGCCAGACTCTGACTTTACCCATGTCTCCTCAGTTGACCTTGTGTGGTGTAAAAAAACAGACACCGGGTTCCAAAGGGCCCCCTCGCAACAGTGCGTCAGTTTAGGTTCTCAATAGCATAATGTGTTTCTTCCGAATTTTTTTTATCACCTCCACACTTGCTAATTTCGTGGACAATGAGGTGAATTAGTGCAGCTTCCTTGTTCACATTATAATTGAACAATAGTGCTGCGTTAGAAATAAATGTTTTTTTTTCCTTTTTTATAAAACCTGTTCATGCTTGGTATCACTGGAAAGGCCATGCTCTGACCTTTCCAGTGATATTTTGCATGCCCCGATTCCTGTTACGGTTCAGGAGATTCAGGGTTCCAAAGAACCCCCTGTATCTCCACCATAGGGATTTTCCTGCTCTGGGGAGGTCCTTTTCTGATGTCATCGCGCCCATGGGCAATGATGTCAATGGGCAGGTGAGGCCCCAGGTGGCCAAGCTGCGACGGTGCGCTGAGCGCATCCTCCTCCACCCTAGTGGGAAAACTGCGCTCAGTGCGTCGTCTGCAACCAAGCTGTCAACATTAGGATTATAGTGCCCACAGTTTCCGCATCACTGTACAATAACCAATGGGGAGGGAGACCTAATTCCAAAACAAACATAGGAGTCAGAAACAAGAAGTGTGGGGGCTCTGCTCAATCTACAGCATGGATCTCAGGCCAGGGCCACACGAGTGTGGAAGGAACAACCGTGTGGCCACCTTGCTGTGCGCACGTTAGTGCGTTCAGCCCTACCAAGTGCAAGCCTCCTATGGAGGCTCGCACTTTAACCCATCTGCCATCTGATGTGGCGTCTCGACGGGAAGAAAAATAGCATGTCCTTTGTAGCGTGTGATACTAGTACTCCGTGTTACATTATGTGGCCCTCCCAGTCGAGCCGTTATAATGCTACAAGTGACACTGGGAGGGGGTCACTTCGGGTACTATTATTACACTCCTGGCCCTGTCCTCAGTCCTTCTCAGATGTTCACTGCCTACAATTCCCAGAGTTCTTTAACCCCCTTCACTACAGAGATCGAGATATCTTGGGCTTCAAAGGCACCTTCTGGTGCCCCAATATCGAGATATTTCGATCTGCTGGTCTGCAGCCCAAAAGCAAATTAAATTTGTTTGCTTTTGGGCTGGGGAAGGTGCCCCCAAAGTTTTAGCCCTGTGGGCATAATGCCTAAACAGTTAAAACTAGTGGTGCACCGAAATCAAAATTTCGGGCTGAAAATGTAGGTAGAGATCGGCCGACAATCGGTCATCCGAACCTGGGCCTGGAGGCACGGTTAAGCCTCTAGGGCCCAGGTTCGGATGACCGATATCTATTAAAAGTAGTTAATTTCTAGCCCAAGCTACTCCTTCCTCATGGTGGTGTGTTCAGAGCTCAGCAAGGCGGCACAGAGGAAATAACAGGCAAGACCAGGCATCGGCAGGCCCTGAGCTGCTCCTCTCATCACCGTCGGGATATGAGCGCCTAAGGCCCGGGAGGATAGCGCAGTCCCCCCCTCCCCGGACATGGGCCCTGTAACCCAGGAGCCCCGCTGGAGCATGGAATCTGCTGTGTGCCACCCTGCTGGGGTCTGGAAACACCGCCATGAGGAAGGAGCAGCTTGGGTATAAAAAAAAAAAAAAAAAAAAAATCCGGGGTCCGGCCGGCTTCCGTGCTCAGGCAGGCCCTCCATGCCTAGTTTCGGATGACTGATTTTCGGCTTTTTTTTCCCCCGGCCGTTTCTCCCTTTCAGCCGAAGGCACCATTCTCGGCAGATCTTTTCGGTGGCTGACATCTCGGTGCATTCCTAGTTAAAACTCTAAAATCGGCTGCTGAATGCTGTGAAATATCAGGCTTTCAGCAGCCGATGCAGTGGGAAAAAAATACCAGACCTGCTCAAACCTCTAACTCAATTTGGCAGTAGATGAAGTCACCTACTGGCCAAATAGGTTATTTACCGTAATGGCTATTTATTACTGTAAAATTAATTAAAAATTATTTTACAAAATCATTGCGCGGAGGGAGTTCCATAGAAAGGGGGAAGCTCCGGAGAAGTCCTGAAGGCGAGAGTTGGGGGTGCGGTTTCAAGGAGATAACGTCAGATCATTGGCCGAGCGAAGTGGCTGGGATGGGATATGATATACCTGCTAATAAGGGAGGGGCGCGGTTCTGGAGAGTTTTGGGTGAGGACCAGTATTTTGAAATGGATTCTAACGAAAACAGGAAGCCAGTGTAGAGATTGACAGAGGGGTGAGTTGCGAGAGGTGAGGGAGATGAGTCTGGCACAGGCGTTCATAACACACTGCAGAGGGAGAATCTGGGATCTCTTAAGGCCAGAGAGGAGGAGGTTACAGCAGTCAAGGAGCGAGACATCCAGTGGGTAAAACTAGGGATGCATCGATACTAGTATCGATACCAGGTCCTGCACGAGTACTTGGTACTCGTGCAGATTAGGGCTGAAGCAACTAATCGACAACTAATCAATGATTAAATTAGTTGTCAACTGTTTCCAATATCGATTAATCTGTCGATTTTTAATCGTTCTGTTTACAGCACACACTGTTTAGAGTCAGACTGAGTTAAACGTAAATAACCTTAGCTTCAGAGCTGCTTGGAGAAGACGCGCCGCTGCTTTACTAGGTATGAGTTAGTTCTAGGGTTAGGTCAGACACAACCAGTTTGTTTTTATTTCGTTTACAACAGTAGCAGATCTATAACACAAACAATAGGATACTGTCACTGGGTGAAGGAGCTGTATGTCTGTTTTATCCTCACTTGAAGCTGGAGTCCTATGCCACCCTCCCTGCCACACCCTCTTTGGTCAGGAACTGCCATTCCCTCCCTCCCTTTGGTCTGGTCCCTTTCCCCAAACTCACTCCCACACTCAGAGCCGGTATATTGTCCATACCCATTCACTCTCACACTCGGGTCAAGTGACTTGAGCAACGTCACTCACTTCCAGACCCTCCTCCTACTCAGTTTGTTCACAAAATTATTTAAAAGGGACACTCTACGCACCCTGACCACTTTAGCTTCTTAACCCCAATTTCATGCTGACATCATCATCATCTCTATCCTTGCTTGTAGCCACTTTCATTTGAGAAAGCAAACCTGGGCTTAAGCTGCGCATGCAGCATCAACCCATCCCCCTCTGACCAAGCGCTCGCATACCTTGTGTGTGGAAAGTTATGCAAGATACGCAATTTGCATATATACGTACGAAAGTTACGTTCACTATGCAAATTGCTTATTATTTTTTTTACTTAAAATTCCTTTTAAGTGGGGCTGAAACAACTAATCGATGATTTAAATAGCTGTCAACTATTTTAATCGGTGTTGATTAATCGTCCTGTGTGACTCTAAACCGTGTGTGCTGTAGACTGCGTTAAATGTAAATAACCTCAGCTTCGGAGCTGATTGGAGAAGACATGCCGCTGCCTTACTAGGTATGATTTAGTTCTAGGGTTATGCCAGACATATCGTTTATCTTTATTCCGTTTACAACAGTAGAACTATAACACAAACCATAGGATTCTGGCACTGGGTGAAGGAGCTGTATGCCTGTGTTTTATCCTTACTTGAAACTGGAGTCCTGTGCCGCCACCCCACCCTCCCTGCCACACCCTCTTTGGTCGGGAACTGCCATTCCCTCCCTTCTGTCTGGTCCCTTTCCCCAAACTCACTCCCACACTCAGAACCGGTCTTTTGTCCATTCCCACTCCCTCTCACACTCAGGTCAAGTCACTCGAGCAAAGTCACTCCCTTCCACCTCCAGTCCCTCCTCCCACTCAGTTTGTTCATGAAATTATTTAAAAGGGACACTCTACGCACCCTGACCACTTTAGCTTATTAACCCCGATTTCATATTGATGACATCATCTGACCAAGTGCTTGTAGCTCTGTTTATTTGAGAAAGCAAACATGGGCTTAAGCTGCGCATGCGGCATCAACCCGTCCCTCCGACCAAGCACTTGTACACCTTGTGTGAAAAGTATGCAAAGATACGCAATTTGCGTATGTACGTACGAAAGTTACATACACTACGCAAATTGCTTATGAAAAAAGGGGAGGGGTTGTGGTTATTTAAGTAAATTTTTTTTTTTCTATCATCCGATGAATCGATTTTAATTGAAATAATAATCGGCCAACGCATCGCTTTTATGAGAATAATCGTTAGTTGCAGCCCTAGTGCAGATGCCCTTGATACATCAACCGATACCGGAAGCCAGCGCTGGCTTTCCGGCCAGTGTCTGAGGGGCTGGCAGGGTGCTCTAACGGCACTCTGCCAGTCCCCATCCGGGTGGATTTGTTTCTTCGAGCGGCCGTCGGCAAGGGTTGCAGCCCGGTCGCTCGCTTCACTGGGGGCACAGCCAGCCGCGAGATCGCGGCCGGCGGTTCCCCAGTGAAGTGAGCAACTGGGCTGCAACCCTTGCCGACGGCAGCTCGAAGAAACAAATCCACCCGGATGGGGCATATACACAGGTCTGTGGGTATGTACATGTATGTATGTGGTGATATGTATATATACACACACATTCCCACAGACATTCATAGTACATGTACATACCCCCACAGACCTGTATATACTATATATATATCTCCCCAAAGAGAAACACACACACACTTATCCCCACAAAAACACGTTTGTGTGTGTGTGTGTATACACACGTCTGTGGGGGTTGTGTGTGTGTATACACACGTCTGTGGGGGTATGTGTTTGTGTGTGTATATATATATATATATATTACACCCCCCCCCCCACAGAGATACATGCTCCCACAGACCTTTATATACACTGTAATATATATCACATCTATCACAATTACCGTGTATACACAGGTCTGTGGGAGTATGTATGTGTATACATACATGTACATACCCCCACAGACCTGTGTATATGCACACACCCCCAAAGAGAGATATATATATATATATATATATATATATTATTATCTCTATCCCCAAAGACATATATATACTGTATACACACACACATCCCCATAGATATATCTATATCCCAGTTCTTGTTGGAAAGTGGTCACATGACTTTGAGTAAAAGTACCAGTACTCGGTATCGCTGAGTACTTGAAAAAGTATCGGCACTTATACTCGGCCCTAAAAAAAGGTGGTATCGGTGCTAAAAAAGTGGTATCGGTGCAGCCCTAGGTAAAACTGGTTTAACCCATGACAGAGCCACTTTAAATATTTTGAAGCTAGATTAATGTGTAGGGCACTGCGTTCTGAAAGGGGTCAGGGTGTAGTGTGTGTGAAAATATATATTTATACTCCCTCACAAACACCTATTGTTAGGATGCATGGTGGTCTTAAAAAAAATATATATATTTTTTTTTTTAACTTTTCCACCGTGGATATTGTAAAAGGGAGAGAGGTCTCCTTATGTTGCCATTAGGTGGTGAGCAGGCCCCGGTACACTTCTGCCCTTTTAGAAGCTCCTCTTGCTTATACCTACTTCTGTATTGTGAAACTCCATGAAAAGTGTTGGCCAGTGTATATTGTGTGAATTCTAAGGCACCGCTGTAAAGTATCTGGGGCACCTGTCACGTTCTCTCAGGACTGATGACACACATTCAGACTTCCTGTTTGCTAGCACAGACCGGTTATATGTCTGTCATTGGAATGTGTTGCCTGGTGGTCACTTTAAGCTCCTACACGTTTCGATTATGTAAAGCCAGGGATAACCCCCCCCCCCCATGTCAACGTCCTATAATTCCCAGAAAACTTTTACATACAATAGATGGCCAGAGGATTGTGGGAGTGGAGATTCCTTTTCTCAACAGATCTAAATGATAAATCTGGGCTTAATAAAGCCAGGCATTGAGTAGCACCAACTCCTGATTCCTCTATCGGAAACCTTTGCTGGCCCCATCACTGATCTTCAAGCCGTGGCATTGACCAGACACATGTCTTTGATTTTTGTGTACCTGGCAACAATGCAGGCCCAAATCAAAGTAACCATTCTTGGTGGGTCTAGGCTCGACAGATCCAGGGGCCACTAGCCATTTAATTTCTGCTTCTAACTCCTTGATATTATTTCCTCCTTAAATTCTATAAACATTTAGACTAGGGTCAGACGAGTGCATTCTGTGCGGACTGTGGTCCGTGCACAACGGACGTACTTTCTGACGACCAGGTAGTGGCCACACAGTCCGTTTTCGGGACTGATGTTTTTTTTTTTGACTCAAGTAGAAGGGAAAATAAATTAATATGAAAAACATTTTGTCCGTCAAAAATGCTGGACGCTAAAAATGCAGTCTATGTTCCATCACTCACACACAAAGCTATGCGGACGCAGCGCACTCTGCGCGTCCGTTCTAGCGGATTTATGTTCTTGCCTAACCTGCGTCCGTGCAGTGCCTTGCGGACGTACTTTGTGTGTTGGTCTCCATTGGTCATAATTCTATGCTATAATGGACGTACAAATGTGCGGCAATACGGACGTGATCAGTGCGCTCGTCTGACCCGAGCCTAAGTCTCTAAAAACTTGTAGGTTGTGCTCACTTTAGCTATGTGTTCGTTGTGGTGTCTGATGCTGTGCCAGACGTTGCCTATTAGACTTACATCATTTATTTAAATACATTATTTATTTACATGATACATTACTAACTTGGTAGAATAGTGTTTATTTTATATATTTCAATGTTGCTATCCAAACTGAACACCAGTCTTATTTTCAGTATGGGGGGGGGGGGACCACGTGGAGCACCCTGGTGTCAGTGTTAAATTGTTTGTGTATAGACTGTGTGCAGAATATATAATCTGTGTGTGTGTGTGTATGTATGTATTATATATTATATATATATCTCTATATATATATATATATATATATATATATCTCTCTCTATATATATATATATCTTATATATATATATATATCTCTCTATATATATATATATATCTCTCATATATATATATATATCTCTCTATTATATATATATATCTCTCTATATATATATTATATCTCTATATATAATATATATATCTCTATATATATATATATCTCCCTCTATATATCTATATATCTCCCTCTATATATCTATATATCTCCCTCTATATATATATATATCTCCCTCTATATATCTATATATCTCCCTCTATATATCTATATATCTCTCTATATATATATATATATATCTCTCTATATATATATATATATCTCTCTATATATATATATATATATCTCTATATATATATATATATATATATCTCTATATATATATATATAATATATATATATATACTCTATATATATATATATCTCTATATATTATATATCTCTATATATATATATATATCTCTATATATATATATTATCTCTCTATATATATATATATATATCTCTCTATATATATATATATATATCTCTATATATATATATATATCTATATATATATATATATATATATATATATCTCTATATATCAGGGCTTGACAAATTCATGGACCTGGTAGCCACTGGCTCCTAGAATTTTATGCCTGGTTCCTAGAATTTCCATTTTATTTTACACCAATCTAAAAGCAGTCTTTGCATAGCATCTAGAAACATCTACTGTAGATACTCGAGTATACCGCTAGATTTTGGTGACAAAAATTTACCTTTAAAATTGGAGGGCTCGTGTTCTATTCGAGACATCTGCATTGCGTGTTTTAAAAAAAAAAACTTGCCTTGCTATGGATCCAAAGTCTCCCGGAAGTTCCGGTAGTCTCGCTGAAGTGAATGCGGGCTCCCTGATGCTTGCAAACACTTCAGGAACTGCCGAATTCGGGAGAGGTGGGATCCATCATGGCCAGAGGGCACGCTCGGTTTAAGCCAGTCAGTCACCTCGCTCGCCTCCACCGGACATCTAATCGCTATTAAAGAAGACGGGTGGCCGGCGGCTTCATACTTAATAACAACTGCAATCATTCTAGAGCAGAGCACCCTGGCCTGAGGGGGAGCCAGACTGTGTTGAGAGAAACTGGAAGTATATTGTTTACCAGTACAGTATAATTTTGCTCCTCGCTTTATATTCAAGTCTTGAGTATTCTCTCATTTCCATAATAAATCTCCATCGCGTTATATTCGGGTCTCGCTATACTCGAGTATCTATGGTAGTTGGCTTCAATATTTTTTTCATGTCTCCTACCTTTTTTTTTTTTTTTTTTTTTTGAGAAAGTATTTTACCAGTAAGGATACATTGAGATTTCTCTCGTTTTCAAGTACGTCCTGGGTGGCGAGTATGTACCGTTAGGTGTCTTGCCCAAGGACACTTTAGCTAATGTCAGGCGAACGCAGTCTGAACGCACTCTGCATGCGTGCATAACGGACAGACGTACTGACGGAAGATACTGTAGACACCACGCGGTCCGTTTTTTATTTTTGTTTTTTTGTTGGATGTAGAAAAAAAAAAGGAAATGTGGGAAACAAAATTAATTAAAATTAAAAGACCGGTACAGTCAGCCAGACCAAAATAACTTGTGAGCGTCATCGTGATGGATGTCGCAAATGTGCTGCGTCTGACGTCGCCTCTTCACGCACACAGGCCGTGACACGGCGCACTCTGGGCGTCCGTCGTAGTGCTTTTTACGTTGAGGCCTCAATGGTGTCTGTTGCCACCTGCTTCGGTGCGCACGTAGTTCGTGTGTTAGTCTCTATTGATCACAAATCAATGCTACAACGGATGTTAACCCCTTAAGGACGGGAGTAATTTTACAACTTCGGCGCTGTTTCGGAAGTAGAAGTTTGCTGAGCTCATTTTGACCGTTTTTAAGTCACGTATTATTATACCACCCAGACAAATTATATATCGTTCTTTCCGGCAGACTCGGCAGATTAATAATATATCCTTATTATATGTATAACAAAATATGTAAAAAAAAAATGTGAATTTTCAATAAAATTTCAATCTTCCACAGTGTGTAAAGTGTTTTTTTTTTTTAAATTTTATTATCTGAGCCTTTGCGGTCATATGTTATGTACCCCATAACATATGACCGCAAAGGCTCAGATAATAAAATTTTAAATTGTTAAAAAAATTAGAACAGGGAACCCATTTTTTTTTGGGGAGAAATTGCGTGATTTTAGCTAACCCCCCCCCCAAAACAAATCATTAGTGAAACATCATTGTTCACATTATAATTGAAATGTGAAAAATAGGTCTGCATTAAAAAAAAAGTGTTTATTATTGAATTATTTTTAAATTTCTTAAACTTTTATTTTACTTTTAACATGGTCATGTTTGATATCATTGGAAAGGCCATGCTCTGGCCTTTCCAGCAATATCATACATGACCCCCTAGCTGCCACCGATCAGGAGATAGGGGGGTTCTTTGAACCCCTTTATCTCCTCTATGGGATTTCCATAGGAAATCCCTTTGCAGCTAGGGGGTTCCCCAGTTAACTGACATCATGGCGCGATGAGTCAGTTGACGCGGGGGGGGGACCCAGAGGTGGGGGCTGCCATCCAAGATGGCGGCCCCCACCGGAAATAGGCTGAGATTAGTGCCCGGTCGCGACCTGGCACCTAAGGGGTTAACCCCCCATACATCGCTGGAAAGGTCAGGCTGTGACCGTTCCAGCGATGCTGGCCACAGCCTTCTAGCCCCCGGCGATGGGGAGATAGAGGGATCCGAAGGATCCCTCTCCTCCAGGCGCTTCCCCATGCTCCGGCGGGGGGGGGGGGGGACGCCTGAAACTGACGTCAGTGCGCCGGAGGAGTAAACCCTGCCGATCTGACTCCGTGGGACTCAGATCAGCGAGGGAGCCGCCGGAGGAGGTGAGTATCTGCCGGTGGGGCTGCAAACGCAGAGGACGTACAATTACGTCCTGCGGCGTCAAAGCCCGCCTAATGCAGGACGTATTTGTACATCCTGCGGCGTTAAGGGGTTAAACTGTGCGGCGGCACGGACGTGATGACTGCTTTCGTCTGACACCAGCCTTACTGTAGAGGTGCTCTTGCCGGGATCGATCCTGTGTCTCCACAGTCATAGAGCAGTGATTAGGGATGCATCGATACCACTTTTTTAAGACCGAGTACCGATACTTTTTAAAAGTACTCACCGATACCGAGACTTTTCTTTAATGTCATGTGACGCTTTCCAATAAGAGCAGACCACATAAAAATGCCCCCAGCTCACATGTATATATTCCCCCCCGATTTTATTTATTTATTTATTATGCCCCCACAGCTCATGGATTCCTCCCCCCCCTGCGACGATACTTACCTTCCTGAGCGACACCGGGAATGTCTCCGCGCGTGCGCTCGTTGGAAGGACCCCAGCCGCGACCACGTGGGACCATGTGATCGCGGCTGGGGTCCTTCCAACGAGCGCGCGCGTGTAAACTTTCTCGGCGTCGCCCAGGAAGGTTTAGTATCATCGCGGAGAGCAGCCTCAGGGCCTGTCCGAATGCTCTATCAGCATTCGGACAGGCCCTGCAGCTGCTCACTGTGTTCATACTTACCTTCCTGAGCGACGCTGGGAAAGTTTCCGCGCGCGCTCGTTGGAAGGACCCCAGCCGCGATCACATGGTCCCACGTGGTCGCAGCTGGGGTCCTTCCAACGAGCGCACGCGCGGAGACATTCCCGGCGTCGCTCAGGATGGTAAGTATCGTGGAGAGCAGCTCCAGGGGCGGCTGTCCGAATGCCGATAGAGCATTCGGACAGCCGCCGCAGCTCCTCGGATGCCGGCAAGCCGGCTCAATGCCGGCTTCCGGTATCGGGAAAAATATTGGGGGTACTACACGAGTACCAAGTATCGGCCCCGATACCGATACTAGTATCGGTATCGGTGCAACCCTAGCAGTGATGTTACCTTTACTCCATCCAGCCGGTAATTTAATGTAAATATATCCAGCCCTGGTGTATATATTTATATATGAAGTCTGTTTGTGGGTGTCTGGCCATACATTTCAATACGTTCATAAATTGGACAGGCTTTCAGCAAAAAAATTTATTTATTGGAAAGCATCAGATGACATTAAATGTATCGGTGAGTACCTGGCAAATAGTATATTGGTACTCAGTCTTAAATGTTTATTTTTTTTTTAAATGGTATTGTGTATCTTTAGTTGTTGACAAAGCTTTGTTAGTCTGAAGCAAAAACTGGCTCCTAACTTTTGTTGCTGGCTCCTAGATTCAAAGCAAATTTGTGATATAATATATATATATATATGTCGGCCGTGTTAGTCCAGATGCCAAAATCACGAGTATAGCAGTCTAAAGCTTCTGTCCTTTCACATTCCCTTTGAAGTGGACATGATTGCATCTTGCCTGAGACAATTAAGGTTTCCCTTTTTTTTTTATTCCCCCTCTGACCATGCCATTTGGCAATGTACTACATCTAACACCCCCAACTGTGAGCCGTATGACTGTCCCTATGTTTTATTCTATTATTCTGATCAGTTAGCTTCTATACCTGACGAAGGGAGGAATCCTCTCGAAAGCTTGTACTTTAAATGTAACGTTAGTCCAATAAAAAAGATATCACTACAGACTGCTATACTCGTGATTATATATATATATATATATATATATATATATATATATATATATATATATATATATATATATATATATATATATATACACACCAAAATTAGTATTGGTGCTGATAGTGGATGTTTATACCAGTGATGCTCTGAAATGGAAATTCTGACCTGTAACAGAAAATTCAAGAATTTGGCCAAGAAACCAAAAATGCCCCCCCCCCCAATTTATTTGAAAGTAGTGGTTTTGTTTTGTATAATCCTAGCGCCCCAGCTTATTACATAATATAATAATGGGGTCCTGCATGAGAGGCTGGGCAACACTGCTACCTTGCTATGAGTGACCTTCATTGTAAATTAGACTCTAGTAATGTAACCGATAGGGCTGTGCAATTAATCGCAATCGAATCGCGATTTCTGACCCTGCAATTTCTAAATCGCATAAGGCTGCAATTTTTGGCTCCCTGTTAACTTCCAGCGGCATGGTGCTTGGGCGCTCGCAGGGGGAACCACGTGACGAGCTGCGTTATCGCGGCTCGTCACATGGTTCCCCCAAGCGAGCGCTCAAGCTCCATGCCGCCGGAAGTTAACAGGGAGCCGAACACGTGGCGCACAGAGGTGAGCTGGGGCAGTATTTCCATGTGCTGGGGCAGTATTTCCTATATCCATGTGCTGAATACTGAATTCATTTAGAATGTATGTAGCATGTTTGAAAAAGCAAAAACAATTGGCTAAATCGCAAATAAAATCTCAATATGATTATTTTGTCAATATTGCACAGCCCTAGTAACCGAGCAGCAGGATTACAAGACATATATACATTTTTCAATATATAGAATATAATGAAATCAATGCCTGGCATATAATCAATATTCCATGAAGTGATTACTTGATACAGATGGGTTAATGATGTTTATTATTGAATTGGCAGGTCTTTACACACTGTATAGCCAGGTTTGCAGATATGTGAAGCACAGGTGATATGACTTGCTGCTCAGTGATTGCAGGATTCAGTCTGCATTTCTCCAAGGTGATCTGCGAAATCTGGCCTGGTTGAGGGTCCCGAGGACAGATGTGGGAAACACTGCTGTATAGTAATGGGTTAGTTAGGTATGTATAGCAATGTGAGAATAAGCTCTGTAGTAAGGGGGGGGGGGATAAGTGAAGGACTCTGTATAATAATGGCATAAATATGCTTTGTTATAGGAATGGGTTAAGACACTCAGACAGAAACAAATGAGTTTCCACAAATTCAGACCATATTATTGCTGTAGATTTGGAGTCTATTGATCTTTTTTTCCCTGCTTGTCCCTTCCAGTTGTACAGCGCTACGGAACTTGTTACCGCTTTATAAGAACTTGTAACTAATTTTTTTTTTTTTTTTTTTTGGAGAAGGGATTTTACCAGGAAGGATACATTGAGATTTCTCTCGTTTTCAAGTATGTCCTGGGTGGCGAGTATGTACCGTTAGGTGTCTTGACCAAGGACACTTACTGCAGAGGTGCTCATCGGGGTCGAACCCATGACTCCACAGGCTCTCTCCATGCAGAGCAGTGACGTTACCTCTACTCCACCCAGCCGGTGCTTTTCCCCCTTGTCTCTCTGTTGCAGCTGGAGGTGAAGTGGTTAATGTTTCTTGCATTCAGCCCCTCCATCACCTCAGCAGTGCAGTGAATGCTCCTTATCTTTTCCCTGTATTGTCTCTGGAGATGTAATCTCTCCAATGACCTAAGAAAACCCAGCAGTAGTTTACCTTCCTCCCATCCAGAGGCAGCGCTGGGGCTTGGGTACTGTCACAGCGCCACCTGGAGGCTCCAGAGATAAATGCATGCTGTATTTTCAGTGCATCCCTGGTTTGTACTCATACAAATGCCCCTGACATTCATACCGATATGGAAGCTTGTACTTGCCAGGCTTACTGGGCTGGCTGGCTGTGTGGGCTGCGGTTGCTATTCTCAGAATTGTAAGATAACTTCCTGCAGATCTGTGAAGTTTGCCAAGTAAAACGTAGCTTTTATTATAGCAAGGATAAAAAAAAAATATATAAAGATACTAAATTTGAAAAACATAAAAGGTGGAATAAGGGAAATGTGGCAAGCCCTGAGGCCAGCAGGACAAGACTTGCAAATCCCTCGCAATCAATGTTTATAGCATCTTCAATATAAGGAAAGTGGATTAAGGCCCCGTTCACACCTAGACGTTTTAAAGCGCGTTCCTGTGCACTTTAAAACGCATGAACGGGGAAATCCCATGCTTTCGTATGGGCCCCGTTCACACTTAGGCTGGGGTCAGACGAGCGCAGTGTTCACGTCCGTGTTACCGCACATAAGTACGTCCGTGATAGCATACAATTGTGTTAAATGGAGCCCCAAACACGAAGTACGTCCGCACAGAAGTGCAGAGGCTGACGGACGCCGCAAACGGCCGCAGGTTAGACAACGTAATACTGCTAGAACGGACGTGCGGAGTGCGCCATGTCCGCAACGTCCGCATAGCTTTCTGTGTGAGTGATGGAACGTGGTCAGACGGACTGCATTTATACGTCCAGCATTTTTGACGGACAGAATGTTTTTTCATTGTAATTTATTTTCCCTGCTACATCAGTCAAAAAATACGTCAGTGAAAAAAACGGACTGTGTGGCCACTACCTTGTCGTCAGTCAGAAAGTACGTCCGTACTGCACGGACGCACAGTCCGTACAAAATGCGCTCATCTGACCCTAGCCTAAGACGTTTTAAAGCGTGTTCCTGTGCACTTTAAAACGCATGAACGGGGAAATCCCATGCTTTCGTATGGGAGCCGTTCACACCTAAGCGTTTTAAAGCACGCAGGAACGCGCTTTAACCCGTCCGCACAAAGAAGTACGGGAGCTTCTTTGGTGCGTATAGCAGCGCGTTCTCGGCCATAGACATAGCCGCAAACGTGCTGCAATGCACATTCGCGTGTTTTTTTGAACGCGCGGTAAAAAAAACGCGCGTATTGCGCACGTTTGAAAAACATCTAGGTGTGAACCCAGCCTAACTGTCTAAGAGAATCAGGCCTTCAAGGGTCTGGGTGAATAGGAAAGATCAGAAATCCCGCTAAGAGTCTGCTGGAGATAAGTATACAAAAGAACCTCACGATAGACAAAGTAACGAGAGGTGAACTCTAAGTTCCTTCCTCTGTCGGGAGTTCAGGCGCTGTGCAGGAATATGGCGCCGCCTATCCTGCACGTTGCTTTGGGGTGAATCCCCAATGTGTGCTTAACAGAGTAGCGTAAAAGCCTGACAATCAGTGCTAAAGAGAAGTACAATCTGCCATAATATAGAAATCTCAAAGGAGTGATTTGTGGCTGGTGGTCATAGTGGATACACACCATCACTCTGTATCAACGCGTTTCGCCATCTAGATACAGGGCTAAGAGATGGCTTCATCAGGATAAGGACATCCTTTGTGATGGAGGTTTCAAAGGGTATAAGTTTGCTGATTGGTCTTGTGCTAGCGCTCCTTGTAAGATGTCTCAGCTCCGCTCTGGTCCCGGAAGTTCTATCTCGCGCATGCCGGCAGTTTCTCGCTAGTACACGGCCAACTGATGAACTTGTAAGATATCCTCCTGCAGATCTGTAAATTCTGAGATCTCTGACCCCAGTGCACAGTGTAGGTGTGTGTTATATGGAGTTGCTATACAGGGTGTGTGATATGTGAGTGGTGGTATTGCAGTGGATTCTGTTCTACACAACCGTAGCAATAAAATGCATTACCGTGCGTTTTATTGCTATGGAGCTCTGTGACACACTCATGCACAGCGCACACAATTTAAATGCCGGCATCAACAAATATATAACGGGACGTCTACACAGTCTTAACAGCTACCATGGCATGGATTTTGGTTTATAGGGTGTGGGAAGCTGGTGGCCTGTTCAGGTAACAGGCAATTTAATAATAAATCTGGTTCTGTCTGCTATATTTTATCATTGGCCCACTTCAGAATAAATCTGGGCTATGCCTGTTATCTATTAATATATGGCCTGTCATCTGATTTGTATAGGCTTCCAACGTCCCACGTGGGTCACTTTGTACCCCAAAACCCATGCCACGGTGGCTGTCAGGCCTGTGCAATGGGTGAAGGGTGTTTCTGGCCATACCTTGGAATATGGTCATAAACTGGGCAAGCTTTCGGCCAAATCTTGATTTTGTTTATTGGAAGACTGTCACATGATAAAAGTATTGGTGAGTACCTGGGGAGGGGATTATTGGTGCATCCTTAGTTTAAAAAAAAAAGTAAAATAAATAAATACGGGGGAGGCGTTCTGTAAGTTTTCAATATCTTCACCAAAAGTGACAGCAATCACACCAGGCAATGGTTCATAAGAATCAACATGATATGTAATTGTTCAATGAAAATGGTTATTCCTCATTTGCAGCTCTGTCAAACGTGCGTTGTACAGGGGAGACTTTCAGCACAGCAGCTGTAGCGCACGCACGAATTGTGTGCGCTACAGTTTGTGGTTGGCGATTCGTCACAGCGCTGCGATGGACGCCAAGAGGCACGTCAGTACGGGTGCACATAGTGCGCTTGTCTGACATGGCTCTTAAGGGACATTCTAATGACCCTTTGAACTGTATGTAAATTTAGTGTTGTTAAACCAGCACTTTCCTAATTTGTCACTAATGCATACTTCTTAGTGAGTTGTTTCAGTATGTACATCTATATCATGTAAACACAGGCTGCGTACCTGCCAACAAGTCCCTCTTACTCACAGGTAATTCAGTGTCGGAGTGACAGCTGTAACAAAATCTAAATGTGCTAATACTGACTTGCAGGTCCCCTTTCAGGTGCTTTTTCTCCCATTGTTCTGAAGTGCTAGTCTGCTCATCCCTCCAAGGCACCTGGCTTCCCACCAGGTTTTTATTGTGCGACTCCCTGGGACTCCCCACTATGTGCTAGTCTTAAAGATGGTTGAACACTTGCCAGACAGATATATTTATTCTCTATTAAAGCGACACTACCACTTACATAAACTGTAACTAGATTACTTTTGCGTTACAAACAAAACCACCTTTATAAAACACATTCTGCTCTTTTTTTGGTTTTTTTGTTTGAAGTAATTGCATGTAAAAAGGAAAATTTAGGTATTTAATCTCCCGTTTCCTTTTTGTGGATTTTGTCCCATGATGCAACATTTACCAAAATCTAATGGTGAATTTTACTTTATGTAATTTCTTATACGATATTTAACAATTAATGAGATGGAGGGAATGTTTAGATAAAGTGACGGGATGCTAATCCTGATATGACAGGGAGGTTAAAAGGCTTCTAATCTACCACCTGGTGATGTCCTTTAAATACATCCCACACAATACAATGATGTGAGTCGGTGGCTGACCCATTCACTCCATTCTATGGCCAAAGTCACACAATGAGGAGCAAGTGATAGAAAGATACTGGGGGGGGGAGGAGTAGTTTACAACACAATCACACAATGGATGCACCCAGTGACCCATATAGAGGAAAATATCACACAATGGATGTGCCTAGTGACACCTATAGAGGAAAATATTACACAATGGATGCACCCAGTGACCCATATAGAGGAAAATATCACACAATGGATGTGCCTAGTGACACCTATAGAGGAAAATATTACACAATGGATGCACCCAGTGACCCATATAGAGGAAAATATCACACAATGGATGTGCCTAGTGACACCTATAGAGGAAAATATTACACAATGGATGCACCCAGTGACCCATATAGAGGAAAATATCACACAATGGATGCACCCAGTGACACCTATAGAGGAAAATATTTTCTTAATTAAACATACAAGAGGAAAACCAAGCACATGTAAGATATCAGCAACATCAAATCCAAGAAGGACATTTCATGCTTTAGTGGTAGTGGCCCTTTAAACGTCCAACTTCTTTTTCCTGCTTTCATAATGGGAGGGTTCTGTCTGGGTTGGGTTTCAGACTCCTATGTCGTCAGGCGATCCAGTCAAACCCTGTGGACTTTAGTTTTAAATAGGAATAACTTGCTAAAGGTAGGGAATAGAATAAACGCAGGGCTCTCCAGATGTTTTAATACTATGTTATGGGGAAAATGCCTGCTTTTAACGATGAATTGCTTTAGGGAAGGATTAAACCCCACCTGAATTTCCTTGTTAATGTTGCAGTTGTATACATTTCCGAGATTCACTGTTTAAAACTTTTATTTTACAGCAGGGATCTCAAAGTTTGCCCCCCTCCCCCATGTTTATTGCAATTCCCAGAATTTATTGAAAGCAATAAGTGATCAGAGATTGGTAGGAGGTGGAGGGGAGAAACATCTGGGGGCCAGAGTTTTAGATTCCTTCTCTATGTAAACGGGGGTGAGGAAGAGCCATTGGCTTGAGTGACACACAGGTCACCATGACTATTCGAATTGCACCTAGAGTGTCCCCTTTTTTAATACTATCGGTCTTTCCAGGGGTCTTCCCTTCATTAACTTTAATACACGAGATTACAAACCAGAGGGCCCCTATCCCAACTAAGCCTTTAAATTAACCCCTTCTCTGCTGTGCCATTTTTCAGCCGTTGGCAGTCTCTGTATTTAACAACTAATTTCAGCCGTCTATCTGCAAGATATCCACACCCGTTATACCTTGTTTTTTATTATTATTATTATTATTATTATTATTACTAAGCAGTCCCTCTATCAGAAAATTACTTTGGTTTGAATTTTTGAAATATTAAAAAAACTGCACTCTAATATTTACCAAAAAAGTGAACTTTTAGATTGTTTTGACTGCATCCTAAAAAGCAGCATAGGAGTCCTCGCTCACGAAAAATCTTCTACCGTTTGTTTCCACCACTTCAGAGGCGCAGGAGAACAAAAACTAAAGCTTCTATGCCCATTTTTGTTTGGGGAAAAAATATAATTTATATTTTGAAGCTAAAATTGTCACATTTTCCTTTTTTTTGTTTTTTTACCATCTCACCCTTTATAAAGAAAAAGAGCCAGGATAAAATGTCAAATATATAAAAACCATTGAGTGTGTTTTTAAAACTACAAAAAATAAAAATAAGATTTCCCAGACGGGTGACCTGTGCCGTTTTGGTCTTGTATTGGCGCTCCTATGCATGTCAAAACGAATTCAGAAGAGTAAATATTAACCAAAAAACACAAATCCCAAAACTGTATGCACCAATCTCACCCTAAATAGAAATTGACACAGTTTTTCTGTTTACACGCTCCCACAGTTATACCATTTAATTTTGATATCTGCGGTTTTATTTATCCCATATAAAAAGTCGTATCTGAAATCAAACGCAAAATCTCTATGAAATTCACCTGGATGCTTCTGACATGTTCACTATTGCTCAGATTTGAATGGTGGGAAAAGCCTCTTTCAAATTAGTGATTGTGGGAGATATTTCTATAAGGTGGGTGTGATAAGCGCCCATTATTTACCTAGAATAGCAATATATTTCTAATTTTGCAAGTTATTTGTCATTGTTATGATAGTTAGCTGCACTGTCCCAGGGACACTGGTTTAAAAGAACAGGAAAAATGCTTTCAAATATGGGGTCTCCTGCCCCCTCTGTGTATTATGAGGGCATACCCACCCATCTGCATTTGAGTTATATGGTGCTATTAGTAGGGATGCACCGATACCATTTTTTTTAAGACAGAGTACAAGTATCGATACCTTTTTTCAGGTACTCCCTGATACAGAGTACCAATACTTTACTTTTAAAGTCATGTGGCCGCTTTCCAATAAATAATTCAGGATTTTGCTGAATGTCTGTCCAGTTTATATTGAAATGTATGGCCAGACACCCCATTTACCCACTTCACACACACAAACGCTCACACTCACTCTGATGTCTGTTGGGTATACGTGTATCTGATGCCCGTGGTGTATATTATTTATCAGGCATCAGATACACGTATACCCAGACACACCAGAACACGCATCAACCTTTCAGTCTTCAGTGCACGCACACGTACACACGTACGTTGTCAGGATGCTCTAACTGCATTCCGACAGGCCCCTGCGGCTGGCCGCGTGCCAACGAGCGCCGCCGGCAAAGGTTTAGAGAGGCTGCTCATTTGGAAGCCCCCAGGCGCGATCGCGCACAGTTGGTGATCTGGCGATCACTGCTGGGGGCTTCTCCACGAGCAGTTGGTCTAAACCTTTGTCGGCGGCGCTCGTTGGAACGCGGCCAGGTGTCAGGATCCCCATCGCTGACCACACCAGGATCACATTCCTTGCTCAGGCAGCACATGTAAAGTGCTGCCCCCGTTCCAATCCAACAAGGAGAGGGGTTAAACAGTAAAAACACACGCACCACACCCTCCTACTTGCAAATAGTCACTCCCACCTTTCTACCATGGCTTCGCATTGCAAGTCTATCCTGCAAACATATCTGAGCTATTGCTAAAGACTTACCGTGTATCAGACCCCTGCTTGCTTCAACGACTATCCCGCTGTACCAGTCCCCTCGACCTAGGATCGCCTGCTGACAATTCTCCTGGATAACCCCCATTGTACCACGCCTCAGATCACATAATATCAGCCTAACCAAGGTACCTTCAAAGCATCCCTGCATCCTGGGCTTAGACTCCCTGAACCTGCGGTGCCACCCCGGTGCCATTCCTGACACCAAGTGCCTGTCGGAAGGCTGTTGGAGCATTCTGACGTGCCCCATCCCCTCGGATGCCGGCAAGCCAGCTCGGTGCTGGCTTCCAGTATCGGGGGCATCTGCACCAGTGCAAAGTACGCGCGCAAGTACCAGTATCTGTGCATCCCTAGCTATTAGGGATGCACCGATACCACTTTTTTAAGACAGAGTACCAATACTTTTTAAAAGTACTCACCGGTACCGATACTTCTCTTCAATGTCATGTGACGCTTTCCAATAAGAACAGACCATATAAAAATGCCCCCAGCTCACATGTGTGTGTGTGTGTGTATGTATGTATGTGTATATATATATATATCTCTCTATCCAGAGATTTATGCCCCCCAGCTCTCACATGGGTATGCTCTCCGCGCGCGCTCGTTGGAAGGACCCCAGCCGCGACCACGTGGGAGTACTTGGTACTCGTGCAGTACCTCCCGATATTTTTTCCGATACCGGAAGCCGGCATCCGAGGGGCTGCAGCGGCTGTCCGAATGCTCTATCGGCATTCAGACAGCCGCCCCTGGAGCTCTCTGAGATACTTACCTTCCTGAGCGCCGCCGGGAATGTCTCCGCGCGTGCGCTCGTTGGAAGGACCCCAGCCGCGATCACATGGTCCCACTGTTCCTGTTGTGATCGCTTGACAGTCGCCACAGATGGTGACACCCCCCCCCCCTCATTAGAGAGAGGTGGTGTTCTCTCTCTCCATAATGGGTCCCAAAAAGATCCCGAGTGCTTTGTAAGGAGGATAGGATTGCTAAAAGTCATCAACCCCCTTTAAAAAAACAACTCTAAGATTTTCATCAATATTATGGTAATTGTCTGCAAATTAGAGAGTTTTGTGACCCATCCCCCTCGTATAAAAGCGTTAAATCTCCTTTTTCAAAGGCGGGGTCTCACTCCCTCTAAATACAGAAAAGTATGAGCTATAAGCTCTATAATTCCATACCCCAGCAAAATAAACTACTCTGCCTTCCATAGGGGACAGGCATTCACCTTTTTTCATCGTGATCATCTGCTTCTGAACCCTTTCACTGCGGGTGACATGTGGGGAACGTCCTCATTGACTCCTGCTATATGCTGAGGATGTTCCCCACATGTCACCCACAAGCGGGAGGATGTGGATAAGTGCAAGATAATGCACCTGGGACGTAAAAACCCAAGGGCTGAATATAGAATATTTGATACAGTCCTAACCTCAACATCTGAGGAAAGGGATTTAGGGGTCATTATTTCAGAGGATCTAAGGGTAAGTAGTCAATGTAATAGAGCAGCAGGAAATGCTAGCAGAATGCTTGGTTGTGTAGGGAGAGGTATTAGCAGTAGGAAAAGGGAAGTGCTCATGCCACTGTACAGAGCACTGGTGAGACCTCACTTGGAGTACTGTGTGCAGTACTGGAGACCGTATCTCCAGAAGGATATAGACCTCTTAGAGAGAGTTCAGAGAAGGGCTACTAAAATGGTGTACGGCTTGAAGGAGAAAAGTTACCAGGAAAGGCTTAATGATCTTAACATGTACAGCTTGGAAAAAAGACGAGACAGAGGAGATATGATAGAAACATTTAAATACGTAAAGGGAATCCACAAGGTAGAGGGAGTATATTTAAAAGGAAACAAAATAGCAAAACAAGAGGACATAGTCTTAGATTAGAGGGGCAAAGGTTTAAAAGTAACATCAGGAAGCATTATTTTACTGAGAGGGTGGTGGATACATGGAACAGCCTTCCAGTAGAAGTGGTAGAAGCCAAAACAGTAATTGAATTTAAGCAAGCATGGGATAGGCATAAGGCTATCCTAAACAAAAGATAAATCCAGGTAAAGTATCCATGTAATTGGGCAGACTAGATGGGCCGAAGGTTCTTATCTGCCGACATTTTTCTATGTTTCTATGTTTCTAAGCGGGAGCTCTGGGAGAGATGCCTCTCTGGGATCCCTCGGCGTTCTGACTTTAGAATTTAAGCCCCTCCCGATGTCCATGCAATACTGGGAGATTGCATGAAAGGGAGGGGGGATCCTTTCGCATCCCTCTCCCTCCTGATCGGGAGGTAGCAGCACCACAAGCCAGGCACCGCTTAAAAGGGGAGAGTCTCCCCCTTTTAAGCGGTGCCTGGCTTTAACCCCTCAAGCACTGGTGGGGCCCGCCATATTGGATGGCGGCTCCACCTCCGGGTCCCCTCTCGCCTCCTGACATCATCGCGCATGGCACGATGTCAGTTAGCCGGGGAACCCCATGCCACCTGGGGATTTCCCAAGGAAATCCTCTGGTGTAGATTGGGGGCTCCATTGAACCCCCATATCTCCAGAAAATTGGCAGCTAGGGGGTCATGGAGCCTATCCTGGCCAGAGCATTGCCTTTCGAATGATATCAAACATGACCATGTTAAATGTAAAAAATTTTTTTTAACAACCGCTCCCCATGGAAAATATAAACGCAAAGGCTCATGTGATAAAACGTGAAGGGAAAAAAAACATTTTACGCGCTGTAGATGATTAAAAATTCTAATTTTATTGCATTTTTTGTTAAATATACAGGCAGAGCATGATGTATACATATAAAAATGATATATTTTATGAATCTGAGTGTGCCGGAAAGAACGATCTATAATATGTCTGGGTCATATAATAAAATGTGGCTTCAAATCGTGTTTAAACATGATAAGCAAAAGCGGTTAAAAAGTAGAATCAGCACACGGACGTGAAATGGCTCAGCAGGGTTAAGGGGACAAATGACTTGTCACTTTAAAGGGGAGTTTCAGTACTTTTCCTTTTGCAGTGTGTTTTCTCAGTAAGTTATTCTCCGAGGAAAGCAGGGGATGAGTTTCTGCCCTGCTAAGCACCAGATAAACAGTTGATTAACGCTTTAACAGTTGATTAATGCAGGTTTATTTTCAATTCTATAAAATCTGTTGCTTTCTATATTAACATGTGACACAGCATCAGACTACTCTTAGCTTTCCAAAAAAAGTGAAAAAGGTAACTTTTTAATGGCAGTCTTAAAGAATGGGAAATATTCACGTTTAACCTCTTCACTGCTGAAGACGTGTGGGGAGCGTCCTCATTGTCTCCCGTTGTGTAGTTGGGCGGGAGCTGATCACAATACTCGCCTCTCTCCTCCGGGGTCCCTTGGCGTTCTGACTTCCTCGAAGTCAGATGCTGCATTTAAGACCCCTCCCCGCGTAATGACGCCATTGCGTCGGATGCGATGATGCAATTTTCAGGTCGCCACCCTGCAAAGCCGGGAGGTCGCCTGACAGGGGGGGGTCCCTCTCCCTCCCGATCGGGAGGAGGTACACGGCAATGCCAGGCACCGCTGAAGAGGAGTCTCCCCTTTCAAGAGATGCCTGCCCTTAACCCCTGAGGTGCTGGTCCACGATCTGGCGCCGGATCGCGGCCTAGTTCCAGTGGGGGGCACCATCTTTGATGGCAGCTCCACCTCCGGGTCCCCCCTCATCATCTGATGTCATCGCACATGGTGCGATGATGTCAGGGGAACCCCTAGCTGCCCAGGGATATCCTAAGGGAATCCCATGGTGGAGATGGCGGGGGTTTCTTTGAACCCGTTATCTCCCTAACAGTGGCAGCTAGATGGGGCATGTTTGGTATCATTGGAAAGGCCCAGAGCATGATACCAAACATGACCATGTTCAAAGTAATAAAATTTATAAAAATTTTAAACGTATTTTTTTATTATTCTTAATGTAGCAATATTGTACTATCCCTCAGCTCATGGATACTGTCCCTCAGCTCATGGATACTGTCCCTCAGCTCATGGATACTGTCCCTCAGCTCATGGATACTGTCCCTCAGCTCATGGATATGCTGCCCCAGCTCGCTCATGGATATGCTGCCCCAGCTCGCTCATGGATATGCTGCCCCAGCTCACCTGCCGCCGCCGCGTTCGGCTCCCTCTGAGCGTGCGTCCGGCGGCAGGAAGCTTGGGCACTCGCCTGGGGGAGCCACGTGACCGCGATCTCGCGAGATCGCGGTCACATGGCTCCCCCAGGCGAGTGCCCAAGCTTCCTGCCGCCGGACGCACGCTCAGAGGGAGCCGAACGCGGCGGCAGGTGAGCTGAGGCATATCATGGGGCATTCGCTCCATAAGACGCACCCACTTTTCCCCTCACTTTTTGGGGGAAGAAAAGTGCGTCTTATGGAGCGAAAAATACGGTAATAATGATAGATTATGAGTCTGCCGAAATCACGTTTAAACATGAGCAAAAACTGTAAAATGAGCTCAGCACACAGGGGTGAAATGGCTCAGCAGTGAAGGGGTTAAACATGTGCACCATTATGACAAGGGGAATTGGTATAATTTCTTCACTTCTAAGGCTGCAGGGAGATAATGATCACAAGTTAAATACATGAAGTGTGGGACACGTCTTTAGCAGTTGGGGGGGTTAAAGGGACACAACCACCAAAAAATTAAATTTCCTCACTGTGTTTATATTATGTTCTTAGTTTTTTCTCTTGTGTTTAGTTAAAATATTTTACTCAATATGTGTCACTGTGTGGCTTTGCTCATAGAATGGAGTGAATGGAAAGGTCACTGACTCACATCATTGTGTTGTGTGGGAGGTATTCAAAGGACATCACCAGGCTGTAGTTTAACCCCTTCAATGCGGTGGACGCGCTCAGCGCGTCCAACCGCATTGCCACTTGGCTGAGCGCGTCCTCCCTTTGCAGCCAGCGATCAGCCGGTATTCCGGCTGATCGCTCGGCCCCCCGGTGTGGGCTGACCTCATCGATGTCAGCCCAACCTCCGGGACCCCGGCGGGCACGATAGGCGTCATCGCGCATGCGCGATGACGTCTATTTCAGGCACCCCCTGCCATTGCAGGGAAGGTGCCTGAATGGGAGGGGGGGAGGTCCTTCGGACCTCTCCCCCTCCCCATCCGTGCATGCCAGCGGTTAAAGGCAGGCACCGCCTGGAAGGGCACAGCCTGCCCTTCCAAGCGGCGGCTGTCTTTAACCCCTAGGGGGCTGGATCGCGATATGGCGCCAACATGCGCCGTATCGCGGTCCCCTCCCGGAGCTGGCCGACATCTTGGATGTCGGCCAAGCTTCCGGGATATCCCCCTAATGACTGGCGTCATCGCGCAGAGCGCGATGGCGCCAGTTTTCAAATTAACCCCTTGCTGCCACCTATAGTGGAGATAGGGGGTTCCAATGAACCCCCTATCTCCCGATCCGTGACAGCTAGGGGTTAATGTTTACTATCATTGGAATGGCCAGAGCGTGGCCGTTCCAATGATACCAAATATGAACATGTAAAATGTAAAAAAAAATGTTTTTTTTTTTTTTTTTAGATTTATTAGTGCAACAATATTGTTCCCATTTCAATTATAATGTGAACAATGATGCTGCACTAACAATTTTTTCTATGGGGGACGTTTGCTAAAAAACACGTAATTTCCCCCCAAAAAAAGTAACGATTCCTCATTTCTAATTTTTTTAACAAGCGCACCCCATAGAAAATATAACCGCAAACGATCGCATTTTAAAATGTGAAAAAAAAAACACTTTACACGTTGTAAATTATTGAAAATTCAAATTTTATTGCATATTTTGTTATAATATACAGACATGACATAACGTATACATATAATAATGACATATTATGAATCTGCACAGTCTGCCGGAAAGAACGATATATAATATGTCTGGGTCATATATTAAAATAAGCCTTCAAAACGCGGTTAAACATGATGAGCGAAACCGGTAAAAATGACCTCAGCACAGAGGCGGGAAAAGGCTCAGCTGCGAAAGGGTTAAAAGTATTTAAGTTCCTTATCTCGGGTAGCCTGGATATCACAATCGAACCTCTGCTTATCTAAACCTTCCCTCCTCCACTCCATTGACTGTTAAATTTTTCAGAAGCTAAACCATGGCTGTAAAGTAAAAACCTTTGCACATATTTTGGTAAATGTTGCATCATGGGAAAAATCTGCAAAACGGAAACAGCAGATAAAAACCTAATTTTATTTTTCCCTTTTACATGCAATTTACTTTATGAAGCACATGCTGTTTTTTTTTGTTTTGTTTAATGCGGTTTTGTTTGTATTGTACAAGTACCAGTAATCTAGTTGCAGCTTATTTAAGTGATTGTGTCCCTTTAACCACTTCAATGCTAAGGACGCGCTCAGCGCGTCCTCAGCATTGCCCCTGGTATGCGGAGGACGCGCTGAGCGCGTCCTCGCATTGGGGTCAGCGTTCGGCCGGGTACCGGCCGATCGCTGGCCCCTCCGGTGCGGGCTGACATCCTGGATGTCAGCCCGGCATCCGGAGCAGTGGCCGCCATTGTTATGTGTCATCGCGCCCCCGCGATGACACATAATTCAGGCGCCCCCCCCGCATGTGCGGAGGAGGCGCCTGAAAGGGAGGGGGGGGAGGTCCTTCGGACCTCTCTCCCTCCCGATCGGCGGCTCACAGGGGCTTAACCCAGGCATCATTTGGAAGGGCACAGCCTGCCCTTCCAAATGATGCCTGGCATTAACCCCTGGGGAGCTGGATCGCAAATCGGCGCTGAAAAGCGCCGATTTGCGATCCTTCCCGGGAGCTGGCCGACATCTTGGATGTCGGCCAAGCTTCGGGAACTCCCCCAGAGGACTGGCGTCATCGTGCGCAGCACGATGACGCCAGTCCTAGCATTAACCCCTAACTGCCACGAAGTGTGGAGATAGGGAGTTCCAATGAACTCCCTATCTCCCGATCCGTGGCAGTTAGGGGTTAAATTTTGATATCGTTGGATCGGCCAGAGCATGGCCGTTCCAACGATACCAAACATGAAAGTAAAAAAAAATGTAAAAAAAAAATAAAAAATAAAAATAAAAATAAAAAAAAATTAAAAAAAAAAATTAAAAAAAAAAAAATAAACACTTTTTTTTTTTGTTTTTTGTTTTATTAATGCAGCAATATTGTTCCCATTTCAATTATAATGTGAACAATAATGCTGCATTAACGATTTTTGTATGCGGTGCGTTTGTTAAAAATGGTGTCATTTTCCCCAAAAAAAAATGTAACGAGACCCCATCTCTAATTTTTTTAACAAGCGCACCCCATACAAAATATAACCACAATTGCTCGCATGTTAAAATGTGGAAAAAAACACTTTACACGCTGTAAATTATTGAAAATACATATTTTATTGCATTTTGTTATAATATACAAACATGACATAACGTATACATATAATAATGACATATTATGAATCTACCGAGTCTGACGGAAAGAACGATATATAATATGTCGATGTCATATACTAAAATAAGCCTTCAAAACAGGTTTAAACATGATGCGCAAAACAGGTAAAAAATGACCTCAGCACAGGGGCGGGAAAAGCCTCAGCAGCGAAAGGGTTAATGAACAGGTCCATTATGCTTAATTGCCCGAGTCGCTCGCCTGCGGCTTGGCTTTAACAACACTTTATTGTAAGTTAACTGCTGCTATACTGTTTGCTCAGCAATGAATACCGACTTGAAGACGCCATGCAATTACAACAAAAAAAGATTTTAAAGTTTCACCTTAATTTCTGGGCTGGTGCCATATGTACGGGGAGGGGCCACTTGGCAAAATACCATTTTACAGGACAGCCCCCACTGAGTGCGTTGCCTGTCACTCAGATAGATAGATATCTATCTATCATAATATATCAACATGTGGTTAAAATCTGGTATAATGTACCCATGCATGAAGGTGCTGTTGCTGGTTTTTGAATGTGTTGACTGGAGTGCGCTCTCAATGGTTTTGTTTTGTTAAATACAGTCAGGTCCAGAAATATTGGGACATCGACACAATTCTAACATCTTTGGCTCTATACACCACCACAATGGAGTTGGAATGAAACAAACACAATGTGCTTTAACTGCAGACTGTCAGCTTTAATTTGAGGATATGTACATCCAACTCAGGTGAACGGTGTAGGACTTACAGCAGTTTGCAGATGTGCCTCCCTCTTGTTAAGGGACCAAAGGTAATGGGACAGAATAATAATCATAAATCAAACTTTCCCTTCTTAATACTTGGTTGCAAATCCTTTGCAGTCAATCACAGCCTGAAGTCTGGAACGCATAGACATCACCAGACACTAGGTTTCGTCCCTGGTGATGCTCTGCCAGGCCTCTACAGCAACTGTCTTCAGTTCCTGCTTGTTCTTGGGGCATTTTCCCTTCAGTTTTGTCTTCAGCAAGTGATTCAGGTCAGGTGATTGACTTGGCCATTGCATAACATTCCACTTCTGTCCCTTCAAAAACTCTTTGAATGCTTTTGCAGTATGCTTTGGGTCATTGTCCATCTGCACTGTGAAGCGCCGTCCAATGAGTTCTGCAGCATTTGGCTGAATGTGAGCAGATAATATTGCCCGAAACACTTCAGAATTCATCCTGCTGCTTTTGTCAGCAGTCACATCATCAGTAAATACAAGAGAACCAGTTCCATTGGCAGCCATACATGCCCACGCATGACACTACCACCACCACGCTTCACTGATGAGGTGGTATGCTTAGGATCATGAGCAGTTCCTTTCCTTCTCCATACTCTTCTCTTCCCATCACTCTGGTACAAGTTGTTGTTCTTGGTCTCATCTGTCCATAGGATCTTGTTCCAGAACTGTGAACGCTTTGTTAGGTGTTGTTTGGCAAACTCTAATCTGGCCATCCTGTTTTTGAGACTCACCAATGGTTTACATCTTGTGGTGAACCCTCTGTATTCACTCTGGTGAAGTCTTCTCTTGATTGTTGACTTTGACACACATACACCTACCTCCTGGAGAGTATTCTTGATCTGGCCAACTGTTGTGAAGGGTGTTTTCTTCACCAGGGAAAGAATTCTTCGGTCATTCACCACAGTTGTTTTCTGTGGTCTCCCGGGTCTTTTGGTATTGCTGAGCTCACCGGTGCGTTCCTCCTTTTTGAGAATGTTCCAAACAGATGTTTTGGCCACGCTTAATGTTCTTGCTATCTCTCCGATGGGTTTGTTTTGTTTCTTCAGCCTTGCTTCTGGCTTGCTTCACTGATAGTGACAGCTCTTTGGATCTCATCTTGAGAGTTGACAGCAACAGATTCCTAAATGCAAATAGCACACTTGAAATGAACTCTGGGCCTTTTATCTGCCCATTGTCATTGGGGTAATGAGGGAATATCACACACCTGGCCATGGAACAGCTGAGAAGCCAATTGTCCCATTACCATTGGCCCCTTAACAAGTGGGAGGCACACCTGCAAACTGCTGTAAGTCCTACACCGTTCACCTGAGTTGGATGTACACACCCTCAAATTAAAGCTGACAGTCTGCAGTTAAAGCACATTGTGTTTGTTTCATTCCAGCTCCATTGTGGTGGTGTATAGAGCCAAAGATGTTAGAATTGTGTCGTTGTCCCAATATTTCTGGACCTGGCATGTATATGTACAGTTGTGTTCAAAATTATTCAACCCCCACTGAAATTGAGTGTTTTGGCCAGTTTGACATTGATTTTGATCATTCAGTCATCTTGCTTACAATTAAATCAGAGGCACGTGTAGGTCAGACAAATATAACATAACATTTATAATGAAATAACCACAAATGTCTTTTCTGTGCTCACATCATTATCAGTTTTATTCAACCCCCAACAGACATTCAATCTTAGTACTTAGTACAACATCCTTTTACAGTTATAACAGCTTTTAAACGTGAAGCATAGCTTGACACAAGTGTCTTGCAGCGATCTACAGGTATCTTCGCCCATTCGTCATGGGCAAAAGCCTCCAGTTCAGTCACATTCTTAGGCTTGCGCACTGCAACTGCTTTCTTTAAGTTCCACCAGAGGTTCTCAATGGGATTTAAGTCAGGTGACTGCGATGGCCACTCCAAAATGTTCCAGCCTTTAATCTGCAACCATGCTCTAGTGGACTTGGAGGTATGCTTGGGATCATTGTCCTGTTGAAAGGTCCAACGTCTCCCAAGCCTCAGGTTTGTGACGGACTGCATCACATTGTCATCCAATATCTCCTGGTACTGAAGAGAATTCATGGTACCTTGCACACGCTGAAGCTTCCCTGTACCTGCAGAAGCAAAACAGCCCCAAGGCATGATTGACCCCCCCCGCCATGCTTCACAGTAGGCAAGGTGTTCTTTTCTTCATAGGCCTTGTTCTTCCTCCTCCAAACATAGCGTTGATCCATGCGCCCAAACAGTTCTAATTTTGTTTCATCAGTCCGCAGAACACTATCCCAAAACTTCTGTGGTTTGTCCTCATGACTTTTGGCATACTGCAGTCGACTCTTCTTATTCTTTGGAGACAGCAAGGGGGTGCGCCTGGGAGTTCTGGCATGGAGGCCTTCATTACGCGGTTGCGCCGTATTGTCTGAGCTGAAACTTCAGTACCCACATCTGACAAATCTTTTCTCAGTTCCTCAGCAGTCACACGGGGACTTTTCTCCACTCTACGCTTCAGGTAGCGCACAGCAGTCGAAGTCAGCATCTTCTTTCTGCCACGACCAGGTAGCGTTTCAACAGTGCCCTTTGCCTTGAATTTGCGAATAATGCTTCCTATGGTCTCTCTTGGTATGTTTAACATCTTTGCGGGTTGAATAATTGTGTCAATAAAGAATTCACAAAAACCTTTACTACTGTATTACAAAACCAATTGATGTAATTTTAGTTGCATATGGTTCTTTAAAAAGTCCTTGTAGGATTTCATTCTGAATACAATTACAAATGTACACTAAATTCCCTAAAACCCTTTACAGCATTGGGGGTTGAATAATTTTGAACACAACTGTATGTATTTTAGCAGGAAGGATACGTTGAGACTTCTCTCATTTTCCAGTATGTCCTGGGTGGCGAGTATGTACCGTTCGGTGTCTTGCCCAATGTTGTAGAAATTAATCTACTTTTAATTTCTGTTTAGTATGATCCGCTGCACTTACAAGCAGCTCTCTGCTCTCCCTGCCATACTTACCTGAACGCGCAGTAAAGAGCCCCACACACACGCTGCTTCTATCTGGAGATCATCTGACCAAGAGACCCAAGAGAGCCCCTGGTCCGCTTAATTTATTAGACCATAGGACAACGCCCAGTGGCTAACTGGCTTTACAACAGGAACCAGTTAGCCCAGTAATACATATCAAAAGGACAGGGGAGTGGACTAGAATGACTGACTGACCGGCCCCCTGTACATGGCTCATCCCAGAGTCATGTCCATGGTCCCCGTCAGCCATGTTTGTCCGACCATCCCCCATCACTGTCAGTATGGACCCCATTCAGATACTGCTCAAAGTGATCAGCATCTAGTGAAGATCAGTCTACTTGTTCTTATAGATTTTGAGACATATCTGCGGAGACATTACAGTTATTGTCAGTACGCGGTACAAAAGTACAGACAAGGCTTAAATGTCTTAAAAGCAGGTATGTCATCTCTAAACCCAAAAGGTTTTCATACTGACGGGTTTTGTCGCTGGTTGGATTAAACCCAAGTACACTCTGCTAGAGCGTTTCTCCGTTCAATCCTCACACAGGGAGACAGTTGACAACTTTAAAACACACACATCCTAGATATAATGTCCACATAATAAAATTTTCCACAACACCAAGGACACTTACTGGAGAGGTGCTTTGGCCGGGATCGAACCTGTGTCTCCACGATTGACAGCTAACACAGAATATCTACTTTAGTTTTTTAAAGAGATGAGCAAAAAAAAAGTCACTGAACTCAGCACATTGATGAAATGACTCATCGATGATTGAAACAGTTAGTAAAGCTATAAAGAAAAAAAACCCACCAAGGTCACATTGGATAATTTGTATATTAAAAGGTTAGATGTTGGCATTTAGCATTCCAGAGAGACTGGTCCTGGTTAGAGATGTAAAATTTCTGGAAAACTTGAAGCCATTAAAAAAAACCACATTTTTTCCCCTGTTTGTTTGTCGGGAAAAATTGGAAATTTTCGGATAAATTTAAAATATGCAGTAGGTTTACAAATTAAAATTTATTTTGTTTCACTTGATGTTCACATCTTGCCGCGCGGTGTCGCATGTCGCTGGTACATGACCCTTTTTTTTGCGATTTGCATTGGTGGTGGTTTGCAAAATTGCGCCAAACCGCAACATTATCGCTCAATGTCGCGAATATGAAAACCGCACAAATTTCAAATCGCAGAGTGTGAACGGGGCCTCACAGGTTAGTTTGTTTCTTGATTTGGTGTATTACCAAACATAGAGCAGATTCTTTCACAGCAGCAGCAGAAGATGCAGAATCTGCAGGAAGCGAGAGGCAAGAGTTGTCAGAGGTTGTGTTGTGCAGTAGAGTTGCCAGATCGATCATGTTTTCCTGGACATATATAACCATTTCAGAAGGTGAGTGCCTAGAAATGTGCTGCTGTGCAACATGTGTAATTCATACGATGCAGGTAGGAGGTCAAGGCAGGTCACCTGGAATTCCTTTTTGATTTCTTACCTGCAGCATATGGATTGTACATACCGCGGGGTGGTATTTTTCATGCACTGCCAATCAACATGATTAAATTAGGTGTCCAGGAAAACATGGCCGACCTGGCAACCCTAGTTGTGCAGAGACATTGCCACCATGTTGCAGGAGGGATATGGTTTGCAGAATCCCAGACTGTACTGGAGAGAACATTAATAGGTATCAAATATGGACAAATTTAACCTCTTACCTGTCAGTTTCTGTCTTCTCAGGCCTTAATTATCATCAGCCATATCCCAACAACTACTGTAGGGGGTACAAGCTCTCAATCAAGCTAAACCGAAGCCTTTTCCCTGTAGTGCCCCCTAGAGGCTGAAATGCATATTTTTGTTTGAGTATTGCATTGAGACGTGTTACTTGAATTGTATTCAGGATTTTCTTGTCTTCAGCCGAGAACTTGTAATGATTTAACACTTTTTAAATTAGGGTTGCACCGATACCGATACTAGTATCGGTGCCAATACCGGGTACTGCAGGAGTACTTGGTACTCGTGCAGTACCCCCCGATATTTTCCATGATACCGGAAGCCGGCATCCGAGGGGCTGGGGCGGCTATCCGAATGCTCTATCGGCATTCGGGCAGGCCCTGCAGCTGCTCTCTGTGTTTATACTTACCTTCCTGAGCGACGCCGGGAAGCTCTCAGCACATGCACTCGTTGGAAGGCCCCCAGCCGCGACCACGTGGGACCATGTGATCGCGGCTGGGGGCCTTCCAACAAGCGCACGCGCAGAAACTTTCCCGGCGTCGCTCAGGAAGGTAAGTATGAACACAGTGAGCAGCTGCAGGGCCTGTTCGAATGCCGATAGAGCATTCGGACAGGCACCTGGAGCTCTCCGTGATGATACTTACCTTCCTGGACGACGCCGGGAAAGTTTCCGCGCGTGCGCTCGTTGGAAGGCCCCCAGCCACGATCACGTGGTCGCGGCTGGGGGCCTTCCAACGACCGCACGCGTGGAGACTTTTCCGGCGTCGCTCAGGAAAGTATCATCACGGAGAGTGCTTGGGGGGGGGGGGAAATCCATGAGCTGGGGCAAATCCGTGTGTGTGCTGGGGGCAGTATGAATATATGTATATCTTGGGGGGATATATACATGTGGGCCGGGGGCATTTTTATATGGTCTGTTCTTATTGGAAAGCGTCACATGACATTAAAGTATCGGTACTCGCTATCGGTGAGTACTTTTAAAAAGTATCGGTACTCGTACTCGGTCTTAAAGTGGTATCGGTGGCATCCCTACTTTAAGTAAAGTCTCAGAAGTCTTTCATTGAGGTCCTATTGTTATGATATGGTATTAAATCTATTTGACATGTTATTTTACAATGATATATAATATCACACCCCCCCCCCCAATTTTTCTTGAAAAAAAAAAAAAAATGGCTTTGGAAAAAACTAAAGAAACCCCCCCCCCATTTGTTTTCCCCCCTAGGCCTTCCCATCTCTAGTCCTGGTATTCCCCGAGCTTGCAGGTCCCTTTTTATCTAGACGAGCACTGGATGTGGTGACGCTCAATATGAATCGGCCTGTATTTTCATCAGATCTAAACGCATCAGTATGCAGGTGCCAGTTGCATCAAGCACCATGTAAAAACAATGGTTTTGTTCTGTGAGGATTTGACGGTACCAGTGTTTCCCAACTCTTTTCTTGGGTCTCCCTTAGGAATTACCTTTAGGCCCCGTTCACACTGTGCGATTTATCGTGCGGATTTTGCCGCGACGTCGCAGCAGAATCCATGCGACGTCACGCTGTGTAGCTTCTCCAATGCATTTCAATGGAGCTGTTCACATCTTGCCGCGCGACGTCGCAGAAGCATGTCGCTGGTACATGACCCTTTTTTTGCGATTTGGTATCTGCGATCTTGCGATTTGTATTGGTGGGGCTTTGCAAAAATTGCACAAAACAGCGACGTCGCGCGACATTATCGCACCATGTTGCAAATAAGAAAATCGCACAGTGTGAACGGGGCCTAAGGGAAAAGCAGACTGAATCCTGCAATCACTGAGCAGCAAATCATATCACCTGTGCTTCACATATCCTGCAAACCTGGCCTGTTAGGGGGACCTGAGGAGCAGGGTTGGAAACTATTTGACTATACTGTTATGGATAAATGTATTGTATGGTGGAATTCTGTGTTACAGCACGGTTTCTGGTGGCTTGTTTGTGTAAGACTTCTCAGTAGTTTATCCTCTGGAATCAAATGGTGGTCCCCATTTCACTTTATCCTAATATTGCCTCTTTCTCTCATATTGCATTGTCTGTGCACTATGACTTTTTAAATTTCCTCCTTTCCTTTCTCCCACTATTGCTCCTTGCCACATTGTACAGTGGTCGGTGTGCCTACATCCAATTATATACTGTGAAATGATACCAAGCCATGCTTACACATGTGTTGGTGTATTTCTTAACCCTCCTGCCTATGTGACTTCGCTCTTGCCGTCTGTGTCCCGTAGAGCGCTCCCGCACAGAGCTCTAAACCCTGTACTTTAGAGTCTGCACACAGCTGGAGCAACATTGTGTCTTGGTGAGCTTGGTCCTGGGCTGACAAGTACATTGCCAAACACCTTTTCTTTCCTACTGTCCTCTAGGTGTCCAGATCGTGTTTACTTGATTAGATTTTTTTTAAGTGTCTCCCAAAATTAATTTTAAAAATTATTCTGGCAGTGACTGGGTTAAGAGCTGATTTTCCTCTTTAGTAGAATTGTGAAAGTTCACACCTGCAATAATATTATATATGCTTATACAGCTTGGCCTCAAAGTTCAATTTAGTGTGTATCAATAAACACCAGGAGGCTTTGCTGGCGCCTAGCCCTTTAACGAAGCGAGCGCAGTGCAAAGAGATACATAGAACTTCATGGATCCCTGCGTGTCCTGGATGCCAGTTTAGCATGAGCTCACTATTGTGAGATTGCACAGTGCAGCAGAGGGAGACTAGGAACTATTATTTTTCCCACTCTCACTCTGCTCCTGGTGAGAGGAAGCGGCAGAATAGCTCAGGCTTCCATCCCGAGAAACAAAAGCGTCCTTTACAAAGTGTTAAAAGACGTCAATTTACAGTAGGTTGGTGCAAGCTGGGCTCATGTATAGCGATTATTCCTAGGGATACGATAACATCTCGAAGTTACATACACCAACATAGCTAGATACATATTGCTAACATTGCATAGGACCCAATACTCATTCAGTCTACTAAAGCAAAATTCAATTAATCTGAAGTGTACACTAGTTGAGGGCTGTAACTTCATTGTGACAGAGCATGATGTGTTTTAAAGTGATGACTGCTGAGCTGAGTTTCTAATGGTTTGTAATAAACATGAATCGGCAAACATCAGTTCTGTTTTTGTTACGTCAAACAGATAAGGTTTTTTTTCTTATTATAATGCATTATGTTCCCAGAACAAATTGTCACATTTTTACACGGAGGAACCAAGGACAGCCACCCCCCCTCCCCATATTTTAAAACCTCCTTCTTCATACATTTTTGGACCGTATGACTAACTGGCTTCTGGAATACTCCAAGCTTTGTTTTTAGTATAAACCTGACATGCTGTCAATTGTTACCACCAAGAGTAAACAAAATAATAATAATAAAAAAATTCTCATTGCTTTCTTTGTGCCTGCTAGCACCCTGTGGCGATTTGACGTGTTTAAAGGGACGCTAGCACATACATAAGCTGTAACTAGTGTCGAGATTTATATTCAATAAGAAACTTATACGAGATATAAATATCAATTGTTTATATTTCCTAGAAATTATCCTACATTCTTTTGTCTGTGTTTTGCTTTTAAGAATACACTAATCAATAATCGGATAAAAACATATATATATTTATTACGTATACAAAAAAGTTTCAAATCTATCATAAACAAAGATTTATAAAACAACCACATCCATCCATCAGCACATAGACACTAGCTTCTCAATATATGTATCTCCTGTTAGTAACTGCATATATGATTAATATCATTTACTTGATCAGTAACTATACACAAAATGGTTAATAAACATTTCTGCTTAACGAAAACAATCAACATGTATTTCCCAGCAAACCAATGTTTAATAAGCTAGATCTTGTAGAGATATATGTATCTCTCTATGCTACGTGGATCAACAAAAGATGAGCTATCACTTATTCTATTTCTAGAATAAGTAATAAAAACTTAGTGAATCCTCCCCTAATATCGAGGATTAAACTCCTAATCTTCTGCTTTTTATTTTGTAGTTATATAATTCCATGCTTATTAATTTCAATCACAGTAATTTCCAAAATATATATATATATATATTAGGTGTCGACCGATTATCGGATCTACTGATATTTAGTTTTTTTTTTAATTTATCGGTGTTCAAGTCCCCGATATTACCGATTTCTACTTGCCGCTCCCCAGCGCGCTCGGTCACTGCGAAGGGCATGCGGTGTTCTTGTTCCGTTGCAGGAGAAGCCGACCAATGAGGAGCTACGCCGCCCACCACATGGTCCTCGCGTCAGCATATCCGGAAACCCTGCCCCTGCATGCAGATCTCGGAGAGAGCAGGGTAAGACCCGGTCACCGGCCTGAAAAAAAAAAAAAAGGTTTACTGTATGTTTAACTGTATATCGCTAGCTAGCTGTCTGTTCCTTTAAGTAATTACAACCAGGGTGTGCTGCCGAGTGCTCTGCTCCCTTCACTAGCCCCACGCAGTCACGCACTAACCAACCCCACTAGCTGCAGCAGCTCCCCCTCCTTCCTCAGCTCCATCTTTAAAGCCCCGTTGCTCCGTCCACTGACTCCATCCATCATGAGCAGTTACAGCCCGGGACACAGCACTGCAACCCAGAGCTCAGCCTGACCTGAAGCCCCCTTAAACACAGCCCTGCCTTTAGTTCAACCTGCAGCAGGTGAAAAAAAAATGGCCCACAGCTGTGTGTGGGGCTTCAGGTCAGGCTGAGCTCTGGGTTGCAGTGCTGTGTCCCGGGCCGTAACTGCTCATGATGGATGGAGTCAGTGGACGGAGCAACGGGGCTTTAAAGATGGAGCTGCTGCAGCTAGTGGGGTTGGTTAGTGCGTGACTGCGTGGGGCTAGTGAAGGGAGCAGAGCACTCGGCAGCACACCCTGGTTGTAATTACTTAAAGGAACAGACAGCTAGCTAGCGATATACAGTTAAACATACAGTAAACCTTTTTTTTTTCAAGCCGGTGACCGGGTCTTACCCTGCTCTCTCCGAGATCTGCATGCAGGGTCGGTCGACCCCCTAATTTAATGTTTTTAAAATATGAATAAACATGTTCAGTTTATACCAGATTTGTGTGAAATTGTGTTATTTTTCAAAAATTTAAGCGCACAGAATATCGGCCCCTGTTATCGGCCTGAGAGACGGCTGATAATCGGTATCGGCCTGGGAAAAAACATATCGGTCTATCCCTAATATATATCTATATCTCTATATCTATCTTTGTATTTCACTTTGCAACAATTACTTTAGGATAAAATCCTTATCTGATTCTTCTTCAAATCTCTGCAGTTTACAGAGCTGGTGTCTGGCGCTAGCACTCACAATCTTCAGTTTCAATGAAAGATATTCAGCCAGGGATCGAGTCCTCAATGAAACCGTTGATGGAGGTGGAAGAAAAAAGGGAAAAAAAATGCAAGGGAGGAATTAAGTGCAGACTGTATCGTCCCAGATAGGAGTGAAAAAATAGAAGATATACTCACATATTCTGGTGCCGATTTTAAATAAATGG